>OY757904.1:163685047-164036270 GCA_963585895.1 Sepioteuthis lessoniana | reverse complement strand
TATTTTATTAGAATTCACCCCAAGAATGATTAATATCCTAATTAAAGGTAAGTGTTATCAATTATTTCCACATCATCACAATAGTAGCCTCTTATTTAGAAGCTTGAAATTCTCTTTAGAAGGAACGTAAAGCTAACTGTAGATGTCAGGAAATGCCTTGATTTGACTTCTTAAGTGCTAATGGTATTTGAAAGTGGAAATGTAGAATTCTTTAATTTTTATTATTTTTTTTAAATATCATTAAGAATCATTTTTTTGAGTTTTATTTGTTTTCTTTTACATTTTAACTGAATTCATAAATTCTTTTAACAGTAGATATAGGATCATGAATTGGATTTGTCGAACAAAGATTTATGTTTAGATTCTGAAATTGTCAATACCATTTTCAAATTTTGTCTGCAACCAATACCTAAATGCGAATTCCTCAATTGACATATTTAGTTATCAATCAACGAGCCTTCTACTTTGTATATACTTAACCTTTTCAGCAATGATTTATTGATTGTAAGATTTTCTATTCCAATTCAAAACTGCATTTTTGCAAAAAATATTTATCCATTAGTCTTTCTTTGCTCTTTTTTGTCTATTCCTTAAATCCTCAAATTGTTGCATCTATACAGTCCTTGTTGCATCTATACAGTCCTTGTTGCATCTATACAGTCCTTGTTGCATCTATACAGTCCTTAATGCTGTCATATCCTCTTCCTCCTTTTCTTGGCACATATAGTGTGTTTATGTTGTCTCTTATGTGTATTGTCATCAATTTCCTTGTCCTATGGTCCATTTGTCTAAGTTCCTCCCTTGTCCATTTTAAGAATAGTCTGGAGTATTTTACAAGGGAGATTACCCAGGTGTTTATTCCTTTGATGAGATTTTTGCTGCAGAGATTGGTTTTAAGAAGTTTTATTGTTTTTCTGAGATACTCCTTTCTTACTTTTTTTCATTTTCATTTATTTCACTTTGAATATTCCTAAGTAATTTTTTTTCCCTGTATGGCAGGGGCAATTTTGCCCCGAAATAGGTATAGTAATAATAGTATTATTAAAGATAGAAATGCCGTAAAATAGAAAAAATGGCAAGTGAAGAAAAGATGCGTCTTTGAAAAAATCCAAGAGGTTGATAAGCCATGAGGACTTCGGTATATTATAAAAATAAGAATATCATAGGAAATTACCAGTAAAAAAAGGTTAATCTTTTCTTGTTTGTTGATAATAATTGTTCTTAAGAATTTTATTCATAAAGTTGGAAATATAATCCGTATTGATTACAGAAAAAAAATGTAACTTCTAAAAATAAACGCTATTATCAATAATAGATGTTTATACGAATTGTTTATATCAGAAAGTAAGACGCAAGAAAATCACGACATGAAATTGTGGCTTTGGGTAATATCAGAAGGTGGCACATGCACTAGAGGATGGATAAATTAATTATGAGTGGCATCACATGATTAGTGGGAGGTGAAGATATTTCCAATAAATAAGCCTTGCCTCGAGCCGATATGAGAGTTTTTGCTGTGACAACCAGGGCGATTACTCCCGGTCCCTACTGTGATTGTTGACATGTAAGAGATGGCCGAGCCTCATCATGAGGAATTCATTTCTGGGCGGATGTGACATCATCCATTGAGAAAACCCGTTAGAGATTCTACATGCGCATTTGTTGTTGACACACCCGATAAGTGAAAATCACTAAACAAGCTGCTAAACCGAAAAAAGTTAAGACAAAAACCACCTCTCTCCAATAACCAATACTCAAGGTACTATTTGTACATTAGAGACATTTCAATCTAATTACTTTTTCTTTATGAACTGTGTTTATTTCATCTATTGTTGGTGTTTATATCTATATAAAAAAAAACTTTCATAAAATCGGATTGGTTTGGTTATTTTTTTTCTGATTCTAACACGATTCCAGCCCAACGAGCTTGCAGATGGACCAGCAGATAATCTTTCGACCCGATAACCACTTAACAGGAGCAACACAAAGTGGGCTGTTGAGAGGATCCCCAGAGAATTAGGTCTAATCTGTAACACTGAACCCTACAGAATCACGTCCAAAATTGTGAAGGACAGCGGTTCAGTGGGGTTAGGTTATGGCATTACATCACTGGTGAAGTGTCAGAGAGTCGTTACATTAATGTTATCATGACAAGGATCATGTTACATTAATAGTGCCATGAACAAGGATCATGTTACACCTGTGATAGTAATTATTATTATTATTATTATTTTACTCTTTCTGAGTTTTTCACATCAGTTCTAGCTGATGGTTTGTCACCAAAATATGAGTAACAGCAAGTCTCCTCTGGTCTCCAAGACTCTTCTAATTATCCTAGTTGATTTTAGCAGTACCATGGTTTGGATAGTTTCAACCCTTCCTCTGATATCCAGTTGATTGAGTCTCTTCTTCAGGTTATTGGAAACTGTTCCATTTGGTTTTTTGTTTTTTTTACTTGAACCATATCTGGTCTTCTAGCTTGAATTGAGTGATCTATTTTCATCACAAATCCCAAATGATTTTCTGTGTTTCATTTTCTAGAACAGCTTCTGATCTGTGCATATACCACTAGTCTTGCACTGTTCCAAGTGGATCACCTGTCCAGTCCTGTCATGCTTTCTGTGCTAGTTTGCTGTATTCTCTCTGCATACTTTACACTTGTTTTGTTCTTGAGTCTCATCTATTCTAGCTTTTATATTAGTTGTAATGGCATTATATAGGACTGCTATAAATAGCAATTCAGTTTCTCTTATCAGGTTTCCTCTGCCAAGTCATATCCAAGTCATCACATTCACAGTTTCCTTAGTCTGTCTTCTGAAATGATCATGTAGTTGTTTTCCTTTCTATTTTTTTCTCAATTTAGTAATACCTGTTTTTCTGTTTTTCCTTGTTTTATTTTTTGTTGCTATTATTGGCTGTTATAATTAGTTTCTCTTTGATCTTTTTTGTACATTATTTGAGGCCATGAATTGCTGCACCCACACAGTTCTCAATGTTTGTGAATCTTCTTCTTTTTTGTACATTATTTGAGGCCATGAATTGCTGCACCCACACAGTTCTCAATGTTTGTGAATCTTCTTCTTTTTTGTACATTATTTGAGGCCATGAATTGCTGCACCCACACAGTTCTCAATGATTGTGAATCTTCTTCCTCCTTCATGTAATGTATAATCTGTCCATGTCATCTCTCAGGTGTAAGGCCTTGTGCATCATCATCAGTTTTCTCATTCTGTTGTTAATGTTTCTGAGCTTCTCTTTTCTCCATTTTAAGAAGGGACAAGTATTTATTTCTTTGATTAAGTTCCTGCTGCAGAATTTGGTTTCTAGTAGTTTCTTTGTCCTTCGGAAGTACTCCTTTCTTGATTTTTCTTTTCTTTTTGTTTGATTGATAGTATCTGCTTCTCATATTCCAATATATTCTTTTTCTTTAAGTATTTTGATACTTTCCTGATTGAGTAGTTCTATTCCTCTATTTTGTCTCTATTTTTTTTATCTATAACTACCATTGTACATTTCTCAATTCCAAATTGGCTGAAGATTCTGTTTGAATTTGGGTCTCTAGTTCATTTTTGTTTTTAGTAAACAAGTTGACATCATCCATTTTCATAAGGTGGTTTATCTTTTCTTTCATTTTTGTGAATCTGTGTGATCCTTTGCATTTTCTTATAATTTACTGATATCATTACCCTGAAAAATAAGTAGTACAATGAGTTTCT
The DNA here is from genome assembly GCA_963585895.1 of Sepioteuthis lessoniana. Classification (NCBI taxonomy): domain Eukaryota; kingdom Metazoa; phylum Mollusca; class Cephalopoda; order Myopsida; family Loliginidae; genus Sepioteuthis; species Sepioteuthis lessoniana. Next base: position 164,032,554 of record OY757904.1, on the reverse strand, counting down.
TTGGAAGATACCTCTTTGTTTTGTAACTTTTGCTTAGATTTATTCCCTGTTAGTTCTACTCTTCAGTTTTTCATGTTGATGTTGATTACTTGCTCGCAATTTTCTTATATTTTAAAACATTTTTAAACATGGTTTCAAGCTTATATCATTATCCAACCTTGAATCTTTCTTGTTACTTGGGATAATGCAGTTTTTTTAAGGGTTCCATTTACGTAATCCAGGTGTATTTTTACATACAATCCTTCTTTGATTCTTTGTAATTCTTTCTTTATTCTTATTAACCATTCAGCCTTTTTGTTGTGTTCTTGTCTCTTTTCTCACAGTTTGCTCCATTACTGTTTTATCCCAGTTGTTCAATTTTTTCTGTCTTTCCCTTAACTTGTTCATAGAATCTACTTTTATTGTTTTGGAATATTCCATTTTGCTGGTATCGTTGGATTTTGTGTTGGCATCTTTTAAATCTATTTTCCTTAGCCAATATTTTTTGATTTATTGCTTCTAATTGAATTGTCTGTCTTCTTTGTTATATTTTTTGACCTTTTACTCAATTATTACATTGTATTCTTAAGTTTTTCTTTCTTTAATATTTTTGCCTCTCTGAGATTTTTTATTTGTTTTGCTAACTTGATTTCTATCCAGCTTTGGTTTTTCTGTTACTTATTGGGTTCTCTATTAGAATTCTTAGCTTATCGATGACTACCTTTGCTCCTGCATGAATTAGATTGTTTTATCTTGTGCTGTTGTCATTTGATGCTGAACTTATTCTAATATTGTACAAAAGTTATTGTTTGACATGAAGTTTTTTGTTATTCATTATCATTTCCTATGATTAATGTTCTACTCTTTATTTTGGGAATGAAAATAGTTTTGTCTATTGTGACTTCATACTCAACATCTGATAAAACTTTCTTTTTTGTTTTCTTGCAGAATCAAACATCCTAAAGATCACTGATCATTGGATATATTAAAAATATGGACAGATACAGTCCTCTGGATACGCAGTTAGTATATTTGTTTATGTTTTCTTTTTTTGATTAACACCAGAAATTAGTTTATATAAAATGCTTAAAAAAAGATTCATCCTTTTACAGGATTTTAACTTTCTTAGTTTATATTACATGACTTTTTTAATGACTGTTTCAACAATAACAATATTTATAATAATAATAATAATAATAATAATAAAATCTCATCATAGGGATAAATACCTGGGCTGTCTCCCCTGTAAGATACTCGGGACCCTTCTTAAAGTAGACCAGAGAAGAACTCCAACAAATGGACCAGAGAACTAGAAAACTCATGGTGATGCAGCATTCAAGTTAGTGTCAATGCATCAATACAAAGACGAGAAGGTTACATGAAAAAGTATGGAGGAAGATTTGATTACAGCCACCAGAAACAATACAGACAACACAAACATCAACTGAACAAAAAAAGTATGGAGGAAGATTTGATTACAGCCACCAGAAACAATACAGACAACACAAACATCAACTGAACAAAAAAAGTATGGAGGAAGATTGATTACAGCCACCAGAAACAATACAGACAACACAAACATCAACTGAACAAAAAAAGTATGGAGGAAGATTGATTACAGCCACCAGAAACAATACAGACAACACAAACATCAACTGAACAAAAAAAGTATGGAGGAAGATTTGATTACAGCCACCAGAAACAATACAGACAACACAAACATCAACTGAACAAAAAAAGTATGGAGGAAGATTGATTACAGCCACCAGAAACAATACAGACAACACAAACATCAACTGAACAAAAAAAGTATGGAGGAAGATTGATTACAGCCACCAGAAACAATACAGACAACAGTAACATCAACTGAACAAAAATAACCAGGAAACAAAAATGGGAAGAAAAACAACTGTATAGACTCTTCAAGCAACAAACAAGTAAAATCTCTCACCAGAAAACTTGGATTTGGCTAAGAAAGGAAAATCTTTAGAGAAAAACTGAATCTCTTCTGATAGCAGCACAAAACAATGCCCTAAGGACTAACTATGTTAAAGCAAGAATAGACAAGATACAACAAAATAGCAAATGTAGATTATGTAGTCACAGAGATAAGCAAATGCAGCAAATTAACACAAAGTGAGTATAAGACAAGACATGACTAGGTGGGCAAGATGATCCACTTGGAATTATGCAAGAAGTTTAAATTTGACCCTACAAACAAATAGTATATGCACAACCCGGAATTTATCCTAGAAAATGAAATGCACAAGTCCTTTGTGATTTTGAGAAACAAACTGATCACTTAATCTTGGCCAGACGACCAGACCTAATGATAGTCAACAAAAAAAAGAGAGCTTGCTGAATAGTTGACTTTGCTATTCCAGTTGACCACAGGATAAAACTGAAAGAAAGCAAAAAGAGAAATAAGTACCTACACCTTGCTAGAGAACTGAAAAAACTATGGAACACAAAGGAGATAGTGATACCATATGTAACAGGCATGCTTGGTATGGTCACCAAAGGATTAGTACAGGGATGGGAGGACTTGGAAATAAGAGGACGAGTGGAGACCATCCAAACTACAGCACTGTTGAGATCAGCCAGAATACTGGAGACGAGGAGACTTGTTATCACTCAGACTCCAGTGGAAAATCACCAGTAATGCTGATGTGAAGAACTCTAAAATGAGTATAATAATAATAATAATAATGATAATAATAATAATGATAATAATCCCAGCTTTTATGAAATACAAAAAATTGCACTTTGTGGAACTATTAAAGAATACTATGAATGTGCCGGGAAAATATCACATAAAAGAGGCATAAAAAACTAGTACACAGAATACATATCATCACTACCTTCCCTCAGCCTAGTTATTGGGTAAAGACCCAGTGAAGGATTGTAAGAAACCAAAAATAAAACAAAAAATCGATAGATAATAATAATAGTAATAATAATAATAATAATAATTGGAGAGAAACTGAATCTCTTCTAATAGCAGCTGAAAACAACGCCATAAGGACCAATCATATCAAAAGCAAGAATTGGTAAGACGCAACTAAACAGCAGATGTTGGTTTTGTGGTGATAGAAACGAAATGATCAATCACAGAATAAGCAAATTCAGCAAAACTAGCAGAGAAAAGGTATAAGACAAGACATGACTGTGTGGGCAAGGTGATCAACTGGGAATTGTGCAAGAAATTTAAATGTGACCATACAAACAAATGGTACGTGCACAACCCCAAACCTGTCATGGAGAATGGAACACACAAACTCCTCTGAGATTTTAAGATACAAACAAATCACTTAATCTCTGCCAGACAACCAGACCTAGTAATAGTCAACAAAAAAAAAAGAGAACTTGCTGAATTGTGGGCTTTGCTGTCCCGGCTGACCATAGAGTAAAATTGAAAGAAAAGGCAAAGAAAGATAAGTGCCTTGACCTTGCTTTGGAATTAAAAACCGGGAACATGAAAGTGACAGTGATATCAATTATAATTGGTGCTCTTGGTACAGTCATCAAAGGATTGGTACAAGGACTGGAGGACATGGGAATAAGAGGATGAGTAGAGAACATCCACAAATCATCTTAAAATCTACATTTTCAACTGTAATTACACACCTTGTGAATAATATATTGTAACGTACAAAAAACAAAATAATGCTTGTATTTTAAGAAGAGTATTCTTATGTAAAAATATTCTCAAATCAAGTTATTCACTTTTTATATGAAATCCTTTTTGGAAATTTATTAATAAAAGAATATTTTTGTATTTCATTATTGAGGTTATTGATATGTTTTATGAAAAACTTTATATCAAACAAATATTCATTCAATGCCAAAATTATTGTAATAAAAACTTTTAACTGCCTTTTTAATGGGAAAACATTTTGAGCGTATTTTTGGTAAGACTAAAGAAATATAGAAATAAGATTATTTTACACATTTATACATTTAAAATTTTATTTTTCATTTATTTCAATGATCTTTAAATAATAGTTGAAAAGAATTGCCCATAAAAATTTGAAAAAAACTGGTAAACTCAGCCTTGTGAAACATGATTTTGATTTCCATTCAATCTAGTTGATGTTCATAAGTTTTTAAATCTAATAATTGATGAGTTTCCTTCTGTAACATTATGTAATACATTCATGATTAGGAGGTTGTTGATCTGAAATTATTAAAGGTCTAAAGTTCAACCCTATTTTCTAAGATAAATCATTTGAACTTCTATCTCACTTAGAGGATATACTAACTTTGATAATACTTTCCTTTTTATTAATCAACTTATAAAATCTGTTTCCTAAATAATTTAGGTCTACAATAATGATAATATTAGATTGTCAAAAATGTTCTTGAGCGTTAGTGAAAGTTCTTGATGTTTCTAATCTTGATTGGTTGCATACTTTTATATTGTTTTTCTCAGTTTTCACAATCTTTAGTTTTTCATGTATCAAAGTATTCCTAGAAAAAATGCCTTTTGTTCTGGTGAGCAGATGCCAGCATGAGTTCTTAAAGATTTCAAAGCCTCTGTTAAAAAATTTATATTGTACACTCAGTAAAAAGCTTTCAAATATGAGGGAATTCAATGATGGTGTTTTTGAAACTGAATAGGGTAATTATCAATTAATTTATTTATTATTTAGTCACAGGGATTTGGCAAATCATTGACCAAGATGGAGGGAAAAAATAGCACACAAGTTATCAGATGGTGAAAAAAATGAGTCCTGGGATTAGATTTTGTCATTTTAGTTTCTATTGATCAATCTGAGGTTCACAAAAAAAAAATCACTTTCAATTATATAAAAATATGGCAAAATATATACAAAAACTTCTCATTCTTCCAAATATAGATTAAATATTTCCTATGCTCTTTCAGTTCTGTTTTGAATACCTGATTTTCACAACTCTGCAATAAATGCCTCAAATTGGACAGCCAGTAAATCTTAATGAGGATGAATTTCGTCAGGTCATAAAAACCAATCCACAGTCAATTAGCTCTCCAAAATGGCAAAGTAGTTTAACTGAATTCACACCTCACAATCCTGTGTTATTTGTGATTACAATCACTAAAAGCCTTTATTCACTGATGAGTAGCAACCAAAGTTGCTGTTTCAATATACGCATGAGTTCTTTAAAGTGCATGTGAGCTTGTCTATATACATTCCATAAAGTTAATGAAAACTTGCCTCTTGTATATCAGCAAGGCTCATAAATGAAGATGAACTGAAGAGGATGCCACTTTCATAGGTATACCAAAGTGAGAGTTTCATAAGTAAAAGCTTTATGCTGGGTTGGTTGTTAGAAATGTGAGGCATTGTTTACTTAGAACTGCTCCATCTTAAAACTATCACTTTGTATTACATGCAACTTTAAAATATTGCTGATGAAATCACTAAAAAATGTCCACAATTGCATCAAATCTATCAAATACATTATGAGACAAAAACTAAATTAACGTCAATTTCAAAAGGGCTAATGCAAAAAAAACTTCCAAAAATGACATTCCACATCTCTGATGCACTTACATATGTTGCGGAGGCCAGATAAATATACCAGTCCCCGCAAACTTTTGAAATATAAGTGATTGACAACGAACTAGGCAAGAATGACAAAACAAGGGTGTTGCTTCGAAAGGCCAAACTTTATTATGGCGAATTGCAATCGGAAAAGTGTACAGCGAACAATCGCCGAGGCCAGATGGTGATCATTGGAGCAGGATCTAGTCACTGGAGCAGGTCTGGATAGCTGGTACAAGACTAGTATTCATTGGATAGATGGTCGCTGGTGCAAGACTGGTTTCTGCTGGTACAGGAAGGTGGTTGCTGGTCCAGGACTGGTAGTTGCTGGTGTCTGCTGGCGCAGGAATGTGATTGCTGGTTCAAGACTGGTAGTTGCTGGTGCAGAACTGGTGGCTGCTGGAATCTACTGGTGCAGGAAGGTGGTCACTGGTTCAGGACTGGTAGTCGCTGGTGTCTGCTGGTGCAAGAAGGCAGTCGCTGGTGCAGGAAGGTGGTCGCTGGTGCAAGACCGGCAGCTGCTTATGCAGAACTGGTAATCGCTGCTGCAGGAAGGTTGCCGGTGCAGGGCTGGTAGCTGCTGGTGCAGAACTGGTAATCGCTGGTATCTGCTGGTGCAGGAATTGGTCACTGGTGCAGGACTGGTTGCTGCTTCTGCAGGGAAGTGGCCACCAGTGCAGGAGTGGTAGTTGCTGCTGTAGTAAAGAGGTCGCTGGTGCAAGAAGGTAACTGCTGGTGCCATCTCAAAGAGTATTCGACTTTCTGAATTTGTTCTGAAAAGGGCTGTTAGATTGAAAGGCTGGTAGTTGTGTCTGCTGCATTGTGCCATTTCAGGAGATGTTTGGATAGACTTTCTGAGTAGCCCTGAAAAAGGCTTTTAAGCTGAAAGGTAGGCAATCTTCTTGCGTCATCTGCGGCTGGAATCAGGACTTCGGCTTTAGGGGAAACCTTGAGCAGTCCTCGTGGGCAGCTGCTACTTATTTGGCTTCAGTCATAGAACGACCAGGGGAGAATCTGATTTCTCCCGCATCCTTGGCTGGCATCCACCCCAACTAATATGACCCAGTTTGATACCGCTGCTTTTATAGCTACTGTGTGCTACTACGCTATGTGGTCTGTTGGATGGCCTTGCTTATTATTACTATATTATAGTGAGAAGCTTCATTCTAATTCGACCATGTGCTTTTAAATACTACCTATTTTGTCTATTAGTTGAGGACTGTACTTCGAGAGACAGGCTGAATTTAATATTTTTAAAAAAGCGTTCTGTGCGGAGCGATTTTCTCCCTTAACAACACGTTCCTAAATACTATTGGCTGCCAACATCAGTGACTCATCACTTCTTGGAATGGGGTTTGTTTGTTTTGTTTTTGTTTGGGTTATGAGTAGTTGGATTACTACGATATATATTAGGAAGAAAAAAAGTAGAAAATAAAAAATTGTATTAATCAAGCAAATCATTTTTTTTTATTTTAGTATATATCTTCCTATTTTTCCTAGTTTACTAAATTTATTGTTAAATAAACATTTTTAAAATTTTTCTTTTATAAAAAGAACACAAATAATCATGAAAGCTTTGGTTTTTATTATGAAACTGGGAATTTATTTTGGCAATATGCAGTGGAAAAATATTCCTTTGCACAATTCTCTCTGAGACTTGAGCCATACTTTATCACAAAACTTTATTAAGATTAGATTTTCATTGTTACTTTAGAATTTATCTTGTTAAAGAGAATATTGTAAATCATTTAATCTTCTGATCTTGACTTCTTTCCTTGACTATACATTTTTGATTAAAAATTTGAGATATTACCCCAGTTTTATCCATAATCACTTTATTCTACTATTAAAATAACTCTTAGATAAATTGCATACATTGAGTTTCAGAAGTGAAATCTATCACCTTTGGTTATGTTGCTTGTGTAAAATTAAATCAACTTTAAAAATAAGTTAAGTATAAAACAGTTGCTTCTGGGAAATGTATTTGATTTTAAGATGGACTGAATACATGGACACAAAACTGCTTCTTTTTTTCTTTAAACTATGAATATCTACTACTGTTGGCGACAATATTATTATTGTTATTCCTATAACTGCTGATAAGGTTGATACAAATATTTGTTGTTATTGTGTAAACTCATTGCTTTGTCTGTCTGCCATCATGTTATAAAACTTTAATATATAACAACACATTCATGACAGCACAGGATATCATGAAGAAAGACAAATAGATTTCACAGCTTTTTTTGTTATTCTTAAAGTAAGAATTCTATGAGACATCTTTAGATAACAACCTCTTCATAATAGCCACTCAGAGGTCAATATATGTATTTTATCTAACCTTTTATATTTATATTTCCTGTTACCACATCTTTCACAGAGATGTTTGATGTCAGTGAAAATAATAAAGGGTGATAGATAGTAACTAATTTTTTCCTTAATTAAATGAAACCAAAATTAGAATTCAATAGCAGAGAATTTAGTCAACAGAAACTTGTTTCATTTAAAAGAAAACTTTTTTACAACTGTAAAAATTACAAAACATCTTAGACTTTCAATTATTATTTTTTTAAATATGATTCAGGGAATTATTTTTTAAGATTCTTTAGAAAGTGAGCAAAAATTTACAAAAAAATTCTTATTTATTTTATTTAGAAATGTGTTCAACTTTAAGAATAACATTTTTTTTAATATTCAGGTTACTTTTTCTTTTGAGAAATTTTGTCTAAACTAATTTTCACTATCTTGTAACTCTCAATGTCTGTTGATATTCATCTGCAACCAATTGAATGTTCCTATATATGGTTAATAGTTTCATTAGGTTGAGATCCATGTCTGATAGGAAAAGTGAAAAGCAACGCCTAGTTTCTAACAAAATATATCACTTGTTATTGCCCATAAACAATATATTTGTACTGAAAACCTATGCAGTTTCTACAGTAGATGAAGCTTAATAATTGTTGGTTAATTTACTGGACAGTATTTGTTCATTAGTTTCTTTTCTGAGTATTGAGGCTTATTTATTTTTGTATCACAGTCAAATATAGGAAAAATAATAAAAATGTTTTTCTTATTTGCATGCTTAATATTATAATCTACTTCAACTTTATTGTTTATACTGATGCACCATTTGAAGTAAATAAAAAAAGAAGAAAAAATTTTAAACTTATTCATTTTAAATTACTCGTATAGGTTAGTATTATTCAAGAAGAAAAGATGTTTTACATACAAGATCTTTCTGAAAAGTAATAAGACTGTGTGTACTGTGGGAGTTATAGGTGAAAGCGGAAAAAGTAAATTGTGTTACTATCTAACTTGACATCTTAGGAGTGTATTAGTGTAATCTTAGCTTTCTGTAATTTTTGTTCACATGCTTTTTTTTACAACTCCTCTCTTTTAGTTTGTTCAGTTATGGGGACTAAGGAATGCATGATGAACTTGAGATTTTTGGTCCAATTCAAGAAAACTCTTTTACAAGCTCTTGAAATGCTTCAGCAAGTGTATGGAGATAATACCATATTGCACACATATGTTTTTGAGTGGCACCAGAGGTTCAAAGAAGGTTGGAAGGAGGTGAATGATGATTCTAGGAGCAGAAGGCCTTCAACAAATAGGACTGAAAACGACATCGACTGGGTAAGGCAGGTGGTGCGTGGCAAACGGCAGTTGACTATTTGAATGATTGCAAAACAGCTGGACATGAAAAACGACAGTATTTGGAAGGTTATCATTAAAGTTTTGGGTATGTCTGAAAAGTAATGAAACTAGGTGTACTGAGCATCTGGTAGTTCTTGGCCAAGAGGAACATTGCTATTCTGGAATAAACTCCTTATTCACCTGATCTTGTGCCCTGTGACTTTTTTCCCCCAAGCCCAAGGGGATCATCAAGGTGACCTGTTTTGAAGGCATAGAGGCTATCAAGAGAGCCATAATGATGGAGCTGAGGGGCATCCCAGAAGAATCCTTTTAGCACTGCATAGAAGCATAATAGAGAAGAATGGGAAAGTGCATTAGACTCAAAGGACATTGTTACTCTGAAAGAGAAAACATGTAGTTGATTGTTTGGAATTGAAATGAATTGTTTGTGACACCGATCTCATTATTTTTCAGACACACCTCATCTAATTCTCTTGAAACAGTTGATTTTATTGCATACATATTTTTAATGTTTTTCTACTTTGATACTTTCAAAATTCCCTTTAATGTATTGTTTATTTATATAGAGAGATAATAAAAAATAAATAGATATCTATATGTTTCTGTGTAATTACTTAAGCATTTTTTTAAATTTTCATTTAAAAAATTCTTTTAACCTATATACAACTTGGTAAAAAGTTGTGTTTAATTATTTGGTGGAGTTGCATAGACAGTATCATTTTTTGATTTGAACTCTTTTACAAATATTTTTCTATGAAATATAATCTCTTTCTTCTCTCTACTTTAACTTTACACACTAGGTTTAAAATAATGTTGTTTTTTTTCTTTCTGCCTCTTGTGATATAAAAAAACTTCATTAAAAAATCTCTCAAAACTAGGGGTTTTTTTATTTTTATCATTTTTTTAATAAACAGTGTCGCAAAAATTGAATCAAATAAAATTAAATATGAATTTGTTTCTAAATTACAATAATAAATTGGAAAACATTTAATTAAATTGCAAATATTTGCTCATTGTTGTGGATTATTTTTGATTTACAGTCAATAAAAGAATCCTTTTATGAAATTACAAACATTTTTCTGTGAAATAAAATCTCTTTTTTTTCCTTACTTAAAAAAGATTTTAACTTTTTAGGTAACTCCATGGATAATATGTAAAGTGGACATGTCATTGTGAGGAGCATTTGACATAACAGTTTTCATCGTAGGAAATGGACTCAGCAACTTGATTTCAAATCCTGGATGAAGATGTTTGTATTTCACCTAACACTAATACCCTTAGGAAAGATACAAATCCAACTAATTTCCCTCAAACTATGAGTAAATAGTAAAGCAGATTAGGCTCTTTAAACTTGGAATGACAGCCATTCTAGGTGATGGAAAACTTGAAATTCAAACTAGACCTGGAGCTGGATGGGCCCCGCAGGCTATTTCAGCCCAAGACACACTACAAAGTTGCACCCTTATGATCAAACTAGGTTCTGGGATAAATCTAAGTTTCTAAACATGTCAGTAATATATGAATGATTCTTCAACCTTGAGTCCTATGCATGAGATATTACAATTGTATTCAATTTGTATGATGTACCAATGGTAAAAAAAAGAAACCTTGTGTCTATGCCCCAATGGCACAAAAGTTACCCAGTCTCCTAAGCAGGGTTGTCCACAAACAGAATAGGCTTCTTCTTGATGGTATTTTGTATTGAAGGGAACTAAATTTGTACCTTTTTATTTTCTTAGATATATAGCAATTACAGTGTCCCTTCCCTGTGTTGCAAGCGAGGGCAAGTAACCAATCTGTAGCTATAGAAACAGTATCAGTTTTTTCTTAATACCTTCTTGTTACAACTGACTTACTCATTAGTATTATACCATTTGTACTAGTGTCTTCATTATGCTGGTTGTTTTAGTTAAAATGTACCTTCTGATATTTTTCATGTGACTGTTGTATTTGGTAAACTTTTGCGAATTTTAAACCAAACTGTTAATTCACTTTACTAATTGTTCTCATTCTATTGTGTATACGAGAGGAAACCTCTTATCATTTCATTCTTACTATTTTAATTCCTGCTTGCAATGATAGTTTTTTTTCCTATTTAATGAAAGTTCATATTACTTGTACTACTTGACCTAGGCATTAAATTCGTGACCACCAGATAAGTATATGTACTTAACCAATGCTTTTATCCAGTGGACTTTTCTTCAAATATGACAAACACCTCAAGAAGAATGATAAAGGATACAATGACTAAAATATTTCAATAAAAAACATAAGGATATTAGTCCTAATAGATTAATGTATAATAATGGGAAGTCCTTATTTCTGAAATTTAATCAAAATATCTTCATTTATGCCATTTTCTTGTTATAACTGACAAACCTTTAGCATTTCTGTAATTTTATAAATTTCACAGAAAAAAAATAAAAACATTTTCATTTGCTTAAAAGGTCAAAGCATTTAAATTGTTTGTTGTTTTAGTCCAAATCTGCTGTGTGTGTGTGTGTGTGTGTGTGTGTGTGTGTGTGTGTGTGTGTGTGCAATTGGCACTAAAATGTTTCTCTCTCTCTCTCTCTCTCTCTCTCTCTCTCTCTCTCTCTCCTGTTTTGCTGGTATCAAATTATCTGAAGCATCTTTTCTTTAAAATACTTGATGAATCAAAGGAATCTTTCCCAAAATTTATTTAAAGCCTTTTCTATTTTTATTGGTTTATTAATACTTGATGCCTTCATTCTACTACCGGATTAGAATTAAATTGCTCAACAAAATATGTTTATTTTATTCCCCTTTTCAAATTTAATTTCATTTTGCCATATTAATAGAAAATTTTCAATTCTTAGCAGTTGCAATCTTAAATCTGAATTAAGATAATTTTGTTTGAGTTAAAGAATGAATCTATTTCAATTTTTACATAGATTGGTACAATTGTTAAACTTATGAAAATGTTAAACAAGTTTTGTATCTTGAACCAAATTTACAGTGATAACTTTTTGCTTCGGGGATAAGTTACCAACATTTTGTTTCCTGATTTCTAACATTTGGGCTGGTGATGAATTGTTGGTATACGGCTGCTACAATCCTGAAACTAAAACTCAATCATCTCTGTGAAAGTCTTTGTGATTAACAAAACTAAAGAGCAAGACAGTCTGTTTTTTGTTTTTTTTGATAAAGAGACTGTAGTTCACTATAAAGATCAAAAAGTCAGCAAACAATATTCCTTTGAAGTTTGGCATTGTCTTTCTATTATGCTATGCATCATAAATGGTCCAACATGGCAGATTCACAGGTCAGTGGCAGATTCACAGTGACAATACAACTGCATACATTATCCAACAAGTTTTGGTGAAACACAGGATTGTGTAAGTGCAACATTCACCATATTCATCAGATCTAGCCTTGTACAATTTTTTCTTGTTTCCAAAACTGAAAATTCATCTTTAGGATAAGAAATTTGAGGATGTGGAGGGCATAAAAAGAATACAATAATGCAGCTTTACACCATATCAAAAGTGGAGTTTTAGAGGTGCTTTGACCACTGAAAAACCTGCTGGAGTTAGTGTACTGAATAACAAGAGGTTTTTTTTAAGAAAATTAGTGTTTCATTCAATGTTGGTTTATGAATACATTTTTAGGTGTTTATAGGAGCTCTTCAGTGATGTCCTGCCTTCATTGCCGATTTCGGATCATTAAACATCATATCGGCTCCGGTAGTAACCCCGACTTGGGTCCGGAAGATCCAGACCGGCTCCCTAATTTTGTGCTACTTGTGTTGACTATTTTTCTTTTTTTCTTTGGCAGAATTCGTACCTTTTATTATTAACTTTACCCAATCGGAAGAGTTCTTTTTTCCTCCCTCGCCTATTTAATGACAAATCTGAGTTGCACCCATTTCTTAGCTCTTTGCTCACAGCTCCACTTTTCTGGTATGTTCGTCCATTTTTCTTTCTTCTCTAAACTTACCCCTTTACTTTGAATTGCTAATACTAATTCTACTTTCTTGCCACTTTTTATTGACTTAATTTTAAACCAAATTTACTATTCAACCAGTCTATAATTAGTCATCCCCTTTCCGAAAATCTTATTGAAATTACCTATACTCATCAATGATAAACTATTCCTATATCCAAAAAATAAAACTAAACCATTTACTATTCTTTAAAACCCTTTGACTCTATAAAGATTTTTGCTGAAATATCTTCTTCTTTTTTAGTGGGGGGTGGGGAGAAAGAAATGTTACTACGTATGCTAATGTTTCTTCAATGTTTTTACTTCTAATTTAACGTTTCCTGCCTACGTTTAAATTCCTTACACTACCTGAATACCTTTCGCACAAATTCATCCTTTTACTACCATTCCTTCACACAGTCTCTCATACATTCCCATTCATGCCCTCTTTTGTTAAAGAGGGAATGAAAGGGAATAAAAATAGAAACCCAGGATTCAGCCTACTATCAGCTGCAGCAGATTGGCAGTTGATAGTGGACTTAAGAACTCAGTTAAAGTTCCCCAGACACATAACAGAGATAACACTTAGACCAGACCTGGTGCTATATTCTGTTTGTCTCCCTCTTGGTTGATATTTACTCTTCCTCAATGCTTCTCTGACTTCAAGCTCTATTGCTTTAAGGGCTTGGTCGTGATGCCAACGATACCGACCATCTCCCAAGGCTTTGGGGCAACTGCTAAGGATGTGCTGCAGTGCGGCCCATTTTCCACATAGCTGACAATTGGGGGTTACAGCCTTGCCCCGTATATATAAATTAGATGGGCTAGGCAATATGTTGTACACTGATTTAATCAGGAACTTCACTTCATTGAAATCTGCCTGCCAGCAATCCGACCATCTGACTTTCTTCCTCTTGACTCCTTCCCATCTTGTCTAGGCTCCCTGCTGGCTCAGGCCAACCATCTTGCAGTGCCTTGTCTCCTCTATCCCTGCTTGCACTTTATCTTGGATAATTTGATGCCTCTCTTTACCCTTAGCCTTGCTGATCTGAGGACTGGGGAAGTAACCCAATCCCGCTCTGCCTCTAGCAATTGTGCCTAGAATCTTCTTATGTCTGATTCTCTCCTCCGCTACTCGCAATTCTTCCTCAGCCCTCCATTTCCTGCCAGATCTTGTTTGGATACCTGTTGCTGCCACTTTGGGGTCTCTGGATTCTCTATATTACAGTCATTCTCTTATCCTTAATACTTTATAGTCCTCAATGAGACTTCTATATGGCAGCTGGAGTGCATTGTTCTTACCATAGAGTGTTGCACTGCTCAAACATTTCGGCACACTTAGCCATCTTCTCAACCGACTGCTAATTGTTCTTTCTAGTGTCTCCATGGTGGTCATTGGAAACTCATGTAGAAGTAATGGTCATAATATTCAGAGTAAAACTGCGTGTTGGAATAGTCACAGTGCCCCGGCAGACCCGATTTATCGATCTTATTCAACCACTCTGTTATGTTTCTTATCATCTGTTGGATTGCCCCTGTATCCTTCAAGCTGCTATTGAAGGTCTTGCCCAGGCTTCTCACAGGCTTTTCATTCAGTGTTGGAATTGGCTCTCCCATGATTTTAAATCGGACTCTCTCCGAAACTTTGCCTCTCCTTAAGACGAGGGATCTGGACTTTGCAGGTTTAAATTTCATTCTGGCCCATTAGATATTCTCCTCTAAGCCTTTTAATATTCACCTGGCTCCCATAACTGATGTTGAAGTTACTGTTAAGTCATCCATATAGGCTCTTATAGGGGGCTGACGGAATTTCGACTTAGAGAGTGGGCCTCTGCATTCGACTTCAGCTGCCTTCACCAGCCTGTTCATGCACCCGGTTATGATACCTTTCTCCAGAATATGCCATTCTGAAAAAGTCTTTGACAGCACTCTCACCTGGAAGTTGGTGTAATAATCTCTTATGAGCTCACTCACTGTTTATGGAACGTGATGTCTTTCTAGAGCTTCGCTGACCAGTTTATGTGGCATGGAACCATAAGCGTTAGCAAGGTCCAACCATAAAACTGTCCAGTCACCCTTACTTTCTTTTGCTTCTGTTGTGACAATATTGATCTTTGGCCTTGGTCTGTGAGGGGTTAAAATCAGGTTAAAAAAAAGTTTGAATGGCGAAAGTTATTTGCCAAGCAGTGTAAAATGAGAATTCGTAGAAATTCTGGGAAAAACGGTAAGATTTGCCAGAAAAGGAAAAATTTGAAGAAAAACAGCAGTGATTTAAAATTAATGGATTTTATTGAAATAATTATCTTCGGCCAAAAGCTGGAACACAGAATGTTAACAATGGAAGTCTTGTTTAGAAGGATCATCTGGGTAGTCTGGTTGTAATTTTAGTTGATTAAACAAACAACTCAGCTGAGTGAATTTCACTAGGGCTGACTCTCAGAGCTGATAAGAGTTATTAATTAGTCTGTGCTGCAGACTCTGCCTTTTTGCCCACACATTTTTAAAAGCAGTTTTGTCAAAATGACAGTCCAACATTTTTGGGCAAGAAGGGAGAAATCTCCAGAATGACGTCACCAATAAAAATGAGAAAGACTGTGCTGGTAGAAGGAAAGTTATCCTCCCGTTATCACAGGTGGTGATGATAGGACAGACTTTGCAGTAGTTGAAGAAAAGGAGCCGGACCCTGAAATTATGAAGGAAATGTACACAAAGACATAATGAATGCCTAATGATATGAAAGGGATGTTAAGAAGATTCTTCTACTACCATCAGAACCTACCCAGAGTTTAGGCATTTATTTCTTAAGCAGGCCATTTTTGAGACTTAGTGCGCACTACCGACCTTGCCAGCCAGATGTACAGTCCGTCAGAATGAAGTTGCCGCTGCGAGACCCTGATCCTCACCAAGTTACCAAGAACTGACTTACTCATGTCCTTAGACCAACCTGCGTGCCATACACACAACCTATCTATATTTTGTACACCAAAAATTACGAACTTGAGAACCTACAAATTACTTTTTGTTTGGAAACTGTTTTTTTTTTAATCAACAATGATATACCTTTGGGTTCTGGTTGCTTGCTATCAACAACCTCTTCTTTTCAGGTGTGAATCTTCACTACCCTTACACTCAAAAATAATCACATGGGGTTGAGCAGTGTATGGTCACCTTCCTGATGAAAACTTTAACTATGTGTTTTCCCCACACTGCGGATGGTCAGAGGTAGTCGGGCAATTGTCAACAAGATAGCATTACTGGTGATCAATGCTGACAAACTTGACAGGAGGTGATTTCAATCACCACCTGGCATTCTTAAAGGTTTATACTGTTAGGAATTGAGATAAGATTCCAGTATGTTCCAGGCACCCTGGCATTCCTGGAATCCCACCTTTCTGGACTGATTTATCAAAGTAGTTGTTCTCTAACACATATTTCATGATTCGTCTTGATATTATTCCGAAAAAGATCTTACTTTCAGTATTTAAAAGCAATATTATCCCAAACTGGTTCAGTGTCTTGGCTCTTTCTTCCTTCGGTATCCATATTCCTTCCGCAAATCTCCATTGTTCCACTACTTTGCCCCTCCTCCAAATAACTCTTAGTATCTTCCATAATCTCTTTAGCACCTCTTATAAATGATATATGGTACTGTGCTTAACCCAGGTGCAGAGTTAGCTCTCATACATCTCACCACTTCTTGCATTTCACTCCAGGTTGGCATGGCTGAATTAAATGACACTTCTGGTAGATTTTGTGTGATTAGGCAGTTATTCATTCTGAGTTCTCGGTTCTTATTCAGGTTGCTCATCTAACACTCAATTGCTTCTAATTGACCATTCTGTTTCTCCCAAAGTAAGGTCTTCACAAAGCCAAAAAGATTAGCAAAAAAATTGACACATTTCCTTGCTCTTTCTTTCCTTACTCTTCTGTGCCATTCTGCACACCTGACTGTTTTCAATTTCTCTATTGCTCTAAGTTCATCAAGTGGTTAGCGTTCCTCTGTCCCTTATTTTTTTTATAGACTTTCTTGAGATTTCTTAATTCTTTCCTTGGTTCTTTTATTTTCTTAGCCCTACAGTTGTTGATATCGAGCTTCATTGCCTGTTTATTATCTATGTAGTCAAATCTCTCAGACACTATACTTATTATTATGGTGGTCATAAACTTCAGCTGGTAATCCACGCTCCCTTGTCTAGCTGTCTGTATTATCCCTCAGATGTTAGTATTGAAACTCTGCCATGCCTCCTTGTTGTTTACTGGAGGCCACTTTATTCTTTTTCTGGATTCCATGCCCCGATTCTATAGCTTGGAGAGACTAAACTCTGGGGTAATTCCTGGTCCAGCTCTTCCTCCAGTTTTGGATCTCTTCCACCACCACCACCACCACCACCGTCCCTCTCGGGATCCACGGGGGGTATATTTCTCTGATTTCTTCAGTAGCATATGTTATGGGGTACTCTTTGCAGAGCACAGAGTTCAGGTAGCTAATCCTTGTTGCCCCTCTTCCCATCTTTCTGAGATGCCAATTGTCTCTCCAATCATCCCCAGTTCTGTCCTCCGGTCGCCAGCTAGTCTTTCCCAGCCATCACTACTGATCGCAGTATAATCAGTCCACAAGTACATTTTTAGGTGCTTATAGGAGCTCTTCAGTGATGTCCTGCTCTCATTACCAATTTTGGGTCATTAAACATTGATTTCTCTCTTGGTAAATATGGGTTCAGTCTCAATACTATGTGTATAAAACTTGGTTTCTTAGATAAATTATATTCTGTTTCCTAAATTGACAAATAACATTGCACATTTACAATTGAATAATTTTCAAATCATATTTATCAAGTTTAAAATAATGTAAAATTTTATTTTCATGTGACTAGAAGAATCCAATGTAGAAATGGGCAATTTATCTATCTTTTGTTGACCTTTCCGATGACATAGAAAAATGCTCCATACAAAAGTTGCATAGCATTTGTCTTGAAGATAAGTGTGTAACTTAAGAAAACGCATATTATATAACTGGCTCATTGGCATAGTGGGTAGAGTGTTCGCCAATGGCCTAGAAGACCAGGGTTCAGTCCCAGGTTGCATCATACAAAAGACTTAAAAAATACTACTTGATACCTCCTTGCTTAACACTCAGCATTATAAGGTACGTATCAAGGGTAGTAGCTATTGAAAAGGGAGCCTTCAGGTCGCCCTCGACTATAGTCGCCAACTTTACTTACTTATTCATATGAATTAGACTGTTTTTAAAATTTTACAAAATTACAGTCATCATCTTAGAAATTTAATTTTAAAAAATAATTGATTTAATAAGTACTTAATTATGTTTGAAAAAATATTACTTACTTTTTGCTTAAAATATATTTAAAAGTTAATTTGTTTGTTAGGCATCATCATTCTATCATGAATAAAATTGGGGGTGGGGGCTGATAAACTTTAGAATATTTTTACTTATCCTTTTTTCTTTTTACAAAATAAATTTTTTAAAAATCAACATTAGCCTACAAAGTAACAGTAATAAATAACTTATGTTCCTG
The DNA here is from genome assembly GCA_963585895.1 of Sepioteuthis lessoniana. Classification (NCBI taxonomy): domain Eukaryota; kingdom Metazoa; phylum Mollusca; class Cephalopoda; order Myopsida; family Loliginidae; genus Sepioteuthis; species Sepioteuthis lessoniana. Next base: position 164,013,914 of record OY757904.1, on the reverse strand, counting down.
TATAAAACTGTATTATGAGTGTCAGTATTATTTCTATTTTCTAATACAGATTTAAAATGAATTATTTTGAAGATACTCTCTCTCTCTCTCTCTCTCTATATATATATATATATATATATATATGTGTGTGTGTGTGTGTGTGTGTGTGTATTTGTGTGTAAAGATTTGGGTTAGAGCTGATAACTCAAAAAACATATAAGATTAGCCCTTCCAATTATCATAGAATCCTACAAAATAAGATTACTGATACTTACAAAGTAGACATCTCGAATACTTTGTCACAAATCAATAATTGTGAAACGTTACCCCCTCACCCCCCCGCATTATCTCTCTCAGTCTTCTAACCATTTCACTTCTTAGTCGGCCGGTGATCAACTAGTGGCTGAGGGGGTAACGCACATTTCTTTACCTACACACAAGAATACGATCGAGGGAGACAGGAGAAAATAGAAAGACAAACGAACAAACAAAGCTTGGGGTTACCAAGAGCAGAGGAAGGTATGCAACACTACATGCATGTGCATTCCTGATAGTAGATGATATGGACTAACGCTAGCGTGGGTTACTAGCGAAAATTCCACAATGCTACTGGAATCAGACATCTTGAGACTCTTCTTCACTGGACCCTATCTTGTCTCCTCGCCTCTCTGCTCGGTGTCCGGTGTTGACTGCCCCTCCGTGGTCTCCAGCCGCAACTCGCTCTCTGCTCTCCTGCCACCAACTCTGCTCTCTCCTGTCACCAACTCTCCTCTCTCCTGTCCAACTACCAACTGCCTCTCTCTGGGTCGCGTCGTCAACTCTCATTCGCCTCCCCGTACCACTTCCGGATACGGCGAGATTTTTTTGTCCAAGAATCCTTTGTCTGGTTTCGCGCCAAAACAGACTCGTCTGCTTTGGCGGCCTACCCCCATAGTGCTACATACCTCCCTCTCTTACCCTTGTCATTTATTCTCAATAAATTACAACACGATTTAACAACAAGCAAAAAAACAAGAACATTTACAGGAAGTAAAAACCGAACTTACAAAATTTTAAAGGGGTTCGGTCGTCCCCTAAAAAAAAATAATAAATAATATAACAACACCATATCATCATACACATAAAAAAAAAATTTTTTAAAAAATAAAAAAAATATTGCTGGATTCAGCTCTTCCACCTTGCTCTCCTGTGAACAATTCTGGGGTCTCCTGACTCATCCCTATTCTTCATTCCAATAGGACTTTTCGATTCACCTCCAACAGTATTCAATTTTTCTTCAATTCGCCCCGCCCCCACCCAACAGAACACAGGGGAATTTTAACCACCCCTACCCAACAATTTCAGGAGGATTTTTCCATTCACCTCCAACATTATTCAATTTTCGAACATTTCACCCCATTCTTCAACCCATCAGAACACAGGGGAATTTTAACCACCCCTACCCAACAATTCAGGAGTATTTTTGGACTTGTCTCCCCCCCTTTCCTTACGACGTGGGAGCATCAGTAATCTCCGCAGTTCGATCGGTGTCGTAACAGGAATAATGTTCCAGAAAGCACTGTGGAATTCACTTCCCAACATGGGGGCCTTCACTGCCCCCTGCAACAAACAAAACAAGTCTCTCAGCCATCAATCACCATGGATTTTCAAAAGATAAGAGAAAAAAAACAAAAAAACAAAGCAATTGACACCATCTCCCAGATCGTCCAGCCATGACCAGCCAGGGGGGAGGAGCAACCAGACACCGCCCCGCGCCCAGGTATCGTCTTCCCAACCCATCGTCAACCGTTTCCTCGGTACCATTTCATCAATTCCATGTCAACCAGGCCACTCGCCCTCCCAAATCATCACTTGTATAACTTACTACCCCTCGATACCAGTCCGCGAAACTGGGCTCCCGTGCACCCAACCCCCCCAGGGGAACACGATCAGACGAAGTGAAGAAGTGCCAAGAGCAGTTAAACTTACGAAAAATAAACCCAGAAAATCCATGAAGGTAAAACAAAAATAAAAAATAAAAATAAATTTAAAAAAATAAAATGAAATAAACAAATAACAATAAACAAAGCAAATGACACGGTAAGCCCAGTCCCCAAAACCAACAAAAAACAAGGCAAGTATAACAAAAAAAACAAACAAACAACAAAAACAAAGGATAGCAAAAAAATCCACACAAGTTAAACAAAAAAAAAATTAATAATAAACAATTCACAGACAAAAAAAAAGAAAAAATAAAATAACTACAATTGACAATTATATAAAATAAAATTGTTCTGAAGGAATCTGTCACGCATCCACCTTCTAACCCTTGTCTCTCTTCCCTTGAGATCTCTGCCCACTTCCACCATTTCTCTTTGCGTCTTACTTTCCTTCTCTCCTGTCCACTTGAATTCTTCCCTCTACCGGGGGTGGTGTGGGAGGGGATAGCGTTTGCTTCCAACCGTTTTTTTTTTTAAATCCACAAAAAACAAACACCTTTTCTTCCTAAAATCCAAAGTTTACTTTTTTTTTTTTTTTTAACTGAGACAGGCATGGATGCAGTGACAAAAATTCCCTAGCAATCTTTCTTTCTTTCTACTTTTCGTTCTCTCTTTTTCTTTCTTTTTTTTTTTTTCTTTCTTTTTCATGACTTTATCTGTTCTTCCTTCTTTTTCTTTGTTCAAATTTTTCCGCCATTTTTATTTTTATTTTTTATTTTTTTTTATATTTTCCATTTTTTTTTTTGTTTTTGTGGTAGAAGCTTTCCTCCACCTTCTACCCTCTGCACTCGGATGATCCGACTTTGACCAGTCGATTTTAACCTAGAAATCTCACTTTCTCTCGAATTTCTCTGGGGTTTTGAAATACCACAATTTTTTTTTTCTTTTAGTGAACCTTGCAGCAAAAAAAAATTTTTTTTTTTTTAATCGGTGACTTATCACCTTTCCAGCATAAAATAAATTACTATAAAACTTCCCAGAACTGACTAACTTTCTTTCTTAAGCCACTGGTCCTAACACTTAAGTATAAAAATTACTATGTGAAACTGCTACGAAGAAGGAAAAAAAAAGCATTTGAATTCTACCGGTCAAGTTAAGTGTGAAAAGCGGGTAGGGGAAGAAGACCTTCCCTTACCTTCTAACAAAAATACAACAAAAATTATCAGCAGCTAAGGGGTTAAACATACACACACACACACACACACAAAACGAAATAGATTACTTGTTTTTTTTTTCTACATCTTAAAATTTCCTTAATCTAACAAATCTTTCTTTTTTTTAATCGGTGACTTATCACCTTTCCAGCATAAAAAAAAATTACTATAAAACTTCCCAGAAGGGACAATATTTTTTTTTAAGCCACTGGTCCTATCACTTAAGGATGATTATACTATGGAAACTGCTACGCAAAAAAAAAAATCATTTGAATTCTACTGGTCAAGATAAGTGTGCGAGGAGGGTAGGGGAATAAATTCTTTCTTTCCCTTCTAACAAAAATACAACAAAAAAAATCAGCAGTTATGAGGGGCTTAAACATACATACACACACACACACAAACGAAATAGATTACTTGGGTTCTTTTTTTTTTTTTTCTCTCTACATTTTAGATATCCTTAATCTAAAAAAATTTTTTTTTTTGTTCTTATATTCGAGTGCAGGTGGGTGGGGAATGTGTATTCCTACCTTTGTAGATTTCTTCCTTTTCAATCTTTTTTTTTCTTTTTCTTTGTTTCTTTCGTTTTCTTTTTCCTTCTTTTCTTTTCTCGTTGCTCGCAGGGTCCTTATTGCATTTTTTTTTTTTTTTCGTTCTTCTTCGTCCGCTCGCTTCCCGACTCCTTCATCCCTCGATTCATTCCTATTTTTTTTTATCAGGTTTTTTTTCATCCTGGTCACGGCACCATTGTGAAACGTTACCCCCTCACCCCCCCGCATTATCTCTCTCAGTCTTCTAACCATTTCACTTCTTAGTCGGCCGGTGATCAACTAGTGGCTGAGGGGGTAACGCACATTTCTTTACCTACACACAAGAATACGATCGAGGGAGACAGGAGAAAATAGAAAGACAAACGAACAAACAAAGCTTGGGGTTACCAAGAGCAGAGGAAGGTATGCAACACTACATGCATGTGCATTCCTGATAGTAGATGATATGGACTAACGCTAGCGTGGGTTACTAGCGAAAATTCCACAATGCTACTGGAATCAGACATCTTGAGACTCTTCTTCACTGGACCCTATCTTGTCTCCTCGCCTCTCTGCTCGGTGTCCGGTGTTGACTGCCCCTCCGTGGTCTCCAGCCGCAACTCGCTCTCTGCTCTCCTGCCACCAACTCTCCTCTCTCCTGTCCAACTACCAACTCTCTGCTCTCCAGCCACCAACTCTGCTCTCTCCTGTCACCAACTCTCCTCTCTCCTGTCCAACCACCAACTGCCTCTCTCTGGGTCGCGTCGTCAACTCTCATTCGCCTCCCTGTACCACTTCCGGATACGGCAAGATTTTTTTGTCCAAGAATCCTTTGTCTGGTTTCGCGCCAAAACAGACTCGTCTGCTTTGGCGGCCTACCCCCATAGTGCTACATAATGACACAGCTACATTTCCTAGCAAACTTCATGTTAATGACAGGATAGGTAAATTAGTGAAAAAAGTATTTGTATTTTATCTAAAGATCATAAACCTAATTTCCAGGACAAACAACAGTCTAGATGAATAAACCCATCAAAATCTGAACTAGGCCTAGTTTCTAAACATTTTCTCTAAAACATCATCTTCAAAAATACAAAAAGATTTTAGGTACAACCTTTGGAAAAATTTATTTCATGCAATAGAATGGTTTAGAAATCTTAAGTGTAAAAGTAGAACTACATTTATTCAATTGGATATTATTGAATTCTAGCCCTCTATTTCTAAAGACATTATTAAAAAGTCTAAACCATATTAAGAACTTTATAGACATCACTAAAGAGCAAATACAAATTATTTTAACTTGTAGAAAGTCTATTCTTACTGTTAATAGGTCTACTTGGATAAAAACTTGCACAGATAACTTTGACGTTCCCATCAGTGCTTCTGACTGCACAAATAGCCAGCTTGATTGATATTTATATATTAGACACTCTCAGTAGGATAACAGACCTCAAGCAAGTAGGTTTATATAGAGATGAAACCCACATCTTCATCCCAGATAGTAATGGCTTAAAAACATTGAAAATACATAAGAAAATTATAAGAGCCTTCAAGTTACTAAAATTGAAATATCATCTGACCTTAAAATAGTTAATTTCCTTGACATTACCTTTAATTTAACTAACAATATTTTAAAACCATTTAGGCAAAGATAACCAGACACCTACATACATTAATGTCAACTCCAACTTAACCAGATCAATAATCAAACATATACCAAATGCTGTTAACATAAGGATTAATAAATTATCTTCTGACAAAAAATTTTTGATGAAAATATTAGAATCTATAATGAGGCCCTTGAAAAAAGTGGATTTCATTAGAAGCTAGAATACCAGGAACAATTTATAAACAATAAAGTTATTGAACACTGCAAAACCTACAACAGCAATAGTAATAATGATAGTATTAATTATAGACATGAAGATACGAATAATAAAAAAAAACTAAGCATAGGAAAAGAAAGGTAATCTGGTCTAACCCCACTTTCTATAAACTAATTGCCATGTCCTTCCTTACATTAATTGATAGGGATATCAACAAGGACAACATATTGAATAAAATTTTTCATTGGAACACTCTAAAAAAATCAGTTACTCTTGGATGAATAATATATCTAAAATAATTTATTATCATAATAAGAATTTCATAGACAAATCACTCATAGATAATCAGCAAACAAATAAATTACTTTGTTGAAGGAACGTGTAATTCCAAGAAAGTAGTCCACCAAGGAAGTATTTTCCCCACAGAAAATAGTAAGGAGGTGAGAGTTTATATTGAAATCTCAGCTGGAAATTAGAAAAAGAGGTTCTACAATCATAGACACTCTTTTCCAGCCCTTTACTCAGAAATCAAACAGCCCTATCAAGGTGGTTTTGGAGTTTGAGAGATAGGGGCCTAACTCCTCAAATTAAGTGGAAATTTATTCAGAAATCTTCTACTCCTGGAAGCTTCAATAGTAGATATAAACCTTTACCTGATGGAAATAATAAGCATCATTAGGTAGTTACCTTTTATTATTGGTAATATAATTATTAATCATAATAATGATTTTAATGGTAATCAGAATGGCTGTATCTAGAATTTAAAAAAATATATAGAAATATTAAGAAATTAAATAAAGACTAAATTTTAATCTTAAATGGAAATCAAATAAAACCTAATTTTTTTTTAACTAAACAAGATAAGTTTAATATTAGTAATAATGTTTATCACCATGTTTTCCTCAATAAATTGATAAATAGCCAGATTTTTTTCTTAAAATAAAATAGGTTATTTTAATTGACAAAATTTTAGTTACTGAAGGTTTTGTGAGATGTGTTAAAATTTTTTAGATACATAAGTATACATGACACCAGACAATTACATTGCATCCAGTTTTGACACCAACTTCTAGCTCATATCTTCCCCACACACACACACATACACACATACACACTTTTTTAATGTGTTTAATTAATCCATTGAAAGAATATTTTTAAAATGTTTGTTTCTCTCCTTTATATGATGGCTATCTGAAGATGTTGGTTTCTCTTATGGAGTAGCCAACTGAAATAAATTCATAATGGCCATATGCGGGTTTATTAAGTCTATATCAATTTATGTATGTATGTATGTATGTACACTCTTTCAGACTAAATAAATCACTTGTGGCTTTTTCGTGTTGGGGAGGGGCATGATACATAGTTGAGAAATATAAAAATAGTCACTGGTTGTAGCTGACCATGAAGATTCTCCCCAAAAAGTGTTGTTGGGCTGAAAAAAAAATTCAATTGGTTATTAATAAACAAAGTTTGATTTCTTTTTTTTTATGAATTTATTTAATTTTCATGAATACCAAAATCCCTTTGTGACAAACTTGTGTCTTGTCATAATTCATGAATGATCCTGTAAAAAAAATGGGTCTAATGATTTTTACTGATTTATTTTATTCTTTTTGCTTCTAATATTATTCTTTATTGTCTTCTCTATTTGTTTGCATTGTTCTAAAGGATTTTTAAGACACAAGCATTTTTGTATGGAACAGTAGCTGCTGGTATATTATTTCATTTTTCTACTGTATCAATTCTACTGAGATCTTTATCCATTGCTGTAAATAAGTCCATATTTTATTGGTTTCCAACTTTTTTATTAAAATTACTCGATAAAAATTATTATAATTACTTAAAAATGATGAGTACATATATATTGAACATTTAAATATTTTCCTTGATTTTCTATGACCTTCAACCTATATTCTAAGATTTTTAAAATTCTATTTTGATAAAATAACTCAGGTTTTGACACAAAGTTGTCTATGAATGTTTAAATACTGACAGCATATTTAAATTTCTCACCAAATAAAGAATGCTAAATCAGCTGAAATATGATAAGTCAATTGTATCAAGTTTGAAGTGCACAGAAGAGTTTCCCAATTCCATTGTTTTTTTTTTTTGGGGGGGGGGGGGTCAGTTATTTTTTTTGTAGACAAATTGTTGTCATGCAGCAGACTTTCTGGCTTCCCTCTCTTTCTGTAGATTTTTTTTCAATTACAACAGTCAGATTTTTTATGTGGTGTCTGTAATGCTCTGCAATAACAGTTTCTCCAGTTTTTACAAATTGTTGCTTTTCTTTGGAGGTGTTTATGGTTTAACGATTATCATCGTCCAAATAGACTCAGCCATTTGAGTTCAAATCTCAAAAAAGCTTTTTGTATTTCACATAATGCTAATACCTCTGGGAAAGGCATGAATCCAATTATTCTCCTTCCAGTTAGGGGTAAATAGGGAGGACAGCATGAGTTATTTAACATTAGTATCACAACCTATCCAGGAGAAGGAAAACTGAATTCAAATCAGTTATAGACTTGAAGAGGGATGGGCTCTACTAGCTTATTACTGTCCAAGACATGTTACATAGTTGTGCCCTCATGACCAAACCAGGTTACAAGATGTCTCAAGTCAAGTTTTGTGCTTTTCATGTCTGAACAAATATGGAACAATAAACATTCTTATTTCAAGTTTACATTTTGCTGCTCTTGGTTGGCTTATAGTTTTTATTGCTTCAGATGAGACATTTTTTACACCAGTGTTAGCTGATGGTTTCTCAATGGAGTTTGAATGACATCAAGTCTCTTCAAGTCTCCAGGACTCTTCTCAGTATTCTGGCTAATCTTGAAAATGCTGTAGTCTGGATGGTCTCTACTTGTCACCTTATTTCCAAATCTTCCAATCCGTTTACCAATCCTTTGAGGATTGTCCTAAGTGAACCAACCATACTTGCTATCACTGTCATCTTCTTATTCCATCATTTTTTTTTTACTTCTCCAGCAAGGTCTAGGTACTTATCACTCTTTTCCCTTTCTTTTATTTTTCACTCTCTGGTCTGCTAGGATGGTAAAGTCCTCTATTCAGCAGGTTCTCTTTTTTTGTTGGCTATCACTTGGTCTGGTTGTCTGGCCAAGATTAGGTGATCTGTTTGTATTTCAAAATCCCAGAGAAGTTTGTGCATCTCATTCTCCAGGATGGATTCTGGTTTGTCCATCTCCCATTTGTTTGTAGGGTCTAATTTCAATTTCTTGTACAATTCTCAGTAGATCACCTTTCCCACCCAGTTGTGCCTAGTCTTATACTCTTTTTGTGCTAATTTACTCCGTTCGCTTATTATGTGATTGATTGTTTCATCTCTATCACCACATAACCTTCATTTACTATTTTGTTGTGTCTAACTCACTTTTGATCTTTGATGACCATTTTGATGACCACCAAAAATTTTTTTCATGTCTGGCAAGTTAATTTTTCAGCAATAAAAAGCAGATTTTGTATTTGTTCAAATAGTTATGAGCAATACTTTCTATTGCCCTTATTGCCGCTACCTTACAGAATGCATTGGTCTCGAATATTTTCGAGTTATTTTAAGATTGCTGGAACCATTAGAGTTCAATTTCTTTGATCAATTCTGAACAAGATTTTTAAAGGATAGAAAAATTTGTTTTTCCTGTAAACAATTCAGTTCTATTAAAAAAGATTATTTTCAATAAATTTAACATTCAGAGCCTCATAACATGACGAACTATGAATGCTTTCTTATGTTGATTGCAATAGAAGTTTTTTGGGGTTTTTTATGTAATGTTCATTTTTTTCATTCTCAAATCCAAATGATCAGAAAGAAATTGTTTGTTCAAAAACTTATGAAAAATACTCAGTGTGTATGCATATCAATGTGTGCATTTGAGCTTTTTATTTACAAATAGGCAGAAACCTAAGCATTGTTTCTTTCTTTAAAATATTTTTCATGGTATTTGCCTTTCTCCTTTTTATTTTAGGAAAAAAGAAATTGATCAAGAAGTCGATCATCTTCTGAACTGCAATGAATCTGATGTAATCATTGATGTCAATGAAAAGGATGAGGAGAAACTGACCCCTGAACAATTGACAACAGTCTCCACAATTGTGTCCCAAGATGACCCTGTTCATGGAGAAAAACAAGATACAGATAATCTGGTCTCTTTTCAAATTGGTGGAGATGACATTTTGTATAAAGAAACAGATGTTGTTACTGCTACTGCTGCCACCACCACCACCACCACCACCTCTAATAACAATAATAATACATTTAATGGTGATGATGTTGTACCCATGAATTCACAGTATGCCACTGTTGATTCAGTTGACAGTGTTCGTTTTGCCAAACATGCCACAGTTTTCACAGTTCCAAGACACAAACATTCCATTAAAAAAAAAGTAAGTAGAATTTTTGCTTCCTTTTAATTGATTGTATTTGGTTGGCAGAGGGGGGCTGTAGAATATACTAACTGCATCTCTGTTCAGGGGTAAAACCCCCACCCTCACTAATGTCCTGGATATAACACTAAACAGTCTGATGGTGAGGCTCTAGTAATGATAGAGCTCTGTTGAACATGGAGTACCCCTTCACTCTCATTACTCCCTGATTCACATTCACTTGGAGCGTTAGCACCTGACAGGGTCCTATCTATAAAGCTGTTTGATGTCTAAACTGTGTGCGAACAAATAACTTTTGTTAAATTGAATTTCTTAAAAATAGAATTGTTTAAGCATTTAACTGTGTGTAAACAAATAACTGTTTAAACCAATTGTTAGTGAGACATAGCAATACTTGGAACCATTTAACTGTAGGAATAATGAATGAATGAATAATGATAACTAGAATTGTTAGTGTTAAATAGCAACACTTGAAACTCTTTAACTGTTTGCCAAGATTGAATTATTTGTATTACATAATAATACTGGGAACTAACTTAACTAACCTTAAATAGAAATATTTGTGTTAGATTGCAATAATTGAAACTATTTAACTGTCTAGAAACAATAGCAATACTTGCATACAAACAAATTAGTTCTAATTCATTTAAAGATAAAATTACCATCAAACTATTCCTCCAAAAATGATATATGTATAATCAGTTAACAGTGCGCAAACAAATGACTGATGTTAAATTAAATTTTTAGTATTACATAGCAATACTTGAAATTGTTTAACTGTGTGCAAACAAATGATTCATAGTAAACAGAATTATTCTATTTAGAAATACTTGAAACCATTTAACTGTGTGCAAAAAATGAGCTTTGGCTCATTTGGCCCAGCGGTTAGAGTGTTCGCCAATGGCCCGGGAGACCTGGGTTCAATCCCAGGTCGAGTCATACCAAAGACTTTAAAAATGGAACTTGATACCACCTTGCTTAACACTCAGCATTATAAGGTATGGTTCAAGGGTAAAGTGGAGCAATCCTGGGAATGGAGTAGCGCCCTCCCCTACACCTTGGTGTAGTAGCTATCGAAAAGGGAGCCTTCGGGTCACCCTCGACTATGGTCGCTAACTTTACTTACTTAATATATATGTATGAAGAGGATTTGGCATTAAATAACCTACAATGGTTGATATGCCATAAAACCTGACCAAACCAAAATAATCAAAACTTTTAAGCTTCAAGAGTTGCTACAATTTAAAATTATAAATATTTGGATCATTTTGTTACATTATTTTTTATGTAAAAAATCAAAATGAAAATTGAAAAACATCCCTTGCCAATTATTTTTATCTTTTCATCCCTTTTATCACATGAATATATTGATAAAAACAAACTAGTGACTCTAAAATTGTTCTGTTTGTCACAGAGGAATTATAGAATAATGACTGCTTCTGCATTTTCCCATTTCCTCTTAATTTTTAAATTCTCAAGTAAAATATTTTGATATAACAGAAGCTGGCATTGCTCAGGATAAAAATAATATGCTCAAACACATTTTATAAAAATAAAATTCATTTTGTTTGCTTTCTGTACAAATTAGTCTTGTCTAATTAATTTTTTTCCAAAAACTTCCAGTCTCCCTATACATAGGGAAATGCTCTTCTTGATAACAATTTTATTTGTTTTCTGGATGAATTTAACCCTCCTGATTAATCAAACTAAAATGTTCTTCATACTTACAGGAATAAGAGAGGAATGTAATGGAGCCTTTCTCTCTATATCTCTCCTCTTGCAGATACTTTTAAAACAATCCCTGAGCTCAAGAGAATTCACTTGCCAAATTTAATCAAGATTTGCCCATTAGCCGAGGGTTTGTAGGTTGAACGAATCATTTCTGTTTGATTTTTTCTTCTAAAGTTCCAGGTCATCTTGCTGAATGCGGAGACATTTATACAGATGTCAGTTTTATTTGCTTTCTGGACAAATCAGACCTTCTTAAGCTAAAATGTTCTGAACACCTCTAAGAGAGGGTAGGTTCCCTTGCCCCTTCCTTCTGCAGTTGCATCAAATTGAGATTTTTCAAGTATCAAACTTAACAGCACAATATGAAAAATACTCTAAAAAGAAATGTTTGTAGTTTTCTATCAACAATGTTTTGCTAATTAATAGAATATCCATCATTTTTTTATGGAATATCAATCTTTATGGGTTATTTAATGTCAATTCCATCCTTTTAGATCAGTAGTTGTACTATTTAACTTTTAGCTTGGAGTAATAAGGTGAGGGGGGGATATATATACCCCTTTCCCAAGGGAATTTGTTCAAAATGAAATCTAATAATGTGTCTGATGTTCAAACTTATTTACATCAAAATGTCACAGCCCAGCATGTTGACCCTTTTGCTACAAGAACACCCAATTCTAATTGATGCATAGATTCACTGATAAAACTTTTTATTTTCACTTTTTAAAAAGATTTTGTCTTTTTATCAGTTTTTAAACCAACTCTTGTCATTTAGTATTCATAGAAGCAGACCAAAAGTTTATTGTCACAATATATGTAAACATTGATCGAAATTTTAATCTAGCTTTTGTATTACTCATTATTTTTTCATGAAAATTATATTTATTAAACAGCTATTATACTTTACCTGTACATTTACTACCGTCTTAAACACAACGGCTTTATTTTTCAAAGATTTTATACATTTGAGACACTAAAAACTAAAATACATCAATAATCTGATAATTTGATACGATTATCTAAAATATTTTTCCTTTTATTTAGAAAATTCTGTTTATCTTTGTTTATTTTCTGCTTGTGGCAATGGGGGAAATTTGCACTAGAATTGCCTTTGTATATTTAACTATGGCTGAATCTAAATAGAGTGAATGCAAAAAGTATCTGGTACAAAATGCAAAATTTTCTTTTTTATGCTCTTGAACAGTTTCAAAGTTAATGAAAGTTGAAACAAAGATCAATATTAATACAAGAAATGCAATGACACAAGACTAACCAATAAAAAGTTATCATAAAGATAAAAAATAAGAAGCATGACAAATATTTAACACATTCAGAAAAATGATTTCATTTATATTTGCTTGTGTTATCTTTACAAGTAACCATAAATTATAATCTTTTAGAATAAGATGCTACAAATTTACAAATTTTAGCTGGTATGTTAGCTCATTCTTCATGACAAATAACTAAAATCAACAAAATGTCTTGAATTTGTGCTTTCAGTTTTCACCACAAATTCTTTACGGGATTCAAGTCAGACAACTTCATATTTCCACCATTGAAGAATTCTATTTTGGTTTCATTTGACCACATTACATTTATTTGAGAAACGCAGAGATTTTTTCCAAGTACTTTTTGATGAATATTAACAGACGTTCCTTAATAATGGATGGAATCCTTCCTTGACTTTTCAGACTGTTATATTCCTCAGCACTTGTCTGTTTATGCACAACAAATCTTACAACTTCCTCCAAATCTTACTGAATTTCTCTGCCTATCATTTTTAGCTTCTTCTTCAATTTCTAGACAATTTTGGAAGCACAAACTGAAATTTAAGAACATCTAAATCAAGGCCCACACTTGGCTGAATGATGAAATTTCCACTGACAAATAGTGTCTTCAAAAGTATAAAGAAACATTTACTTGATTTGCAATGGTTCCCTTTCCCAACTCATTTATTATCTCGTGTTTATTATAAGTTTTCAAATGTCTCATGGCAATGCTTTTTTCTTGGACATGGGGTTCCGATCTGCCAGTTAATAATTGAAGTACAAATCATATTAACTCCTGTTGCAATGGTTAATTTTGTTCTTGGATGATTACCTGTCCCTGAATATTTTAAATTAATCACACTTCACTCTATTGTAGTACCTTCAAGTTATTTTTTTCAGAATATTTCAAATATTTGTTTTTCTTTTTTTTTTCTTTTTTTTTCTTTCGACCTTAATTTTTGATTGGTTAGTCTTCTGTCTGTATCTTTATTTCTCTTTATTCTAAATTTAATTAAACTTGAAGTTGTATTGAAATAAACATTTGACATTTTGTATCAGACACTTTTTGCACTATATTTGACTAGAACTGCATTTATATATTTGCCTGCATTTGTAGATTTGGCCAGGACAACATTTGTGTATTTAAATAGGACTGCATTTACCTATTTGAATAAGACTGCATTCATATATTTAAACAGAATTACATTTGCATATTTGCCTAGTGTCGTTGAAGACCAGCAAATTTTTTCTTGGTTTTCTTATCAAAACTTTCATAATCCAAGTGGGAATCAGAAATTCTGAAATGCATATTCTAACTGAATAATTACAAGTGAAATTATAGCTATTATCTAAAACCTTTTCTCTCTCTTAACTCTTTTCATTAATGTTATTAACTTTTCACTTGAAAAATTCCCATAAAAGATTTTTTATATTGATACTAAATGTTGCTGGCACCATGTAACCCAGTACAACATATTTCTTGGAGAGGAGATGATCCCTGACAAGTTCATTACCTTGAGAGATGTCATAAAGGAGGAAATGTTCATCTCCCCTAAGAACTTATGGAGTCCATCAATCCATAATTATTTTCTTTTTCTTTTTTAATTGTTCCCAGTATTTCCAGCTTGACTGCATTTTCATTTTCCTTTCATTGTTGAGATGCTTCAATGGTTGACATTTTAAAAAGAAATTTAGAAGGTCAGTTACCACTGTTGTCTGGCTAGGAATGACGCAATAGGCAAATGAATGGAACCAGTTCAATGGATTCTTTCTGTCATCATTTTTACAGTTAAATAGTCAGCCATCAAATTTAACTGGGGGTGGTTGGCTGTTGCAAGTGAATCATTTTATCTAGAGGCAATTTAATCATTCCACTCAGCTCGGATTGCAAATTTTGGTTTTTAAGGCCTTTAGTTCCTGTTGATTTCATATTTCTAACCAAAATTGTATTTTTCAAATTTGAATTAAAACATTTTAGAGAGACTTTAGTAACAGATCTGTTTTTGCTATCATTTTCTATTAAGACCAAAGATTTTTTGTGTTTAAAGGCAAAAGATTTTTTTCTATTTAAAGACAAGATTTTTGTATTTAAAAGTAAAATTTTTTTTGTTTTTAAACTAAAAGGTTTACTTGTAATTTGTATGGATTGTAAATTATAGCAAATATTATTTTTATTGGAGTTCAATCCTGATTCACCACTCCCATTGAGTTTGTCAAAGAGAAAAGCTGAATCAAAATTAAATCAACATTTGTTTTCCTTTATTTATTTTAATTTATATATGTGAATTTTTTTTAATACATAAATAAATTAGAACAAACTTAAGATCATAGAAGTAAAATGCTTGGAATTTTGTCTGAGAACAAATTAGAAAATTAGATTCCTAAAAAAGCAAAACTGAAGCATTTCAAATTTGGGCTTTCAAGAGGTTCTAGATTTGTCAGTTTTTCTTACAAGACACAAAAAAGATTGGTAACATGAAATTATTAGATATCTTACTGACACTAAAAATGAATATGAAAACCTTAAAAAATAAAATCTTGATATTTTTTGGTTGAACTGATTGAATTGATTCTCTTTTTGTTTTTTGTTTTTATTTTTGTCTTTGGCAGAATCTAAACCAAGAAAATACATTGCTTCTGCGATATTCTGTGGCATTGTTGTTTGTGCTGATTTTGGCTGGTTTCATATCAGTCAGAGTATTGCATGCTCGTCAGACCCAAGCCATCATAGTTGGTCGACTTATCCACTTTGCAGAGGAATCTCGCCGACTGCAGCTTTATAATCAATGGGGAGATACAACTCTGATTGGAAGGTTGGGAATGAACTTAACTTCCAAATTTCATTATTGCCAACCAAACATCAAAGAACAGACAATTCACGAGTTGTGTTATCAAAGCAAAATGTCATCTAAATTGCAAATTATTCATGAAGATAAGAAGGACCTTTATTGCTATTCAATCCAATGGAATGCATCAGCGGCCGAACGCTTTCGAGATTGTTACAGTCTGGCAGATTCATTTTGGTATGGCATGAACATTGGTTCGAATCAAACGTGGCCCATTAAAAACTTCCAAACTGACTTTGTCAGTTTTGTCCCTGAATCTTCTGATACATTTGGTGCCATCCTTGAACCATACTGGATTAATTCTGCTGGGGTGACAATCATTGTGAATACCACCCACCCATTTAAAATAAGCTGGAATTCTTCAGGAAACCAAATGTTCTGTCTAGAACCCGAATTTATATCTCTTGACCGCAATCAAATTTTGTATTATCACATTTGTCAAGGTCACAACATCAAAGTTGCACATGTGAATTCTCAGAAGATATTCTTTCCTCAGACATGTAATCAAGTTCTACAAAATGTGGAACTCCTAAAAACAATCACTTGGTCTTTTGACCAGAATCTTGAAAATATCACCTTCCAAAATCTGGTTTCAAATTTTCTCCAGAATGAATTTAATGAGAACAGAAACAAAACATTAATTGAATTAACAGACAAATGGCAGAAAAGTCAAGGAGATTTCATTTTTGATGAAAAACAATTTCCAAATGCATCTGAGTTTCTGCAAGAAGTGAACAAAAAAGAAATGAGTATCATTTATCCTGTGAGTCCTTATTTCCATTTTACATCACAAGACTTTAAAACTGGAATGATAAAAGGTTATTTCATTAAAGATTCCCCGGGAGATGTAACTCGGCTAGTCAAGTGGCAGGAGAAACAAATGGCTGTGGTTGATATCTCAAACCCCGAAGCTTTAAAATGGTATTCAGCTAAGCTAAGCAAAGTATCTGAAATGCCAGCATTCGGCGGTCTTAGAAGTTTGGCAATGGGACAAAGTTACATTCCTGCTCAACCTCACTTTTACAATACAAGTTATACAGTCCAGGACTATATTGACAGAATGGCTGCTCTTTATTTGAATACTTCTAAAATCCTCTATTTTGACTCTGCCATTAACAAGCAGCACAAATCTTTTGTGGTTAATGTGAAGCCTGTTTTTATAAAACATGGCAATTATGTTTGTTTCGATAACGCTGTCTCGCAGGTGTTGACGGTTGGTCTACTTGGTTATCCTTACATTGCACTTGGACCAGCTAATCTGGTGAATGTGAGTCAAGAACTCTATATGAAATACATTGGACTTGCTTCTCTACTTCCTGTTATCCGCTTCACATATCACAGACAATTGTACAATTCTCAAATGATCACACTTCTAAAAAATATGGTTCTACTTCACCAAAAATTTGTCTACAAAACCATTGTTAGAATTTATGAGCAAATTCAAAATGGCATGCCAATCATTCGACCTCTTTGGTGGAACAGTCCAATGGACGCAACAGCTTTGCAAGTCCATGATCAATTTTTGATTGGGGATGACCTGATGGTTGCTCCCAATATGTGTGAAGGGCAGAGCAAGCGAGACATTTACTTGCCTCGGGGCCGTTGGAAAGACCTCAAACTCAATCTGGAAATCAAAGGAGGAACTTGGCTTTACAATTACATCACTCATTTAGATTCCATAGCCATTTTTAGGCTTCTTCCTGATGAAGAAAGATAAATGTCCTCAAAGGAAAATTCTTCAATTCATTTATAAAATCAAATTCATCTTCAGTAGCAGATTTGATTTAAGAAAAGTTTATGAGTTTGTTCATTGCCAATTCAAAGTGAGGAGTAGAAATCTGTTATTGTTTTCTTTTCTTATTCTACCAGTTCTTTGGTTTTCATTTTTATTCTCACTTGAAACACAATCAAAATTACTATTCTTAATGAAGCCTTGACACTGAGCATCTGGTTCCATTACTATACCTCATGATTTCACTAAAAAGAAAGGCTAAAAATTGTGTTCCTTGATGTCTTTGGTTATTACTAGTTATGCAAATGGTTATTTAAAAAAAATAACATCTTTAAAAACCTCTTGCATTCTGTGATAGCAAGATCTAAATAAACTCTTGTGAGCCATCTGTTAAAGATATTTCTCCAAAAGTAGCCATTATTCAAGTCTTGCAGTTTTGAAACGTTTTTTCTTGTTTTTCATTCTAGATTTAACTGCCTTTTTTATTTTTGGACTTTTCCTCGTTCTGCTTTGCATACATGCACACACAGACACGTGGAGGTTTACCAGAAGTATTGTTATTTTTTAATCTACTGAATATTCAGGAGGAATCTATTGAGTACACTTGTGTTTTTTTTAAGTTTATTTAATTCCCAACATATTATTTTTCAATGATCCTAGCTTTTCTGAAAGTTTATGAATACTGGAGTGGGGTTTTCTTCTACTTTGCATTTTAAAGTATAATGACAACAGATGGTTGTTGACTTCTGAGTTTTATTACAAGCAACAAAATCATCACCTCTAATATAAAAATATTTCTGTTAAGATATCCCGCTCAATTCTGCAAGTACCTTCAGTAGCTTTGAGACCCAACTTAAATAATGCCTCAAAATTGCCAGCTTTTCAATAATTACTGTTATTTTTATAATATATGATATGAAATTTTTAACTTCAAGTCCAACTGAATGGCATTATCAGATAGTCTTTACATATATTCATGAAACAAGCCTTGTTATAAATCTTTGTAAAAAATGAAAATGCTTTATGTAAAATATATATATATATATATATATATATATATATATATATATATATATATATAGAGAGAGAGAGAGAGAGAGAGAGAGAGAGTTTATCTCAGACTATTCCTAAAGAGATTTTTCTGTACTAGATGCTCAATAATGGCTGTCTTGTGACTGACAACGTTAAGCTTAGTAAATAAATATTGGGAACCAAGTCAACTTAATTTAATAACTGAACACGAGTTTTGTCACAAGTTTAAAAATGATAATTTTATGAAATGCCAACTTTGATATTAAGTTTTTTTGAATTTCCTACAAACTGATTTGTCATCGTTCATTTATTTTTATCTATTTATTTATTTTAATCAATCATTTCTTCTTCCCCCACTTCAAAAATCTTTGTGACAAAAATCTTTCTTTTTTCTTTGAATTTTTTCATTTTCTGTTGAAAATGTTAAGTTTTTAAAAAATATGAAAATAAATTTGAAAGAAAAATTTGACTTTCAATTCTATATACTTTTAGGAAAAGTTAAACAACTTTTGCAGAAATTTTGACAAATGTTACTTTTTTAATCTGTTAACACTTAGAATATTTTGGGACTGTAAAGGTATGGATCTAAAGTTCTTTTGAAAATTGCTCTAAAGTATTTCAAGTTTCTTCATTTGTTATTTTTTAATACAAGAACTGGTTTATTTACCAGTTGAAGCCATTTTTACCTTTATTTCTTTGAAGAATGATACTGCAAAACTTGACAATTATGAATTGTCATTGTTTCAAAAGAAAATATTTTACCTAACGTACTTTATTTTTCTTAAATGGCACAAATGTTTCTACATTTTATGCACAAAGATATATTTTTATTTTAGCAGAAAAGGCTTTCACAAAAATTCCTTAATCTTTCTAAAATTTAGAAAAGACATTTTCTATTAAAAAAATAAAAAGCAAATATCTTAAAATATTTTCTAAAAATTGAAATTTTCTTAATTTATTTTTTGTAATTTACAAATTAAATATTTCATTGAATTGTAACTGTCAACAACTTAGAATATTTCAAATACAAACCATCAGAATATTTGAAGCTTATTGAAAGTTATTATCTGCACTTTTTTCCTGTTTGACTCACATGAAAATGAGACAAGATTTTATTTCTTCTCTGCAAATATCTTTGTCCCCACTTATTTCCATCTTTTATTGTTACAAGATGATAAAATTTCAACTTTCGAATTTTTCAACTTCTTTTCTTATGTTTAGAATTTTTTTTATTTTGGGGATTAAAAACTTGTTTTCAAAAATGCAAAACATAACAGTAACTTGAATTCTTATATTTTTTCTAAATTCAAATGTTTCATCCACACACAAATTTGGAACTATGTGCCAAATGTTTTCTATGTACGTTCAGTGATATTTTTGT
Organism: Sepioteuthis lessoniana; assembly: GCA_963585895.1. NCBI lineage: Eukaryota > Metazoa > Mollusca > Cephalopoda > Myopsida > Loliginidae > Sepioteuthis > Sepioteuthis lessoniana. The sequence continues at coordinate 163,994,058 of OY757904.1, read as the reverse complement.
CATTGTATTTTTTATCTTTTCTATTAAAATTTATGAAAAAAATTCATGTGCATGTTTTTTCTTAAATTCTTTGGAGAAAATGTTATACTTACAAAATATTTTCTCTCCAACAAATATTTAAAAAACCTTAATTTTCAAATTCTTTTTCAAAGTTTATTCATAGATTTGCCTTTTCTTGAAAATCAAGACCTGAAAATATTTTCCCAAGTTTCAGAATTTTTAATTTTTATCTTATCTATCTTGATGCTGACAATTCCTTTTTGGATTATTTTGAAGCTGTTGAATTTAGAAATCTAAATTACTTTTAATTAATGGTAAGTAAAAGAAATGTTTCAATCTCAATTCCTTTTCTATAGGCTTAAACTGATGGGGAATTTCAGAATAAAATACCAAACCTCCAACCAATGCCTGATTTACATATGGACTAATATGGGCTGTAACTCAGGGGCCCCAGCATTTTTTTTTCTAAATTTCTTTTGATTTAATCAAGATTTTGTTGCAAACAATTCAAGAAAAAAGTTAATCTAATATAAAATTGATTTTTTTCCCCACTGTATCTGTAAATTGGATTTATACTGTGTGTGAAAAGGGAGTTGACTTATGGATAATGGACTGGATTGTGACATTATAGTAAGCAAGTTCAAATTCCATTCATAATATTATGATGTTCACTTTTGGACTTGAAAAAGCATGAACCTCTTTACCCCCACTTCCTACTACTAACCCAAACATTCTTCTCTAAGAATTTGAAGTTAACAATTTGTTTTGTTTTTTTCAGAAGTGGTGATGCAAAGATGTAGTATGTCAAAATTTTCCTTCTCCATCCTCTTTATATTTTTAGGATGTTTTGTTTAAGAACTTAAATACTTGAATTTAAGTGTAATATAGGGCCTTTATACTGAATATATTTCTATAGGATGTAAAAAAAATGAGGTTGCTAATGAAATGGATTGAGTTTCAAAATCAGAGATTATAAGTTGAAGTGTTTCATGATTTACATCAAAGAAGCATCTTTTTTTCTTTTGACATATAAAGGGTGGGAGGTGAGTATATGTAATGAAAAGGTCTCAAATTCTATTAGCCCAGTGGCCTCTTAAGGTCTTACCCAATAGACAATTTTGTTATCAGTTTCATTTGAAATATACAAAATATGTAAATACATTTGTGGCATCAAATTTAGTCATTCAATGTTTTACAATTATGGAAAATGTAAATAACTTTTAATAGGTTTTCTCACTATTTTAGGAGATAGATTTATTGTATGCTGTTGTCTTCATTATTTTTTACTCCCACAATTTTTTAGGGAGGGTGTGCTTTCCAACCTTCTTTGGGAGGAAAAAAAAAATGGGAAGACAAAAGATAATTAGTTAAAGCAAACTGTATACAATGATAAAAGTTATTTTAATTCTGGCGAATAGATATTTAATGAATTTTTGAAGTGAAATGAAATCAAACGAAAACATCAACTAAGGGAGAGAACTTGACATTGTGCCAAGGGAAGTAACTCTAAACTATATAATAAATTTTTCAAGTAAATTATTTTGTTTGTGGCGGGGATTTTTATTATTTGCTGAAATAAGGATTACGGGTTGTTTCTTGATTGCATAATTAAGACCCGTCCCATCCAAGATTATTATTTTGAATCCAAGAATTGCATCCGATTTTTCAACTATTCATAAACCCAGTGCCTTCAAGACAGAACATTCCAATGGATTGAATAATAGGAAAAAATGCGATCTTTCACTTAGATTAAAATTATTCTTTAAGATCAGTGAGTTGTTCCATAATGGAAACTTTACAACATATTTTACATAAATTGCTGTTAAGACGCACATACATGGAGTTAAAAATACTATCTGAATTTTACATCATAATTTTACCAAGAAGAATGCATAATTTAAATACTTGGTAAAACTTACCAGAAAAATACTCATTTATAGGCATTCGTGAAGAAATAAAGCTGAAATGTGTGGAAAATACATTAATCAATCCTTACAGCATTTTTTAAAAATAATAATTCATAATGAAGCGCTAATTCCCCCCACCCACATACCTCTTTAGCTATCGATATTGGATGGATCATTGATTCCACCATGTTTATTCAATGAAAAGGGTTTCTGTTTGGAACATTATCATTTAATTATTAGACTTGCATTTTTATTTTTTTTTATTTTTTTTCCCAAGCAATTCCATGTCTAAAAAAAGAAATGTCAGAATAATTTCAATTGACGAATACTAAGTCATGCAAAGACATTTTTAATTAAATGTAAAATCAAATATTTGTCCACAGAACAATCAAAATAAATCCTTAAATTTCCTGAAATTACTTTCCAAAATTCAATGACCTACCATAGAACAAAAATAAGAAAAAAAAAAGTTCACACAAAGTCACTCTGCTGTTAAGGCAATATTTTAAATAACTAATTAAACCATTTTTTTTTTTTTTTTTTTAAGAATATCAATTCCACGTCTTGGATTTTTGAAAATGGTTTTCTTTTGCTCTACAAAAGCCACACAAAAATGTGTTTGTTAAAAGTTGGATATATTCAATGTCAACAAGGAAAGATGAAGGCTAATCAAAAACAAAGCTGTTAAATTTCAGAAAAATACTTTATACCCCTAAAAAAAAGCAACTTTTAAAAATAAAGCAACTTTTATATGAAATTTTAGTGTATAAAATTTAATTGAATATCAGTTCAATGCTTTCATCATGGGTGAAAAATCAAATGTTTCTCAAGGCATAATCCAATTTTTCCCCTAATCCTTCATTTGCATTATATTATTCTTTTTTTTTAAATCATTTCATATGAAATACTTAATATCCTTTATGAAGAGAGGGGGAAAAAAAAGATATTTTCAAACTTACTAGATTACCATTTTTTTTTCTCTTCTTTCTTCCTCTTATTACAACTCAAATATTTTACGTTCTACAACTATTAAGCAAGATGGATCAAAAATAACAACTTCAGTTTTCAAAGTGATCTGAACAAAATTAAATGACAGTTGGCTTTGTTTTCCTATATTTTATAATTTACAAAGTTTGTAAATGCTAATTAAGATTTTTGAAAAATCACATTTTTATGAATCAAATTTCATATTTAAATCAAAATTAAATACTCCAAAGTGAAATAAATTCACTTACTGTGAAACAAATCCTACCTTTTAAAATGTGCTAAATCTAAATGGAAGTATATATGCAGAAAGTGTGTTCTAAAAACAGGAGACAACAGTACAGACCGTTTTGCTCTCTTTGCTCAGCCAGATATTATAGGTAGTCTACTTGTGGCATTATAGCTGTAATGGCTATGGGACAATTATTGTTTTTAGCAGTGTCCACAGGAATATGGGAATTCTGGACAGGCATCACAAGTACTCAAAACCTGTGTACAACCAAATATGATGCAATAAAAATGGTAACCACCCAAGCAGAACATTGCATCAATTTCCATCCAATTTAACACAGGTACCACTTAGAACATCAATGTGCTGTTTTACTACATTCTAGATTTTATAATAGTCAACCATTAAGTACCATTACTGACAGCACATGAGTTGCTGAGCCTCACCTAAACTAGAAAATATACATAATGCAATGCAGAAAACTAAATTGACAGATCAAATTTAGAGTTTTCAACTCCTTTGAACATCGTTTTTTTTTTTTTTAATACTTGATCACATCAGGTTTAGGACTCCCACTTGTCAGCAGAAAGTTTTGTGAAAGTTGGTAATAGCTCTGAAATAATGTGGAATGTGTTGGAGTTAACTGGTACTTTCGGCACCTTTTTGCTTGCCATCCACCCCTACCACACAACCAACAAATTGAAACCCCATAGAGCAAGTTCATAACATTACATACTTTATTAAATTCCCTGAAGCAATATATATATATATATATATATATATATATATATATATATACCCACTTAGTGACTTCATAACAGCCACCCTTAATCGGATATAAGAAGCTTGCTACATTCCTAAGTAGGTCTTATCTTTGGGTATTCCAATTTGAATGTGTGTGCATGCACTCAAAAATTAGGAAAATTTGCCAGGGAAGTTTATCTATTTTCATCTTTTGAAGTTGCAGCCAAAACTTTTCATAAAAATAAGTGATAATTTCAGCCAAGTCTTTGAAAAAAAATTGACACATTTGAATACAATTCAATCCTAACCAAGGAAAATGGCATGCCAATGCAATATTCAATTTTCTTTGGCTTACATTATATACTTCAACATTTATTTTCATGATCATTTGATTGGACCCACAAAATAAATGAGGAAATAGACAAATCTAAATTGCATAGGACCGAGTAACAATTCCCAAAATCTGCTGCACAGGTATTAACAAATTCTTTGACAATTTATATTTTAAGTCAATTTCATTGTTTTGTATATCTTAAATAAATTAGAAATTCACTTTTACTTATGAAAAAACTAAACAGAAACAGAATAAGGTAAAAAATCTAATTTCCAGAATTATAAAAGATGACCTTTACTAATATACAAGATTCAGTCAAACATGACCACTTAACAGTGAGTCAACTAAAAACCAATTACCAAAAGGGGTCCCACTAACGTGTCCTTGAGTCAGACTAAAATAAAGTTTATTCACTGCAAAACCAGTGACATCTTGACATCTTATGAAAAGCATTGATTTGCTTGTGGAAATTCTCCAAATGCTTGTCAACACAACCACAATGTTTACCTAAGGAAAAAGCCTAAATTTTATCAGCTTAAAATCTACCAAATGGATCATAAACTGTTAGATATTCAACCAAATACAAAATGGCTAATTATGAAGTCTTTGCAGGTCACCACACACACACACACATACCTTAGTCAATTCTTTCACAATAACTTCCAGCAACAAATTAAAATAAAGCAAGGTAAGCCAGTTTCATAATTTTAAAAATATAACAAATCTTAATCTTAATTCTCATTGCACATGGGTCATAAAGGATTTACTGGCATCTTATTTTATCCCAACATTGATTCAAGCTAATGAAAATAACTTTAAGGGTTTAATAATTTTGTTGGTTTCTAATCAGAAAGACAAGAGACAAAAATAAATATGAAGATTATGAAAATTTTAAGAGAACATTTTCAACAAAAACAAGTGACAAAGATAAATCAACTGTAGAAGCAAACGGAAGCATAAAAATTTTAATTTCTTTAAAATTGGGCAAATCCGTTTTTAACATAATTTTTCAATTTAACTCATGAATCAGCAAAACTCATCCATCATTTAGCAGAGGGTTCTTCTTTACATTCCTGTTATTAATTTTCTCAGATATTGATGACTCAAAATTCCTGTTTCTCAACTATAAGGATTCCACACACGAGAAATTTATGAAGTAACAAGATTTCTCACTCTTTTGAGCTTTAAATCATTATCAAAATTATTACAGCTTTATCACTTATGCTTTTAATATGATGCTGTAGTTTCAATCAGCTTTAAATATTGATATATTCTTGAAATTTTATTCCTATTTTCTGAATTATACAACCCACCTGAAGTTTCTTTCAGAAGGAAAAAATAGATCTGTATTCCCAGCTCATATTCAAATTTCTTACTTTAAAAACTGAAAACTTTAAGTGGTCTGAAAATCTGTTATCCTCAAAATACTAAGTAGTATGAGAACTATCAATACATCTATTATCTATGAAGAGAAAATAATCCCAATTTATCAAGTGAATGTTAAAAGGCTCGAATTTGATGACAGAAACCAAGCAGATTATCCCAAAAATGACATTTTTATCTCGCCGCTTCCCACTGCTTATCAGAAAAATAATTATCTCTCGAAATATAAAAAGCATAAAGTCAGATTATCCTATTTAACAGTGGTTGTTAGAATTCATCTCATTGAGATATTAATTTTCCCATACCACTGAAATGTTAAAGTAGCATTCATGTTTGCATTATTCAATCTGTTTTTCTGTCATCCAACTTACATATTTCTTCAATAATGCACAAATAATTAAAATAGAGAAAAATTTCATTCAAAACCTAAATTTTATAAAGGCTTTCAGTTATTTAAACTTTAACCTGTAGAACCAATGAACTGTTATTAATCTTAAAATGTTTTAATAAAGAGAAACAAAAAATCATCTAGATAATGTCAACTGAATTGCTATTTTAACTTTAAGTCAACATTTATAAACAAGATCATTTCTCTTACCTCAGGAGTATAGTGCATTAAATGACGTTTTGGCAACAGTGTACCAGGCAGAGAAAACATTTATTACTTCTTGAACAAGTCTACGCAAGTTGGTACTGAAATTTTATAATTCAACTATTATGTTAAGTAAACCTGCAAGACAGTCCGCAATACCAAAAATTATCTTTCCACTCAACTAAATATTTTTTGTAACTTCATTTATTTACCATTGCAAACCAGGTTTTTCCGCAACATGCTTAAATAAAAACTGTCAAAGAGTCAATCAAGAATATGCAGACGTCTTTCTAAATTTCAGCCTGAAACTGAATTACTTGTTGAAAAGAGACCTAATTATCCACCTCAAATAAAAAATTTTAATTACTGACAAATATTGCCTATTCAACGATATACATATTTTACAAGATACTCTTCGAAGGATAATTCCAACACCACTGGACAGGAAGAATTGGTATAATAGAAGAAAAAGACTGAAAACCTCTGGCATAAATGTTTTTATAATAGTTCATGATTAAAGTTAGGTGCTATATACACACAATGCAAATTCTATAGGTTTTACTTTTCTTCAGAAGATTCAATTCAAATAAACTTCTAAAAAATTTTTTTCTAATTATTAAACTTGGGTTTATCTAATATGCTAACAATTTCAGACAAAAATATTCTGGCTATTAATTTTCTTTAATGAAATTTCTAATGTACTTTGTGCTATGAATACCATCCCAAAATCAATAAAAAAAAGTAAAAAATAAAAAAAAGTAAAAAATACTGAGATACAACTTGGTATCAATACAACTATCTATGCATTAATTTAGCTAAACAATTAAAAACATTTACGGAGTAAATTAGAAAACCAATAATGAAGTGTCAATTTTTTTTTTGAATGAAGATGGAGAAAAAAAATGCACAGAGAATCCAAAATAGTTTTAATTTCTACAATATTTGCAGTTTTTAGGGGATATTTTTTGTTTTACTTTTTTTATTATTTTTGTGGTCTGTTAAGATAACTCATTTCTGACACGACATTTTGAAACTCCTCTAATCAGTTGATAGCAGACAGGAAGGAAAAAAAAACAAAAAAACTTTGAGATAATAAAAATTGGTTGTTCATCTTAAATACCAAAACAAATTTCATTAATATTAAAAACTGGCCCAATTTTAATTTGCGTACATTCAATTATTCAAAGTAAAATTCTGTATGAAAATAAAACTATTTTATAACAACTTTAAAAAAAATATATTTACATGCTGATGGTACTTAAAAATTTAATTTCATACCAATTTGAATTAGAAGACTTTTTTTTTTTAAATAACTTTTTCTTCTTTACAAAATCTTTTTTGAAGGTCAAAATACTGACAAGATTTGAAGACTTTTCAAGATAAAACTAAAAATCAACTTTGACTTTCTATGACTTTTTACTTAAGTCAATTTTGAATTAAAAAATTTCCATTTAAATTTAAGATACGTAAAGTTGCATCAAATTTCCCAAAATTAATTTTTGATAAATTAGATCAGTTGAAAGAAATCAAGATGATCATTTGATTTCCTGACATTTTATAATACATCAATCGGAAACTCCAAAAGAATTTTTAGAACTGTGACATACAAGTTTTACTTCTGAATTGCTGCCACAAAAAATAAAAATGTTTTTCAAAATTGAATTTGTGATCCACAAAAATAAATTCATTCTCCTTCAATAAAGACTGACACAAAATCCTTTTAAGTGCAAAAGTCTTTTACAAATAGGTTGAGAGCACCAAACCAAAATGGAGCAATGAATGAAGGCTGAAATCTTTCTTCTCTCCCAATAAATTGATTCTTTCTTCTGTCAACTTGGGTGGTATTGAACCTTACCTGACATTATTTACAGAACAAGATCAACGTTTTATAGCAGTTCCATGTTGAGCTGGATAAAAAAAAAAAAAAAAAAAAAAAAAAAAAAAAAAAAAAACAGAAAAAAGAAGAAAAAAGAAAAAGCAAAAGAAAGAAGAAATATGTAAATCCTTTTTCCTTCCCAGAATCCTATATTGCTGGAATGGCCACTCCTCCTCAGTTAATCTATGATCATCAACACCTAGAAACATGTCAAACATTGAAAAATAAAGCAGGTCATAAAATGGCTTTAATTTTTCTGTTAAGATTATTCTGGAAAAAATTTCCCCCAGCCAATCCCATTGGCCAAATCTATATAATAAAAAAGATTGAAATCCACATCCTTATTTTAGATTCTCAACATTTTAGGAGAACACTTAAGTTACATTTTATGCTAATGTATTCATAAAAAAAAAAAAAAAGTGAAATTAATAGAAATTCAATATTTAATATCTACTTAGAGGAAAACAATTTCTTTTCTAAAAGTATTAGTCAAGCTGAGTGAATCAAACCAGAAAACTGACATCTTTAGTGAGAATAAGTAGTAGCTTTGTGTGCCTCTAAAGAATATGGAAGTAATAGGCAACCCCCGGAGAGGAACCCCATTAAAAAAAAAAATCAAACATTTTTAATTAAAAATTGAGTGAGAGAGAGAGTGAGAGCAATGGGTTGTCTAAGTTTTATCAAAATTTATAAATTAGTAACAAGGATGGGCTTGAAGGAAGTTTAGTCTGCTAACAAGGTGTGAAATAAGACAAAATTTGTCTGGTGTTAATCATGTGAATACCCTAAAGAAAAATACCAAAGAAGAAGAAAAAAAAAAAAAAAAAAAAAAACCATTTCAAAATAAAAACAGTTTATTAACTTGAATTCTCAGTCACAAAACATACACATCCTTGGTACAAAATTAAAACAGTTATCTTTGAAATCTTTCAATCTAGAAGAAAATCATAGAATAATTTTAGATTTTTAAATTTAAAAAAAAAAAAAAAAAAAAAAAAAAAAAAAAAATTTTTTTTTTCATTAATCTGATCAAACTTTTGGATGGTATAAGACAGAAGCATTCTCCTTAGGATTGACACATTGAACAGACCAGCTATTTGTGTGATTACAAGAATCACAAATGAATTGAACTGTCAGCAATGAGTGTGGTTCATGGGCATCTATACAATGAAATTAGGATGCACAAGCCACATGGGTGTGGTTCCAGAGATATAGCTACACCTGTCAACAGGTATGAATAATAAATCACCATTATCTATGAAAAAATAAATTGCATAGTACTCATTTTTATCAATATTGCATCATACAATACAAAGGTAGGTATATATGAACAATGTTGATGTACATTTTGTAGGGATTTTTATTTTTAAAGAGAAAGGTTAATATAATGGACACTAACATTTGCATGAATGGTACTGTGAAATACACAAGAACTTTGCTAAAAGATGTAACCACTTCAATTTGTGCAGCAAATTCTTTTCGTCATCTATATATTTGATTTGATAGCATAAACACAAAAAATTGGGATACACCAAATACTTGTTGACATGCCTGCACACAATTTGCAAGTATGCTCTCAACAACCTTAAAAGCAGACTCCACACAAGGCTGCATATATAGAATATTCATACTTGGATCATATTGTGAGCATGTATGGTGTTCAATGTTGTCAGTCCTAAGCAGCAGAGGAAAAGGAGAAGTATCATGCATAGAAGCTACTGCCGGTTCTAGAAACCCAAGTAGAATGTGATTGTTTTCTGAAAAGGAGGAAGAAAAGATGGTGGTGGTGGTGGTGGTGTTAGTAGTAGTTGTAGTAGTAATAGTAGTGACAGCAGGAGAAAATGGAATGATTATGAGCAACCCCAGCAACAGCTTGATTGGACTGGACGGGTCCTAAAGCCAAAAACAGAGGGCAAGGTGAAATATTTAACCAGGGCAGATGTGCTGTACTTGCAGAGCGGAGTTACAGAATAATAAGTCTCTATTATGAAGGCAGTGCAGTCAATGAAGTTAGAAAGTGATTGTGTAATCTAGACATTCCAATACACACTTTTTAAGACATTAAAATGCTTTTTGGTAAAATAAAATTGAAAAATAAAAATATGATGAAAGATGTATCAGTGCCATATTGAAAACAGATTTATATTTATATATAAAAAAAAACAAAAAAAAAAAAACAGGATGATGAAATTGGTCCTGATAACAAACTCTCTAGAGAGAAAAAGATAAAGAGAGAGAGAAAAAGGCTATATATTCCTGCCTTCTTGGTCAGCATTTGCTACAAAATCCCATACAAAAGCTGTGTCCCATCCAGGTGATAAAATAAACTCAACAATATTAATGACTATTAGTAGATAGAAATATAATAATAATAATAATGATAAATAAATAAAGCAGGAAATCCAGTTAAATGAAAATAATTTTGTTTTTGTTTTGTCTTTTTTATTTAAAGTTTAACAATAATCCCCGCCCCCTCTTAGCCAGAGGTGCCAGTCACATTGAGGAAGAGGGCCAGCTCCAGATTCTAAAGAAAGGGGAGTGGATGGAAAAAAATAATAAGAAAATACTAAAATAAAAATAATCCAAAACAGGAAGAGAGAGAAAGAGAGAGAAAAAAAAAAAGGACGGTTTTAAACAGTTTTTCTCCCCAACAACAAGGAAAGAAATTCAAAAAGAAAAAAAAAAAAAAGAAAAAAAGATAGAGAAAGAAAGAGGCATTAGAAACTGTCATGTTTCCTTTGACAAGATTTTTTCCAATAAGGACAAGTAGTTAATAATGAGAAATGCAAGTCATGTGAGATTTTTGTTTAATATATATCATTAAAAATCTTTTTCTATTTTGTATCTAAAGCAGGAGAGAAAATGGTAAATGCTATTGTGATGGGTTGGTTGGTGGATTTTTTTTTTTTTTTTTCATTTTTTTCCCTTCTTTTTCTGTTATAAGTTGCATCTATTTCGATTTTTCAAGTTCTGTAATGATAAACACAAAAATGTAGTAGTCTTAGGCCCTGTTTTTTTTTTTTCTTTTTCTTTTCAGTGATACTGACAAGGATGATAGATGCAATATTACTGATATTATATGGAAAAAAAGTGGGGAAGGGGATAAGAAAAGAAAGAATGAAATGAGGCAGCAAAAAAAGTGGACAAAGTACAAGATTTTTTGTATTTTTCTTTTGTTTCTGATGACGAACGAACTGCAGCGGCTGCTGTTCTGGCGCTGCAAGATGAAGAACAGTACAAATCATATGTAGTTATGAATGATGTGGGTGTAAGGAGGAAATCCATGAGAACAGTTCTCAAAGCCCAGGGCAGGTATGAATGTTTAGCCTGGAGAGAAGGATCTTCACTCCGTTTTGGCCTCACCATCATCAGTGGCTTTCCCTTCACTCTCCTCTTCCTTCTCAGGCCCAGCAGCAGTCTCTTGCTCCCCATCTTCAGCTGCGGGAGCCTCTTCCTCCTCCTCTTCCTCCTCCTCCTCTTTAGCAGCAGCCTCTTCACCATCTTCTGCAGCAGCTTCTTCTTTAGTCTCTTCTTTTGCTGCTTCCTCAGCCTTTTCAGCAGACTCTTCTGCTGCTGCTTCTTCTTCTTCTTCAGCAGCTGTTGCAGCAGGAGCAGGAGCAGCTTTCTTAGCTTTTCGACCTCTTTTACTTGGAGTCTCCTAAGAGAAAAAGGAAACAAAAATAAAACAAAACAATTAAGATTTCAAGAGAAAAAGTAATTCATTAAGTTATTTTCAAATCCAATAAAAATTTCCTAGCAATAGTATATAATATTAACAGTATGCACATGATATTAAATAATTTTAATAATGAACTTATTAACTAATTTTTAAAAACCGTGGCAGTTCACAATAAAGTTAGCTATTCAAAAATACTGTCAACACAAGAACTAAGATTTCATTATTAAGCCTAAATACCACAAACCTTAAAAGAGTAAAAATTATTTAGTTGTAAAAAAATTCCACAAATAGAGAGGAAAAAATTCCACAAATGGAGAGGGAAAAAAAAAATCAAAAAGGTTGAAATCATATTATGGCAATAATGTAAATTTAAAAAAAAAAAAATATATATATATATATATATATATATTATATATATATATATATATATATATATATATATATATATATTCTAAAAATATGGTAAATGCTGCTAAGGCGAAATTATAACCAAACTTTAAGATAAGCAGTCAATTCACTTAAATTTAAATGATGACCCCTCTCTCAACCAATTTTCACATCCATTAAAACCAACAATGAAAGTTTACATCTAAATTACTTTGGTCACATTTCTATGATTAAATACATGACTAAATATTAGGAGATTCATAGGTGATTAGTTTAAGTAAAATAGAATAAGGGCGATGTTAATTAAAAAAAATTTTTCAATTTATTTATCTATTTATCCAATCTACTTACTTTTGCTGGTGTAGCCTTCTTTGCAGCTCGAGGACTTTCTGTGGGTCCACCACGTGATCTTGAGCGGGTTCGTCGGCCCTCATTAGCATCCTCAGATTTTAAGAGCTTTTCAGCTGGAGATAGAAAACAAACCTTTTTTTTTTCAAAAAAAAAAAAAAAAAAAAGTGCAAAAAATAATCAATTCTAGTAATTCAATACAAGAAAACCATCTAATGATTTATCATAGAACTGTTACAAACAAAAATAAGTTACCTCCCTTTATTAATTCATTATTAAAACAAATCCAATAAATTCCCCAAATCATTCTTACCTAATTTCTAAAACACTGAAATTAATAGTAGTATTCAAAATTTGGAAAGAAAGAGATCATTATCATTTACCTTCATCTTCACTAATTCCAAGACGTTTGTAACTTGACCGTCTCTGTTTTAGTTCTTTTGCATCACCAGCATCATCCTGAAAATACAATTACAAAAATAAAAAAGTTTTCTTCATTCTCAAGACTATCACAATTTTATAAGCAGATTTAGGATTCAACTATAATAGTGAAATAAATAAAAGAATACACATACAGTTATATCTGTTATATTTAATTTTTCCTGGCTTTAGCAATTTAAAGGAGAATGTTCAGTCTAAAATCAGAAGAGAAATTTGTTTCTCTTAATTGATGAAATCATTGCATAGGCTAAAATAAGAAGATAACAAAAAAATAAGTAAAATCATTACCTGGGAGTTTGAAACTTTGACTTTTTTCTCTGGAGGTTCAGCCTCGATTTCCTCCTTTTTGGCTTGTGTATCATCTTCAATTTTAGCACCCATTGAGTCAGCTTTGTCCTCCTAAAAGGAATCAAAATTTATAAATGCACTTCGTGGATAAAGGAAAATAACTTCTTCGTTTCAATAAATTTGAATAATTTTCAAAAACCTCAATTATTTAAAAAATTTCCATTCTTGAAGTATAATATAAGTAAATCAGTTGTAACATCAACGAAACCCTAACATTACACATTGATATAAAGTGGGAAAAATTTTTTTAAGTACAACCATGAAAAGAAAATGCTAGTATATTATAAGAGCCATTTAGTATTAATTTATTACTAATGATCTGAAAGATTTAGAACCAAACTTGACCCATAATATTGTAGTTATTTGTTTTGGTTTGATTATCTCCTCCTCATTACCTTTTGCTTTCTGATTAGACACTGAAAACAAGCCTCCAACAAAGAGGCGGGGTTGTGAACATTTAACCACGCCTTTTTCAATGTCACAACACTAAATAACAAGTATTCAAGGGAGATAATCTAGTCTTTTTTCTTTTTTTTTTTCAATTTAGAAATTCTTAAATAAACACTTTCAAAATAAACATATTCTAAGTTAATATGCCTGATGCTAAAATTCTTGTTTAATAGGTTTTTATAGTAAATTCTATTTTTTTTAATGACTTAAATGTCATGAGTACAAATAAATACCTTAGATCAATTTAATATTATTACATAAAACTTTGATTCAACTTATTTCTTTTTAAATACAATGAGCACTCGAGTTAAGAAATATCTAGAATCAGACATGGAACTAAAATCTATAAATTTTATTTCAGTCCTAAAACACTTAATCGATGATATGTCATGATTATATAAACCTAGAAAAGATGTATTGATATCATTTGGTAATTGTTTTGACTATAATCTAACTAAAGAAATATCTTTTAATAAAAGTATATTTTATCCTTGAAATAAACTTTTGGTCAATTTTCAAAACTATTAGATATGCATTTTAAATTATATTCAATTTAAATAAAATAAACTTTTAACTGTTTTAAAATTAAGACATGATTATAGACATAAAATGTGCTTCATGGAAACTATTCACAAAACAATCATTCACAGATTTTGGAGCAGTCAAGTAAAACACCAGAGGGCTTTTATTGTATTTGCTGAAATCAAGCCAGCATTCACTACACATAAGGCAGTGAAATAATTTACTAGAACTTAATAAAAAATAAAAATAAAAAAACGCACATGAGAAAGTAAAATACATCCAATTATATCTTTTTTTTTTTTTTTTAATTAAACATTCCCAAATGAAAAAGAGAAACTTTGACAACTTAAGTTGAACAATTGAGAATGTTTTTTTTATTAAATAAAATGAAAAAGTTTACCTTAATCTAGTTAAATAAAACTTTGCATGAAAAATCAGCTAAAATCAAGCAAGGAGAAATACTATCCTTCCAGGTACTTATTTTTACTTTTAAGTTTTGTGATCTGTAAAGAATTTAATTTTTAATGACTATACTTTTTAAACGTTGGAACGTGAAACATGAAGTTATCATTTTAGACTATTCTTCAATGAACTTTCCTGTTAGCCAAAAGAAGCGATTTATAATATCTTTAGCCAAAAAAAAGAAGCACTGAAAATTTGAGGAAACTCCCGATCTACCAAGTAGAATTTAATAGAATCTGTATGATCAGTATCTGGTTTTTCCGACGAAGGAAAAGTCTAAGTTCTATCAGTCGCCATATTGTGTACTATAATAATCTCGTCCATGGACATTTCCATAATTATTTCTGTACACAAAGAAAAATATTTGGCTGAAAAGAACGATGTCCTATAAACAATCAATCGATTTGAATTTCGAAATGATCCAACGTAAAACGTAAGATCTGAAAACCCAATGTAGGTCATATATACTAAGATGTCCCCTGCCCTCATCCAACACACTTTTTTTTATTGGTTTCTTCTTCCAAATATTCTAAGCCTTCCTTGTATTTATCTCAATCTGCTGCGGCTACTACGTTAACTAGACGTTAGAATGGAGAGGGGAAGGGGGGTATCCTCACTAAAGCCAAGTTATCATTTCCCATTTCTTTTATTATTAGGCATTAAATATTTGCCTTGGATTGTTACTTAAAACTAATGATTAAAAAACTGATATAAGAACTCAAGAGTCAGAGCCCGGCACGCAAGAGAGAATGAAAGCTATAAAAAGTGTAAGCAGAATGGTCATTAAATGATGGTGGTGGAGTGAGAGGGGGGGGTCATTGAGTGTTTTGATTTCTAGCACCGAAGTACCGTTCAATGAAAACTGTGATGAAATTGAAAAGCATTTAACGAAGTTAGAAGGGTCCAAATCCATGAAATGGAACGAACAGAAAAATGGGAATCGAATAGTATCAAGTCTCTCTCTCTCTCACACACACACACACATATACAGATAGATAGATAGATAGATACACAAACACATCTCCGTGGCCAAAACAAATGATACGATCCCAAATAATCTATTTCACTAAGCAGATCTATTCTTCAAGTCAGTGGAAATGGAAGGTAATACAGTGGGTATTCTTAACTAAAACCACACCTACCTTCTTAGCAGTCACTTGCATCGTACTATCACGACTCAACCGAGAATTACTCTCAGTCTCAGCCATTAAAGCTTTCCCATTAAAATACGTGAGTTCATGTGTGCGTGTTTACAGATATGCGCGTGTAAGTCTTCTTCAGCCTATCTTTTATCTAAACCTACATACATATACACACATATTTGTTATATGGCATCCAATTTTTCTATCGCTTTATCATACGAAATAACAAATACTGCCTCACTTAAATAACAGAGTAGTAGTGATGGTGGTGGTTGTGCATGCGTGTGTGTGCGCGCGTATGAAAGTGAAAACACACGATGTCTGCAGCCGCTGCTGTAAAAGTCGTAATCACGTGGTCGGCAACAAAGAATTCCATTCGTCCTTCTCTTTTACCAAACGAGGTCATTTGGGAAACCGGCGGGCATATTTTATAAAGAGGAAGGAGGAGGAGAAGAAAGCTCGATTTTCTCTTTCACAACTACAACAATAATGGACAAGGAGTGAATAATTGCTATGAATCTTGACATTAAATGTACAATTTTTACTTCCGCGATATCCTTCAATTATCAGTTTGTATTAACGTTTCTTCTCTTCCTCCTCAGAGCCAATATTACAGATACACGTGTGGCGGACATAGATTCGTGCGCATGTCGTCTCGTCAGTATGCTTCTATGGTTTGTAGTTTATTTCTTAGTCAATCTTAAACTACCCTATTCCCGTGTATACCTGAGACACTAACACTAGTTATCATCCAATCCAGGGTACACATTTTTAGTGGATACGTTCGGCTAAGTCACATCTTGGAGAACAACTACTAGTGGCACGAATGGAACAACCAGTTGTCCAAAAATGGTTCTTTACATTCGAAAAATAAAAACCATCATCACCCAAAGCGCTTCTAAGTTCAGATATAAAATTATTAGTATTCAATTTAAATTAATTAAATGCTATAAATTTTATGCATCATTAAACGCTTCAAAATATTAAAAGCGTTTATCAATGTTAGTAGATAGTTTCAAGATGATTTTTCTTTTTTGTAAAATAATTCAAAAAATAAGAAAAATCTTTTTATTCTTAAAAGTCTACAATTTTTTTCCTGACATCTAGAATTGTTAATATTTTCTTACATCCTGACATAAATCTATACAAAATTTCATATTTAAGTATCTTTGAAATAAAATGCTTAATCGTTTCTCATAAGGAATCGTGAAGTCCAGGTGGTGTAGTGGCTAACGTACTGAAGAGCGACATCGCAGCAAGTGAGTTCGAACTCCAGTCGCGCTATTACGTTTACTATACTGGGGAAATGTATGAACGCCCTTTTATCCTCCGTTCCAGTTATGGGTTAAATGCCACCGCTGCTCTTCAATAAGAATGACTTGGGCATTAAATAACCAAAGGTTGATATCCTATTAAACAAAAACCAAACCATAAGAAATTGAAAATGGTTGTTTCCCCTGATTATCGACCAAAATATGCTAATTTGTTATCTTTTGGTCTGATGTGAATTACGAAAACAGTGCAGATTTGGATTTTTTCCTCAACTTATGAATTATCTGAAATTCCAACAAAATTCTAAATATGACAATTGAAAAGTAACCACGAAAATCTGTATTCCATTTTAAAGGTCAATAACATAACGAGAGAAAAAAAAGATTGAATAAGTTCCAATAATCAACTAATTGTCTGTTGACGCGCATACAGAGAGAGAGAGACAGAGACAGAGAGAGAAAATTGATGCTACTTCTGCCTCTATCATGCTAAATGGCACTAGATAACAATGAGAGAGAGAGAGAGAGAGAGAGAGAGAGAATGACCTAACAAAATATTGTGACTCTTTAATTTTACCTCACCATTAATATTCGCACCAAAACTCTTTAAAAAGAATTCTGCGAATTCGAGATTTTAACTACATTTTCACTCAGATTAGCACCAAAATTTCATCAAGTTATCGCACAAAGGTAATCTAGTCGTTCATTATGAGGGTTGGAAAAAGACAAGACAGTTACCTCATTATACCTCACTTTGATATGGTAGCGCAGCTTTTTAAAAGTAGGAATACAAAAACTGCCAACAGATCTCTGAAGTCGATTTGACACTAACCCCTTTATGGGGAGGTACTGCCTAGAAAACAATCTCCAGAATCTACGAATGGCTGAATGGCTTAAGAATGTTGAAAACAAAACAAAATATTAATTACATACAAGAGATCAATTCCGTTCTTCAGCATTTTTTCGACAAGTAAATTATAATCAGTGACAGTGGAATGAGTTGATACGCTCAGTTGTCGAAAAGAACTTGCAAAACCAATTAGTTTTAGGTCTCTGACACACACAATAATAATAATAATAATAATAATAATAATAATAAACAAGAAATGCTCACCGGGATAAACAGTGGCTTATCCACAAAAAGTAATTCCTTACAATCTTTTTCTATGACTAGATAAAAGGCTACAAAAATCAAGTAACTCCAGTTCAATATATGAGTTAGTCCGAGATCAGGAATTAAACATTTTTTTTTACAAATTTATTCTGCATGAGAAAAAGGCAATGACCAGTTTGGATTGCTGGAACTGCAGGATATTTCATTCGACAAGTAATCTTTTCACATGAATCATATTTGATGCAATACAAATATAAACGTGTAAAAATTTGTGAAAATATAACGGTCTTTTAAATTGTATAAATAGACAATTCCTAAAGTGAAATATTATTCTCAGGATCTTTAAGGTAATAAGTTCATGGGTTTAAAAAATTCAAGATACTTAAATAAATGAAAAATGGTTACATAATTACAAGCAGTCACGTTGCAAGTTTGAGTTAAAGAAGCTGTCTTCAAAAATTCTTGGTGCGAGTGGGAAACACAATGTTAGTGTTTAAAAGAGTAACAAGATATAAATTAAAGTCACCAATTGACAAGCTCTTAGAAGAATTATCTCGAAGAAAGGAGTTGTAACCCTAATTATAGCAAAGAGGTGTTAAATCTAAAGCACTTAAAATACGAATGTAGTCACCGATTGATTGTTACACAGAGCTTCACAAAAATCAGTTTATACCTCTCTCTCTCTCTCTATATATATATGGCATTATTTTTTTTTTAAATATTTGTCACAAGTGTACTCTATCTGTTGTTTTATTCTTATACAAAGAGTTAAAAATCGCTGTCCAAAATGAGGTCGTCCTAATACAACTTTAGGCACGAATTTTTAGAGCATTGATCCAATTTTATGAAACATCAACATGTCCCTACCTATTAAACTAGTATATTCACTATGATATAATAACAATGCTGGTTTATGATGTTAAGAATGTTACTTTTTATCTCTGAATGACAATAGTGTGTATGAAATCATTGAGATATCAAGAACCATATCAAATTAAGAAAACAGGTCGATCAGTAAAAATTTCAGTCAAGCTAATTAGAAAAAGAATTCTTTAAAATGAGGACTAATTTTCATGAAAACTATATAATCTTAAATGGGCTAAATTTTATTTTTTTAGAATAAATCCTTAAGAAAAAGTTTCTATTTAACACGTGGGTAGTCATGAGCAAAAACGAAGTTTAAATAGTGTAAAGCTACATACAAAATTTCATTTGTGTAGGTTTAATCTTTTGAAACTTATGTAATTGAATAATTAAGTCTAATTGGGAAGCAAGCAATTCGGTAGCCTTAAAAAGAAATAAATTAAAAGAAGATCAATAGCTTTTCTGGCTTCTGTTTTCTTTCTAGAAGAAATATTAAAATTTTCCAATAGTTTATATTAACTAATATATACACATTTTGACCATAATTTCTTCAACTGAAAGCTTTGAATGTTTATTTCTAATAAGAAATCAGCTCAATTGTATTGTAGAACAAAGTATCATGTACTTGGAGTGATGATTATTGTTGCTTGGTTACGTTAAGTACTGATAAGCTTTTAAGTTTGACACTGTAGAATACTATGTAATCCTAAATGAGCATTTTATATTTTTTCAAGCATGCAAAACTCACATTAAAAGACACTATTAACAAATTATAGAAAGGTATCTGATGCGAATGTGCAAAGACCAGATTTTTGTATTGTCTATGTAGTATATAAGGATTTTAGAAAAAATGTAAACAATTTTGATAATTAAGAAGCAGTCAAAATATTCATTAAACCAAATATAAACTTTTGTAAAAACAGTGAAGCACTCATAAGCTGCTTGTCATTTCATTCCTCAGCTCAAATGACACAGCTATTGTGCACTTAACATGGCTAACTTGATATTGTCCTATTTTTGCACTCATCCTTTACAAGTTTATGCATTAATCCAGCCAATATCAAATTAACTTGGCTGTCAGCAAGAACATTTCAGCTAGTCTAGCATCAAAACCATCAGTTAATAGCAAAGCAATCACAACATAATATAGGCTTTCTTCTTTCACATCTACTTCTTCCCACTTGGTAGGTTTTCAGTGCTACTGCCCATAAAAATAGACTTGTTGCTGTCTTATACACTTACAAGTACACAAAAACTGCTTTTGTAAGTATAACATAGCATGGAAGGCCGGTGAAAATGGGTTTCTCTCTCCACCATAATGCTACTTCATTGACACAAAACCTTTTATACTATTAACATCATTTCTACCCTTTAAGGAAATATGCCAATGTTGTTAGTTTTTCAAAGCTATGTAATATTTACATGTTAATTCATATAAAAGTCATCGGTTTATATATTTGCTCTAAAAGAAAAAAGTTTTTATCTTAAATTGTTTGAAAACTGGTAATCTACGCAATTACTTGAAACAGCAGAAACCTCAAAAAATCATAAGTGGATAAAATGTTTGGATTTTAGACAAACGTAGGATGATCTAGTCAACCGAAATTTCTTTCACTTTAACAATACTTTATACAACATTTAAGTGATAACTAATCCGATTAGACTAATCTGTTTATAACTTAGTTGAAAAGAAGTTAGTGAACACGTGCCAAGTTGACATTATGAGCAACTAAGAAAAAAAAAAGAAAGGGTGTTGGATGGCATTCCAAAATGATTCCTCAGGCGACTGGAATCTGATGGTACTAATAGAAACTTCTTGGCTCATACTCTGAATGAAAAAAAAACTGCTTCCTGTCAATTTTCTAAAATAACAAGAGCTAACTGAATCTCTTTTGTCTGGATTTATCAACTGCCTTGATTTATATGAAAATGTTTAATCATGACAAGGTTTCTTTGTTTCAATCTTTTTACTGGAATAAATTATGCCAGTAAGATAAAATAAAGTGAACATTATGAATAGATAAAATAAAAATGACCAGTAAAATAGAATATGCTATTACTGAGTAAAATCGGTAATTAAAAATGTATTCACACCTCTTCCCAAATATTTATGAGTAAAAGTGATAACTAAAATCATCTGGAGATAATTTTCCTAATGTCTATTAACACCAAGATGAGATAAGTTTTACTGGCAAAACTTATTATCACAGCTTGTTTATGACCTTGCACATGCTTGAATACATACTATTTACCTTGGAGTACACAGATATTTCATGCACAAACGATGGGATTTATTTATTAGATATGTTTTTCTTAAAATCAAAGCCACCGTTCGGAAAGTAAACCCAAGTCCTACACTATTTCAAAGTTGAAAAGAGGACTTCATGCATCCCTATTTAAGTATACACTAAAAGAAAACCATAGAAATTACACGCAATGTCTGCACACACCCAATGGTAGATTAAAAACCATACCAAAACCATCTCATCAACCTCTATAAAAGTGAAACTTATTTTTCTTTTGTGTGTAATCATATTTTTAGTCCCCTCACATCCTATGTTAAATCTTTCAAAGCTAGGAGAACGAAGTGACCCATTTTGTTAAAATAACAATGATCTTTTAATACAATGAAAAATGCCCATGGTTGCAGAATACTGATATGACCGATTGAAAGATATGTACTGGTCATTTTTCTTAAATTGTCTTCCTTCTGATGCCGTTTTTAAGTTCAGTTTTAACTTAGTTCTATATTAGTAAATATTCTTTGATCGGCCCCCAATGCTAAGACAAACTTGATCCGAGGTATTTTGTTTATAATTCATCAGTATGATGACAATAAAACTCATCACATTCATTGAGGTAAATTTTAAAATATCTCACATCAATATTTTTTTTTCGAATTCATAAAAGAGTTTACTTAAAGAGATTACATAAACTTCAGGAAAAGAATCATTCAAAATTGGCTTTTTTAAAGTACACACTTCCGTTGTTCTACAACAAATCGGTTTATAAAATGGCTCAAGTCCCCTCCTTGTAAGATTCATGTTTACATACATTGCTGTATAAGTGTTTTCCTGAATATTTTGTTTTGTAAGCAACTAATTGTATTTAAGAGATAAAACTTTAACAAATTTTAATTTCTACACCAATAAAAATGTCCATAAAGATCATTAGTGATAAGTGAATAAATTTAATAGAAATTGTCTTAGGATTTAAAGCGTTTTCACTAAGATCAAAACATTTTCAACAAATTCAAAGAAAACAATGTAGTAATTAAGATGAAATTCCATCCAGTTTCGTTTTTAGTATTCAATATTTATACTTTTCTAAAGAAAAAAGACTAAGTAATTTTCTATATTAAAATTAGTTTAAATTTGATGAACCTGAAACAGTTAAATTTTTGAGTTAACATTTTTACAAATACATTTTAAAAATTCATTTTATATAACATATTTGTTTATGAAGCAACTTATTTAGTTTTTGTTATGGAAAATGATCTTTTTTAAGGCATTTTTTATGTCTATTTCAACTGACATATCTTCAAATATGAAAAAAAAAGTTTGTTTCAATAGTTTGACTTATCTTAAACTTAAAACCGACTGAATACATTTTTGTCATTTTATCTCAAAAGACGAAATAAATGACTTTTATCTTTTTCGTAATTAAATAAACAAAACTTGTTCCATTTTGAATTGTTATCTCAAAATAAAATGATCAAGTCCCGAATACGAAAAATAACAAATCATAAGTTTATGAGCCTAACCTGTGCGTAGAGAGTAGTCTTTCTTTTGTTATTTGGCAGATTATTAGCGGAGTCGCATATTTAACTTTGACTAAAAAAAGAGAAAGTTTTCTCATGCTTTTTAAATACCTTAGGCTGAAAAAAAGAAAGAAAAGCACCAAAATATTTAATCTGCTTTTCACACATGTATTTTTAATAACGCATTTCGCTCATAAAAGCTAAAATAAAGGGAGGAAGTCGAAAGAAGAATGCAGTTAAATAAATGTTTATGTTCAGATAAAAACAAATGTCTTTTTTCAACAGACTAATTTTAAAAAAATAAAAATTAACATCCGTTAAATCAATTACCGCATTTTGTTGGGAAGATGTTTATTTTTCAAATTAAGTTTGACTTGATGCTTGAAAATTTATACTCCCACCCCGGAAATAGTTTTTTTTACTAAGCGTTTTGTTCAAATGTGACACAAGGCTGTATGAATGGGGCACCCAATGAGACTCAAATTCACTTGTGAAGGTTTGCTAGTCAAACTTGCTAAACATTTACACCAGGTGCTCCCCGGCCCGGAAATATTTCATTTTTTTCGAGAAAGTTGAATTTTAAAAGTGAGAGCTTAAGTGAAGTGGGTTCGATTTTTTTTTTATGTACGTTGGGTACCAAACTGAACCTGACTTTATGTCCGTCTCAATTGATGTTCCGATTTACAACATACATTGGATGCTAAACTGAGAGATCAAACGAAAATACATTTCCATTGCAATTATCAATAATTGAATTACATTTATTTCAATACAAAACAAATTCTCGAGTTGTCTAGAAAGAACCTTTGAGCAGTATATTTAACCGACGTCAACTTTGGACCCAAAAACTTCAGTAGAAATCCTTGTCCAGAAAAAAAAACAAAACACAAGTGCCCAAGTATCTATGGTAGTTATACAAAATTCATAGAAGTGTATTAGTTACTATCCAAATTCCAGTCATAATCTTTATTCTCTCACTTTTTTCCTTAATATTTAACTTTTAAAACGTCTTAAACTTCCAATAATTTACCTACCGACCAGTTGTATTTCATTAGTTTTCTTTACCACTCTTACAACTGATTGCCGTTATATAATTTTTATAACTAAAAACGTAACCGTTCAGAAAATAAAATTTAATTAAATGATAGAAACTGGATAAATTATGTATATCATTCATAATTTTTTAATACATTACCGTAGACATTTGCTTAGCAGGATATTCTGGACTAGTACCAGATACTTTTTAACTGTTAAACGTGAAAAACAAAGTTGTCTCTTGATCTGTAAGGAGCAAAATTAGTGGGAAAAAAAAAAAGGTGCAAATAATTCTCATAAGCCCCCCCCCCATACCTTAAGTATTGCACATCGTTCAAAAAACCGATAAACTAGTTTGAAATAATTTTTTTTAGCAAAATAAGATTAACTCCCTAAATTAAAGTGGACTTGAAATTTTTTAAAAGTTTTACTGAAAAACAAAAAAAATCTTAAATAAAGCAAAGAAAAAATACAAACATTTTAGGAAAAGGGAGAGCAAATAATTTCAACTGATTCCAGGGTGAGCAATTTGGAAATCCATTTCTTCCAACAAACTCAACAATGACTAAAACTGATTTTTTTCCTTTCAAAATTCCTCTCATCGTTTTTTTTTTGTTCTTTTTTTTGTTTTTGTTTTGGTGTTTTTTTTTTTTACTTTTGAAAATTATCCTCCGAAATGAACTGATGAAATAATTTTTGCCACGAACAATAAATAATCCATGAAAACGGCAAATGCAAAATGAATAAAGGGACAAATGTCTTTTTTATTTAACGTTATAAAAATACATGTTTTTAGTTGCTTGAATAAAGTAATTATAATAATATTAATAATATCCTGGTGGTCACTTATCCGTTTAAGACGTTGAAAGAAGTCCTAAAAGATGATATGGAATGCTGATATTAGCCCGGCCAAAGAAAGAACTGGATGGAAAGAAGCAGCAGCAGCACTCGAGACAGACAGAAAGAAAAATGAAAACAGAAAAGAGGAATGTAACAGCAGCAGCAGTTTCGAATGATGGTGGGTCAGAATTTTCAAGAGAAGAAAAAAGACAGAAGAGAACGACGTTTACTTGTCCCGCCTAAAAACTGAAATATTAATGAGGAGCGCCATACAACCAGCTTGGAGCGGATTCAGCCGCCTGGAACCGACTTCGTCCGGTTACAACCAGAGACAGGGGACGGAGTAGGCGAAGGGGGGAAAGAGAAAAAAACATAAGATTGACACAGGAGAGGAAGAGAGATGTGTCAAGAGCAAAAAACAAGGGGAGGCGAAAGAGATTTTATTTTTTAAAGAGGGAGGAGGAATAAGAAATTACCAAGAGAGAATTATTCTCTTTTTTTTTCTCTCTCTCTCTCTCTCTCATGGCTTTCTGCCTTCTCTTTTCAGGTCAGCCAAATCTGGGCAACATTTTGCAACCTTAACACACACACAAAATTATGTAACGAACATTAATACAAATGTTACAGAAAATGCGCAAACCTGTGTACTTTTAATGTGCCAAATAATATCGACCCAAAGGAATGCGAGAGAGAGAGAGAGAGAAAGAGAGAAACGAATTGTTTATAGCAGACTAAATTTTTTTTTTTTTTTTTACATAAACGGACAAATCTAATCGCCGCTAACGTTCAGTTCAATAAATAAAATACCGTTTCAATGTTAGAAGTTAAAATTTTGATTAAAAAATGAAAAGTAAATATAGTTAAAAAGAAGCCTATTTTTATTTTTATTTTGCTGTTTTTCGTTTTCGCGTCTGCTTCGCCATTTTGAAAGTTTTCTACCAAAAACTTGTCTTCTGATTATAAAAACCAAAAAATTCTATTCTCAAAAAAAATCCCGAAAAATAACTAAGATAAACCTCAGATAATAGAAGCCACAGAAAAACTTTAATAATTAAATCAAAATAAATGAAACAGATAATAAATAAATGGGTGAAAAACAGCTAAAACTCGATGAGTGGCGGAGCGCACACGCAATTCTTAGCAACATTTTGGAGAGGGCGGGAGAATTTTAGAAGTGGTAAATATCTGTTTCATTATTTGTAGCAATGTTTTCAACAGAATTTAGTTGATTTTAAAAAGCAAATCGAATAATCGAACAAAGAGTTGAAAATGTTGCTTTAAAAGAAATGTAAGACCGAGGCATTTAACGTCCCTAATTTGCATATTAATATTACAAACAAGGTTTACATAAGACAACATGAAAATCTTTTCAAAGATTGACCTTGTTGATTGAAAATCGTTTTTAAACATCAGAATTAATACGTTTTACTAGAAATACTTTCACGGTATTTGAATAAAACACGATTAAACCATCTTTGGAAACACGAATTGTATATTCTATTGTAAATTCTGTTTTGTTGAAACTATTTGGAGCTGGAAAGCAATGTATCGACAAAACAAAAATATTAAAGAAATGGTAAATTAGCTGAGAAATATTTCAAGGACAAAATTTATCAAAAAGTCAGAAAAGGTTTGGAAAAATAAAAAGCTAAAAGAATGAAAGGTTAAACAACGAGCAGAGAATTGGGAAAATAAAAAATGCATCATTGTGTACGAGCGAAAATAATATGTAAAAACTAAAATAAATCAAAGAAAAAATGGAACCGAAAGATCTATTAGTAATCCTTAATCCTCAGAAAAAAAACCTTTTTGTTTTAAGTCATATTAGAAGATAGATAAAAATGAAAACATGCAAAGGGGTCAAAAAAAAGGAGGCCATCAAATGGGCGAAATGGAGACTTGATGATAATAATGCATTAATGAAATCCAATAAACTGAAATGTGTGTGTGCGCTAATTTTTTTCTCCCTTGTATTAATTTGTGTGCCATGTGGAAGAAAAGATCCCTAGCCATGTTATTAAATGAAAAACCTTTTAAATACTAGCCAAGTCAAGTTTGATTAAATTTTGGGCAAGATAAATGATCGATTTCCTTAACTATGAACAGGAGAAGATGAAAAAGGGTAAATTTGAAGCGAAAAAGTAGAAAACATTTTGTTTACATCAGTCTCGAGACCAAAACATAATAAGAGTACAACGAGCCTGATTGAAAAGCTTTTTTGAGGGCAGGTTGGAATCAAAGAGTAAAAAGTATTTTACAAGTGGAATATTAGACAGTTATAAGGAGAAAATTAGGAAAAAATCAACTTACAGCTCTTCTCGGAAGTGTCACACAGAGTATGAATTATAAATTTAAATGGGGGACTTGTGTTGTGAGGAGGAAAGCAAACGAACTACTGGGTGGCGAGTGAAGAAGGCCTTGTCTACGGCGGTAGATTTCCTTGAGAGATTCCGGAAGGTTGCACATGAAGCGCGCGTTGTGGCGGGAGGGAACCAAGGAAAAGAGGCTAAGACTCTATAGAGGGGAGGGGCACAATGGGGAAAAAGAAAGAGAAAAGATTCAAAGCAACAGACAGAGCGAGAGGTAAAGAGGGAGAAGGAAAAACAAGTATAGGGAGGAGTTTTATCACTGAAATATAGAGGGAAGGAAATAAAAAGAGAGAGAGGCAAACGAAGAAAGATAGTACACATTTGGGGGGGGGGGGCTCGTTTTAATTTTCTCTTTTATTTTTGAAAAATTGAATTGCGAATGAAGAGAAAGATGGAATTTAAGAGAGAAAGAGAGAAAAAAGAAAGAAAAAGAGAGAAATTTAGGGAAAGACATGAGTGAGAAAGAGGAGTGGGCATGAGTGAGCTATATGAAGGTAAGAAAGGGGGGGCAAGAGAGTAACGTGTTAATTTGAAGTTGAAATATTTTATTTACATAGAAACTTTGCTTCAACTGCAGAAAAATAATCTTGAAAACGGATACAAAAATATTTCTGCGATTTTATTTATTTTATTTTTTCTCAGAAAATTTATTAATCCATTCAGTTGAATTTCACAAAATAAACATTTTAATTTTTTATTTTAATAGATTTTAAATTTTAATTTTTTCTGTCCCTTCAAGTAAGTGAATAAATTCAAAATTTGAATCCAATCAAAAATGGTAAGAATTATTTACCATATTGAGGATAGACTCAAGAAGCAGCACACTAAACTGCTTCACTGGTTGTTGCAGTATTTAAAAATACTAAATAGTAGCAGCAATAATTGTTAAATGTGACTACCTTTTTAAAATACAATTGTTATTTTTGTGGTTTCTCTTTTTAACAGAAATAAAAGTCAGTCGCCATTGAAATGTCATTTATATCTAAAAATGGTGTCTTTCTGCGTTCTCAACAAAATTTGTTGTCGTTGATTTTTAGGAAAGCTTGAAGCAATCTATTATTTAATTCTTCGTTACGACTGCTGTAACTAAAACGACGTAATAGTCTTTAATATCCATTATTCGTAAAGTAAAGGCGCAGAACAAGCTTTTCCCATAGGGGTAGATGTTATTTATTGAAATTCCAAGCTTAATAATTGTTTTTAATCAAACACGACACTCCTCGAAGCACAAAACATGAAAATTGAGTGAAACGCTCCAACGTGTAAGTAAACATTAAACAACAATGGTGGACAGTCGAAGTCGCTGTGACCGTTGTTGATCATTTATACAAGGTTAAAAACAGTTAAAATCGTAAAAGAACCAAGAAGTTTTCGCTGAAACTTCTCAAATGGTGTCAATATAAATTTGATCGGGGCTTATCTCTTACAAACACAGCCTGAATTTTGTACAAGGAGCTAAAACATGATAGTAAGTCAATCGACAGAGAGCCAGGCGTCCATGTTTAACATGTGCGAGAGAAGCTCCTCCTCTTCTCTTCTTCTTGCAAAATGGAAGAAGAAAAAACTTACGTGCATGTTTTCTTATTTCTCTCTAAAACTGACAAAATAATATGCATGTTTCTGATTGTGTTAATGAAGATTGAACATGTTTTATTATCATTTTAGAAGAAAGTTTGCAAAAGTTTCATTTTCACCGAATTATTACAAAGAACAGCAGAATGAATAACCGCAAAAATTGGCGTGCATTCGTTTATAAAGCTGGATATCAAAATAAAGACCTTTATAATAATAATAATAATAATAATAATAATAATAATAATCAATAATAATAATAATTATTATTATTATTATTTTATTTTACTTTATTTTATAGTTGTTGTAGTAGTATTGAACCTTTTTTTACCAGGAGAAAAGATTTTACCACGCTTCTTTTACTTTTTAATTCTTCAAATACTTCTTAAGGCTTTCAGTGTATAGTTTTACTTTCTTTTTCTGTTCCTTAACCCACATTAGCCATTTCTTTTTTTTTTTTCTTTCGAACTAACTAGATATTTTCTTTACTAGAGAAAGTTACCGAAAAAATTGTGGAAAACCAAACAAGTTCTTACCACGATGGGAGTTTTTTTCTGTTGTCCCTTAACGTTTCTTGGAGAGCGCACCATGTTTTTAAGCTAAAAACACGCCTGTAATGTTGAAAGTGACTTTTTTCAAACTGTGGTCTTTGTCAGAGTTTGGTGAAAAGTTACAAGAGGGGATAAGTTCTTATTGTTGTTGTTGTTGTTGTTGTTGTTGTTAACGGTCGGTACTTGCGTTGCTTCTTCTTCTTCTCCTGTTGATCGAGAGTGGCAACGACCCGCGTGTTACAAGCATATACGTTCACTCGCAACACAGTTACACGCGCGTACACCAGAGAGAGAGAGAGAGAGAGAGAGAGAGATAAATGATTCTTATGATATTAAAAGACGTGTACACATAGACATACACAAAGAAAGATAGAATGAATTAAAACGTGGGTGAGCTCAGAAACACGCAGACGCACACACCCATATGATACACAGTCTTCTTTACTCTTTCTTCCTTTTAATCTATTTCTAACGCGTCTTCTTTATAGTTTTTTTGTTTTGTTTTGTAGGTATTTTGCGTGTTCATGTGTAAAACACGCATTAATATTTATGTGACTATTCTAAACATGTGTATGCGTGTTATGTTTCGCGCACCAAGTACGATCCTTTGTGTGTGTGTGTGTGTGTGTGTGTGTGTGTGTGTGTGTGTGTGTGTGTGTGTGTGTGTGTGTGTGTGTGTGTGTGTGTGTGAGGCGAATGGTATACGCAACGCCCCGTTGGAGACAGGGGCGCGCAACTACTCACGAACGCATGAAAGAACTCATAAAACATATCAATATTACAAAGTCCATGTTTTGCATGCACGCACCTGAAGAACAAGCCTCTTTCCTTTTGCGCATATCTCCCTGCCATCTCTGATCTAATTCATGGTCTTTTTCTCTGCAATGTAATTTGTAAATGTTCGATATTTACCCACAAATCTTGCTATTTATTTATTATTAATTGTCACATTTACGACGCTTTTTAAAGAGAAACTAAAAGTAATTTTTATAAATAAGTGGAAACTAAGGATGAAAGAAAATAAAGACTAGTTTTCACCCTTCATTAAAATGCGAAAAAGATGTATTAGAAAACATTTAAAAAATCTAAGCAATAATTGTAAAATATACTAATTAAATACTCCCTTAGAGAAACACCACGATAATAACAGCAGTTATAACAACGAAACAGTAATTATTTGTTGATACTAACATCAGAGCAAGTTTACTTTGTGGTCGTGATTCTAAGTGTCCTTTTTAAAATCTTGTTGATGTGAATTGTGAAGTTAACATTTTTACATTCTATACTTTTTTGGTTGCAGCGTAACGGAAGCTAGAGTAGAAATACATGCAACTGACTGGATAAAATAATAAATAATTATTCAAAAGTCAAAATCCAACACACACACACACACATTGTATTTATTCAAACATGCAAAGGAGCGCAAATAGGGAAGAGGAGGGAGAAAACAGAATCTGAGAGAAAGTGATAGACAATTTTAATAAAATGTGTATATCAGAATTTGGAAGTTCAATTTTTTTTTTAAATACCGAAAAGCAGTTTTGACAACATTCATGAAGATCCGCGTGTCTGCACATGTGAAGAGCACACGTGTTTAAGTAAATGAAACTTTTAAAAAGCAGAAGTTGGGAAAGGATGGAGGTTGGCCCAACTGGTACTCGAGTACTTTAGTGACTACTTCATACTTAACGTTTTACCTTGACCCATTTGGCCAAAGGGGCGAAAACATACAATATTTTCTTTCCTTTTTGTTTCCTTTTTATGTTTATAACTTCAGTGCAATCAACTTTGTCTTTGAATATTATTGGCTGAAATTTTGTATACAAAATTTTTTTAAATTTAATTTAAAAATCAAGGGTGTTCTTCCGGTTTGCTGAGAAGTGGATAAAATAATGTAAAAAAAAAAAAAAAGTCGGCTTCAAAATTCACCATGTAAAATTTTTTAAATTTGTCGTTGAAAATTTATTTCTTAAAATTAAAATTATTGTGTAAAAAAGGTAATTTGATAGAATTTCTTAGCAGAAAAATATAGTCTATTTACATTTCTATAAGTTCAATTTTGATTTTTTTTAAAATAATTTTGCATTTTTTTTTAAATTGAGGCTAACTTTAGAATAGAGAAAAGAAAGAGTAAAGTCGTGTGAAAAGAGAGAGGATGTTGTTCTATCTTTCTTTCTTTTTTTCCTTCTTTCTTTCTTTCAATACAAGAACACTAACGCAGAAACGAGCAATATTGTGAGGATGAAGTTAAAAACTATCAAGTGTCACTCAGCCGTCATCAATTAGAAATGTTTGAGTTTTACAAACTTTTTGAGAAAGTTATATAAACAGAAACATGGCACATGAATAACGAGACGAAGTATTTTTACGGCAACTGTTTCAGAAGAAATCCTAAAAATTACTGATAGCCAAAAAGTGTAATGAAATTCCTTAAAATTTTCTAGCTATTAAATACTAATCGAATAATAATAATAATAATAATAATAATAATAATAATAATAATAATAATAATAATAATAATAAAGAAGAAGAAGAAGAAGAAGAAGAAGAAGAAGAAGAAGAAGAAGAAGAAGAAGAAGAAGAAGTGCTAGAGTGGAAGCCGTGAAGACTTGCTATCACTTGATTTCTATTGAATGCAACCTGATACGATATATGAAGACTTAAAGCCTATATTTAAAAACGCCATGTTTTTTAAAGTAAACTTTTTGAAAAAGAGTTTTCCATTGGACATACATTTAAAAATTTAATTTTTCAAAAGGATCATTTTTAATAATCTAAAATCTAAAATAAATGTCCGATATTTTTTACCTTGTTAATTCGCACTTACATTGTTATTTTGTTGGATTATCTGTTATTCCCAATAAAACAAGTATATTATAATATTCATTTATACCAGGGAACTTTTTTCTACTTTTAAATAGTTTACTTCGCTGCTTGGAAGTTAAAATCAAAATGTTTCTATTCACTTTTTCAAACTTTAAATGAGAATACTTTGTCATGCGTTAGGAAACAAACCTGTGTTTTATTATAAGTTTGCTGAAGAAATAACATAATGCAACAAAAAAAAACATTCTATTAATAAAAACAGTAAAAAGTTTCTCTTGTTTCATTTTTCAACAAATTGTTCTAACATACTTTGAACAAGCTAAAAACAACAAAAAATTATGTGCCCCGATAATAATGGCGATTATTCAATAGTGCCCTGATAATAATGGCTATTATCAGTGATAGGAGTCAGCAGAAGTACGTCTCTAAAGAAACAGACGCATGACCCGAAAACTGGGACATGACCTTTCCTTTGACATTTGTTTTTGTTTTTTTTTTTTGTTTTGATTTTTGTTTTTTGTGGGGTGGGGACTTTATGTTCATAATGTGTGTGTATGCAAGAAAAGCGTATGCCTCTATAACACGTGTAGGTATGCACGTAGGCGTAGTCCGGTAATACACATACATTTTCTCTCTCTCTCTCTCTCTCTCTCTCTCTCTCTCTCTCTCTCTCTTCTCTTATTTGTTCTTTTTCAATTTCCCTCTCTTGTAATCTGACACTCAATTCCGTTGATTTTTTTCTGTCTATCAGCTTGTTTTGCAATTTCGTCCCTGCTGTGCCTAAAAAGAGTCCTCAAAGATTAAAATTCATTTCTTCTCCCAAACTCGATTATCTGCCGGTAAAGAGCTGGAGGAAGAGGGTCAGAATTAATGTAAAATGTTGCAGAAAGTGACAAGCAGAAAATATAGCATGAATGAATAAATAAATAAATAAAACGACCAAAATAGCTCGAACGAATGCGAGAAAAAAAGTTTAAGAGAAATGAGTAAAAAGAAGACATTGAAGAAAGAAAGAAAGAAAGAAAGAAAGAAAGAAAGAAAGAAAATGGCAAAAAAGAAAAAAAAATTAACACTTTTGACTGGTTTATATTCTCAAATGAATATTAATATGAAAATGTTTTAAAGTACTGAAAGTTTTTTATGCATTTAAAATTAAAAGAAAACTTATAACTCACTTTCTTTATTTTTTTTTAAATTCTATTTATTAGGTATATCAACAATACAATGCTCTTTGAAAATTAATTTTAGTACTGTATGTATTTAAACATACATACATACATACATACATACATACATACATACATACATGTAAGTGTATGCGTACGCCTTCATTATTTCACCAACAAGATGTTCTTTTTTTAAAAATGTACAAATTTATAGCGGTCAGTCCACGTCACTGTTCATTTTACACACGTGCATCTATCAGTCTGTCTGTCTGTCTCTGTGTCTATGTTATATTCAGAGAAGAAATTATTGTTTTCTGCAATTCATCAATTGATATAAATCAACTGATCATAAAATTCATATGATTAGTTTAGGTCATTCGTTTGTGATGTGAACCTAACCAGGAACATTTCTGTCACAGCCGACTGACGATCCTTACACCCTGATGATATGGATTAATACAATGAATTACATAATACACCCGTGTTAGTTTTCACTTTCTCAGCGATAACTGAAATTATTTCATTTCATGATCGATTACGAGCCCTAAATGGGCATATCAATGGAAACATTTAGGCATTTTAGTGGGGAGAGGGGTTACTTATCGTCAACATGCAGAGTGCATTTAACCACAGCTTTTTAGAGATTCCGTTACAACTACTTCACAATTTGGGGAGGAGCCAGACAGATGAGCGGGATTTTTAAAATTTCAAAAAGAAATCAGATTACAGCAGTTAACGAATAAGTTGAATTGAATTGAAACTTTAATTTTTTAAAGACCTAACGATATTTTTTTTAAAGTAAAGACTTGGTTTTCATTAAATTTTAAAAGATTTATATGACTATTAACAACATGTAACATATTTAAAATATGCAGACACCCTTCTATATACGTACACTCCTTGTCCATCGTTGCATCCTTATCTATCCCCCGCGTCTCTCTGTTTCTGTCTCTGTCTCTGTCTCTGTCTCTGTCTCTCTCTCTCTCTCTCTCTCTCTCTCTCTCTCTCTCTCTCTCTCGTTGTAATGGCTTTCTGTATCTATAATGTTGTCTACATTTTCCTCATTGGACTCATGAAATTGTCCCTACTTCCTAATATCTTTTGTTTCCTTTTTAGGTGAAATCAAAAATAGATAACTAAACGGTGTTTGTTCAGAATAGCCCAACCATGAAAATTCCCATTAATTTTGTACAACGCACGCACGTGTGTGTGTGTGTGTGTGTGTGTGACTTATTTACCATTCAGCAAAAAGTTATACTTATTTACTTTATTTTTTACTGAACGGTTAAATTCCAGAATTTCAAAACAGTCATCGGCCATAATGACATTCTTAGTGGTTGAGAGAATGAAAGATAAAAAAGGTATGGTTGATGGCTAAATTGTTGTAAGCTGGAGGCTTCATTTTGGAACTTTAATTGTTCAGTATAAAAACAAAGTGAAGCAAATGACTGAAACTTACTGTTATCTAAATAGTGAGTGTTTTATACATAATTTACAAATCGAACTCACTCTCTAATTGCAATAAAGATGAAAATCCTCCATTTCAATTTTGAAGCTAATTGAGTTAACTTCTCGTCTTAAGTGATCAACATGACAAATACTTGACTGATTTATTCAATCAGTTTTAGGTTCAGAATAAGTTAAACTGACAAAAATAATGTTACTGACTTTTAGAAGTTTTTTTTTTTTTTTCATATTTGAAGATGTGTCCATTGAAATATTTTTTATTGTTGATTGACATAAAATGCAATGGAAAGATTCTCTCTCCCAAATAAAAGAGTAAATCATTTACTTATGAATAACCTTATATTATTTCCACATTTGATGTATCTATTTGAAATAAAAATGACATCAAATGATAATAATAATTACAGTCAGAACATAGGAATGGAATTTGACATAGAAAAATGCACCATGCTAGTAGTGAAAAGTGGCAAATGACACCTGACGGACCGAATGGAAATCAAGAAAAAATTAGAATGCTCCGAGAAAATGAAACCTATAAATACTTGGGGTTATTGGGAAAGGAGTTGAAAGAAAAAATCAAGAAAGAGTATCTCTGGAAAGCTAGAAAACTCGTCATCTCATCATCATCTTGTCGTGCCATCAACACGGATATCCCTGACCTTTTCTCGTCACCTCTCCCTATCGTTCATCGCTTCCGGCAGGTCCTCAGAGCTACACCCCGAATCCTCACAGAGCTGCTGTATGTAGGTTCGAGCTGGTCACCCTGCTTTTGCTCGGCCATGTGAAGGGGTCCATAGGAGTACATCACTTATGAGCTCGTCCCTACTTCTCCAGCAGTGTCCTGCATGTCTGGTTCGTCTAATTTGAATAGTTTTCGTGATGGGTGGTAGGTGGCCGTACAGCTGCTGCTTTGTGGGGTGTTGCCTCCAGGACCTGTTCAATATTGCTTGCAGCAGTCTTGTGTCGTTGCTGTCAAGCCTTTTCTCCATCCGTTTAGTTAGTGTCCATGTAGTGCATCCATATAGCTGTATCAACACGATCACTGCTTGGAAGAAATTGTGTTTCATTTTATCGGTCAGGTCTGACTTCCATATGACCGATAGCCTATTGATAGCTGTCCATGCCTTTGTTAGTCGCGTGTCGATGTCTGTCTCAGTCGATGAGACACTGCTTCCTAGGTAGGTGAACTTATCTACTAGTTTCAGAGAGCTACTGTTTGTGTGGAAATGTCGCCTGTTTGATTAAAACACATATATTCCGTTTTGTGTGCATTGACATGGAGGCCAATGCCTGTTGCTGCTCGTTCCAGACTATGCAGTAGGGTTTCGGCTTGGGCGGGTGCATTTGCTAGAATCGCTATGTCATCGGCGTAGTCGGCGTAGGTAATTGTTTTTGCGGGGTACCTTCTGCTTCTTTTCTTTGTCAGTTCGAAGCCGTTTTCTTTGATTTTATCAATCGATGTTCTAAGTCTAGACAGATGATAAAGAGGTATGGGGCAAGTGTGTCTCCTTGCAGTACCCCAGCAACAATGTCGAAGTAGTCTGTGTCTCTACCCGGAGAACGCACTTTCACTTTGTTGTTTCTATAGAGAATCATTATGGCTGCGACGGTTTCTTTTGGTAGACCGTATGCGAGTAGAATTTGCTCCATCTTCCCTCTGTGTATGGAATCAAAGGTCGACAAATAATATTGTTGCCAGTAGGTTTTTTGTCCGTACACCTTCAAGAATTCTAGGGATAGTCAATATTTGTGAGGTCGTGGATCTATTTCTCCGGAAGCCATTTTGGTTCTTCCTAAGAATGTTGTCAATCTTGGATTCTATGCTGTTGCGTAGTAGGGCATTGTATATTTTGGTCGCTATGGATGTAAGTGTTATACCTTGGTAGTTCTTGGCTAATCCGAGGTCGCCCTTTTTAGGGAAAGGGAGTATGCATCCCTTCATCCCTCTGTCTATCAGATTTTGATTATAAATTGCATTACAGTGTCGGAGCAGTATGTCATCGAATTGTCTGGTCTTCCATACTTCTGGGGGAATTTCATCATGCCCTGCGGCTTTTCTATTTTTAATTTTTCTAAGTACTGAGTCGAGTTCTTCTAGATTAAACGGTCCTAGTTTGATGTCTAATTGCTTACTAATAATTATCGTGATTGGTTCATGTGTAACTTTCGGTGGGTTTCCTAGTAGATTCTGGAAATGCTGTTTCCACAGTTTTATTCGTTCTTGTTAGTTTGTAGCTTTCAGTTTAGCTTTGGCAGTGCTATTCCTTCTGGTCACTTCGATTATCGTTTGCCATGCTATCCTAGATTGCCTATCTTCCACTGGACCCCCTTCACTCCTCCCATTCCAAGTAGTAGCCATACCAAATTCTATTTAAGTCCATAAAATGAGACGAGACAGTAGACGACAAAGCAAACTATGTCTTAAATATAAAGGCAACTTTACCGTAAATCCAAATTAATATTTGAACTTGGTCAAAGAAACCAACACAATTAGAACATTAGAACCTAAGCAAACGTAAAATAGAATGTCTATAAGGATGCTAAAAAAAATTACTTTAATGAATTAAAAAAAAAAACAAAAAAACACAGAGTCCATGGGAAGCAGCGTGGTGAACGTAAAGGCGAGCGGATAAACCCTCTGATGGCTCAACGCATTGCCTAACATGAATCTGAGCGTATGAACCCTATGGTTCATCGGATAGGATCGATTAGTTCGATCGGGGAACTACTGCTGCTCATCTATAAGGGTGGCTTCTATAGATGAGAACAAAAACTGCCACTGAAAGATAACCATGACCCACACTCAAACCACATGTCCAAACCGCGTCGCTCTTCGCGCGGGTAAAAAAAGGGGCGCGTCCTGCTGGGGTTGGATCCCTGACCTCAGTGTTCTAAAAATCAGCTACAGGGCTCAAACAACAAAAATTACTAAAATGCAAACACACAATACAAATAGCAACATTTCACGTTAGAACCTTAAATAGAATAGGACAACTACCAGAGCTGACTGCATCTGCCATAGAACATAAAATAGATATAATATTCATTCAAGAACACAGATACACTCAGCGAGGATATAAATATCACGATATTGGCAATGGATGGACGCTAGCCACTGTATCAGCATCGAAAAACTCTGTCAATGCCACGATAGGAGGAGTAGGTATGCTTATAGAACCACGAGCCCTAAAATTACTCAGTAGTATAGAGAAAATACACCCAATGATGATGGTAGCTACTTTTAATGGCAACCCCTGAGCAACAATCATCTCCTGCTACAGCCCTACCAATACTAGTGAAGAAACTGAACTCATTGCCTTCTACGATGAGCTATCTTCTCTTGTGCTTAGCATCCCGAAACACAACGTTCTCGTCATTGGCGGAGACATGAATGCCCAAATCGGGAAAAACGGAAACCACAAATTCAACCTACACAACTCGTCAAACAGGAATGGACAACATCTAACAGATTTTACAATAGAAAATAGATTAACATGCCTAGATACAAACTTTCAAAAAAGGAAGGGAAAATTATGGACCTACACCAACGCAAACAATACTAAAGCAGAGATAGACTTCGTCTTTATAAACAAGAAATGGAAAAATAGCGCAGTGAATTGCGATGCTTACTCCTCTTTCGTGGGTGTGTTCTCCGATCACCGAATTGTCACGACAAAAATACGATTGAGCCAACGAAAGAATGCAACCCGAACAACGACCACCATACACTATGACTTGGTCCTTCTTAATAACAAGGATGTTAGCGATAAATATGTAATAGCATTAAGAAACAAATGCGATGCACTACAAGAGAAGACAGAAATAGTACTCCGAATGACGAATATGAGAATTTCGTCAACGCCCACCTAGAAGCAGCAGCGAAATACATATCAACAAAACATAGAACTAAATCTAGAGTCCCATGGGAGACATTAGCGGTTAGAGAAAAACGTGCTGACGTGAAAACTGCCTCCAAATGCAAAAACTAGAAAGCTACTCGAGACAAAACAATATAGCAGAAACCTTATCAAAGGAATAAATACTTGGGCTGTTTCCCACGTAAAATATTCGGGACTGTTCTTGAAGTGGACCAGAGAAGAACTTAAACAAATGGACCAGAGAACAAGAAAACTAATTACCATGCATAAGGCGTTATGGTTAAAGCGATGAACTGCGGAATCGTAGTACGCGAGTTCGTACTCCAGTCGCGCTATTACGTTCACTTTCGGGCAAATACCCTTGGGAAAGGTATGAACCCCCTTATTCTCCCTCCAGCTATGGGTAAATAGTAGGACAGACTAGGTTCTTCAGCCTTGGTGAGGCAACTAGTCTAGGAGAAGGAAAACTCTGAATTCAAACCTGTTAAACTCCGCTTAAAAATCGACCATGTGTCATATCCTGCCCGAGCGGAGGGGTTGGTAAATAGTACCATGCATAAGGCGTTACATCCAACAGATGACGTTGACAGACTCTATGTGTCAAGGAAAGAAGGCGGAAGAAAATTTGCCGGCATTGAAGGCAGTGCTGACGTATCAATAGGACTCGAAGACTACATAGAAAAGTGCAGAAGAAGACTGATTTCAGCCACCAGAAACAATACTGATAACGCGAGGAACAACAGAACGACAATAGCCAGAAAACAAAAATGGGAAGGAAAACAATTCTATGGACATTTTAAGCGACTAATAAGTCAGATTTCACACGAGAAAACGTGAACATAGCTAAGAAAATGAAACCTTAAGAGAGAAACTGAATCTCTTCTGAGAGCAGCACAAAACAACGCCATTAAAACTAATCATATCAAAGCGAGAATAGATAAGACGCAACAAAACATTATGTGGGGATAGAGACGAAACAATCAATCACATAATTAGCGAATGCAGCCAATTAGTACAAAAAAGGTATAAGACTAGACATGACTGGGTGGGCAAGGTCATCCACTGGGAATTGTGTAAGAAATTTAAATTTGACCATACGAACAAATGGTATATGCACAACCCAGCATCTGTCCTGGAGAATGAGACACACAAACTCCAATAGGATTTTGACTTACAAACGGATCTCTTAACCTCAGCCAGACGATCAGACCTTATAATAATCAACAACAAAAAATTGTGGTCTTTTCTGTCCTGGTAAACCACTGAGTAAAATTGAAAGAAATTGAAAAGAAGGATAAGTACCTCGACTTTGCTAGGGAATGGAAAAAACTGTGGAACATGAAAGTGACGTTTATACCAATTGTAATTGGTGCTCTTGGTACGGTCACCGAAGGATTATTAAAGGGGCTGGAGGACTTGGAAATAAGAGGACGATTGGAGACCATCCAAACTACTACATTATTGAGATCATTCATAATACTGAGAAGAGTCCTAGAGACTTTAAGAGACTTGCTGTCTCTCAAACTTCAGTGAAAGACCATCAGCTAATGCTGATGTGAAAAACTATAAAAGAGTAAATAATAATAATAATAATGATAATATCAATAATAATAATAATAATAATAAAACAACTGTATGCGAAAAAAACTGCTGAAATCTCATACCAGAAGACTTGGACATGGATAAGAAAGAGAAACTTTAAGACTGAAAAACTAAAGATCGTCTAATAGCGACTCAAAACAACGCCATAAGGACCAATTATGTTAAACCAAAAATAGATACGACGCCACAAAATAGCAAGTGTGGGTTATGTGACGATAGAGACGAAACGATTAATCTCATAATCAGCGAATGCAGCAAATTAGCGGAATAAGTGTTTAAGACTAGAGACGACTGTGTGTGGAAGGTGATCCATTGGGAATCGTGCAAGAAATTGAAATTCAACCTTAGAAAAAATGGTATATGCACAAACCAAAATCCGTCCTAAAGAATGAAACACACAAAATTCTCTGGGATTTTGAGGTCCAAACAGATCATCTAATCCCGGCCAGAAGAGCAAACCTAGTGATAATCAACAAAAAAAAAAAAAAAAAAAGAAAAAAAAAAGAGAACCTACCGAATAGTGGACTTTGCCGTCCAGGTAGATCCTAGAGTCAAAACAAAAGAAAGCGAAAGAGAGATAAGTACTTAGACCTTGCCAGAGAACTAAAATCAATGCAACATGAAGGTGACGGTGATACCACATATAATTTATACGACCGGAACAATCCCCAAAGGCTTAATAAAGGAAATGGAAGATTTCAAAATCAGACGACGATCAGAGACTATCTAGACTACAACATTATTAGATCGGCCAGAATATTGAGAAGAGTCCTGGAGACTTGAGGAGACTTGCAGTCACTCAGGGTCCAGTGAAAAACCACCAGCTTGTATAGACACGAAAAAATCGCATAATAATTTTTTTTTTCTTTTCCACTGACCAACATGGCAGTTTTTTAGTTTTAGCTTCTGCTCTGTCAAAATTTCCAACTTCTTTTGCTTCTGCATCTGTATACCACTCCATCTCTACATATAAGACTTATTCAACAAGATAAAACTCATTTACCTGAAACCAAAATATATATCACTCCATTTAAACGCCCCATAGCAGATCTTGTATTAATAAGATCCATTTTGAATTGTCAGAATAATTGTTTCCTCTTCATTGCATGTCCCACTTCCTGTATTCAACTAGCCACGTTAACATACATGGCCAATGAAATATTGCACTGTTAGTAATCTATCACGATTTTTTCCGTCCAATTATCGCGTCTTATATATGGAACCAACACTCTGAACATTCAAAGAAACGAATTTTTTTAGTTGAAAAGTTGATGACTTCCATATGCAAACAATTTTACTCGTTTTATTTATTTCTTAATCTTATTTTGACAGAAATTCACAATTCGTACAATGAATGTCTTTGTTAAACAAGGAAGAGTCATCAGATAGCATCAAGTCTATATATATATATATATCATAAGAAGGAACGCGTTTTATAGACCGAGGAAAAATAAAACATGACCTCCAGTCAAGTCACGCTGAAAACTCGTTCCCGCCAGATTACCGAACTCAAGCAGCTATGACCGTGCTCACTATTTACCATAAGCAAATTGTGTACAAGACTAAGCTAAGTGATGTATGTACCGTAGTAAATTTCATATGCTTTCTTACCAAATACTTTCTTGCTTAGAAAAATATTTTTATTTGCATATAGGACACCAAAAATAGATTTAGTTTCATTTGAAATATTAACAAAACACCAGAATAATTCGTTTTTCAAGTTAGGAAAATTAGGATATTTTTCTAAGCTAAATCTTTAAGTAGTTATTTAATAAACTTTCTATAGACTTGGCACACGGTCTCAAGTATGAAACACTAAGCGAGAATGTAGCTCACAACTCAGTGTGGCGCTCATGAATACTAAAAATACAAGCATTTGATAAACAATGGAAAATTCCAGGTCATGATGGAATACATGGATTCTGGTTTTAAGAATTAACCTCTATCAATGATAGACTGGTTATCGAAATGAATAGATGCTTAGAAAAAGCAGACATGCCCGATTGAACGACCAAAAAAAAGACTATCCTCTTTTAGAAAGAGCTCCAAAAAAGAACCGCCCCAAACGACTATAGACCCTACCTAGGGTGTGAAAAAT
The DNA here is from genome assembly GCA_963585895.1 of Sepioteuthis lessoniana. NCBI lineage: Eukaryota > Metazoa > Mollusca > Cephalopoda > Myopsida > Loliginidae > Sepioteuthis > Sepioteuthis lessoniana. The sequence continues at coordinate 163,951,817 of OY757904.1, read as the reverse complement.
CCTATCGGCAATAATAATATATTAATAAGCCGCAGAATGTTCCCTGAGAACTACAGTATATTGATCGGTGTCGGTTCCGTCCTCAAGAAGAGGAAAATGAGATGCAAAAATCTAGCTATGGCGTGAATTGATTATAGAATGGCATACGATATGGTCCCACAAAATGGATAATAAACAGTCTTAAATTGTACAAGATATCCGAAGGAGTCATAAAATTTATCGAGAAAACCATGAAACACTGGGGAGTGAAACTGACATCAGGAGAAAAAAGCTTAGCTGAGGTCAAAATCCAGAGAGGTATCTTCCAAGGAGATGCACTATAACCATTACTATTTGTGACTACGATGATGCCACTCAAACTGTTCGCAAAAAATGAAGAATAATTGGAAGTCCTAATACAGTCAGTAAGAATATACAGTCAGGACATAGGGAAGGAATTTGGCAAAGAAAAATGAGCCATGCTAACAATGAAACGACACATGACGAAAGGAATAGAACTACTTAATCAAGAAAAGAACAGAATCCTCGGAGAAAAGGAAACTTACGAGTACTTGGGAATTGGAATTGGAAGCTGACACCATCAAATAAGTGGGGATGAAGGAAAATTTTTTTTCAGTATCTCAGGAGATCGAGAAAACTACTCGAAACTAAACTATCAGGAAGAAATCTTATCAAAGGAATGAACGCCTTCGCTGCCCCCACCCCTGTGAGATACTCGAGGCAATTCTTGAAGTAGAAGAGGGAGGAACTTAAACATATGAATCACAGGACAAGAAAACTAATGACGATGCATAAGGCCTTACATACCAGAGATGACGTAGACAGACTGTATGTATCAAGAAAAATACTATGGAACATGAAAGTGACGGTAGTACCAATTGTAATTGGTGCTTTCGGTACAGTCACCAAAGGATTGGTACAAGGACTGGAGTATTTGGAAATTAGAGGACGAGTGGAGACTATCTAAACAACAACATTATTAAGATCGGCCAAAATACTAAGAAGAGTCCTGGAGACTTGAGGAGACTTACCGTCACTCAAACTCCAATGAGAAACCATCGGCTAAGGCTGGTGTGAAAAATTCAAAAGATTGAAATAATAATAATTTGATAGGATACAACAAAATAGCAAATGTAGGTAATGTGGTGATAAAGACGAAACGATTAATAGCATCATAAGTGGATGCAGTAAATTAGCGTAAAAAGAGTATAAGACGAGATACGACTGAGAATTGTACAAGAAGTTTAAATTTGATCATGCGAACAAGTGGTATATGCACAACCCAGAATCCGTTCTGGAGAATGAGACGCACAAAATTCTCTGGGATTTTGAGATACAAAGAGATCAACTAATTTCGACCAGTCGATCAAATCTAGTGATAGTCAACCAAAAAAGAGAACCTGCTGAATAGTGGACTTTGCTGCACCTGTACACCACAGTAAAAACAAAAGAAAATGAAAAGAGAGAGAGGTAGCAAGACCTTGCTAGAGAACTAAAAAAATCTATGCAACATGAAAGTGACGGTGATACCACTTGTAATTTGTGAGCTCGGAACAATCCCAAAAGTATTGGTAAGGGGACCAGAAGACTTGGAAATATGAGGATAAGTGGGTTTTACCCTTCTGGCAGATCACAAAGGGAAAATAAAAGAAGGCGAAAAGATTGATAAATACTTTCCAGAGAAAAAAAAAAGCTATGGAACATGAGGGTGACAGTAATACCAGTTGTATTTGGTGCACCTGGAATGGCCTTAAAAGGTTTGGAAGAAAGACGAGAATTAGAAATCAGTAGACGAATCATCTCGATTCGTCTACTGATTAAAACTGATTAAATCATCTCGATTCGTCTACTGATTAAAACTACAGCATTATTGAGATTGGCCAGAATACTGAGAAGAGTCCTGGAGATCTGAGATGACTTACTGTCACTCAGACTACAGTGAGAGACCACCAGCTAACGCTGATGTGAAAAACTTGCTAGTCAACTCGTACAAAAAGAGTACTAGACTAGATACGGCTTGCTGGGAAAGGTGATCCACAAGGAATTGTGCAAGAAATCGAAATTTGACTATACGAATAAATGATATATGTGTTGAATATTGACTTGGAGATCTCTTTGACATGCTGCATGAATTGCGTGGGTGACATAACAGGAAATGCACCTGTTTGCGAAAGTAAACTGGACGCAATTGCCCCAGCGGAGACCGGCGGAAATGCCACGTAAATTGCGTGGGTAGCACGCTAGGAGGCGTGTTCACGTGTAGCATATAGGTGGGAGGTGTAACTACGAAGATTGCGCGGGTGTACGGAAAATTATATATATCAGGGAAAATTTCGACCCAGGCAAAATGAATCAGAAAGGCAAAAAGGTTTCATAAAAAAATCACACCGTCGCCCCTGTGGGTTTCCGACTCTCTCTCTCTCTCTCTCTCTCTCTCTCTCTCTCTCTCTCTCTCTCTCTCTCTCTCTCTCTCTCTCTCCACTCACTCACTCACTCACTCTACCCATATATACATTTTGGGTTTCAAAATGGAAAAGAAAAGAAGCAGATTATATTCTTATACATGAGCGATGTTGCCTTTCTCTTCTATCCAACATATGCACAAACCAGAATCCGTCCTGGAGAATAAGACACAAAATTCTCTGGGATTTTCAGACCAGGTCATCTAATCCCGACCAGAAGACCAGACCTAGTGATAGTTAACAAAAAAAGAAAAAAGAGAACCTCCGAATAGTGGAATTTGCTGTCCCGACGGACCACAGAGTAAAAATCAAAGAAAACGAAAAGAGAGAACTAAAAAATCTCTTGAATACGAAGGTGACGGTGATAGTAATCGTAATTAATGTGCTCAGAACAATTCCCTAAGATTTGGCGAGGAGGCTTGAAGAGTTGGAAATCAGAGGATGAATAGAAACCACCCAAACTACAGCTTTGTTAAGAACGGCCTGAATGTTGAGAAGAGTCTGGCAGACTTGAGGAGACTTGATATCACTCAGACTTCAGTGAAAGACCATCAGTTAACGGTAGTGGGAAAAACTCGCGAGAAATAATAATAATAATAATAATAATGATAATAATAGATCATTGAAACTGAAATTCCCAGAGTGAATTCATAAAAAAATGAGTTCAATCATTTGTTTCACACATGAATGGAAGCAGTTAAATCTACTCGTGTTTTTGAATGCGATGAGCTAAGTCTGTAATTATACAAAAAATTATTGTCATTTTATAATCGATGGATCATTGTAATAAACCGAGACTGTAGAACAGCTTTGCGGAATCAATTTTAAGTTTCTCTTACAAATTCTAAAAAGACAAAAATCACTAAAAAGAGAATTTCTCATTGCATAAAGATGACTTATGTTTTTAGATCTGAATTATTAACATCTACGACACGTTTGTGTCTTCTTTCTTCTTAATACTCTTGGTATATAAAAGGTTTAACTGTTCTTGCATATACAAATGCATTTATCTTGTCTTCTGTTGTGTTCAGTATTAGTATATCACGGATATATGAATACTAATATTGGTCCTTGGAGAGTGGGGACTAGACGAGATATCTCCTTAGCACCAAGCGCACAAATTATTTAATCTCTTCATTCTTTTTCGTCTTTTAGGCTGGTGTTGTTGGCCTCTATATGTACATATATACATATGCATGTATAATCAAGACAAAGGAGAGTCTCACGATGGATGGATCAAGGGGATTCTAATCCTTATTTTATCCCCTCTCATAATCTTTCTTTCCATGATTAAATATATTTCTTCGAAACAATTTAAATGAGTGGCTTTCTAAAATAGCGACACAAAATTTAAGCAAGTATAGCAATCAATGTCGTAATACTGATTATATCAGAGCCAGATGTCTGCGGGTAACAATTTAGGGACTTACGTTGTTAATTAGTTTTCTTTTATCAGGATACCGTGGTCATCCGATGGCTGAAAAATCTGTTTATGGAGTCGAGTCCGGCGAGTTTCATTTATGGATACTGTGAAGACTACTTTTTTGTCTATAAGTGGCCCTCTTTTTGTGTTAATCGGCTAGTTTTGTTTATTTGATATAGTAGTCTTGCATGTCAGGTGGTGATAGAGTTTGTGTTTGGGGAATTTCAAAACTCTCAGTTCAGACATTATGCAAACGCTGTTCCACGTGTTCGATCAAACGAGATGTAAATAAGCTAACTTAATATTTTATCAAGCGCGTTGTCGAAGGGGGTCATTCGAGAAGAATGTTCTGTCGAAGAGTGGCCAGTCCTTCAAGGTCAGCCAAAGTAGAAGAGAACGCGCCAAATAAAAAAAAAACTAAGATAATACAGGACGAAGCAAACCTGCAAGAAAAAGTACATCCGATTCCCCAACTAAAAAAAAGGAAGGAAAATAACAACTTTAGACTCTCTGCTGTGACCACAAGTGATAAAAAAACTCCAGATTTTTATTTCTTTCCTTTAAGCAAATGAAAATAAATAACAAAAGAGCCAATATTCAAGAATGTTGCTGGTTTCATTCGTTTCTCTTCAGCCACCTGACAATCGGACGAATGTTTGTTTTGGGTCTCATAGTCCAACACATTAATCAGCAGTCCCTGATAAACGACAAAATGGCGTTCAAACTCGTATATAATATCAAATTTTGACTTAAAAGATAACAAACTTGTTCTAAGTAATGAAATTACGGCAATGCAATCCAGACGATAACATTTGCAACGATCTAAAAATCATCCGCTTTACTACATTTGGCTAAAATAAATTCTTATTTTACCGTAAAAGAATGATTTTTAACTTTAAACTTATCAATTGATATTCTTTGTGCTTTAAGAAATTGTTGTTGTTTTTTTTTTGGGGGGGGGGATAGATATAATACATTTCAAAGACCTGTGAAGATTCTCGAGCCTCCTTTTAGAACTCAATGGCATTGCATTGTTTGATTATGATTTAAATTTTGTTAATAAATGATTATGTCGGAAAACAAGGATTTTCTCTGAATCATCTGGCCATAAATATTTGTTGGTTTTGTGGGGTGTTGACTGAAGTTCAAGGGCAAAGGGCAAAGCTGTGTTGCCGTTTGATATCTGACTCTATTAGTAGGTTATTTTATTTTACCCCATGTTGGCTAGTTGATGTAACTCCTTGAACAAGAAAGGCCCAAAAAGAATTATACAAAAGAAGACAGTAACAGACAGGAGACGAAGACGTTTCTTTTATATTTTCCTTTATTTCCTGGGTTCAACAACCATTCCATGGGTGTGGGAGTTTTCCCTGAATACAATTGAAATGGTTGAATCCCCCAGTTAAGGTGTCTAAAATACGTTGATCAATTTCTTGCATGTGCTTGTCCTCATTTGGTATTTAAAGCTTCCATAAGGGTTAGTTTCTTTTGGAAGTTTGTCAAACTCCAGTTGTTTTGATTTGTATTTCCATTTCCTAGGCTTTTATATTCCGGCATACTGTTAACCGAGAAAGGGTTGCTGCTGAGTGAAAGGGACTAATCAACGCCACGTCCAAAGACCTATGCGTGGCGCCCAGACACCAGACAGCAATGATGTCGTCAAATCACCGGTCACTACCGGAAAGAGAATGAGCCTGTTCCCCTTTGTCAGGAGGTTGCTTTTTTCTTTACGCATGCGTCATCCCTTGTTCCTGTCAGGGACCTCTGGGAGTTTCTGCAAATTTAATAGTTTTCTTTTTTTTTAATTGAATTTAAATTTTTCTTATTTATTTATTCGTTCCCTAAAGTTTAAATGAATGTACATACCGAATTAAAAAATTCTTACAATCACCTGATAAAATATTCTTATTATGAAACAAATGAAATAAAAATGATCATGGTCTAAATAATGTCAACTTCCTGTGCATGAATAATACTATTGCAGTTCTAAGTTTGATCCTTACTGGGTGACCTATACTTATGACTTTATGTCAGACTAAGTTTGATAAATACAAGTAGTCAAAAAGTTAATACGTAAACAGTGGTATAGCATTTTATAGTTGACGAATGAGATCGTAACTTCTTATTTATTTATTCAGCATATTTCCAACAATCTTTGTCAAAAATAAGTTTGTTTCACAACGTTTCAGTACTTTCTCAAAGAAAACTAAATTTATTCTAAAAATAGCTGCAATGAATATTTACTTCGTCTTTTCTTCCACGGATTCCTTTGCTGCAGAAAGATTATTAATATAATTCAAAATTGTAATTTAATAGGTTTTTTGCTAAGTCTTACACACGTGACTTAGGTTGCTTTTAGTATTTGTAATTATTTGGAATTCATCAAGTTTTGTTTAATCAAACAGACTGGCTTCAGGTCACAAATGTGAAGCCTGTATGGGGAAGGTGGTTCACTGGAAATTGTGCAAGAAACTAGAATTATGCCATGCTGACAAATGGTATTTGCACAAACCAATTGGCCATAAAATGAAATGTATAAAATTCTCTGGAACTTCGAAATATGAATGGATCACTAAATCCCGGCTAGAAGACTAGAACTTGTAATAATTATCAAGAAGAAAAGAATTTATCTAATGAAGTTTGACGTTCCAGCGTCTATAAAATGAAAATAAAAGTAAGCGAAAAGATATAAGAACACCTAAATATCACCAGAGAGCTGAAAAAGCTAAGAAACGGTGACGATGATACCAATAGTAGTTTGTGCTCTCGGAACAGTCCCTAAAGGCCTGGAAATGAGATCGGGGGAACTAGAAATCAGAAGACTCGAGACTATCCAGGCCACGGTATTGTTAAAATCAGCCCGAATACTTAGTAGAGTCTTGCATTCACTCAGACTCCAATGGAAAACCACAAGTTAAAACTAGTGTGAATGAGCAAAGAGTAAAATAATACATTCATCACTTCATCCCCTATTACACAATCTAAAAAAATGAAAGACAAAGAGTTGACATAATAAAGAAGACCTTAAATTCTTCAAACAGCAATGGAATTCGACAAGCAGCAGCTATGCTAAAACTGAACAGTTTTTAAATTTTTGCAAAATCCAATGAATATTTGAATTAATTTTATTTAACGTAGCAGTAATATGAATTAATTTCAAAAGAATGATATGGGAAAATCCAGTTAAGAGTTTCAGTAATAACTGAAATGACAAGACAGAAAAGGATGGAATGTATTTTAAGTTAAAACTTTATATTGGTCTATTATATGTGAGAGAAGTTTGTCTTAATTGCTAAAATACTGAAAGCTATCTTAACTCCTGTATAAAATCAGCACACACCATAACCTTCCTATTTTACATCCCATTGATATCCTCCACACATTATTTAGCACTGGTATATGCCGAAGGGGTTCTCCACTAAAAAGACCATTTGACTCTTGTGACAGGGGCAAAAAATGATTTAAAAAAACTCTTGGGTGTTGTATAGCCACTATACTACCCATGAGAATATTATAGATTATACAAAAAACACAGGTCTCGACTGATGGCCAGCAAGGAGGATCTGGTTGTCATCATTCGAGTCTTGTTTTTCAAGGACACACAAAAAACGTCTATAATTCTCTTGATTGTTAATATAGCGATACTTCAGGATGTCAGAAAAAGAAATGAAGTAAACAAGAAAACAAATTTGTACTACTGTGCAATTTTAAAAACAAGCCCACACAAAAAAGTTACAGGAAAAGGAATGATGAAAACATGGGAGGAATAATACAAGTTTCACTCGACACGCCGAAAACTTGCCGACCAAGTAAGAATGATTATAAAGAAAGGATGGTTCTCGGAACTTGAAAGTCTAGAAATATGTGGACGGGTCAGCTGCGAAGAAAATGTTCAGAAAGAACTCCCCTAAAAATGGACAAGAAAAAGCACAAATTGCCATAACATATTGTAGCCCAGTACAATTATGACTGCAACCAAATTATCATTAGAGAGAAGAAACAAAGGGGAAATGATAAAGAAAATCATAAATGAAGAGGAGAATGTATTGCTGTTGCGAAAGAATGAAGACTAGAAAAAAATTAAACCAGAAATAGAAATGGGCAATTAATTGCTAAAAGCATATATCAACGGATGGCATCACCGATATGAAAAATTCTAATTTATTTTGGCGCAAAGATACTAATCAACAACTTAAGCATCTCGATGATGTGGAACTCCCAGAAAAACAGAGAAGCAAAAGTTGAATGAGAAATGAAACTTGGTAAAAACTCGGCCAAGATGCAAAACTACTAAGGAATGCAAAACAGATGAGAAGACAATGTAATGAAACAACTGATAAACAATAACAAAGGGAGACAATTTAAGTGGAAAAAATTAGTCAAAATTTATTGGCTAAGTAAGGAAAACTGAAAATACCAACAAAAGGTCGGAGAAAATTCAAACAAAATAGGACTTTACAGAATAATGAAAGTAGATTCTACGAATTTACTCCTTTTTTTTTCTTTTTTTTTCTTTTTTTTTTTGTTTAACTACGAGGAAAGTAGGAAGAAAATTGAACATCAGAATGCAACTTGAACAAAATGTGGAAAAAGAGACAAGAATACAACAAAAACGCTGAATGTTTGATTAATATGAATTACGAATTACAAAGAACCAAGGGAGGGCCGGGAGCAGAAATATTTAGATGAGTCCCGGAGACCTGAGGAGACTTGAAGTCACTCACACTCCAGTAAAAACCACCAGTTAAAGCTGGTAGGAAAAACTCATATAGAGTAAAATAATAATAATTATCATAATAATCAAATAAGTGGAGATGAAATAAAAAATTAAAAAAGAATATCCTCAGAGAACGAGAAAACTACTCGAAACCAAACTTATATAGCTGAGGGATAAGCACTTAGGCTGTCCTCCTTGTAAGATACTCGGAGCCATTCTTAAAGTAGACGAAGGAAGAACTCAAACAAATAGACCAGAGAACAAGAAAATTCATGATAATGCATAAGTCCTTTCATCCCAGAGAAGACTTGCCAGCATTGAAAAAAAGCGTCATGGCATCTATACAACGACTCAAAGAATACATTTAAAAAACTGCAGAGGAAGACTGATTATAGCGAGCCGAAACAATTCAGACAACACAAGCATTAACAGAACAAAAATAACTAGAAAACAAAAATTGAAAGAAAAACAACGGTATGGACATTTCAAGACAAACAAGCGAAATCTCACACAAGAAGATTTGGACATGACTAAGAAAGGGAAACCTTATAAAGGAAACTGAATCTCTTGTGATAGCAGCACAAAACAACTCCGTAAGGACCAATTATTTCCAAGCTAGAAGAGATAAGACGCAACAAAATAGCAGATGTAGTTAATGTGGTGATAGACACAAAATGATCAATCACATAATAAGCGAACGCAATAAGCTAGTGCAAAAAGAGTATTAGACTAGACACAACTGGGTGAGGAAGCTGATCCACTGGGAATTATGCAGGAAGTTTAAATTTGACCATACGAACAAATGGTATATGCACAACCCAGAATCTGTCCTGGAAAATGAAACGCACAACCCTCTCTGGGATTTTGAGATACAAACGGATCACTTAATCTCGGCCGGACGACCAAATCTAGTGATAGTCAACAAAAAAGAGAATCTGCTGAATAGTGAACTTTGCTGTTCCGGTTCACCACAGGCTAAAACTGAAAGAAAGCGAAAAGAGAGATAAGTATCTGGACATTGCTAGAGAACTGAATAAACTATGGAACATAAAAGTGACGGTGATATCATTTGTAATTTGTGCACTCGGTACAGTCATCAAAGGATTGGTACAGAGACTGGAGGACTTGAAAATAAGTTAACGAGCAGAGACCATCCAGGCTATAGTATTATTAAAATCGGCCAGGATTCTGAGACCAGATGAGACTTGCTGTCACTCAAACTCAAACTCCAGTGGAAGACCACCAGCTGGAGTAGAACAACAACAACCATAACAACAAACTCACCAGGAATAATAATCATAATCATAATAGTTGTCATAAATAGTCTTTAGATAAAATAACCTTTTGAATTATGTAAAAAGCAAAATATTTTTGTTACAACCTAATATACATATTAATATTAATAAAACAGTTGAATCATTAATTGACCTAAGATGTTCACATGAAATAATCTTTTCAGTGGATATAGGTGGAAGCTAAAATACTTTTGATACACTCTTATACATCTTCATTTCTATGAATGTACGGCAAAGTTTATGACGTTTATTTTACATAAATCTAGATAACCTTTTCTGGCGTCGTGCTTCAAAAATAATTCAAAATTATTCTTATATGCCTTAGTGATATTAAAAATCATCTCTCTGAAAAACTCTTTCGCGCCCTAATTTTACTACTTTTTTGGATTAATGATATTAGAATGGTCAATAAAGTAAAACAAAAGAAAATTTAGACTACACATATTAAAAGAAATAACTTTCTACAAATTCCGTGGATAGTTTAAAACATAACTTATGATTATGTGTTAAGCATTTTCTTCATTAACACAATATAAAAACGAAAACTAATTCGTAACTTTCTTTATAAAGACAATTATTTGAATATTGACAAATCATTATTGTTTGTAATAGCCTAAAGCAACTCCCATATTTTTGTTTACTATTTTTTCAAAACCAGAAATCTAGCAAAACTTTGCGTTGTAGTATCACTGTCTCTCTATAAATAAGCAGCAAAAAAACTAAACTCGCATTAAGGCCCTCCCTGGCTCGAGTAAAGCGGACCAAAGTGTGGCACAGTTCCAGTAGTTCTTACCTCTTCCTAGCTGCTCCTTCCAACTTCCAGCTGCTCCCACCTGACCACTTCTAGAGCGACTGCCCTTTTCAGGGCAAGTCAACATCCGCCCGGGGGCTGACGACAACTATGATCAACTAGCAGTTTACCAGCCGACGCAGTCTGGGCCGCTTTCCCAAGCCGTCTTCTTAGGCCGACTACCAGCAAGACGAAGGTAATGCAGCCCAGGCCGATTTGATCAGCTGACTTGCAGCTAACACCGACCTAACCCCGGATCAGCTTCCGATCAACTACCGAAACGAGGACTAGCTTCGCTCAGCAACCCGACTCGTCTAACACACTGGCCATCTGTTGACTTCTTGGTTACATAACTGCACCAGAAACCTGTTTAAGTATCATCCAGTCTCACTGACGTCAAAAACTATACGACAGTCGAGTCTATGCTTTCATAATAAACAGAAATTTTACTCAAACGCTTTTCTTTTTATTTCTTGTCTAATAAAGATTAGCTCTTTTGTACATCCTCTCTCGCCTTTGTCTTCTTTGACTTAACTGTTGTTATTTATTTTCAAGCGTCAGTAGGATCTACATATTCATCAGTCCCGTAATATATTTATTATAGCGTATTGCAAATGAACATTTGCTTACCATTAAAAAGTTAGTCTTTACTTTGGTTACCGCCCTTTCTCAATGACCGGAAAGAGAATTTTGTCAGCCAAATTTTTTTTTAAAATTGAAAGTAATTGAAGTAATAAACACCACAACCTGTCGAGAGTTTTTGATATCAACTATTCAGTCCCACCTCCAGGGCGTATTCTAACTTCACAAGATGAGACGCGAGAAATTTCATCTTGATTTAACATCCAGCCTGCGAAAAGCATTTTAAAAGAATTGTGGTGTGAATAAAACTCTTCACTCATCTGAATAGGTGACATTATGTTTGCTTCAAAATATTTGCTTATAAACAGTTATCACCCTGACTTTTTTTTTTATAAAGATTATTCCTCCTAAATTTGTCACAAAGAAAGAAAATAATTTACATGCTGTTGTAGTGTATGATGAAAAGAAATATTTAATGTTTACATTAAAGCTTCAAAATTATGAATGGAGTTTTAGGTCAATGATTTTAAGCCTACGACAGATTTTGAAAACAGGTTTCATGTTTGACTTTCATTGTAAAAGGGCTACTGATTTCAGGATATGAATAATTCTATACATTTTCTATTTTTCGTTACGTTTACATTTTACTTCATTAAAAGATGAAACCTTTCAATATTAACAAGTGCATATAAGGAAATGGTTTGAATTCTATAAACTATTCAACTGGCATAATTAAATCCATGTAAATGAAAGCAGACTTCCAGTATCATTTATATTCTGTGGTTCCATACAATTCAGAAGAAGATAACGTTTTTCGGGAACAATGATCGCCACAATTTTAGATTTGGTTAAAATATCTTTAAAATGATTTGATCGAAAAATAATCAATTAAAATGTTTACTTATTCAATAAACAAAATACATATACTTCATTCTCTGCAACTGATATGGATTCTAATTCTTTTGTTCATTGGTATAATATTCAACTGATCTCTCTCTCTCTCTCTCTCTCTCTCTCTCTCTCTCTCTCTCTATCTATCTATCTATATATATATATATATATATATATATATATATATATATATAATTTTTGATGATAATTTACATAAACAGTAATAATACAATTAGGGCTGAATGTTTCATTGATAATTTCTAATGATGCATGAGGCAGCGTTATGTTTGCCTGCGCAACAATTATACATGTCGAATCGTAGATTCTTCATACACCTTTACAGATTTTCTCTGTTGTTGGTGATAATCGAGTCATTTGGAAATATGTCCATGGATGGGAGTTTGCGTTTTCACGCATGAAAGTTTTGGAGTTCTCACCTTCCTGTAAACATATTTACTTGAAGAAATTTCTGTCGACCGACCGATCGACCTGCTCTGGGATTTCTCCGCCAATAACTGCCAGTGTTGCTATCATTTAGCTTTTCACATGTCACATTTTTAAAAAATGATTAAAAATTACAGAAAAAAAGAGGTCGGAAGTATCGCTCATCGTCTGTTCTATGTGGGGGGGTATTTTTTCTCCATCGATGACCTAAAAATCCAATCAACGTAATATTAACACCGCCTCTAACGAATACGATATGCAACTGCGTTCTACTTATAAAGGACAATTTCGACCTTGATTTCACACTGCAATATATGTAATATATGCAAGATAACTATACATGAATATGTATGAGAGAGAAGAGTGGAGGAGTAGTAAAACCCCTAATCTACATGATTTGAAACAAGATAAAAGCACGTGGCCTACTCTTAAAGAAGAACGACTGTAGCTGTAGTAGTAGTAGCAATTGTTACGATTGAAGCGGTAACTGTAGAATACTGAATAGATAGTAATATTTATAGTAGCGGTCGTATTTGTTTCTATGGAAACGATAATTGTGCAGGTTACAGCATTTCTATGAATAACCGTTGCATTATCATTACTTGCAACAATACTTTGTTTTCATATGTAGTTTTGAAAAGTCCAGGTTTCGTATGAGAATATTGAGGAAAAAAGTAACAACAATATGATTACTTTTATTTCAATTTCACATTGATGCTCGTACGAACACAAAATGTGATGAAAGCAATTCAATTGTAACGTAAGCAAGAACATCGTTATCATCAGAGCTGATGCAGCAGGTGACACAGCCACGCCCACCATATGAAAGTTGTGTGATAGTAGTCCAAGCAGCTGTTATACTAGTTGTGAAGGAGTCGAAATTCTTGTGGTAGTCACGTAGTCAGTGTTGTTGTTGTTATTATTATTATTATTATTATTATTATTATTATTATTATTATTATTATTATTATTATTCGAATGTGAAATAGTAAAGAATTATTGTATTAATTGACACATCAAATCTACGAGAAAGGAAATGATAATAATTTGAATGTAAATTTTTTGTGCGGGATTTAAGTATATAGCAAGTAAGCAAGTAAATGAAAAGAATTATTAGATTTTTCAATGATTCTTCAAGTATCTTTTTTGTCGTTCTTTTGTCCGTCATTGCTAAACCCGAGGATGGCTAGAGATCGATGGTCACCATTTTCTTGTGGTTACTAATGGGATCTCGAAGTACGTCTTTAATATATTAGTTTTTGAAATTAAAAAAAAAATCTGGCAAACGGTTCAATTCATCATGTAAGTATAATGCTAAAATAGACCCTTACTGGGTGTCAGTCAACTTTCCAGAACCAAATCTCTACCTTCTTGTTTAACTGCATAAAGTAGACATATAGATGAACATTTCCTGGTCAGAAACCAAAGTTATGATCTTTCATTCATGACTTTTTTCTGGACTTTAAACAAATCGTTGTAATACGAGCAATTGTTACCAGAGAGAATAAAAGTAAAAACCCTAACCTTTCAACGACGTTAATAAACTTGTAAGTCGTCTTAAGACCCAATTTGGTGTAACTAGCTTCAAATTCCGCCTTTTGAATGGGTTTTATATTTATCTAATTTATTTACTGCGTTAATGTTCCTTTCATTAATATTTTGAACTGAAGTTGGAATATGGACAATTCATCAAGTTAGCAAGAGTGACAATAGAATCTCAGCAAATTGGGTTTTGAAATAAGATAAAACCGCTACGAGTTGAATGATAGGTTTACAACAACCCCTGACCCTTTGAAATACTTGATGACATATTTTTACGAAATCTGGTCAACATGTGCTATAAAAAAAATTAACTTTCAAGTCAAAATGAAAAGTCATCTTTTCTTATATAAATTTCAACAGACACTAAAATTGCTTATTTCTCGAGAGGAAAAAATGAAGAAAACTTCATGAACATTTACAGAGTTCTTTACTTTAATCTGTGCTAGGAATCTCATCAAAAAGAGAATAAAGAAAATTGTTATATTGGCTTCCATCAGCAAATAGTTTTAGATTAGGATGATAATGGAAAGGTTGGTAATATATTTTGGCAGGTTCTACTTCTTTCACTACTACATTCATAGCTTTTCAAACTTTGATCAATTTAACCAGTACGTTTAACAGCTATTGTTTTTGTTTACATATGTTACAAATTAACATCAACTTCTTCATGATAAAAAGTACTCAAATTTTGCCAGAATGTATAGGTCACGTACTAGTCTTATTCGTCATTCTCTAAATTCCTTAGAAGTATTGAACATAAAGCCATAATAATCATTTAAAGATTGCATATTTTTAGTAAAGTAATTTTTAATTTGTTGAGCGTAATGAAGCGTGTCAAAAATGTATTTAATTAATTCCAACCACCGTGAGCAAGGTATTTTCCGTGTTATGTTAATCAGAAAAGTTCTCTGCTATCAGAGTGTGGTCGAAAATTAAGTTTAATCCATAAGATTTTCGTGTCTTCAGAATTTCAAACTATTTTTGTAAATTAATTTCATCATTATTTGATATGTGTATATGCACATGCAGATATACAGGTAAGTATCTTCAAAGAAACCGAAAGTTCTTCCTGTACATAACGGATCTTAGGAAGAAATAACATTTTCATTTAGATTTCATACTGAAACTATCAAAATCAAGTAGAGATATTAAGAAGGTAATCAGCCTATCATTAAAATCCATTACTTTCATTTCCTTGCTCTTTGGCGAGGTTTTATGCTCATTTACAGCCATTATCATATGATAACATACAATTTCAATGAACTCGGACAAAAACACAAGATTCAATATAAGATAACAAACAGTGCAATCAGAACGCTATAAAAAAACATGAGCCCTAAAGTTGTGGGGGTGGGTAACAAAAAGAAAACTTTTGGTATTTAAAAATATGAATTTTTCAGATTTTACAAGAGTTGACCTCATTATAGAGGGCAGGAATCAGGAAAGATAATAAATTGCAATTATTTTGATATATCACTTACTGAAAAGGAAAAAAAAACACGAAAAATACAACTGCACGGATCATGGCTAGGTAAAAATGAATTAATAAAAACATGGATATGGAGAAGATGGTTGGAGTTACGTTGATGGTGAAGAAAACAAGATACTGTCATCCTTTTAGAATTTCGACATTCTTTTTGAAATTAAAATTTTGACATCAAAATTGGAGTTGACACTTTGCTATCAATTTGGCTATTCATTTCAATGGATCTGAAGAAATATTCTCTGAAAATAGGTTTATTTTATTTAACTTAAAATGAGTTTTTGTTTGTTTAATCTTTTAAAATGATTTTCTTCTGAAAAGTATTGACGGATGTAAAACAGTTCATTTCAATTATTAAATTTTACAACAAAACAGCAATTGTCAAGTCAGACTTCAATGATTTAAATTCTGTTTTACTATCAATCAGTAAAATGTTTCGTTTGTTTGCTCGAGCGAATGTTTATGTAGCAGTTAACATAACGTAAGAACGAATTTGTTTTGCTTTGAAAAACGGGTAGTTTGCAATATTTACCAACATGTCTCTTTCATCTGAAATATATTGAATACTTTGAGATTCAGAAAGGTCCTGAATATTCCTCATTTTTGCTTTTTAAGTTCGGTTGTCATTTCTATGGTGAAGTGCAGTCAAACTGATATTTTAGTTTTACACACAAAAACATCTGCTCTAAAATTATTGGTTGCAATAACTTTAGTGTACAGAGTCAGAACGACCTACTGTGGTCTTCCATTACATGTGTACAGTGACTGCTAATCTCTGTCACTAATCGACAGCAAACTGGACTTGAACTTGGAGATAAACCCATTGAATATCTTCTTTCACAGACCACAGGGACGGCCAGTAGAGTAATCACTGACCTGACGTTTGAATTCGAGTCAATCCACGAGCGATCAATGTCCGGTCGTATCTTCACAGTCAATTAGTTTAGTTTCGCCATCTCCAAAGTCTTCTACATCAAACTTTCTTGTGTTTCATTGCAATCAGAAAAGGGAAAACAGGAAAAAAGTTACATTTCAATTCCATTTCACTGCAAAGGTTTAAAACAAAATAAATGATACGATGAGGAGCATTAATGAAAACAGAAACCGCCTTTGAGAAGATTCTCTTTGTGGCAAATCTATTGGCAAAGACAAGGCAGGCTTCTACGAAGAAGGAGCAAAAAATGAACAGATTAATAAAATTAAAACAATGGTTGTCTTATGTTCATTTAAAGAAAAAAATCAATTAGAAGGCAAGCCTAAATGACAAATCCTACTTGTCCTAAGTCAATGACACTCAACACTGACAATTTGAAGGTCTTTCTTTACAGGTTTTCGTTGTCACTTTAGTTGCATTTCTTCCATCAAGAAGTTTCTCCCAAATCAACTCCATCTTGATCAAACATAACGATAAAATTATCCAGAGAAAAGAATTTAAGATGAAGACAAAATATATGAAGCAATATCAAGATCAAGCACCATTTTTATAAGGATGTTGTATCAAACGGAAATATTTGAAAGATACAGATTATATGAACTAAATAAATAAATAAAATTAAAAACAAGAAAAAATGCAGAGTTATTTTGTGCAGTAAAAGTTCCATGGGAAAATGCCAAAACTTTGCAAAAACTTTGTGCTACTTATTTTCCAACATTCTTCCATTCCTGATATTGCTCATGTTCAATTTTTTTTAAATTAGAGGAAAATCTCAAATTTGATGAATATCTCCTTAAAATTATCATAAAAAAAGATAATTCTAATTAGTGGCATATATCACAAAATCTTGTAAGATGTTTTTTTCTTACAAAGTTATTCCTGATAATTGTTGTCGATTGAGACTCTCAAATATTAATGAACATTTCCATTAAGGGACATCGTAGATTATTGTAAGAAAAGCAGAAACTTCTATGTTTGAAAAATTGCAAATATGATCTTATAGTTAATCATATGCAAACCCATTTTTAAGGTAAGAAGAGTTTCTTGATGCCATGATTAATAAAAAACAGTACAAGGCAGGAAGAATCCATTCGCTTCATTATTGTGAATGAAGTGGTCACACAATACACAAGTTCATTCATTAGTGTCTCACTTCCAACGAGGTAAACTTCAATGAAAATTGTCTGTTCATGCTTGTGCAGTAAAGTATCCTTTGATTGGTTGCCAAAGCCTTGCAACCGGTTCTCAAGATATCAAATAATGGTTGGATATGCTCCGTCCAGTCGCTTACATAACTAACTTAATATTATATATTCATGAAAACTAAGTGTTATAGTCAAGGGGAGGTTCAAATGATGACACAACACAGAAATAAGTAATAAGAAATATACTGAAGGCAAATAATATATACACAAATGATAGGTGGGAGGAACCCTTCTTCAGCTTAACAATCAGGAATATTACCGCTCTTGGTAACGGCTCGGTGAGACAGAACCGAGACTGAGTTCAAGACTGCGACCGAGACTCCCTCTGCGCAGAAGAGAGCTCAGTTGGTATATGTCACATGAGGACGAGTCTATCTATACGGGACACCCCAACACTAAGTTTATTTTCAAAAATGTCTACCAACTTCGAATTAGATATTTTTCACGCACACCGATAACAAATAAAGACATTACCCACTTATTCATCGTCATGTCAGATTAAAGCAAGAATATCAGCAGTTTTCTGTTAACAAAGTAAAATCGGGAAATATCTGTCGCGAGGCCAGTATGTGTGTGCGTCGATTCCACGAATAGGTATTAGTTTTTGTGGTTGATTGTAGGGCAAATGACAGAGGCAAGTGGATAAGTTTAAATTCAGGTTTTATTGAGCGAATCTTACACAAAAGGTGTAGAAATCGTAGTTGTTGTATCACGTCGGCGTAGTCTCTGTTGGATGTTGAAAGTCTGTGTTGTAGAAAGTTGTAGACTCAGCTGTCTATTAGTTTGTGGCGACAGCGCGTCTAGAAGGTAAGGATGGTCTCTGCGCTTTGTGCAAATTAGGTGTTGCTGTATGGTCAGATTGTAGATGTTGTTGGAGACGGTCAATGATGTGGACGCATTGGTTGCAAAGGCTGGATAATCAATGTCCCGGTTGTGCAATACTTTAGTTAACCAGGGGGTGTCGAAGTGCCTTTGAAGTGTTGGTGCTAGTCCGAGCAGTCAGTCGCTCGTGGACTAGATCCTGCAGATTCAGAAGCTGTGTGATCGATGTCCCAGTTTGTTCAATCATTGGTTTACCGATGGTGTGTCGATGTGGCCTCAAGGGTTGATGCTAATCCGAGCAGTGAGTCGCTCGTGGACTAGGTACTGTAGATGCTGGTTGATGGGTTCCGCAGGAACGGCTGCTGGATTAAGCTGGTGCTGGTCTGCAGTTCGTGCTGGCTGTGGCGTCGTTGTCTCATGGTATCTGCCAGGAAAGGTGTAGTGAGGAGACCAAAAATGGTCTCAGAAGACTTTCTGAGGTTAGCACTGAGAAGAGCTCTTAGAGATGGTAAGCCTTTCTGAGATTAGTTCTGAGAAGAGCAGTTTGAATGAGAAAAAAGGCAGCTGTGATTGGTCTGGTTGACTGTGCTGAGTCCGCGGCTGTGATTGGTTGGATTCCGCGTCTTCTGCTTCAGCTGGTGGTAAGAATGCAGATCCCACGTTCAGCAGCTTGGTTTGGTGGTGAAGACGCAGACCCCATGCTCCGGGTTCAGGAACCCTGGCTACCCGGTTTATTTGTCACTACCTCCCACCAGAAAGGACTTGACACAAGGTCAATGACCCAAAGGTTGATTATAGTGGAGATTGAGGGAAGGGGAGGTCGGGCTCGTGCCGAAACTCGAACCCTGCTGGACTATGCTGGTCATCGGCTCACTTAGTGTAATGTGAGCCTGATAAGCCTTGCTGAACATGGACTCAAACGTGAGTCCTGGCACGGATGCCGGATTATAGCTTAAACTGGACCATGAGGTCCAGTGCTATACAATGCTTTTCAATGACATCATCGCCCACCTGAAGCCAGGAGCAATTTGGCCAAGAATCTGTCCTTGACCTTGGGTGGTGGTGTCGATCCGAAGCTCGATTTTTGGTTGCTCCCTGCTGTGTTTATATAGCGTTAGCTGCTGCAACTCTGCAGGTCGTAGGAAGAATTTCTGGACACAGGAAGTTCCCTTATTAAATATAAGTGATGATGAGATACTTCATTATACTTTGAAGTGGAACTTTTAAATATAGTATATTTTTCCCGTGATAATAATTTTGTCTCCAAAAGGCTAGCAGAATTAACTCCTTTCGGAAAATAGTTCGTTTGTTCATAACAGAAGTTCATTCATGACGTTCGTATGATGTTTTTAATTCTGACGTCACGGATGACTCAGCGTTTTTGCGAAACCGGATATTTTAGGTATCGTAGCCGTCCCGTTTACGATATATCTTTCCTTTGACTGCAAAACAGTCATTAAGTTTTCTGTTATCTAACGTTTATAAAACGTTACAGAAAAATCACTTGTTCGATAAGGATAATGACAACCATAGATTTTATTCAGTGAAACTACATGGAAAGTTGTAAGTGTGTATATGCGAAAGAAATGAAAGATTGTGGACAGAAAGAATGTCCAATTCTCATAGGGGAAAAATTATTGAATGAAGACTTTTTTGGGGGGGTTGTATTAAATACATGTAGATATCGTGGTTGGTTAATTTGACATCGGTCTTGTATTCGAATCGTAGCATAGAAAATAGTCTTTGACAGATAAAAACAGCGATCAACTTATCGAGGAATTTAATGTGGGGAACATCAAATCCCAAGATGTTATTCAGCATGTGCTCCATGAAGTTCCTGAGGTGATTGTTTGGAGGACAGACAAAATAGACGTCTGGCTGGATAGAAAGTGAACTTTGGGGACAGTTTTTACTCCGTGCTACCGTTAACTAGCGCTTTCTATGGCATAGTCAAAAAACATTTCCTAAAAATGGGTTGATAATCCAAAATTTAGAGAATGTTAACACAACAGTCAGTTTATAATTTGAGTTTTTGGAAATATAATTTTCTTTTCGTTTTTGCAAATGTTTATCAGAAAAAAATTAAGGTTTAGAATTTATTCTTTATTTGAATTGAAATTGAAATTTAAATATATTTGTAAAAGTTACTTTAGAAAAGTAAAAAAGAAGACCCTGAGTCATATTTTTTTATTAGATAAACGAAAAATTATCAGAACAAAATAATATTTTTTCAATACATAAGGTAGATTCTAAACGCATGCACGCACACATATGTATATATATAGAAACACATGCGCGCACACATCCACACATTAGCGCATACATTGATTTACCTATTTTATCACTCTTTAAAATGTCCATTTTAGACCGAATAGTTTTGATGGAACATGACGCATAAAGTACCTTTTTAAAATTTAATCAAATTCACTAATCTAATATGTGTGGTTAAGATAGTGATTCAACTTATGTAAGGAATCATGAAGTGAATGAAGATTGTATTTTAACAATCGAATTCATTTGATAGCTAAATTTTGAAAATTTAGCTAACCAAAAGGCGAGTAAATGTCGCGCAAAAATTGAAATAGTTTTTTTTATTTTTAGCTATCCTGTGTAACCAAAACCAAAATATTTCCATATCAAAGCGTTCAAATATATTCAGTAGCCGCAACTGGTAAAAAGAGTGTAAGCTTGTATAATTATCTCCCTTATTGTCAAATGTCTGTTTTGCCTGATTCGTCCGACCAAAGGAGATAAAGAAACGCACTTGATAAAAATGTTGAGTTGTAAACAACATTAAGGTCACTAGTGCAAATGCACGGATCAAAGGACCATAGAGAAAAATGAATGTGCCTCTGAGCATGAATGTATACACACACACACACACAAACTCTCTACCCCTCTCTTTCTCTCTCTCTTTCAACACACACACACACACACACACACACACACACAGAGTTATCTCAAAATAAACGGAACTAAGTTTGAGTAAAATCTAGCCTGGGCTTAAAATCAAACGCAGAAATAAATATATTTGAATATAATGTTATAACCATGAAAACTATTTTTATTTCGATTCTTGTCAGGGACGGGGGAAGTCTTGCACTAATATCCAAACATAAATAAGTTTTTAATGATTGCCCATTTATGTAAATATTTAATGACAAAATTATGTTTATTAAGTGTTACATTTCATAAATACAACCACTCACAAATGTGTTTATATGTTCATATAGAATTTTGTTTAATCAAAAGAAATAGAAGTCATAGTTGTATATATCGAAACATGAATATGTAGAAGACGTTACAAAGAAATAAATTAGTCAAACAAATAGATACGGATGTGATTATCAATGCTATGAGATATCACTGACAGATGATTAATACATATATTTGCTTACCAACGGCGAATAACAGTCATTTAAGAATTTCTCGTAATTTTACTATTATTCTTATATTGACATAAACGCTTAATTATAAACATAGCCACAAGATTTCCATTCATATAAATGCGGATCAGATTTCATTTTTTTTAATCAATCGAATTAATTCATCTTTGAAAAAATGGGCAAATCATGTCGAAACAAAATTGGAAATTCAATTTATTTTCACTTGGCGCCAAAACTGATGTAAATGGCGCGAAACAGTTCGATTGAAAAAAAAGAAAAATTTATTTTCACTAAAAAAAGAAAACGATAAAAAAAGAAAGAAAAAAGAGGAAGAAATGGAATAATAATAAAAGTATGAAAAAATATTTCAGACCTTCTGAGTGCCTAGCTGTTGAAACGAGTGTATGTGTAATTGAACACACACACACACACACACACACACACACACACACACACACACACACACACACACACACACACATGCACACATTGTTCATGGAGATGAATATCCGTATATATATATAAGAAACGCACAGCGCATATATATATATATATACATGTGTGTGTGTGTGTGTGTGTGTGTGTGTGTGAGTACATATATGCGATGTGCGTTTCTTTCAAAGCAGTCTTCTCCACTGCTGATAAACCATATCTGGGACGTTTTACGACCTTTCAGCTTTTGGAACAACAAATCAGAAGGGGTCAATTCTCGAGAGAAGAGCAGTTGAAGATGGAGAATTGTGTTTGGATCCTGTGGGTGGTCTTGTGTTTTGCCAAAAAACTTCTCTATCGTCAACTGACATGGAAGTTCGTCAAGTTTCAGGATGTTCTTGCCAATTTGAAACGCTGGTACCACGAATGATATTGAGTACGGTTCAGACACTCTCCCTAAAAGACATGATGCAACATAAGAAAAGTTTCTGTTAAAGTTGGATTTTTTATTGTTATCATTAATTTTAGAATGGCTATCCACCAAAATAGTCGTTCAGTTCCTTTACCAGACTGGAATTACCGTACAAATTCTTTTGCTGCAAAAATTAACTTTTGTTTGAAATTAAATTAGACTCTTTGTATCAAGTTAGGCAGGCGGTATTTTTCGTAAGACACTCTGTGTAGAGTATAGGATTGAACAGAAGTAATAATGCAGCCAATAACAATAACAACTTATTAAGCAGCGATAAGCTCGATCACTATTTAAATGGGTGACCAGTTAGGAATCACAGGTTTTGTAAGAAAAGCTTAATAAATAATAATAAAAATGTTTACATTCTATGTAAACATTCAGTATTTATATTGTGTAATATTATTGACTGTCGCCTTGTATCTGCCCGAGCCTGTATATCCGAAATACTTAGCTCGTACTGAAACTCCCTCTATGTTTTACTCGTCTTTCTTTCTTTCTTTTAAAGAAGAAGAAGATATAGAAATGGTTTTGACAGTTACATGGAAAGTGAGCATATGTTCGTCCATGCCCCCACATACATACACGAATATGTATACCTAATGTTACGTAATGATTCTGTAATCACATACACCAACTATAACATAAACGTATACATGCATTGTATGCATACATGCATATTTGGCAAAAAAATTAATTTGACTTTTTAAAAAAAATATTCAACTATTTACGCAACCAAGTCATAAAACACTCCCATAAATTTAAAAGAAACAATGAAATATATTTCAATTCTTTGTATGCTCTCTCTCTCTCTCTCTCTCTCTCTCTCTCTCTCTCTCTCTCTCTCATATACTCACATTTATGTGCCTTTTTACTGAGCCGAGAAGGTACCACGTGATATTTGAAGTATGCCTCCGTTTAAGTATAATTATTTATGATGAGGGGTGATTAGTTTGGTGTTTTTACCATTAAACAAGCAAAAGATCAATAAATTCGGAGAGTATCAAGTTAAAGGGCAAATCATGATGATTACTTTCGAGGACCGACGAATTAACCCTTATTAACATCGAGACGCCCCGTACTTCAAGAAAAATCTTTTTGAAAAACTGTATCTGATGCAAAGCTGCATTTATTCAACATACTGCGTTAATCTGAACCATTGTCAATGATCTGCGAGGTATACACATTAACTATAACCACGAATACACAGAGAAAAATCTTGCTTAATGAAGCATGCATTTTTATATAAATATTTAGCGTATATTTTGTAGGATGATTTTAGCTGGAGAAGTTGGTTTGTTAGTAGCGAAGGAAAGTTTGTTGTTAGCGAGGAAGATGGGTGTAACGTATGTGTGTTTACGGTGAGTTGTTTTCTCGCTTAGTGATGTAAGGCCCTCGCTTGGTTGTGAGGAATAAAAGGAGGATGAAGAAGTAAGATGGCGATAGTCGAAAGGTGTTTTTAGGATAAGGTTTTTATTTGCAGCATGGAATATTGGTTTGCTTTAGGTACTGCAAGACTCGTGAAAGGTTATGAGTATTGAGACGAAATGGCGTTATGAGAAGTTGAGATGGCAGTGTGTGTCGTCGGACGTGTGAGGGATTGTGTTCGTTGCATTTTGACGAAAGACATGTTGTAGTTGTAGGAATTGAACTTTGGATGTCACCGTAAGTTTCGTGTCTAGTATTTGGGGAGAGTAGGCGTTATCTCCAATAAGGTGGCCCAGAGGTGAATTGAGAGCTAGCGTGTCGAGAGCGGGATTACGCTCAGATCGACATAGCACATTTTTGAGATGACATAAAGTTGTGCCTGTGCGAGGCATGTTGAATGCATCTAATTTATATTCAACTGGGATTCCTTGTAAGGAATCCATAAATTAGATGGGTTCCCTCGTGTATCCATGTTGCTGCTGCTGCTATTGTAGAGCCGCAGTGAGATGTCTGCACTGGGCGGCATTGTCCAGCTAAAAAGCATCGCTATTGAAGAACAGCCAATGTGACGTCTGCACTGGTCGGCGTTCTCCAGCCAAAGGGAGTGTGTTTGGCAGCTAAACCAATCTTGTTGGCCGGAAATGAAGTTCTGGGCTGAATAGGATAAGTTATCCCGATTAGGTGAAATTAAGTGTCGAATTAAATTGCGCGCCAAACCAAAATACGAAATTTTTCCTTTCTTTACAAATATGATATAAAATGCAGATGCGGTCTCGTCAAATGAGTTAACGATACGGAAGATAAATAAACTAAATTCATTATACATTCACTCATGCCTTCAATTCTAACTGCATCCTGTGAGCAAAAATGTTTAATTGTTACGATTGTTGATAAAGGAGAGACTGGGTAAGAATTTGAACTAATCACTCTCTCATATAAACTATTTTACTAACCCAGAGAATGCAAAATAGAACTGTCAGCCGTATTAATAACGTTATCAGGAATCAATCACATATATCGAACGCAACACACACACACACACACGCACACACACACACACATATATATATATATATATGTGTATATATATATATATATGTGTGTGTGTGTGTGTGTGTTGCTTTAAAACAAATACAATTACTGTTCGTTTGAAAAAACTGAAAACGTTAGTTTGAAAACTAAAACATCAGTGTCAACAAAAGCCAATAAAATAGTATTCAATACAAAAATATCGTAGAATCAATATAGCAATAATATTTTAAAAAAAAAGAAAATCACCCAAATTCCCGACTTAAAGTTTCTCAGTTGCTTGAGAAGGTGTTGCTGATCCAATATGTATGAGTGTGTGCGCGCATGCGTCTGAAATATATTGCATATTTCTTTGCATATTTCTTTGCAATGGCAAATAAAATAGAAGCTATTTTATGTATTGCTGATAAACTAAGCATGTAAAACACTAGTGCATTGTCCTCTCAGTATTTTTCACAGGTACATAATAATTATATTTCGAACAAAAAAAAGAAAGACTAAAAACTTTTGTTACTTCAATATAACTGCCGTTTACATTAGTTATGGGTCTGGGAGAAGGTAATCTCTGAATTCAAACATTCTACCAACCCTTCATCGACTAGCAAAGTAAGGTCAGGCTATTATTCCTCATGTCTTACAGGCCTCGGAGAAAGTGGTGGGCTGTTATAACTTGTAATGGGTTGAGAAAAAAGCTGACCAGACAACATATCCTTTATGCATAGCCACATGTCGCTTATATATTGGCCAACTTAGCAGTTCTTGATTAATGAAAATAACTAAATTTCATATTCAGTTGTAAAAATCAAGGTTTGTAAAATAACTGGGTTTTTTTATCCTCTCCAATCTGGTTTTGTTTGATCTTTCGCCTATAGCTTTCTTTCTTTTTCCTTTTTTTTTCTTTCTTTTTAAGGAAATTGTTTAGTGTTTCGTATTATCGTATTTTATGCCCTGAATCTGAAAACGACATTAACAACTTAAATCACAAGTTGTATCTATCAAGCAACTGTTGGGTATATTTAGAAAATTTTGCATATGTAAAATCTCGTTCATTTATGTCCGTTGGCTGTGACAAAAGTTTTCTCTTTGCTTTTTATAAATCTCAAGGAACTCGGAAACCTCAGCTAGTGTATATATATATATACATATATATATATATAGAGAGAGAGAGAGAGAAGGAGAGTAAGTAATTGGGTGTTCATGCCTCTATAATCGTAAGTAATAATAATTATGAGTGTCTAATTATGTACTTAAATATCCACAAATATGCTAAATTTACTAAGTGAGAATTTATGCGTCAAGACATTATTTGTGTTTTATGCATGTGTGTGTGTGTGTTAGTTATATAAAGGAAAATAGGACAATTTTAAACTGATATAGCAATGAATCTGCACCTTGACATGTTTGGTATTCCAGTAGTTAACTCACTGTTGAAAAAAAGAAAAGAAAAAGCCTCTTGTCATTGGACGATGGCTTAAATACTTGGCAATTTTCAAACACATGTCGCCGTAACGGCAATGCATACAAAGAAACAGAGAGAAAGCAACAAGCCAACCAATTTGAATCTCTTTCGCGCTGTTACCAAATATGTGCCCGTTGAAGTTCGAAAACTGTGACATTGGAAAGAAGCATTTAACCGTTACTTCTTTTTTACTCGGCGTTTTTATGTGTATGATTTCCTTAAATAATTGATGCCACAGAGATTTTTAAAACTTTTAAATTATTTTATATGTATTTGATAACCTTAGGTTTTTCAGACACAGAATCGCAATTGTTGGGGATCGAGTGAGAGGATCAAATGAGAGGATGGAACTTTTCATAATTGATGATACACAAAAATAACTTGATTGACGTCCCTGTACGGCAGGTGTTGATTCGTAAATGAGGAAAAACATATGAAAGTAATCAGTTGTTGTGAATGTTTTTCTTAAGTGTTAAGAAATATATTGATGAAATTAACGGTTATCGTCCTTGGAAATGGAATTGGCTTTTCGAGTTCAAATTCTAGACGAGTTTGCGTTTCGCTTTTCATTAATTCTTTTTAGAAAGGCGCGAATCTATCTGTCCTGCTTTCAGCTCGGGTTAAATCGTAGAGTAGATTCTACTTTTTAGCCTCGGTAAGAAAACTACTCAAGAAGAAAAACTGAATTCAAACGAACTGTAATCTGCTTAAAAAGTGACCTTGTGTTGCATTCTGTTTATAGCTAAGGGGTTGCGTAAACATATAAAAATAACACTGTTATATATGCTTATAGGCATAAATACATACATGCATGCGCGCACGGGCGCGCACGGGCGCGCACATGCACACACACACACACACACATTATTTTCAAAATTCTTCATTCTATCTCTGTCCCATGTCTTTTTATCTATAGTTGCCAGTCAAGCTTTTCTTCCCCACCTTCTATATCTTCTCCATTGTTCCTCAATATTATAAGCATTACCTCTTCTATTCTTCTCTTATGTTCTCTTTATCTCCTATGTTCTTCATCATTATTATTTCTATTGATCCTTTTTTCTTAAGCTTCTCACCATTTTTATTTCAAGACTTCCTGTTTTTCCCAAATGTTCTTCAGCGTTTGCATCTCTATCCCCTTTCTTTCTCACTGGACCTTCTGATTTTCTCCTATGTTCATAACTATTATCTTTTCCATTACTTCAGTTTTTAAAAGATCCTTGATATTATTAACTCTAGCCCTTCTCTTCGTGTTCAAAGTTCTTCACAATTTTTACCTTTAAACTTGGTCTTCTTTTCCATTCATCTTTGTTAATCTTTTCTTGTTGACTATTCTCTAGTTTTCATTGGTTGCTCGAGAATAAAGATTGCTAAAAGCTTGATATATATCTCAGCCTTTTAAATGAACCGTTAATATTTGCCAACTTAGATGTCACATGTCACAGTCGTGCTACTGTTAGTGGGATCCCTGGTAACAGTCTCAACCATCCTTAGAAAAGTCCTTGAAATCTCGATTAGAATTAAGAACATTCATACAAATGCACTCATGTAATCAAGTACAATAACAAGGAGGAGTATCTAGGAGTGTTAACGGGACATTCTGTCACTTGTAAAAAGTCACTGAGTATAATTATAAATGCAGCAAACTTGCCCTAGAATATTACAAAAACAGACACAATAAAATAGTTGCAGTCAAACAGGAGAATCAATGAAAACGACTTTTGTTTATTCGTGATGACAAATAGCATCTATACAAAGCAGAGAATGTACTGGAAAATATAAAAACATAATATACTCTGGATTCTAATATCCAGAATGACCACCTTATCCAATTATGAAGATTGGATCTGATAGTCATGAATAAGGAACAAATCATCTGCCAGATTTTGGTCGTGTCTGTAGCAGCGGATAAATTAACAAGGAGCTGAGAAAGCTATGGAATATGAAAGTTATGATTATGCAGATAATTGTAAGAACACTTAGAAGGATACCAAAAGTTTTAGCCCAACAATTAGATGAGTTGAAAATTCGAGAAAGAGTTCAAACTGAATAGACAAAGGTATTGCTTTGGTCCGAGTATGATACTGAGGAGGATGCAAGGGATTTGAGATTTACTGTACTTAATCCTTAATGATTATCACTAGAGTATGTAAATATGTGACTAATTGAATGAATGAGCCAACAATAATTACAATAATACAGAAAGATCCCAAAAAGAGACCATCCCAGCAACTATAGATCGATGACATGTTCACTTAGGATATGAATACCTTTATCGCACAGATAAGATTATTCGCTCATATGCCGCGGTAATTTTCTGGAAGAACAAAAAATAAGCCGTAAGGGAATAAGAGGAACAAATGACCTACTATATATAGACCACTACTTCCTTAAAGAAGCCAAAACGAAGCGGTGAAATGGCATGAATTGACTACAAGAAGGCCGATGATATGGTCCCGGAAACTTGGAGAGTGATGAAAAAGTCCCCGTTGTAATTTCATTCCGTCTGTGCCAAATGCACCGAGATATCCACATTGACCGTTTAAAAAAATGCAAAATAAATAAACAAAAAAAGAGATAAGATTTCTCTTTCCAATTATTTCTGGAACTACATTGCTTAGTACATCCATCCAAATTCTCAATTTCGGAATCATGGCAAAAAGTTTTCTATTTGTCAGAGACACCGGTGAAATATGTTATTTTAAAAATTTTTGTCACTTTTGATTCTTTGCACGATCACACTTTATGTCTTCTCAGCCCTGTGCTTAAACTTTCTATAAATAATTAGTCTTCTCCATTTACATTGAAACACCTCCTGTTGAAAGGAGGTCAAAATAAGGTGGAAAATGTAACTATTGCATAGATTAACTACAAAAAGACCAATGATATGACCCCATGCACTCGGATAACAGAATGTCAAAAAGTGTGCAAAATATCCGACAGTCATAAACCTCATGAAAAACTTCATCATCCAAAACTGGAAAGTAGAATTTGTTGAAGAACAAACTCTCGCCGGGGTGAAAATCCAAAAAAGCATCTACCAAAGAGACTCTTTCTCACTATAGCAATTTGTTATAGAAATGATGTCACTCAATTATATACTTACAAAATGTGCTAGGGGCAACAAATTTACAAAATCACAGGAAAGGATAAACTTTATGCATATGGATGATATCAAGATATTTAGCAAAAATGAAAAAGAACTGGAGACCCTGATACAAACAATAAGAAAACGCAGCCAGGAAATATGAATGAAATCTGACATTGAAAAATGTACCTTGCTTATAATGAAAAGTGGAAAAAACAAATAACGGAAGGAATAAAACAGCCAAATCAAGAAATCCTTGAAGAGAATGATAATTACAACTTCTTGGGAATATTGGAAGCTGAAACCATGAAAAAAAAAGACGAGATAAAAGTAAAATACGAAAAGAACAAGGAAACTTCTGGAAACCAAGCTCCACGGCAGAAATCTCAACAAAATAATAAATAGCTGAGCACCGCCCCCTCACCCTTTGTAAGATACCCTGGATCATTTTTAAGATGAACAAGAGAGGAAGTCAGACAAATGAACAAAAGGACTAGGAAATTGATGAGTAAGTCCAAGGTCTAATACCCGAGAGATGACATAGACTGTACGTGTCAAGAAAAGAAGGAGGAAGAGGACTCAGCAGTATTAAGGGTGCGCAAATTCAAGGACTCGAGGAGGACGACATTTAAAAGAGCAAAGAAAGATTTATCACAACCGCCAGTAACAGCAATGGCAACATGAGAACACACAGAAAACAATAAAAACGAGAAAACAAAAATTGAAAGAAAGCAACTGCATGGATATTTCAAGCGACAAACTGACGTGATTGCAAACGTAAAGACGAAAATATGGCAGGGAAAAAAAAGAGGAAACCTCAACATAAAAGCAGAAATTTTGTTGATTGCTGCAGAAAACAATGCTGTAAAGATCAATTATATAAAAGTGATCATACACAACAGAGTGGCAAGTGTTGGTTATGTTGTGACCGAGACGAAAGGGTTAATTATATAAAAAGCAAAAACTGCAAATTAGCAAAAAAGGAGTACGAGATTTGGCACGATAGGGGTTGGACAGCGATCCACATGGAATTGTGCAAGAAATCAAAACTTGACAATTCTGCCAAATGGTATATGCATAATCCAGAATCCGTCAAAGAAAAAAAGAATTCATAAAATTCTAAGGGATTTTTTAGATACAAACAGATCATCTAATCCTGGCCAGAAAACCAGACCTGGTTTTAATTTAGAGAAAAAAATAATTTGCCATCTAGTGGATTTTGCTGTTCCGGCGGATTACAGAATAAAAATGAAAGAAAGCAAAAAGATAGACAAATACTTGGACCTTGCCAGAGAGCTGAAAAAGTTGAGAAACATGAAGGTGACGGCGATGCCAACAGTAATTGGTGCTCTTGAACCGGTTCCCAAAGGTTTGGAATCAAGACTGCTGAAATGGGAAATCAGAAGAAGAATCGAAGTCATTCCGACCACTGTATTGTTGAGATCATTTAGAATACTTAGGAAAGTCCCTCAGACCTGAGGAAACTTGCACTCATTCAGACTCAGTGAAGAACCTCTAGCTAATATTAGTATAAAAACTCGATGATAATAATAATGTTCAAAATCTTCTACCAAGACATAGGGATGTAATTTGAATTTGAGAAATGCCCAATGCCTGTATTGAATAAAGGGAAAAAGACACAACAGAATCAATAATATTACTCAATAAAGAAATCGTAGAAAAAATGGGAGAAACGAATTGCTACAAACACCAACGAATATTTGAAACAGATATAATAAAACAAACAGAAATTAAGGAACAGGTAAAAAAAGAAAAGAAAAAAAAACAAGTATCTTTAGGACAAGGAAACTGCTGAAAGCCAAACTCTGCAGTAGGAACCTAATCAAAACAATATCTCGGCAGTTTCCCTGATATTTGAAAAATATTTGATATCAGATTATCTGGTAAAGTACATATAATAACCAATTCGTTTTTATCAAGTACAAAAAAATGTTTCTACATTTGTAATATTTACTTTATTAAAAGCGGACATCCTAACAACAAATTTAACCATCTGGAATAAATTCCTTTTATTCTTTTATATAAACTTTTTTTTTATTAAAAGGTAATTCATTTGGTTTCCTGTTTAATGTCAACGAAATTAAATTTATGGTTTTGCCGCAAATTTTCAGTAACGCAAATGACTTTGTATGTTTTAATAATCAAAACAAAAAATGTAACCAGAAAATCTAAGAAAATTAGTTTATCTCGACTTTACCTCAATTATTAAGTGTTCATTTTTTCTTTCAATCAAATTTGCTCATATTTTCAGCCAACTAAATTGAAAACCTTTTGGACTTTTTAACATTTAAAACTAGTCATTTAATTAGAATATCTACTCTAACTTATCATCAAATTTTAGAAGCCAAACAGATGATTTTTTCTTCGAATCCAAAAATTAAGAATAAGTAAATCTATGACCCTTAAATTATCCTCAGAGTAAAACAGTTTTTACTGAAGAAACGGAATTCAAAGAACATATGAACAATATAAACATTTTTAGCATGAAAAAAAAAAAAAATCAAAAAATTGGTAAACGAGAGAAGGATTTAAATTTTAAAAAGTCTTTTTTAAAATGGTATGTAAATTGGAGGATGTTTAATCATTTGAAAATATATATTGAATTTTAGTTTTTGAATATCTTATTTCTTGCATTTTCGTTTTTCTGAAAAGGAAAGAAAAAGAATTCATTTCAAGTTGTGTATTTCCCTATTTTCTAATTATTTTTATTTGGAAGGTTGAATTTTTGCTGCTTTTCATGACCACGCAGTTCAATACTATGAATAAAATCAAGATATTTATAGCCAGGTAAGGTTGAAAATATGCCTTTGTATTATACCACAAATCTACTATGGTGAATGAAGAATAATACTTAATGAAAGTAAAATATGAGTGAGAGAAAATAAAACTAAGGGAAAAACGTAGATTTTACTGAATGTACCTCTCCACCTGCTTGTTTTCCTCCTCCTCCTCCTCCTCCTCGAAAATTTAAATATTTCATATCCCGCCCAAACCGTTCTCTGGCAAATCGCAACTTTATTGCTGTCATTTCATCCGGTATTAATTCTGCACCGTGGTTAATGTATACTCTTCCTTTCCAATTTTCTACTTTCCACTTTTCTACTTGGTCACACCTGGATGCTTACAAGTGAAACTATATTGAAACACATTCTCCAAAATAGGATTGCATTCCCACAGTTAAAATCAAATATGAATTAATTAAAAAAATATTCATATTTTCTCTCTCTCTCTCTCTCTCTCTCTCTCCCTCCTTCCCATTCTCTCTCTAATACGCACACACGCATATTAGAATGAAATGGGATTTCTTCCATACTACTGTATGGATGCACTACATGGACGCTAACAATATATATTGAGAACAAACTAGATGAGAACTACATTAGAATGCTGCATGCTGTCTTGAACAAATCTTAGAAGCAACACTCTATAAAACCGTAGCTGTATGACCACCTACCTCTCATCTCACTATGTATCCAAGACGAACAAAACATAATGGACACTACTGGAAAAATTGAGTGGAACACAGCAAGGATCTCTTATGGACTCTTAAACATGGACGCGTCAATGTTGGCCAACCAGCAAAGAGTAACATTTGTCAGTTCTATGCGGACACTGGATACAATCGGGAGGACCTACCCGGAGCCATGGATGGTAAAGACGGATGACAAGAGAGCCAGTGCACTCCGTGCTGTCAATGCGACTTGATTATAATGATATATATATAGTTGACGAATTCCAATGTAGCTAATTCTCAGTATAAATAACGTTCTTTTGAAAGATAAATAAAATATTACTTTATCTTTATTTATCATAAATCTTTCCGGGTGTTGAGGTTTAAAAATAGCGTTTTTTCTTTGTAAATTGGTATGTAGTGGGAGAAATTCAGCTGTCTCATTAACAATAAATGAACTATATATTCAGTCTTCAGTGCCAGTCTTTCATATTTTCCTTATTTTACCTTATCAGGTCGGAAGACACACTTTAAGAATTCAC
Organism: Sepioteuthis lessoniana; assembly: GCA_963585895.1. Taxonomy (NCBI): domain Eukaryota; kingdom Metazoa; phylum Mollusca; class Cephalopoda; order Myopsida; family Loliginidae; genus Sepioteuthis; species Sepioteuthis lessoniana. The sequence goes on along the minus strand of OY757904.1, from coordinate 163,917,925 downwards.
CACAAATATTCACCATAAAATATAATCTTGATAATCTTTTTTTTAATATTTCATTTTCCTGGTTACCGAATATTTGCTGTCATTTGACAGTCCAGCTCCAACTCATACATAACTTGTCTTTAGAATAGAATGGATTCCGCTGCACGAGGTACATACAATTGTTTCAAGGTAAAATTACGTTTTATGTTTATATCGACGTCAAACTTCAACAGATAATAGGAGAACTACTCTCCCTCGACAATAAACTGAACAAGTCGAGAGAGTCCTGAATGTCGTTTTATTGAATATTACTGTTCCCGAAAAAGTGAGGAAAACAAACTTAGTCATTTTTATCAAAAGGATCTTTTGCTAAATTTCAAATAAATATTATAGAAATTGCTCAACTCATGAAAACATGAATAAAAACAATTAAAGAGTAACTTACAATGCGACACATTTGCAAGGTTTATTTGCAGACACAAAGAAAAATCTTTTGTTACACTAGCAAGGTAGACTAGCAAACCTACACGAGTGAGTTCGTTTCTCATTGGGTGCCCAATTCATGCGGCCTTGTGCTACATCTAAGCAAAAAGCTTAGTAAATTACCAATTCTGTTCGGTTTCCGTCAAACTGCTCCGATCTAAAACTTCTTTTCTGAGCCTGATGTCGAATCTAAGTAGGTTCGAACTTCAGTCGTGTTATTAGTCGAACCTATACTTTTGGGAAAGGCATGAACCCGTTCATCCTCATGGCTATGGGTTAAAAAGTAACACTAGTGTACCTCGACTAGAATGGCTTTGGTATTGAATAACCCTCGAAGGTTCAGATATATATGACAATATGAGGTATTAGCTGGTACTAAAAACTTATGGAGAATATGATGCATTTTTTCCTTTAGAGAAATGTTACTTTCCTATTATAAAAGTATGAAACTGACTTACTGACTTTGAAAGAAATTCAAAAGTCAATTTAAAAGCTGTTAGAGACTAGTACTACACAAACTTTCAAATTGTCAACACAAGAAGTTAGCAGATTTGGAGTTTGTTTTTTTTTTTTGTTTTTTTTTTTTTTTGTGCATTGATTCATTTTAGATCATAGCATCTTTTGCCTACATGTTGAGGTTAAAAGGTCAAATCTTTGGATAGATTAATCAGATCTTTGATTTTTGTTTTGGTTAATGTGATTCTCAATTAACCAAGTCAATCAAATCACAGTATACTGTGATTAGATTAGCCAATCAGATGCGCTTATCTACGTCTGTAAGAAGAGTATCCTTTCCACGTATCAGATTCTGATTGGTGGAAAAGATATGTGGAAGGGATCTCTTCTTCCAGACGTAGATCAGCGCATTTGATTGGCTGACCGGTCAAAAAGTAGTAGAAGAATACGAAATGATCCATGATTGGTTAGCCATTAGGGGAATGTTTGTTCCCAGAAGAATCCTCTTAAAAAAAAGATATTTTAGGATTAGAGGAGAGAAGAGATCCGATGTCCATACCGAAGACAAGAGAATAAGAAAAGAAATCTCTTCTAGAACTAAAGCCTCTCCAGCAAAAGCCTCACTCTCTACAAAACTGAGTGAGATAGAAAGACTTCACCGGCTAGATACCTCATTTTCTGTCTATCAAATACATCAAAAGTGTCAATTTATATATATATATATATATATATATATATATATATATATATATATATATATATATATTATTGCTTCTGTTGTTAACAGAGAGTTTTTCTTGTCTTTGAGTTGCCAACACCCAGGTAACTTATTCCAACGAACTACTCAGGCCTTCAGAAGTTCCAGTTAGATTGTGTCATCCCCCATCTGTGGACCTTTCAATCACAACGTGGGCACAGAGGGAGTTGATAAACTAACTCGCTGAAAACGCATGTCGTAGTCACGAAACTAAAGCCCGTGACTAGCATAGGATCATATTAAGCAAAGAAATCAAACGAAAAGCAAAATCTCCTCTGGCCAGCTAATCATATTTTTGGCTGTCAATTGTCTCCACCGTACAATTAGGATGAAATAGGTTTGGAGTGAAATTCAGTTGCAAGTAAAAGTCAATCAATTTTATTTGCAATCAAAAAACGGTTCTATTTTGACATCAAACAAATATTTTTTTATTTGCTGTAATAATTTCTGTAACAAATGTTCTACCAGAAACGGACAGTTCATATGCTTTGAAAGAAAAGAGTGACTCGAGAGGTGATGATAATAAGGATCAGATAATTGTCCAGTTGTGGTGAAAAACAAACTAAAAAATAATTGGAAGAAAAAAGAGACATGTGTACGGGAAATTCATGAGAGAGGGATTCATAATAAAAGATAAAAAGATTATGGGATATGAACAGATATGCTGCTCGTAGGTCTATGGAGAGTACAAGCAATGATGCATTTATAAAATAGATATCAGTTGCATACATACACTCGTTGCATACAGTGTTTGTCTATAAAAGAATAAAATAGAAAGAGAATCATGACTTCAAACAAAGAATAAAATGTTGATTCTCAAAAGTATAATGTGAAAAGCGGCCATGCTTAATTTTAGAAAGTCTTTCTTTCTATTCGTCTCGTTCGTCTGTCAATAGTTAGTGTGACGGCAAATTGACTAAAATCCCAAAACGGGACTTTTATTTTCGCCCGTGTGACGACGGGGCAGGTTGGCACTTGATCCCCTATATAATAAGTCCTCGTTCAGAGTTTTTCTTTCAGGTATATCAGAACTGGCATATTATGTGAGGGACTAATTTAGGGCCAGACTGACCGCAGCTGGCAAGGGATTCCAAATTTCACACTATCCACACACCCACCAGGCCGCTTAACTTCCTTCCCCTAGATAATGGAAGAATATGGACCTATAGGTTTTAGTCGTAATAATATTATATTGTAGTAGTCGGCAACTCCGGTTTCCCGTGTGATGTTTTTAAGGAATTAATAGGACAATTCTAAGCAAGATAACATAAGGCGAATAGAAGCTGAAAAGGAAGCATGAAGTAACAACATAGACCACGTGGTAACATAAAAATACATGAATTCCTTTACAACAGTTATATACACTTTCAAAGTGTCAAAACATATAATAATTGGACAGTCCACGAATATAAATGTCTTTTCTTGACTTTTGTTTTTCTTCAAATTGAGAGAGAGAGAGAGAGAGAGTGGTATACAAAATTTGGGTATAAAGGAGAAATGGCCCCAAAGTTACTTATCTTATTTTTCGACGGGGTTCCACTGGAGAATCTTTCTTCTTTCACGGGCTAATAGACTTTATTCTATTTTTTTACACTGGCTTGAAGAACCTGGGGTCCCTCGTGTCTCAGATATTCTTTTGTCTTCAACCCGGAATACTGGCTTTGGTCCGTCTGCCACGAGCCCTGCTCAAAAACTAGCTTTCTTACTATCTATTTCCGCTGACGGGGGAAGGGGGAGCCCCACTTCCGTTTTGGGGTCCCAGCCAATCATTTGGCTTCTCTCTCCCTCCCCTTCTGGTGTCCGGCGACCTGAGGTTACTAAGTTCCAACACCTGTTGATATCCCCTCTGTGACCCACATTCTCTCTTAACGGTCACTTTTTTGACGGGTTTCCACTGTTCATTCCAACGGGAGGATAGTATTAATCTTACCTCTATCGTCTCCGCGGGATATCACGTGACATTAGTTACAAATCAAATGCGTAATAATAATCTTTACTTTTTTTCATTCAAATTCGTAAAATGTATCAATCAAAACAACTCCTTAAGTAACCCTAAAATGTGAAAGATTTGCCAAGCCTCCAAATGTAAATTCATTGTTGCTAACTCAAATGTACACAACGTCAAAAAACGAATTTTCTGATCTGAAGCAAATACACAAAAAATATGATGAATGAGTTTAAATATAGCCAAATGCAAACTTTTTATCTTTGATTCTGCAAATGGCATTTTTTTTACTTTATCAAAGAATGCATTAATAAGTGTTAAATCTTATGATAAACTTTTTTAACATTTATTTTAATTTTACGAGAGCTTTTGTTGTTGACACAAAGAAATATTTTGGTCTTCATTGCATTGATGTATGTAAACATTTTTTTAAAATACATTTGAACGAAATTAACCAAGCAACAACAATAAATATTATTAATGATAATATAATTTGGCATATTGCACGTAAAATGAAAAACGGAATTTCTGTTCACCATTACCAACAACAAATGTTTCAGTGTAAATTGAATTAAATCAAAAATAGATAAAACCTAGAAAAACATCAAACGTCATTTTTATAGAAAAAGAGATAAAAAGACTGTGAACTATATGTGAATATAGCAAGCTAGATAAACAAATATTAAAAAAAACCAGAACGAAAGATTAGTATTTGGGGGGCGGATTTTATCGGAGAACCTCGTTTAGGGAAACGATTTTTAAATAGAGCGGATACATTTTGAACAAGCAGTCAATGTTGCATTCGTCTTGCTTGGTCATCGCAGATCTTGCAGATTTGCAATATGCAATTATGAATAAAATTCTTACTGCAAAGTCAGCTGTTTTATAAATCGAACTCGCTAGGAACTAACTAGAATTAGTCCAAGAGTTACGGTCAAGTCATTTTAAAAGATCGGTTATCACCAAAGTTAAGCTGTAACAATCCTGTTCTCTTCTGAAAAGGGTGACTACTTCATAACAACAGCAAACCAAGACCTGTGTGCCATATTAAGCAAAAAGCTTAGTAAATAACAACAAGAATTAGTCCAAGACAGAATCACTAGCTGAATATGAAAATATTTATATAGACAACTTTAAATACAAAGTAATACAATATTAATGTTTTCGATATTTATTTATTTGGATAAAAAAAGTAAACTTTTTCATGATAATCATATTTAGTGCAATTAATTGAAATTGAATCTTCGACCTCGACAGATCAATCTAGCAGAAGATCAATCTATTCATGTAAAACCAGCAACATTGCATGGTATAGATAATCTGTTCTGGATAAATAACATAAAGATGTTGGTTCTTTAAATATTATTATTTAAATCTAATATTCAAAGTACTGGGTCATGAATGTCTCTCTATGATACCATCTGTGTTGTCGTTACCTTGGCAACTAGTCAAAAATATCAGTGTGCGATAAATGGTGTAAATTTGTTCACATACAAAATTATTTTCTCTGGTTCTTAATTGCATAAAGAAATTCAATCACTCTATTCTTTATTATTTAAAATGTTTCATCTTTCTACTAAGCGATGCTATTATTATTTAAATTTCACACGATAAAGTTTCGCACCAATTTCTATTACGACATTAAAAATTCATTTATGACATCTCTAATAGCAATTTAGATTTCTTGACACTGCCATCTTTTTTTTTTTCAATATAGATATGTATACACATTATCTGATCATTTTATTCAAAAATTAAATGTTAGCTTTACCTAAATGCGAAGTATTACGTCGAGGGACACAATTCGCTCGTTGTTAAGATTGCTTAAACACCGTGTAACTATGTTTACTTGATAAATACTTTAATAACATTTTGTCGTTCAAACTGCATCCTGATTGGTTTATAATCGCAGGTCTCCTCATCCGATTAACGTTCATATTATAAGATTTCAACTTTGCTAGATTATTTGAGGATGTTAGACTTTCATATTATTCTTTACAAGTTAAAGTAATAAGATTTCGTAAGATTGAATAAGAAGTTTAATGATGGCAAGAATATTTCCATTCGAAGCAGAGTTTTGATAATTTTTTATGCACGTAATTCTCGCCATTTCTATCCACCGTTAAGATTTGTTTCGTTAGTAGATAGAAGATTTTTGCTTTAATCAAAAAGAGCATTTGCTATGGCACGGCTTTGATAGTCATTATTTGTGGAAGTAGTGCAATAAATATTGTTCGACTATTTCTTTTTTTGTTGTTATGAGACCGCAATTTTGAAAAACTGACAATATAGAGTATGTCTGTCACTTCACTCTGCCTTCTTTACTCGCCATTATCACTGCATTCAATTGTACTTTAGAATTTAGCAAAATGATATAAACAAAGTTTTCCATTCCAATTGAAAGACTGAGATCAGTGGGGAGTAAAGTAGTTGGCGATTTTCGGGGGTTTATGGGCTCTCTGAGTAGATTTATTCATACACTGGTAAAAACAAATTCCAGATGATACTGGGATGTTGCCTAATTAGTAGCATTGATCTGACTTCTCGAATATATCGAAGGTTACAAATTCTCTGGAGTTAATGACTGAATAAAAAATGAATTCAGAATTGTTAGGCTTTAGTTGACCTCTTTTCCTTTGAAGTTAAAAAAATGAAAAGGCACAGATGTAATAAAAATATTGAGATGTGATAATTATTTTAAAACCTCAATATTCCAAAATGAATATTGAATGGCAAAACCTTAAAAAGGATCAAATTGAATAGGAATTCCTTAAGGAATCATTGATTTTTGATTTGTTTGTAAAGAGCATCATTTTATATTTACATGAAAGTGAATAATTTTTTTCTCTTTTCTCTCTTGATTTTTTTTGTTCTATGAAACAGGTAAAACCATATGTTAGGACTGGTCCTCGCTTCACCAATAGAGATATAAGCAATAAATATACGCTAATAGTAAGAAACAAATTTGATACTTTTTCAGGAGACATCTGAAACACATACACCGAATGACGGATATGAAAACTTTGTTACTGCTCATTTGGAAGCAGCGACAGAGTGCATACCAACTAAACCAAGAGTCAAATGTACAGTTCCTTGGGGGTCACTTGTAGTTAGGAAAAAATGAGATAGAAGTTGATTGTCAAGGAGAAAGATGTCAGAAGTGGAAAGAACATTCCAGGAGTTTGCTTGTAAGTCCTCCTAAAATCATTGACAAACTCCTCCGATTATGCGACACTGCCTATAAACAAAACACAATATAAAAATGGATGAAAAGATGCATCCTTCCTTTCCTCAAGGAAGGCGACAAAAATAACCAGAACGGCTTTTAAAGCAATCGCTCCACAACCTCACAGATTCTGACTATCCATCAAATGATCAAAGGAGTACGGGCAAGGATTGTTGAGGCAACACGACTGTGTGTAGATTTCTTTAAGGCATATACAGAAGAAAGATGGAGTAAATGGTTTCTCTTAAAGAAACTGTTACCGTTATAATGATGCTTTACCAAAACACAATGGTTCGTTTACCTGATGGAGAGACAGACTTCTTCGGCATCGTTGCTGGAGTCTTGCAAGAAGATACGTTAGCACCATATCTGTTTATATTCTGCCTAGATTACGTTCTACGAATGTCCATAGATCTAATAAAAGAAAAAAAAGGCTAGATGCAGATGATATTACGGATACAGATTATGCAAATGATGTAACTCTTCTCGCAAATATACCAACCCAAGCCGAATCTTTGTTGCATTGCCGAGACCAAGCAGCAGGAAGAATTGGCATTTACGTGATTGCAAATAAAACAGTACATATGTGTTTTAAACGAAAAGGAACAATCTCCACTCTAAGCGGCAAGCCTAAAAAACTAGTAGAACAGTTCACATACCTCGGCAGCCACATCTTATAACTGAAAATGATGTCAACATAGGCCTAGAGAAGGTGTGGAATATTATTGACAGCTTATCGATCAAATAGAAATTTGATATATCCGATCAAATAATGCAAGGTTTCTTCCAAGCTGGATTCACACATGTATACCAACATAACATATTGAGAAAAAGCTAGATGAAAACTGTCTTGAACAAATCCTCGAAGTAACACCCAACAAAAAGCAGCTGTATAGTCACCTGCTTCCTATCTCACAAACCTATTCAAGTAAAATGAACAAAACATGCGGTGCACTGCTGGAAAAGTAGGGAGGAGCTTACAAGTGATCTTCTTCTCTGGACTCCGACAAATGAACGTGCCAGTATTGGCAGATCAACAAGAACTTATATCAACTTTGTACGGACACAGGATGCAACCTAGAAGACCTACCTTGAGCGATAAAGGATATGAATGGATAGCAAGAAAGAGTCAGGGAACTCATAGCACTCAGCGTCACTTGAAATCTCAAATGTTATTGAAATCCACTTTGGAAAGAGAAATTGTCGAAATGAAAAATAACAAGTGACATGTAAATAATTCGGTTTGTTCGGATTTCACATCAGATTTTCAATATTTCTTCTTCTTTGTGACTTTGCCTAAAATTCGATCGTTTTTTGTTTTTTTTTGTTTTCTTTTTTTTTTTTTTCGCACGTTTTTTGTATCAGAATGGCTGTAATTAAATCCCCCATCTATCTATCTATCTATCTATCTATCTATCTATGTTTTCTTCTCTCTCTCTCTCTCTCTCTCTCTCTCTCTCTCTCTCTCTATCTATCTATCTATCTATCTATCTCCTTTTTACCCTTTCTCTCCATCCATTCTTTTTCTCTCTCCTTCCCATCCTTCTATTCTCCTCTCTGTCCCCCTACACACTCATCTACTCTGCTTCATCTGTCAGATGGTTTCTTCAAAGTGTTCCAAATTATCCAGCGAGAAAAAATGATTTCATACCAATTCCTGATTTGAGAGCAAAAGTTATTGTTTCAAGTTTTTGTATTTCCATTTATCTTCCATTCCAGTTCGTTTTGAACTGATTATGGATTTTAAATTATGAGAAGATAGAAGACAAATGAGAAATTGATGAAAGAATATTGAGTGCAATAGAAAGGTTAGGATAAAGAGACAGCAAATAAAAAAGGTGGAGGGGTATGATGAACACACAAGAGCTTAGACTGATCTTTTAAAGAGTTGAACTGAATGTTTTCTCTCGTCTTTTGCTGCCACCTTTGTTACAACATTTACAAAACAAGACATGGTATAAATAAACAAAATCACAACAGGAACGCTCATGGAGGCGACAGATTCATTTTATAAAGTAGAAAAAATAATGATAATTTAGTTTCAATTACGTGGTTGAAATATGTCTGATGTTTATTTGTTTTACTTTTTAAAAATAAAAACTGGTCAACTCTTAAGGGCTCTGTTTCAATTTCCCCAATGCAAATAGTGGAGATGCATTTTCGCTTGTGTAAACGAGTCATTGTTCTCAGATTTACATTTCTTTCCATTATGATCACATTGTTCATTCATATGATTACTTCCTATTTCAATAGATTTCAGAATTGATGTAAAATAACTTGAAAGTATCATATGATAACTACTCTTAAAAATATTAAGTATTGAATTTCTTGTAAGCTAATATTAGATGTGGATAATATAAATCCGTCTAATATTTGCAGTTTAAGTTCGTTAAAAAAGATATTATTGGATTGTAGGAGAAAAAATGTGTTAAAAAATAGTTTGGTTTAATGTCGAATGCAATATGGCGGAATAAAGATGGACTGGATTTTAATTTATTTTTATTTCCGTGGAAAAATCCCACCTGTTGGTGTTTTATTGAATACCAATTGATAATAATAATAATAATAATAATAATAATAATAATAATAATAATAATAGCAGCAGCAGCACAAAACAACGTCGTAAGAATCAATCATATCAAAGCGAGAATAGATAAGACAGAAGCGCAGAAGGAATATAAGACTTTTGCAATTTAAATGAAGATAACGATATTAATTTTAAACCGTTTTTCAGACGAACCATTCCGAAAAGTATGTGATTGATTTTGAACCTTTTATTTTTCGGCCCGTCAGAAATTCTTTATTTGTCTCTGTCAATCCTTAATTTAGGGTAAAATAATAATATTTACAAGAGGATTTGAAGACGTTAACGATGAACAAATCAACTACCCAAATCAGAGATCACAGCGGAGAAAGTGGACTAGGAAAGATAACAAACTAGCACTATGCTGTTATTTCAGGAGTAACCCTGCCAAAAGAGGGTATAGAAAAAGAATGATTGACATTTGGACAAAATTTGCTAGATTTAAGACAACAAACCAAAGACTCGCTGACCAGGTTAGGACAAAACTAAAAAAAATGGCTGGTTCTCTAACCTCGAAATACTATAAATCCACTAACAAATATATAGGCAAACATATCAACAGACCCTTAATACAGTGACAGAGACACTAAATACAGGAAAACCAAAAACTCGTAACTGAAACCAAACGCTCAATGATAATGGCGGAAACACCGCAAACACAACGACGCAAACACTGACTAAAGAAAAAAAAATGAATGTAGAAATGATGAAAAGAATCATGTCCGAAAAGAAACATACATTCCCTTCTCTTAGGAACCAAGACTGGGGGATAGTCAAGTCCAAAACCGAGAAAATAAACGACTTATTGAAAAATATCCCTACAAACAACATCACAGAATTAAACGATTTAATCTAAGCAGGAGCAAAATTAGTCGGAAAAAATCGGGGTGTCCCTGAAGACCACAGGCAGAAAGTCAAAATCCACATAGGAAATCAGATTAGAATCGTAGATGAAAAAAAAAACAAACTAAGACAACAAGCAAAAATACTAAAACGGAACATGAAAATATATTCGGACGAAACGGAAAAAGTACAACAAAAACGAAAAGTGTCACTCGAAGTGACAAATCAAAAAATAATGGCGAAAGAAGGTCGACTAAAAAGATACCGAGACAGGACTAAACAAAACAAACAAAACTGGACATTCCAAAACAACAAAAGAAAATTCTACCAGCAAGTAGGGGAAGAATGGGCGATGACATACCAGGTACTGGATGCAAAAGAGGTAAAAAGATTTTAGAGCAAAATATGGGAACGGAAAGATCATAACAAAAAAGCCAAATGAATAAACAATGAAACTGAGCTGCGAATGCTCCAAGGTGGAAATTCATCTCGACACACTCAAGACAACACTAGAAAAAATACCAAAGTGAAAAACCTTGGCCTAGATGGCATACACGGATTTTGGTTTAAAAATTCGCCTCCACCCTCGAAAGACTGGCTACCGAAATAAATAAAGGCATACAGAAAACTGAGTTACCCGAATGGATGATCGAAGGAAAGACCACATTGATCCAGAAAGACCCCTTCTAAGGAACCGCCCCAAACAACTACGGAACCATAACGTGCCTACCGATTATGTGGAAAATACTAATGGCACAAATTAGGGAGGAGATTTACTACACACTGATAAGCCGCGGACTCTTTCCCGATGAACAGAAAGGATGCTGCAAGGGGACCAGAGGCACAGGAGAACTACTGTATATAGATCAACACATCCTCAGCGAGAGTAAAAGGAGACGGAAAAATCTAGCAATGGCCTGGATTGTCTACAAAAAGGCTTACGATATGGTCCCCCAAAGTTGAATACAACACAGTCTCAAAATGTATAAAATACCCGACCAAGTCGTACAGTTTATCGAGAAAACCATGGAAACCTAAAGAGTGGAATTGACAGCAGGAGGAAAAAGCTTAGCAGAAGTAAAGATCCATAGAGGCATTGTCCAGGGATATGTATTTTCACCATTCACTATTTGTAATAGCGATGATGCCACTCAATCACATTCACAGAAAAGGCACAGCCGGATACAAACTCAGTAAATCGCAAGTAAACATCAACCACTTAATGTACATGGACAACGTCAAACTGTTTGCTAAAAACGAAAGAGAATTGGAAACCCTTATACAGACTGTTAGAAAATACAGTCAAGATGGAATTTGGCATTGACTAATGTGCCATGTTAGAAATGAAAAGCTGGAAACGACACATGACCGAAGGAATCGAACTACCAAATCAAGAGAAAATCAGAACATATGGAGAAAAAGAAACCTATAAATACTTGGGAATATTAGAAGCTGACACTATCAAACAAGCGGAAATGAAAGAAAAAAAATTAAAAGAGTATCTCAGGAGAACCAGAAAGCTACTCGAGACGAAACTATACAGTAGAAACTTTATGAAAGGGATAAATACGTGGACAGTCCCCTTCATAAGATAGTCAGGACCATTCTTGAAGTGAATCAGAGAAGACCTGAAACAAATAGACCAGAGAACAAGAAAATTAATGACCATACATACATCCTTGCGTCCCAGAGATGACTCTGACAGGGGAGAGGAAGGGAAATCGACAGCACTGAAAACTGTGTTGACGCATCGATACAACAACTTGAAGACAAGATAGAAAAGCGCAGAGGAAGTCTAATCGCAGCCATCAGAAACAAACTAACGACACGGGGATTAGCAAAACGGAAGTAACCAGAAAACAAAAATGGGAAGAAAAACAAGACTATAGACATTTAAAGCTACTAACAAGCGGCATTTCACAAAAGAAAACGTGGACGTGGCTAAGAAAGAGAAACCTTAAGAGAGAAACTGAACATCTGGTGGCAGCACAAAACAACGCCATAAGGACCAACTACATCAACGCAAGAATAGATAAGACGTAACAAAACAGCAGATGTAGGTTAGGTGGTGATAGAGACGAAACGATCAATCACATATTAAGCGAATGCAGCTAACTAGCACAGAAAAAATATAAGTCTAGATACGACTGGGTGGGAAAAGTAATCTACGGGAAACGGAGCAAGAAATTTAAATTTGACCATACGAACAAATGGTATATACACAACCCAGCATCTATCCTGGAGAATGAGATGCATAAACTCCTCTGGGATTGTGAAATTCAAATGGATCACCTAAACTCGACCAGACGATCAGACCTTATTATAATCAACAAAAAAAAAAAAGAAAAGAGAACTTGCTGAATTGTGGACTTGGCTGCCCCGGCTGACCACAGAGTAAAATTGAAAGAAAGCGAAAAGAAGGATAAGTACCTAGACCTCGCTAGTTAATTGAAAAAACTGCGGAACATGAAAGTAACGGTTATACCAATCGTCGTTGGTGCTCTTGGTACAGTCACCAAAGGTTTGGTAAAAGGACTAGATACTTGGATAGAGAATGAGGGGGGACAACCCAAACTACAGTATTGTTGAGATCGGCCATAATACTGAGATGAGTCCTGGAGACCTGAGGGGACTTGTTGTCACTCAAATTCTAGTGAGAGACCGTCGGCTAACGCTGATGTGAGAAACTCTCAAGGAGTAAAATAATAATAATAATGATAATAATGTTTCAATCGTAAAAGAAAAACAGAACAATGGAAGAGCAAATTGTAAGAGACAACAATTTACCATAAAAATCGATTCAACCAGGAAATATTCGCCTGAAAAGAGGAAATTTAAAATTTAATTGAAAATTTTAAGACGATACTGTCATCGAACTATTTGCATATTAACTGTTTATTTATGTATTTACATGTATTTGACACAAGGTTATAAAGGTAAGGGGGATTTTGATCTTTACTCATCTATCCTACTCTTGAATAGTGTTGGAATTTTTTAAAATTCGGCAGTTAATGTCTGCTCGAATCTGATTGGCTGTTTTGAGGTTGTGCCGTTATTCTCTGCCCTTGCTGTTATTTAAATGAAACCCACCAAGGGATCTCTGTCTTCTTTTAGATTTTTTCAGCACAAGCAGAAAGCTCTACCTGTCTCGCTCTTTTTGCTTTGCGAGCTTTTGTTTTTTCACCTTCGACTTTAGGCAGTTTTCTTGAGCAAGGTAGCTTATGTAAAAGCCCAAAGGTCGCTTAGGCTAAGCCTCTTTTTCTTACAGTTTTTTTTACTTGTTAAAACAATAAGCATACTGCATGCTAATTGTGGTTTTGGTATGTTGTCCCCTTCAAAAGAAAGTTGAGTCTAAGGTTTGGAGGCCGTATTATTTGACTTTTTGCCAAAGAAATCTGTTGGCCGGGTCAGAAGATGTGGTAAAAGTCTCCGTAGGCTCAACAGAAGAAAATTCAAATTCAAACAGAAAGATACTCATCTATTGAGGAGGAAGCGATAGTCTTCTCGAAGTTGACATAAAGAAATAGTAAACTTCATTTTCAACAAGTCTACACAGGAAACTAGAAGAATACAGTTGTCCAGGTTGATACTTCACAAGAAGGAGACACCGAGAAAAGAATAAACCCAAAAAGCAGGCTTCAAAAAGAACTTTGACATAAAATACCAAAGAACATTTTTTTTATCATTAACAAAAGTTGAGCCGACAGTAGGTGGTTGACGGCATTGCTTTGAGCAAGTCTGTCATATTTCTTTATACCTTTCATTTTTTTTTTGTTATAATATTGTCGTTATTTGAATGTATGTTATTTTTGTTACCAAAATTCAATGTTTTCGACAAGCATAGGGGCAAATATGCAAAACCGGATATTGTAAAGTTTATTTCTCTTGAAATAAATTACTTTGTGGGAACTGGTTGTTTTTGTTTTTAAGAAATATAGACACTCTTCTCCTTCAGATACAAAGTAAGCTTTCTCATTCACCTTTTTTATCTATTTTATTTTTTATACATTTCTCTACTCCTTTGCCTAGTCAGACAGTTACTACTAGATTTCTAGGGCTAACAGAGATAAAGCCTAGCATATTTTTTGAATTTAGCCCATTTCTCATAATAGTGCTATTTGTGATTTGTTATCATTGTATCAAAATAATTCGTCTATCTCGTTCATATTTACTTTCACAACAGAATCTCATTTACTAAATAGCCAACATAGAAACTAAACCATGATATTTATGCAAAAATTAATTTGTTATATGCAAATGAAGTATGATAATATGAAGGTAAAAAGCCCATTTAAAAATGCATGTTGCCTGGTAGAAAGACGCAAAACGGGAAATAGTCCAATTTTCACCGGAGGTAAAAAAAAACCCACATAGATTATGCTAAAACTTAGTCATACTGACAGAAGTTTTTTTTCGGGCTTTGCCTTATATACTATTTGTGACGTCACTAGTTATCATGTCGATAAGACTTTTGTTTGCTTCTTTGTTTTAACAGGAAGAAAACAAAAGGAGTTAATGTAATTTTTATACAGTTTCTTTTAAACAATACGACCGTTCAAGTAGCTTGAGACTTACATAAGAATTTAATTCTTCCTTCTTTCTTGATGCAATGACAACTCACACCCGCCTTTTTAAAAGTAGAATGCATTCCAATTGTCATTATCCCCGTAACATATGAGTTGGTGTAGGTACATATATAGATGTGTATCTCTGGGTATGTGGATGAATATGCGTGTAGTTGTATCCATGCGGTCTGTGACAAGATATTGTTACTTCCTTTCTTCTGTTTCCTTCTTTCTTTCCTCAACTCTTTCATTCTTTCCATCTATTTTCTTTCGTTCTTTCTTTCTTTTGACCAATCCGTTTGGAAGATTGTTACGCTATGTCAGTTTGCTCCGTGATCGTCTTTAGTAGATATTAGTTGCTTTAATCGCAAAATACTTTATCCTGCGTCCTATATATGTATGCGTGTGTAAGTGTGTGTATGTGGTGGGTGGGTGTGGGTGTGTGCGTGCGTGTGTGTGTGTGTGAGAGAGAGAGAGAGAGAGAAAGAAAGAGAGAGACAATTTAAATTATGAAGGAAAAAGTTTCTTTCAAAATCTCTCATTTCATGTCGTACAACCTAACGGCATTAAATATTGAAATTTAATCAAATTTCTGAGAAGAATTTTATAGACGGACAATTACGGTTTATTATTCAACCGTCAAAAATTTGAGAAAAAAAAGGCATTGTCGTATTGAATTGTTTACACCACCGAATTCTTTTGCAACTTTCCAGAGTGACCACGTAGTGCAACTGATTATCGTTTCATGAATATAAAATATTTTGAAAATTCTATTTTCAATTTAATGTTTTCTACTTTCTTTAGTTTCATAGGTTCTATTTTTCTTTTTTTCCTCTTTCATGAACTTCATTTTCTTATATCTTCCTTTTTTTCTTTTTCTATCAATTTTCGGCTTCTCCCGTTTTCCACTCTGGCAAATCGCCTTAAACAAAATTGAAGCGCAGTTAAAGGTCGCAAATAGAAACGAAGGAGGGATGTGAACTTTTTAATGCAATCTTGTTGTTGTTGTTGCTCTTCTTCTTCTTCTTCTTCTTCTTCTTCTTCTTCTTCTTCTTCTTCTTCTTCTTCTTCTTCTTCTTCTTCTTCTATAATAGAAAGTGTTCCAGTTATTACGACCTCAGTAAACAGACCAGACACCATTTTTAATGAAAGATCGTTGGTAACCACGACATGGTGGAATCACATCTTAACGTCAAACTTTAGGGAAAACTTACCAATTTAGAATAACTATATTAGAAACAAAACTTCGAAATGTTAGTGAAACGATGAAACGCTGCTAGAAAAGGACCAACTGAAATAAATGTTTTATTAATAGAATTGTTTTCCTTGTATAAAATAATAAATGTTGTTTGGTTTCTTTTGTTTAATAGAATATCAACTTTCGTGGGTTATTTAATGCTAAAGCCCTTTTTCGAGAAGAACAGTAGAATTTAAACCGTAGCTGAAGGGGAAATAGGGGTTCATACCTTTCTAAAAGGTATTTGTCCAAAAGTGAACGTTATAGTTCGAATGTAGTTTGAACTTGCTTACTACGGTGTCACAGTGCATCACGTTAACCACTGCAATTCTCCCAAAGATTTATAAAATTATGAAGGATAATATAGAAATATTTATATAGAGTATTTTGAAATGTGTAAATTCAGGTGGAAAATATTAGAGCATGTACTAAGTATATAAGGATATAATTACAGCAAAACTTAGAAGAGTAAACGTAAGTATATAATTCACAGTGAGTATCGAACTCGTGAACTAATCTTCAAGTTCTGATTGCTAGCCATTACACTATGGTACAACCAAAGCGGCAACAGTCGATATTAGAAAAACGTAAAGTTATAAGAAATAAATTCAGCTTAAGTAATAGAAAAATCGACACTTTTAGTAGAAATTTTGATGGATCAGAAAAAGGAACAGAAAAAAAATGGCGTTTCAAAGGACAAATACAATTCAATAACACTGGTTTACAAAGAAATTGAGGCAAGCACAAAAATACCCGTTTTTACCGAATTTGAGGGTGCTGAATTCAAATTTGAAATCCGTTTTTTCTCATCACTTCTAGTTTTTTTTAGATATGAATAGTGTGCATTTTGTGCATATACGGTACATAAAGGCGTATATGAATTCAGGGTTAATTCTAATATTGTGAGACTTATGACTTATTTTTTAGTTATTATGCACTAAATGTACGTGACAGCATTACATTATATATATATATATATATATATATATATATATAGTTATATATCAAGACGGATTTTGACAGTTAAGGCAGCAGGTCTCAACTCTGACAGTCAATGGAAGAGGTTGTCTCGCAGGTGGCGCAGGAGGTTGGTGTCCCTCAACTATCATGTTACACATCTTTTGGTTTACTAAATATTAGTATTACATTTTCAAATGCACATTTAGTTTTACTTTGTTATATTTTCAGATTCTCCAATGGCTTCAAGCTCGTCAAAATGTCGAGGATGCCTCAACAAGGCCAATTCTTTCTGCTACGTGTGTGGGGACTTCACAACAGTTGTACAGCGTCGAACCATCACTTCCCTCATCAGAACCGCCTACTTTCACTATTTTGACTGTAAAATTGGTGATCAGGACAAGTCTTGGGCTCCACACATCCGTTGTAAACCCTGCTACAATGGACTAACTGCATGGTTTAATGGCAAGAAAGCGGCTTTCAACTTTGCAGTCCCGATGGTTTGGAGAGAGCCGCGAAACCACGCAGAATATTGTTATTTTTGTTTAACTAATATAATTGGTTTCAATGCATCTTCTAGGAAAAAGATCAAATATCCCAACCTTCTATCTGCCATGAGACCAGTTCCCCATTCAGATGATCTTCCTGTACCACACCTCCAGTAAATAAGGATCTTCTTTCCTCATCAGATAAAGAAATGCCTTCAAGGGAGGATTCTGCCGAGTCAATATCTTTTGGAAGATATTGAGTCTACATATTCAGGAACAAGTGGCAGTGAGCCACACTGGATCACGCAAGAAGACCTGAATGATCTTGCTCGTGATTTGTATCTGTCAAAACAGCAGTCAGAGCTCTTGGCTTCTCGGCTTAAACAGTGGAAACTAGTACAGGAAGATGTAAGGATCACCAGTTTCAGGAATCAGAAAAAATAAGGTCATTGGTCTTCTTATGGGTATGCAAGCGGGCTTCACAAAGTACTGTTGTTTTCTCTGTCTCTGGGATAGTCGAGCTGTATCCCAGCATTACAAACAGAAAGACTGGGGGTCTAGAAGCACTTTTGTTCCTGGCGAACACAGCCTCAAGGAGAATCCTCTGGTGGACATGAATAAGGTGCTTCTTCCTCCTCTTCACATCAAGCTTGGTTTGATGAAAATATTCGTGAAGGCGTTGCACAAAAATGGTGCTGCCTTCCAACACTTGTCTACTGTGTTCCCAGGTCTTAGTGCTGCTAAGCTTAAAGAGGACATCTTTGTCGGACCTCAGATCCGAGAAGTGCTGAAGGATACTGATTTTGAGGAGCTTCTTAACTTAAAGGAACTGAGAGCATGGGAATCATTCAAGTCAGTCTGTAGTGGCTTCCTTGGTAACACACACGTACCAGATTACCAAGCCTGTATTGAGAAGTTGCTAAAGTCTTACGAGGATATGGGGTGCCGAATGTCACTCAAGATTCATTTTCTCCATTCCCACCTCAACTTCTTTCCACCAAACCTTGGAGCAGTGAATGATGAGCATGGAGAAAGATTCCACCAAGGTATTACGAAGATGGAGAGCAATTATCAAGGCAAATGGAACCCCGGCATGATGGGAGACTTCTTCTGGATGCTCTTGTGTTACATCCCGGAGGCAAAATACACCAGATCTTCTAAGAAAACACACGTTTGACTGTCTGTGGTACTATGAATTGTGTAATTGTGTCATCCAAGTATATTGATTCAATCAGTGTTCTTTATCTATCCTGTTTTATCTGTTATAAGCTGCTGCAACTCTTGAAATATGCACATATATTCTCTGTTTATACTAAAATGAGACTATTTAAAAGCCAGAAAACTAGAGGTGATAGAGCAAAACTATTTATAAATTTGAATTCAGCACACCCAAATTAACAAAAAACACCTATCCCCATTCTTGCCTCAGACCAAAAAATTATTTTTGTAAACCCGTGTAATCATCAAAGTTGACATTTTGAGTCTGAATTTTGAATGCATGTTTTAATATCTTCCAATAATAAGAAGAATTATTTTGAGTTTAAATTTTTTTAAATCGTTTTTAAAATGATTTCATTTAATGATAAAATTCTTTTTCATTTCCATTCAGATTATTTACATGAACTATTTTCTCAGACCTACAAAGAAAAAGACAAAAAATAAGTTTTCTCGTGAGTTATTTTAAAAGCAATCTATACTCGAATTCGTCGGAATGATTTTTATTTTCTATTTTTAATTCTTACCAAATACCTATTGTTATTAATGAAAGGTTTTTAAAGTACTTACTGGAATATTAGGCTTGGTAAAAATTTACTTTTTTTTTGCAATGAATATTGCTAACTACCGTTTGATTATTTCATAGACACAACCTCCATATTAGTCTGCCGTTATCATTTAAATGGTTTTGCCGAGAAAGAAAAAAGCTCTCCCTGCAACACTATAATGCAATCCCAGCGGCCTTTATTTATTTTCTTTCTTTCTTTTTAATATACAGCTCTTTCGACATTTCACTGTCGACGTTAGTCGATACAGTTACCATTTACTTTCCAATGTTCTTACCTATAAACAAAAGAATGAAATTTGACATGGAATGTAAGAAGTATTATGTCTTGAGTATGACACTAATCTGCATTTCGTGGTGAGGCTCCAGTTGTGGAGTTTTGGAGACTCTCGTGTCACCGCTACAACACCATTACTCCCTGGTACACTCTGACCGGAAGTGTTAGTGTTAGTGTCCATCTATGAGCCAAATAGATCTGTTTAAAAATTATTAGTATGATATGGCAATACTTGAAACCGTTTAATTATGTACAAACAAATTATAATTATTATCATAGTTAGTTGAAACTTCATTATTGTTTGCAAAAAAGTCAGACTTCGACATGAACTAAAAACCAAACAAGAATTTTCATCCGATAAAACCAACCAACCAAACAAACAGCATCAGAAGTATTGCTTGACTCAGAGGTATTGCTTGACTCAAACCAAAATATGTGTGTATGGGTATGCATACGCGTATATATATATATATATATATATATATATATATATATATATATATAAGAATAAATAGTTATCAAATTTCTGTAGCTGGTAAAGCCAGTCATTGCTCAATTTCATCCGTCCAACGACACAAATGTGTTATTAGTGAGACTAAGAGATTTATGATAGAATTTGCAGCAAAATTGGTTGTTCGATGAAGACATGGATGGAGGAATAAAACAAAATAGATTAAAAAATGTACTGCAAAAAGCATGCAGCACATTTTACGCATTAGTCATCATTAAATTTAGTTCTTTGGATTTTCTGTCATTTCTTTATTATTACAATTTTTTAACAGATGCATTTGCCGGTCAACAAAATGAACGTACATATAAAATGCATTTATCTTTAACTTAAAGACTTTGTTTAGCATCTATTTGCAAAAGACTTTTTATGGGAGAATATCTAATTTCCTCATGTTGACTAAATGTACACATAAAATAAATATCAGTCGTCAAAATTCGAAAAGGTAACAGCGAAGAATTCTCTTCAGTGTTACCGTTTTAAATAAGAAAACTTAAATTACTTTAATCATCCAATAAATCCTCTCTTAGTTACAACCAAAAGAACTTTTTTCTTTCTAATTTCGTGAATTTTAAATAATTTAACATGTGTCTTTCGTTTAGCTGCATTCAATCAAGCTTTATCTCGCTCAATATAATTCTAACTACCTTACTTCTCTCTTCATTTAAAAACTCCATCTACCAGTTCTATGGCATCTTTAAAAATCATCTAAATGCTTCATTCATAGAGACGCTAAAATTTGGATGTTTGCTGGTTAGAATCTATGGAATTCTTCAATATGTAAACATTTCTTAATTTCCTTTATGAAAATTGTTTACATCAATGAATATTTTTCAATTGCTGCTTTTGCTTTTTATAAGTGTGTATCGTTTTTGTATCTTTTGTTTTTTCGTTCAACGGCAGCTGAAATTAGTGATTGTGTTGTTAGCATTTTCTTTTACAATCACTGATATTGAAGGCGATATGACAGCAATATAGATGCTGCTTTTTGTCCAAGAGCTAATTGTAAAAATGCCTTATAAAATTTCTCTCAGATCAGAAGAGCTGCGGAGTGTATTTTATTGTTTCGTTGTCGTCTGCTCAATGCAAAAAAGAAAAAAAAATTACAAGTAATTGTAATTGATTTTATAATTTATAGACATTTATGATTGTATTTCTCATTTATGTAATTCTTATAATGTGAAGTTCTTATAACACATCGTTCCTCCAAGTTGAGTCAAAGGTTTGGTGATATTTTGATACATGCTAGTTTGCGGCACGTATATTTCGTGACCGATTCAGTTGAAGCCTATTGTGGTTGGTAGTATCATGGTAGCTGGAGAGCTAATACATTGTGCATTGTTTTATTTCGTGTGTGATTTGAAAGCTACACAGATGAACTTCGTCTTATTCAGGAACTTCGGTTTTTCGAGTTCGAACAAGGTGATAACTGCACGGAAGTAACCAAAAGCATTTGTTGTGCGAAAAGTGAAATAACAGTTGATCACAATTAACCAGATGGTTAAAGAACTTGCGCTTGGGTTGTAAAAATCTTTACGATGATGCAAAGTCAGTGAGACCTCAGACCAAGGATTCTGAGGCCGTGTTCGAGACCAAAGAGGTAAATACGGTGAGTAGCACTCAGAGAGTATCAGACGAATGTGGCATTTTATAGCTCAGTGTGGTTTGTCACATTCATGACCTCGGTAAAAGCATTCGGAGCAACCGAATTGTGCCTCACTTTACTAAAATATTGACAAGAAAAATATCTTGCATCCAGAAAGAAGTCGAGAACCTGTTTGCTTTAGAATTTTAAAACTTTTTCATTCAAATTCATTGACTGTATTATGGGTGATTTAAAAGACACCATTTTTGGTCCTCACCGAATGCATTTCAGCGAATTTCCAAAAAAATCAGATGTTGCAAACGTTAAAAATTCATTTTTTAATAAATGAGAAACGCATCTACTGTTACCGTTTTCTTCGATTATGTTACACAGATTTTTAAAAATAAATAGAATAAAATAAACACAGCTTTTATGTTCCTTAATTCTTTCAGGTATCATATATAATGTGTTTCCTCTTACGCATTTCGCAATACTAATAATATTATGCGAGCATATGACTAATGTATACTCACACACACACACACAAACACACACACACATACAAACACTCACCACAAAAAGTTTAACATTTAGTCGATAGATTTCTACATATTTTCCAAGGAATGAGATTTAAAACTCTCGACGTCAAAATATTCATTTCTTTGAAGCTGGTCAAATTAAACAATGCTTCACTGATCAGTTTAAAGTACTTTCTTCAAATTCTGATTTGGTCAATGAAAGTCTAAAAGCTTATCCGCTGCAAAAAAGCACATTTTTTGATAGACTAATGTGGTGAGCGGCTGTTTCCAGACGTTTCCCTCTTCAGTCTTGACTAACTTTACAGACCTTTTCCGACCACATTCAATCTGTCACAGCGTCAATGAACCTGGTCACTATACTACACTGGCTGACATGAGCTACAAATAAATCCCTCGTTTTTGGTTAGATTGTTTGTTTTTTGGTTTGTTTGGTTTTTTTTGGTGGGGGGGTTGCTGTTTTTTTTTGTTTTTTTTTCTTAACAAGACATGTAGTTCTCCCCATCTAGCAGCTGCTACTGCTGTCTGCTATTGTGTGTCCTTGGCACGTCTACTCAGTATACGAAGTAAATGACATTTTCTTACCAAATAATCACCACCATCAACCATAACAAAAAAACTACGGCAGTATTCTGCTTACCTTCAGTGTCTCCCATTACCAGTTTCATTCGCTGATTTTTCTCTTCCTCCTCTTCCACCTCCTTCTTTTCCACCTCCTTCTCTTCCTCCTCTTCTTCCTTCTCCTCCTTCTTCTTCTTCTTCTTCTCCTCCTCCTCCTCCTCCTCTTCTTCTTCTGCTTCTGGTCACGACGTGGAATGTGAGAGATCGTCACTTTCTTTTTCCAACTTGGAACAAACTGTAATTGGTTAAAGAACTAAATGAAAAACTAGTTATATTCCAAAAGTCGAATACCGAATTTAGAATGATCATTAGAACGAATTCATCCAACTTAACTGCACCCTTAAAATAAAACTAAAGACTTTTACTCCAGCATTTTTGCTCCTATGAAATTTGCTATAACAAAAACGCGATTTAAATAATAAGTTAAATATACTAGATCTATTTTGAAAAATATCAAGTCATTTAATTGATATCAACAAAAATAGCTTTCTTCGTAACAATCTCAACTTAAAACCACCTCTACAAAAGCTACAATTGTCCCTACAACCTTTCCAATTTTCAAAGTCCGTTTTCGGGATCATCATCAGCTGCTTCTTCGTGTTCCCATTAATCTCGATCCCCGTTTGAAATTTCAAACTTTTCAGTTGTGATTTTAGGTTTGGCAAAAAACAAAAGTCACAAGGAGTGAAATATAAACTGTAGATGGTGGATGTGTAGACTTCGATGACATTTTTCCAAGAGCCCTGCCCAAAATGTTATTCTGAAAGCGATGGTCACACAACATATAGTTTATGGTGTCTCACTGCCGCCTAAATAAATTCACAAAAAATTTTCTGGTACATGTGAAGTAATGTCCCCTTTAATGAGGTGCCAAGTTACATCAACACTGCGCAATTGGTTCCCGAGACATTAAAAATTGCAAGAGACTTTTTGCTTATAAAAAATTTAATTAGTCTCTATTGGTTCGCCAGAAAGAAGAAGAAGAATGCTTATGAAAGAGGCCAGAGTAGCTTTGTCTTTGAAAAATACTAATGAGAAAACGTTAGCTCCATTTGATATTTGAATATAGATAGAGGTTAATCAAATATAAAACACTCTTTCAAATTCAATAAACATTTATACACTTACATCCAAGTGCAATGCAATGTATACGTCATCAAAAATGCAAAGCAAGAACATTCTTCATTAAACTATGCACGAATAATTTTTTGTTTTTAGGTCATTGTTGATAAACATGGCTGCTGCAATGGACACGCCTTATGTCTGAACAATATTTTCTTTAACAAAAGTAACAAAATTCATTTGAGCAATTTTTCTACGATCAAGATTTTGGTATATTTATTTAGCAGATGCTAGTGTATCACATATAGATTTCTCTAATAATATTTGAAAATATAATATTTTTAGCAAAGTGGATATCATATAACTATTAAGCTATTTTGTCATTTTAGGGGAAAATCGCATCTATGATAGTAAATGCTGTTGAGAACGATTAAATAACAGCTGCTTACATCGAAAGCAAGATCTTTGCATCATTTAGGTATATTTAGAATTCTTTTGTTCTTTCGTCTTTAAAATTAATTGTATAACTTTGATTTTACTCTGGAAAAGATATCAATACGTTTTAGATCAAAAGTCAAATCTCCTTTAGCACTGATCAGTCAACCGTATATCTTTGATCTAAATAATCCTTTGATTCTGATATGGTAAATTTTATTCTCTGAATAGAATTCAAACACAAAAACATCAGTTGACTTAACAAATTTACAAGAAAATATAATTAAATCAGCAATCTAGTGGTCGAAATGTAAAAGTATCATAAACTTTACACTTCTTGTTTTGTGGTTGGCGCTAATTTAATCTGACAATGAAGTCTGTAAAGTACGCTACACGATCAATTATTTCCTGTGAATCGGCTTAACCACACCCGGCAAAGACACTAGTGATTATTGAATAAATCGTGAGACCTTTTTTTATTTCTTGTTCGAGTTGAAACCTACAACGTCAATAAGTTCGATTTACATCAACTTGATGCATTTGAATCAAATCAACCATTTTCTACCAAATTAATCATTATTAAGTTTTTCGGAACATACGAGGTCTATCCGGAAAGTAACCAGCCGTTTTTAATATCTCGAGAACCGGTTACGGAACCTTAATCGAACTACCTACGAATCAGAGGACACCTTTCTACACATGCGGGAATAGACACTTCTTGCAAAATTATTCAGCCAGTAGTGAGACGTCATTAAATGAGCATATATATACGGCGTGACCATTCATAAAAGCATCAAGTTCTTGTCTTTTCCAAAGCTAAAAATAACATTGAAATGGAGGAGACTTCCGACTGTTTTGAAAAGTGACAGCTACACTGGAATAAGTGGGTGAGATCTTAAAGGAAAGGGGTCCTTTAAAGGGGATTAAATCCCTATTGCTCTTGATAGGCTATTTCTTTCATATTGAATGACTGCCTCGTTTCCGAACAAACCTCATATATCACATTTTTTTTATTGTTTGTTTTGTTTATTTTTATAATTAATCATAAAATTAATCCTTTCTGATTTGTTTAATTATTTGAATTTATGGTGAGTAAATCAAATGTGTCCCAGATTTTAAAAAATCTGTTCATGCTTAATCATTTAAATTAATATCATTTCGTTATTCCAATGGGAGACAAACGTAGAGAAAAACGAGATAACTTGAAAAGATGTATCCTTACTTAAAAGAAGAAATCTAACAAATACCAATTAGTAGAAATACGAGTGAGTTTATAAAGTATTAACAAAAACATACCAAAAAGAACTGTTAGAATACATTTAAGGTTAAATCAACAAAAGTAGAACTTATGTTGAAGATGAACAATCTCAGTTAGCATGGCAGACGGTAAAGGAAGTAGGTGAAAGGAAAAACAGCTCGAGATCAAAGCTAAAAGCCGCCAGTCAAGAAGAAAGACTTCAGAAGTGAA
The DNA here is from genome assembly GCA_963585895.1 of Sepioteuthis lessoniana. Lineage (NCBI taxonomy): Eukaryota > Metazoa > Mollusca > Cephalopoda > Myopsida > Loliginidae > Sepioteuthis > Sepioteuthis lessoniana. Next base: position 163,892,133 of record OY757904.1, on the reverse strand, counting down.
AAGTATATTTAAAAGACGGAACCCTTAAAATCACAGATAACCCAACTGAAGAAATCATTAATGGCCAACTAGACATCAAATTTGGACTCTTTACGGAGGATGAACTCGTCACAGTTCTGAAAGCCATTAAAAGCAAAAAAGCTACATTCGATGACATACTTCTTCGATTATGTAACGCCGTGAATAAACAAAAATATAGAAAATAATTACGGAGGCATAAACCTTACTGCCATAGCTGCTTCTTAATCGTATTTGAACTGAAATCGAGAAAATTCTTCGGAAAATTCAGATTCTAACTATTCGTCGAATCATCGAAGAAGTACATGAAAAAAATCTCGAGGCAACACTATTTGTGGATTTCTCAAAGGTATTTGACTCTGTACACCGAGGAAAAATGGACCAGATATTTCTAGCATATGATCTCCCTAAAGAAACTGTTGCTGATATAATGATACTCAACAAAAGCATGAAACCAATGGTCCACTCAACCGATGGTGACACTATTTTCTTTTATATTGATACTGGAGTCTGGCAAGGAGATACATTAGCACCATATCTATTTATAATCTGCTTAGATTGCGTACTACAAATTTTAATAGATCTAATGAAAGAAAATGCTTTCACGCTAAAAAAAGGTAAGAAGAAGACGATATCCTGCAGAAACTATTACGGACACAGACTTCGCAGATGATCTAGCGCTTCTCGCAATACACCTGCAAATTATATACATTATAGTTTGGTGCAGGAAGCAGGAGGCATTGGCCTACATGTGAATTCAGTTAAAACAAAGTTCATATGTTTTAAACAAGATGATGATATTTCCACGTTTAATGGCAAGCCTCTGAAATTAGATGACCAGTTCACATAATTCAGTCTTAATATCTTATCTACATTGGAAAGGCATGATGGACTCTGATAAATAAAACAGGAATTCTTCCAAGCTGAAGTCACGTCAGTACTACTGCATGGTTGCACTATATTGTCTCTAACGAAACACTTGGATAAAAAAAACTATATAGGAACTACACAAGGATGCTACGAGATGTATTGAATCGATCCTAGAAGCAGCACCCCACAAAATAACTGTTGTACGGCCACTTATCTCCCATCTCACTAACTATTCAAGTAAGTCAAACAAGACAGGTTGGCCATTTCTAGAGGAGAAGTAGAGACGATGTTCTACTGTGGATTCCTCCACATTGACATATCAGTGTTGGTCGACTGGCCCAAATTCATCAGCTCTGTGTTGACATTGGATACCTTGTAGAGGGTATGCCAAGAGCTATGGCTGATACGAATGGATGGGGAGAGAGAGAAAGAGAAAAAGAGACAGGGGCGGCAATTCGTGCTATCAGCAAGACTTGATAATGATAATGATGATGATGATCCCAAAGTAGACAAGAAATTTTAAATTTCGCAACGTATTACGAGCGGTAAATATTAGATGAAAAATAAGTTGGCTAACTTTGTACCTTAAGATGTTTCGTAATCTTTTCAATTGGATGTTGTGTATATTAACGGCGCTAATGTTGACTAAGATCGACTGGAAAGATTTTCATAACAGGTTCTTTTATCCTTAAAATGTTGATTTAATTTTGGAAAAATAGCGTCAGAAATCGATATTGATATCACGTGATTCTGTTTGCCTCGATATGCATATTACACTTGATGATTATATTGAAAATGTAAACAAAACCAGATTAATCAGACCATAAAAAGAGCTGATTTTATATGCACAGGGCAATTTTAGCAATTACAGTCAATAATTTACATTGTCAACTAATTATTTGAATAGCACACACCTTGAAGATTTATTCTCAGATTAACGGTTTCATATCGTAGATTACGAAAAAACGGAATTCATTTAAAATATTGGAAAAAAATACTCCCCGGTAAAAAAAAATAAGCAAATATTCTCATTGTTATTGACTTTGATTTTGAAATTGCTAAAAACAAAAGAAGACTGTCTTAAATCTAATTTCAGTTCCGAATATATCACGTGACTTTGCAAAAAAAAAAAATGAAACTGAATTGGAAACTCTGATACCAAGAATAAGAATGTACCGCCAAGATATTGAGAATAGAATTTGTCAATGAAAAATTGTGTCATGCTGATATCGAAAAGTGGGAAAAACAAACGTCGGAAGGAATAGAACTACCAAATCAAGAAAGAATCAAAACGCTTGGAAAAAAGGGAAATCACAAATATTTGGGAATATTGGAAGCGGATACCATCAAATAAGCAGAGATGAAAGAAAAATAAGAAAAGAGTACCTCAGACGAACGAGAAAACATCCGGAAACCAAGCTCTGCAGCAGAAATCTTATGAAAGGGATAAACACCTGGGTAATATTTGTAAGATACTCAGGACCATTCCTAAAATGGACAAGGGAGGAAAAGACAAGGAAATTGATGATGATGCACAAGATCGGGAAATGATATTGACAGACTCTATGTGTCAAGAAAAGGAGGAGGAAGAAGACTCACCAACATTGGAGATAGCGGGCATGTATTTATACGAAGACTCGAAGACTACAGTAACAAAAGTAAAGAAGGATTAATTACAACGGCCAGTAACAGCACTTATAGCATAAAGAACAATAAACAAAAATTAGGAAACAGAAATGGGAAGAAAAGCAACTCTATGGAGATTTTAAGGGACAAACTGGTGAAATGTCCCATGAGAAAACTTCGATATGGCTGCGAAATGGAAAACTTGGGGGAGAAATTGAATCTTTCCCGATATCAGCACAAAGCGACTTTATAAGTACCAATTAATTTAATGTCAAAATCGATAATGTGCAACAGAATAGGAAGTGTAGAGTTTGTGATGACAAAGACAAATCGATAAATCCTTTAGTGAGTGAATATACCAAACTGGCGTAAAGGCGTTATAAGACTAGACACAACAGGTTGGGGGAAGAGGATCTACTGGGAATTGGGCAATGAATTAAAATTTGACCCTCAAACCAGAATCTGTTCTAGAGAATGAGACGCGTAAAATTTTCTGGGATTTTGAGATACAGAAGGATCACCAAATTCCAGCCAGACGACCACACCTTTGCTGTCTTGTGGATTTTACTATCGCTGCGGACCACAAAGTGAAGATCAAAGAAAACGAAAAGATATACTAGTATTTGGACCTTGCCAGAGAACTAAAAAAAGCTCTGGAACATGAGATTGACGGTGATACCAATTGTAATTGGTGCACTTAGAACGGTCTCCAAAGACTTGGAAAGGGCCCTGGAGGAATTGGAGATCGGAGGATGAATCTAGACCATCCAAACGACAGCATTAAAATCGGCTAGAGTACTGAGAAGAGTCCTGTCACTCATACCCCGATGAAAGACTATCAGCTAGTTTTGGTGTGAAAAACTTGAAAGATATAATAATTAGCAATGATTGTATGAAAACTCCAGCAACTGAAAATGAATTCAAAGTCAACCTAAAATAGAAAACCCAGACTTCACAAAAAATCAAATTAAAATCGACAAAACAGAGAATTCGTTAAGGTAACTAATTAATAATGATATGACAGAACGATTCTAAAAATGTAAAAAATGACAGAAATAACATAAAGTTGTCAAACTATCTCACAGAAGATCTACAAGGCTTTTAACCAAACTTTATGCTTTTAAATGAAATAATGTATGCTACAGTTATAGTAATAAGTCCAGTAACTTTAACGCATCAACAAAACAGCTTTTAGCAACCCAAATGAAAATGAAGGATATAAAAAAGAAATAGAGGAATAAAAAGGTGAAATATCTATACGTGATGAAATGAGTAAAGATGTCAACATCAATTGATAAGAATGAAAAAAATCCTGAAGCAAAAAAATCAAACAAATGACCCAGCCTATTCAAAAATATGAAAAACGAACAAAATTCTTTAGACACAATGAAATATTATAAGACGACCCCAACAAATTCTATTGACTGAATCTTTATTTTAAAACTTTTAAATTTGTGGTTTAAATAATGACGTGTGAACAGCTGAGCAACCTATATAATGAAATGATAATGTCTAGATATCTGAACTGCTGCCTACATATCCAGGTTTCGTCCAGAGGAGTCAATACCAATTTTCGATACTTTTTAATCTGAAATTTCAATACTTTTTGAACAGTAGTTTTTGATGAAATACAGGATTGTGCAGATTCAACTTCTTCCATACTCACCAGACCTCACCTCTGTGGGATTTTTATTGTTTCTCAAACTGAAAATTCATATCAAGAGTCAAAATTGAGGGCGTTAGGGATGTTAAAAGAAATACGATGAGGCAATTTGATACGTTATCAAAAGAGAAGTGTTTTGTCCAATGAAAAATTCGCTGGGATAAGTTTATGGAATACTAAGGGGACTATTTTGAAGAAAATTAACGCTTCATTCACTATTCATTTCTGTCTTTGTCGATACAGCTTAAGTTTCGGTAATTTTGAGCACACTTCGAATATCATTGAAATAAGACCAAAATTAGACGTCAAGACAAAAAACTAAATAAGTCGACAGAAATCTAAATGGAATGTTTTGCATTCAATGCTCGTGAGTTCGATTCTCCCTCGACTAGGCTGATCTTAGGCAATCATTTGATATTCCCGAAAGAAATTATATCAGTATTCTAATGAAGAGTGTTCAAAGAAACTCTTCACTTGTAATTTTCTCTTAAAATAACATCGTAGACTTGACACCGTTTGTGTGGATTTTCATCTTTTGATATTCCTCGAAAAACTTTTTCGTGCAATGTTATTCAATGTGAACAAAACGAGAAACAAATAACCTTGTATAAAAAAGATTCTTGGTGAACCTGTAAAACATTTAGAAAATGAATTTTTTTATTGCTCATTAACAGTCAATCAAAGACACCGACTGGTCAGGTAATGGGTGATATATGATTGTCCTTTATGTGACAGATGTCAAACAGACAAAACATTAAATGCCCACGTAGTTTCGCTATTTTTTAAAATGAAATCTTGACGCCGGCTTACCTGACTACTGTTGTGTAAAATGTCAGATACACCTGCGCGCTACGGGAAGGGAAAAAGAGATGGCAAATAAAGCCGGGTCAGCAGAAGAGGATTGAAAAACTTTGAACCTGTTAACACTGACGATGCTTTTATCATCGATCCATATATGTTAATGATCTGGGTTTAGATTAGTGTGACCCAAAACTACAAGAGTGAGATACTCAGGGCCGGTCAAATTCTCCTTAGAAATAATGGTCTGCGAGATTTCTTTATTATTCACTACTTAATAGATATTCCACTTTAGAGGCTAACCATAAAAGACAGGGTTAACACTTTCTACAAAACGTTGAGAAAAACATTTCGGACATTTGCTTTGAACTGTTCCAACCAAAAAAAGCAAAAAATAAAGTAATAATACTTCAGAAATAAACGTAAAATAACCAAATTTATATAAATTTATTTTATCTTTTGCTGTTATTTATCAACCAAGAGTCGTCAATCGACCAAAATTGTTTCACTAGATTGTTTTGTTTTGTTTTTTTTGTTTTTTCAAATATTCTACATTATCAAATATCATGATTGCCAATAATTATTACCAGGATTGCATCTATAGTGGCAATTATCCATGTAGTGTCAAAAGTGACTTAGTTTAAAAATGCTGTCTGTTGATGCCCTACAAACGATTTTGAGGTGGCCTACTGAAAATTAATTCGGCAATGAACATGATCTAGTAAAGGGATTTTGATTGGTCTATGTTTACACAGCCCCATATACGAGAAGTATCAATTCAATGTAGTGTTTGTTATGACGCATTATTGCCATCCCCTTGATTAAGACTATCAACAATTGATGCTTCTGTTTCCCTCAGTGGGGGCACCTATAAGTCTTGACCGCCAAATGGTTTATTGAGGATTTTTTCTACTTGCTCCATCGCTCATAATTATTGAACTGAACGTAAGCACGCCACAAGCCGTGCCATTTCACAAATGAACTTCATCTTCTTGTCATAAAAATTTGGCCTTTATAAAAGTGACGCGAATCTTTTTTCTTGTCCATAACTGCGTTATTCAAAACACGAATATAATGAAGTCGTAACCAGCTTATCTGCTTAAATACATTTGACCCTGACATACGCAGTTGTAACAAGACCATAATATTTTATAGTGCAGACACGGGACTGCTTTGTTTTTTTTTTAATCGTCACATGGAATCATATCATACTAATTACAAGTAATAAATAGATAGATAAAACTCCATCATCATCCATTTACATTTTATTCGTATATATATATATATATATATATATATATATATATATATATATATATATATATATATATATATATATATATATATATATATATATATATATATATATATATATATATATATATATATATATATATATATATATATATATATATATATATATATATATATATATATATATATATATATATATATATATATATATATCCCGTGAAAATGTGTAAAATATATATGACACGTACTAATGAATTTGAAACAGCTTATTGGTAAGATTGGAGTTTTTTGTTTTTGCTTAATTTTATTTTTAATCAATCTCGCGTATCACAAAACAAAATATTGCTCATTACGCATAAAGAAAATAGAACAGAATCGTCAAGACTGAAGAAGTTAACATATTGATATACGGCAATTAGAATTAAATTGAATTTAATGCTTCGCAAAAACCTTCTTTCAGCTATTTTCCCAATATTCATTAGAGTATAAGTTGGCTTGGCCCAGCGGTTAGAGTGTTCGCCAATGGCCCGGGAGACCTGGGTTCAATCCCAGGTCGAGTCATACCAAAGACTTTAAAAATGGTACTTGATACCACCTTGCTTAACACTCAGCATTATAAGGTACGGTTCAAGGGTAAAGTGGAGCAATCCTGGGAATGGAGTAGCGCCCTCCCCTACACCTTGGTGTAGTAGCTATCGAAAAGGGAGCCTTCGGGTCACCCTCGACTATGGTCGCTAACTTTACTTTACTTATGAATATAAGACAACTCTTAACATTCTTCTTGAGGTGATCAGGAGTTATATGAAATAAGATTTCTCTAGTTTTTATATTTAGATCTAATTTCCTTTAAAAAATCCCCAACTAAGCCAGGAGTCTCTGGCAGAGAAATACTTTTCGTCATAATAATTGCAAATCAATCCATATAACGAAAGAAAACTATCAACAACCAAAATTTGACATTAATAAAACAACTTTTATTATTCGTTTTGATCATTTTACTATGACGTGAATATGAATTCAAATTCTCAAAAGTCATTTTAAGTGCAAATTTTGAAATGCTTGGAGCATTTGAATTTGGTGAATATTTTGATAAAGCTCTCCATTACCAATATTTGTTCATTTCTCACATATTGCTGAATATTTTGTAAAACTTGTGGATATCGTAATTTCTATACTTATCAAAAGAAACTTTTTTCTTTCTTTTAAGAGATTCTTGATTTGCAGGATTTCATCCACTTTTCATAAGTCCATCTTTATAGTCATTTAGCTTTTCATTCCAATATTTTTGATCAGTCTTTTATTTTAAGCAATCAATAGAATAAAAATATTCAACTCCCTTTGTCGCGAAATATTTATATTCCTATCAATTGATTTTTGAGTTTCCTAAATAAATCTGATATTGAATCATTAAAATAGTTTGTTGGTTATCTCGAAATAGAAAGAAGCTATTCACAGTTATTTTTATTAATAATTGGTTCCAGTTTACTCTACATAGCCACAGCCTAAGTGTAACTGCAAACTGATAAAATTCATATATGCATATCAAGGTTCAAATCATGATCATTTAAATCTATGCTAAATTTCTCATCCACCCTGCATCCAGTAATCGGTGCCAATTTTTATTTTATAACCAAATCTTAATCGATTTTATAACCAAATCTTAATCGATTTTATAACCAAATTTTAATCGAATGCTGAAGACAAAACTGAAAATCAATAAATAAATAAGTAAACAGTTCCCCCCCCCCACCGAAGAAATAAGAAAAATTTTAAAAAGTAAAATAATTTTTAAAAAATCATTAATGGAGTAAATGACAATACTTCCCAATCCTTTCACCGCATTTTTTTTTATGAGATATCTTTTATTGAATTGATATAGATATGTGCATTGAACAGTAAAGGAATAATTTCTGTTATTTCTTAGGAGCCAATTCTTTTAAAATATTTGCAGCCACTTTAACTATTGCCGTTAGACTGTGAAAAGTGCAGCCGACCTGATCTCGACAGTATCGCTTCCCGTCTCCTCCCCCTTCTTGATTATTTATTTTCTAAAAGATGCTGCTGTCATAACGGGCAACAAACAGTATCACCAATGAAACGACGGTGGCGACTGCAGCATCGAAGTGTTTCCTTAATTCCTCCCCCTCCTCTCTCTCTCTCTCTTTCTTTCTTTCTCTCTCTCTCTCTCTCTCTCTCTCTCTCTCTCTCTCTCTCGTATATTGCAGTGTGAGGGTATGTGTATCTGTGTCAGTGTGTGTGTGTGTATCTGTGTCAGTGCGTGTGTGTGTGTATCTATGTCAGAGAGAGAGAGAGAGAGAGAGAGAGAGAGAGAGAGAGAGAGAGAGAGAGAGTGTGTGTGTGTGTGTGTGTGTGTGTGTGTGTGTGTGTGTGTGACGGTTTTTAAAGAAATCTTTTATTCTCCTACTAGATCCACCCACATGCCGACAGATTGTATCATAAGAAATTGTTCAAGCTAAATCTATTTACCTTATTTACAGTCTCCCTATCAATCATTAATCTCTGTGCACTCATTATCTTTTCTTCATTCATGTATTTATTCAAATCTACTTCCCTTCATCTCATCATTTTTAAAGCTCTCTTTATCTAATCATTCTTGAACATTCACTTGTTTTTCATCCAACTGGGTCTATACCATAGTATGTTTTTACAGGATTTTTATACAGTCCACAATCACTCCCCAACCCATCCCCGTGACTATTGCATTACTTCGACATAGACGAAATCACACACACACTCACACACATACACACACACGCGAGCGCGCGCACGCACGTTTGTGCTATTTTTTCAAAACCCTTTTCACAACCAGGCCGCATTTTACTTGCATACATACTGCGCATGCGTACTTAACTCTTCAACCCTCTTCCCTAACCCCCATCAGCACTTTCCCGCCTTTTCTTTTTTACCCCTTCTACTGCCGCCGCTCTTGCTCTGAATTTAGCATCACCGTAAAACCTCCTCAGCTCGTTTCTGTAGTTTATTCTACATTCAACTGTCGCCTTCTCCTTCTATCCAACTGGCATACACACCACCTTTTTGCACACTTCTTTCTTTTTCACCCCCGACGTACGTGTGCAGACACATACACACAGTTGCTTTTTGTTTTGTCTTTTGGAGGGTTTTTTTTTTGTTTTTGTTATTTTGGAGGGTTTTTAGGGGGTGTCGGTGTTTTTAATATCCGAGCTTATTTGTTTAGACGTGTACACTTCACATATAAGTCTACCGGGCTGTACAACATTGCCGAGTTTTCTTGCCTAGTCGCAGTTTTATGCACACCTACATTTACATGCATTCAATTTAATAACTTCAAGTTCATGCGAGCGCACGTTCACGTGCGCGCATGCGCACAAGCGTACACACTCACAATCGCACATACATAAGTACATACATTGAGATAAATGTAAATATTTTTTTAAATGGCGATAATAATATCGACATTTTTTAATGTAAGTCTTTGTTCGCAATATATCTATCCTCCTCGAGCTTTATGCTCTCACTGTGATTTACAAACTGATATCTCTCTTCACATGACCTCACTATTATGCAGTTGCCGCTATTGATAAAATTAAGTTTCTACACATATATAATAAGTACTAACATTCATTTTTGTAGACGAGTCAACCCTCAGACATGGGCAGCAGCAAATTTTTTATGTGTTTTGAATAAACGTGATCACTTTGTTTTAAAAAAGTATCAGGGCTCATTCTGTAATGATGTTACTTTTATCAGCTGATTCAGCCTTTAAGTCTTGAAACAATCTGGTATATTTTTCTCCCAGAAATATCTGTTACACTTCGTCACTGTATTTGCTTAGTGGTTGCATCAGCTGCACATTTAGTGTTAGTGGTCGATGTTCAAGTTCAAATGAAAGCCATGATTTCGAATGTTCATTTTCAAAAGGTTCTATTCTGGCATGACACAATCTTCCCAAACCCATTCTCTCTCTCTCTCTTTATTGCAGCCTTCTGTTGCATCAAGCTAAGCCTAATAATATCTGTTCAACATACAACATAAACATATTGTAAAAGCTTGATCTCGTTTTGTGTTGCCCTATCGATTTTTAAACTGTTAATTTTCACGATTAATCGTACTCAATTTCGATATTATTTCTTTTGCAAGAAAATTCTCTATTATTTGTTGCTTTCTTCATCGTATCACAAAGCCCGTTAGTCATAGACTTTTTTTCATAGATCAACACGCATACGAACAACTGACTAATCCGTGTGGCTAAAAATAGACATATCTCGTGTTTCTTTCTTCTGGAGTCTAACCCAAAATACCTTTAAGTATTGACATATGTACAGACTGACTTCTTCTCCCAGACACGTAGACACAGATGCACACAATGCTCGGTGCGATCAATCACTATTATTATTTTTTCCTTGTTTTTGCATTTGCTTTATCTTTTTTACTTTTACAATTATTTCAACTGTCAATTTACCATATAATAATGAGAGCAGTTTACTACTTTTACGAAAATTGAACATCCTCTTCACAGCCAGTCCTCATGGTATCATGTTTTTGTAATTTTCAGTGTTTCTATATTCACACTTCATATTAATGAAATCTGATATATGCTTGCAATTTTTAAAAAATGTATCTCATATCATACTTACAATTATACATACAATATCTATTTCAGTCAGTCAGTCAGATAGATAGATAGATAGATAGATAGATTGACTGTTTTGTTGATGTGTGAGTAAATATATCTAAGTGTATATTGCAAATATTATCTTCGTATGTGTCGTTTGTTTATTCACGCTTCTCTCTTTGTTTCTTATTTTAGAAACGTATAAACATATACACTTAAAGAATGAGTGACTGTTAGAGGGGGAGAGAGAGAGAGAGAGAAAAAAGAGAGAGGGAGAGAGAATCTTATGTGTTTCTTTTGCAGCATTTTGCACATTTTTCCTCGCGTGAGGAACTGCGATTGATTGATAGATAAACCATCTAGACCGAAAGAGATTAAAGTAACTATGAGGGGAAAATGCGAGAAAAGAGGGTCATGTTTAGGTATTTGTAAATAGAAGCTGAGAAATGTCGGCCATAGGAGAAAAAGTGAGGAACAAGCACAGATTGTGTTAAATGATGAATATAGCATGTCCATTTACAAGAGAGGTTCTACGTAGCAATACAAGAGTACATGATTGCAGGCGTGTATTTTTTAATAAAGTGATGAGGGATTGCAATGTCTATCCATGTAAGTCATATGAATGGTGCAATATATATATATATATATATATATATATATATATATATATGTGTGTGTGTGTGTGTGTGTATGTGTGTGTGTGTGTGTGTGTATTTGAATATGCACTTTTAATGCAAAAGCAAAAGAGAAATCGAATGTGGAAATTTGTCGAGCAAATAAACATTGGTATATATAAGTGTCTTTAAAACCGAATAAAGAAAGAGTATTTTATGAGAAAATATGGAACGCATGGAAACACAGTTTAAAAATTTGTTAATTATCAAAAACTTCTGGTGTAATGTGCGAGGTACCTTTAAGTTAACTTTACTCTTTACTGCCTCCAACTTTTCACTGTTTAAGTAGCGGTAAATTTTAGCCATTTGTAATTTCATTTACCTTCCCTCAAGCAAGAGAGAAATGCACTAGGAACTGCAGTCATTACACAAATTGCATTCATTACCAGTCTCATTCCCATTTACCGCTTCTTTCTTCAGGCAGGTTCTAATAATCTCGATTTCTGTTTCTCCTCAGGACAAATGCCTATCACCTTCAATTCCTCTTTCCCAACTGGTCAACATAGCCACAACCCATTTTTGTCCAAAATGAATGTTCCGATGACACATACATCTTGTTTTCCCACAAATCAGATGTTCGCCACCTCTATCCGCGCTTCTTCCCACAATTTAGGTATCCATCACACCCAACTCTTTTTTTCTATGGAATAAGACTACATTTCTCCACCACCCACTGTTTTCTTTCCACTGCTTCCTCTTCAATTCCTGATTATCCCTAGTCAGATTATAATTATCTCAACCTTCATTCTCACCCAGAACGGGTCTCCATCAAATTTATCCTCCACTTTTATCCTCAGAACAGATCTCTATCACCATTCCCTACTTCCATCCTCAAGGTAGACCCTTATCATTTCCATCGACTTCAGCTCCAAGACAGGGTAGGTCTATATCCCTGTCCCACTACTTAAGCTCCTCCATTTGTCATTACCTCCACTACTCTCATTAAGTCAGGTGCTCATCACTCCCATCTTCCGCTTCCCGCATCCGTGCAAAGTATGTTCCAATCACTTTCACTTCCGCTACCCCAACTCAAGGACTGGTCCTCAGTTCTTACATCGATTGATTTTCTCTACAGCCGGTCCGCGTCCCCTCCAAACTTTGCTTGCACCACCACCCTCAGGGCAGCTCACCTCCATTCCCTCACAATTAGCAAACGAAAGAAAGCAAAATATTTTTGTAAAAAGTCAGAAAAATAGAATAAGTGTGTGTGTGTGTGTGTGTGTGTGTGTGTGTGTGTGTGTGTGTGTGTGTGTGTGTGTGATTTTATCCAAAATTTAATCCTTTGTTTCGTTCATTAAGCTCAAGATAATGTTGCCATTGATTTGAATAGCATTTTTATCTCTTGAATGAAGAATATCTGTAAATGCAACAAACATCTCAATCGCTAGTAAATGTCTTATTATAGCTTTTAACGTTTCCTTTACATGTGAATATTTTTTCTTAACATTTTAGATTATTCATGCCACTTTTAAATGTTGTCAAAATAAACGCACGTGCTGAGTCAGTTGCTGTAAATTTCGTTCTATGGATCAAATTTATCAAACATTCTAAGAAAACAACAACAAAAAAATACACTGAAAAAAAAAAATGTCTAGTGCGAAATTACAACGTTCGCGTGAACTGTAAGTTGAATGTGTGTAACATTTTTATTTTGTGATGAAGAAATAACAGTTTGTTTGTTTTTCCAGCTACGCCCAACATATATAGATACGCATATAAAGAAAACCGAAATACTTTCCCAAGGTTTTCAAAGTGAAAATAAATAGAAAGACGTTGATTAGTTTATACAGAAAAGGGAAAGCACTTAAGTTATCACTTCTATTCATTCGAGGAAAAAAATGGAACAGCTTTTCGTTTTGCTTTCATTCTTCTGTCTGAGGCAAAAACAAAAAAGAAAAAAAGAAACGCCATTACATCTTACTCCCTACCCTATGCATCCACAAATACCATTTCTTATTCTTGCCGAGGATATCAGATATCCTAGGACTGTTGATCTGGCCTCGTTTTGAATAAAGCGATAAATTTAGATCTCGGCCAATTCTCTTCAAACGTTTGTGTTTAATAAAATATTTTTTCTTTAAAGTATTAATTATATTTTGACATCACAGAAATAGAAAATATTAATTTTATTAAAGCTGAAAACAATTTATCGACAACGACTATCACAATTTTTCTTATTCTTCTCTGGCTTAACCTGGAAGAAAGAAAATGTTGGAAATGCAACTAATTCGTTATTATTTATACATTTCAGAAATTTATGGAAAAATCATCTAATTTACTTGCAGCTTTTCGTATTAACATTCCAGTAAACATTCATGCTTATCATACAAGTCTTTATAAAATCTATTTGTTTGCTCAAAAAAATTGATCGCCATCTTTATAGTTCTTAGCACAGAATATGAAAGAAACGCGTTTTAATTTTCGAAAGCAATAAAGCATATCGCATAGTAATGGTGCGATTTTCATTTAGAGATCAAAATTGGAAGTTAACTTAGAAATTCCTTTATGTCACTTCCAATACTGACCGAAAGTGCAGTAAGTTTAATAAACATGACGGAAATAATATTAAACTAAATTTAAAAACTGAATTTATGGAACCATTTATGAAACATTTTAATTTTTTCTGTTAATATTTCATTCGCGAACCAACACAGAATAACAAATGGCACAATGTACACTGTTAAGACTGCTGAAACGTCATGTAAATATGCACCGATGTTCTACATTCTAATTGCTTCATAATCGCCGGCTTTTTTCATCTGATTTATCTTCATATTACTTAATTTAAACTTTGATAAATTATATACCGATATCTAATCCTTACATTACTCTTTTCTGATTTAAACAATAAGATTTTGAAAGATTTAATATGTAGTTTAATGACAGCAAAATAATTCTAATCACTCTGAAGTTTCTCCATGCTAATGCGTTTCGTATTGCGTCTCGTAATTGTTTTGTCAGTATATTGACCAACCCTGCGACACAATGTTGATTTTAAGCGGTTTTAAGGGGTATGAATTCAGAATTTTCCTTCTCCTTGATCGGTTGCCACAATTTACCCATAACTTTTATTTTTGTCTATATTGATTTGTTCTCTAATAAAAATGCCTTCGCTATAGCTCGCTTCATATAATAATAAAAAGACTGAATTTTTCGTCCAAATCTTTTTCAATCATTTATTCTTTACCATCTATTACGCATGACTTGGCTGACCAGGCGACACGAAACTAGTTTTCCACGGTTTAATGACGATGTTGTTAGACTCCGGTGAGACACAATAGCCGATTCATCAGCATTGGATTGAAATGCTATTTGATATTATATTTCTCTTCAGTCGACGAAGATTTCGTTCTTACATCACCTATTGACGCCTGCCGTCTTGAATTCACATATTCCTGGTGTACTTTTGCTGCCGTTACTTAAGAAAAAACTAAAGTAGTTGCCACTTCGTCGATACAGTGAGCCATCTTCATGGCTCCGAACGATCATTCGATATTAAATCCTGTCTTTATCAAATAACTGCCACTATTATACTGTCTTTATCAAATGACTGCCACTATTATACTGTCTTTATCAAATGACTGCCACTATTATACTGTCTTTATCAAATGACTGCCACTATTATACTGCTCCAGCAACAAAACCTTTATTATTTATTATTTATTATAGGCCCGCGTTCATTTCAACAAATGTGACCAGAGAAACTATCCAGTGGACAACTTTACTTTCGGTATTTCAATTTATACAAGGGTTGATCAATTGAATAATGAAAGTGATAGTGTGAAAAATTCTATGATCAACTTAATTACAAATCAACTTCATCATCTTCAAAATAATTCCCTTTAGAAGCCACACACCGACGATGACATTCTACCTTAGATTGAAAACACTGTTGAAAGCCTTCAACTGACACTGTCATCATGACCTGTTATGTGTTCTCAACAGTTCCCCAATGGTGACCAAGGCGCTGGTTTTTGAATTTTAGAAAAAGAAAATAGTCATAAGACGATCAAGAGGTCATAGGAGCAACTTGAATATTGTTTTGAGTAGAAAAATTGTTCACAGAGATAGTGTCTAGAAAGTAAAGAGTCTGTTTTTTTTGTGGGGTTTTTTTTGTGTTTTTTTGGGGGGGAGGGGGGCTTTTTATTGTTTTAACAGTCCACTCGGTTTTTTCTCTTTTTGTTTACAAAGAAATGGTACAAGTTTCTGTTCTTCAATATTACAAAATCCATAAATGAGAATTGATTGCTTCACAAAACACAACTTTTAAAAAGCTTTTGACTTAGGACTATCATGGTACAATTTTCCCGGAATAGATAAAAGTTGATAACAACTATTTTTGCTGTGTCGTTAAATAGACACTGTTTATCAAATTAATTCGAAGTATTTTGATAAATCAAATTGTGTTGTTGTTTCTTATAAACGAAACCGATTCAATCATCGTTCAACTATTTGCCATGAAATGTTTATTTGTCACGATAAAATCCTTAGTAAAGGGCAATTTCCATCGTCTCACTTACGAATTGACCAAATGGGTTAGATGGAAATTCTTTTTTCACGTCATTCATTTCTGCTTCTTCGCCCTGCAATCAGACAAAAATCATCATTAACAATGTTCGTTGAAAACAAAACAATGGATTTACCAGTAGGTGGAAATTACGTTCACCCCAGGATCTCATATCAAATACAAATGTTAACTACACTGGAACTACTACAATTTCCAAAGAACGCAGTCTTTTGACATTTTAGAAAATTCCTCAGTTGATATCAGATGAAGTTGTTAAGTTGCAACACTGTGGGCATCCAGCTGTTTTTTCTATCAAAGTAGGTTTTCATTACAAATGAGTGAGCTGATAAAAAAAAACAAGGTGCATCTGATGGTGAGGCTCGAGTTCTGGGTCTTTTGGAACTTTTTGCTATTATTTTGCTGTTATTTACCGGCTGTTCTGAACCAAAGGATTCGATATCTGGGTCAAAACAATCTGTTTGAGATAATGTTCAGAATGGTTTTCAACTACATCGATCCATTAGCTCTTAAAACATTGATACATTTCAAGGTAATTGAAAAAATGAAGCAATTTAAAAAATCCTATATTCTTGTGCATTTCATTTAAGATGACAAAAGAATTATAAGTCTTTTTTGGGGGTGGTTACAAAATAAAGCATCAAATAGATTTATAAAGCTGAAAACTATTTTCTTAACATGAACGCTGATCAATAGGAGGCTAAATGAATACTGACTGGAGAAAGAAAAGGCACGACGTTTATTTGGATAGACATGTAGGAAGACAAAATATAAAAACAAAGAAAACGATTTATAGAATCGATTTGTTTGTAGTTATAAGTGTAAGAGGTTAAACTGGCAGCATAAACAACGTACCAACACACATTGAAGTTAATTTGACAATCTACCGAAAAAAAACCAAAAATCTGCACTCACTAACTAAATTAATGTTTCCTTACTGTATAGACAAGACAAAAATTATCCACTTCATCCATTGGCTGTCAAAGTCAAACCAACACCTTCTCAATGAATGCTTTGATACTATGTTGAATGATTGATATCTTGTGCTTAACTATCTGATATTCACGCATTTAAAAATGTCTCTAAGGCCAACTGGTTCTTCATAGTATCCTTTCATTTCCCATCAATCAGTTAGGTTCACATCATATTTTTAACTATGAAATAATATAACTCTACTAGCATAGATCCCGTAAAAATGACGAGATTATCTACGTAGAGATCGGTACTTCTGACTAGAATCATACGTGTAGGATCAGTGCGTTCTACTTAGGATCAAAACTCCACTTCCTGGCCTCCCAACTATGGTCAAAAGATATGTTCCTCCTTCTCAGTTTGTTTTTCGTCCGTCAAGACGAGGCAAGCCGTGGCGATTTCAACTCCTGAGTAGCACGTCTTCATTGCACAAAAGATCGAAGTATTCTGGTGCGTTTAGGACACATGTCGCAGGGACTAAAGCAAAGCTTGCTCTCTTCTAAACGTACGCGATTCTGTCAGGGGAGATAATTTGCCTTCTCATCTCATTTAATCCTTTTTCTCGCTTTCCGTTTCATCTTCTCTTATTTATAAGGTAATTGTGACGGGGAAATTAACTAAAATCCCTAAACGGGACTTTATTTTCGCACGTGTGAAGACGGGGCAGGTTGGCACTTGATCCCCTACAGAAATAAGTCCTGTTCAGAGTTCTTTTCTCAGGCAGATAAGAACTGGCATATTACGTGAGGGAATAATTTAGGGCCAG
This sequence comes from Sepioteuthis lessoniana, assembly GCA_963585895.1. Classification (NCBI taxonomy): domain Eukaryota; kingdom Metazoa; phylum Mollusca; class Cephalopoda; order Myopsida; family Loliginidae; genus Sepioteuthis; species Sepioteuthis lessoniana. Next base: position 163,874,352 of record OY757904.1, on the reverse strand, counting down.
ACTGGCCACCGCTGGCAAAGGGGTCCAAAATTTCACACTATCACACACCCACCAGGCCACTAAACTTCTTTCCCTTAGATAATTGAAGAATACGGGCCTATAGGTCTTAGTTGTAATAATATTAATATTGCTACAGTCGGCAACTCCGGTTTCCCGTGTGATGCTTTAGGAATTAATAGGACGGTTCTAAGCAAGATAATGTAAGGCGAATAGAAGCTGAAAGGAAAGCATGAAATAATAACATAGACCACATGGTAAAATGAAAATACATAGGTTCTTTACTACGGTTATATATATATATACGTTCAAAATGTCAAAGATATATAATAGGATAGTCCATGAATATAAATGTCTTTTCTTGGCTTTTATCCTTTTTCAAATTGAGAGAGAGAGTGGTAACAAAAATTGGGTGTAACGGAAAATGTCCCAAAGTTACTTATCTTATTTTTTTGACGGGGTTCCACTGGAGAATTTCTCTTCTTTCACGGGCTAATAGACTTTGTACTGTTTTTAATGCTGGCTTGAGAGACTCAGGTCTCTCATGTCTCAGTCTTTTGTCTTTAGCCCGGAGTGAAATGGCTATCGTCCGTCTGCCACGGGACTTGTCCAAAAAACCCCTTTTTTGTATTTACTTCCGCTGAGGGGAAGGGAACCCCACTTCCGTTTGAGGCTCCCGCCAATCATTTGGCTTCATTTTTCTTTCCCCTTCCGATGTCCGGCGACCCAAGGTCACTTAAGTGCAAACATCTGCGTGACCCACATGTTCTCCTAACGGTCACTTTTTGACTGCTAGATAATTTTAGTTCAACGGGGGGAGGGAGTATCATTCCCACCTCCTCGTCTCCGTGAGCCATCACGTGACAGTAATAATTATACTTAAATGCGTAAACTTTTATCAAAATTTACTTTATTCAAATCGATTATAACTCAGGAAATGATTATTTGTACGTCACATAAGATGTTCCTTTTGTTTTGATTTATAAAATTGATCACAATTGATACTGAATCTTTTATTTTATTTTATTTCGTCATTCATTATTTTATTTATTTATTTATTTTGAGTGTTCTGAAATTTGAAACTTCCTCTCCTGCTCTGACCATTAAATTCTGTTTTTATGTCTTAAATGCTGACCCGTCTGACCCATCTTATATTGTATTTCTTTCTTTTTTTACATATGTTTAAATCACTCTAAATATGGCAACTTGTCCACTTCAGGTATTGGTTACAAATTGATAAATGAAGCAAAAGGATAAGACAAAAGAATATTACATCGGGGAAATTCAAAATAAGACAGGCTAAGACACTAATGAACACTGGATTTTAAAAAGTCCGAGGTTGTAGCTACAAGAAAAACATTCATGAGAGAGTTTGATCCATTTGGACTATATACATATATATATATATAATTACATCTAAACTTCAAAGTATTCTGTCTCACATCTGAAATTTCATCATGCTTTCCTATTAAAAGAAAACCTATTTTTCTTTGAAAGTGAATCAATGAAATTAACTATATGTCTCCATTTAGAAGAACGCGAAGCAAAGACAGACTTGTTTTGATTTTCTCTCATCATCATCATCATCATCATCATATCGTGCTGGCAGCACGGATATCCCTGACCCTCTCTCGCCACTCCTCCCTATCGTTCATCGCCCTAGGCAGGTCTTCAGGACAACAACCTGTATCCTCACATAGCTGCTGAATGTACGTTCGTGCTGGTCGTCCTGCTTTTGCGCGGCCGTGTGTGGGGATCCATAAGAGTACATCTCTTATGAGTTCATCTCTGCTTCTCCAGCAATGTCCTGCATGTCTGGTTCGCCTAACTTGAATAGTTTTCGTGATAGGGGGTAGGTGGCCGTACAGTTGGTGTCTCGTGGGGTGTTGCTGCCAGGACTTGTTCAGGATTGCACGCAGCATTCTTGTGTAATTGCCATCTAGTTTCTTCTCCAGCCGTTTTGTTAGCGTCCATGTAGTGCATCCGTATAGCAGTATCGATGTGACCGCTGCCTGGAAGAAACTGCGTTTCATTTTATCGGTTAGGTCTGATTTCCATATAATCGATAGCCTATTGATAGCTGTCCATGCTTTCGTTAACCTCGTTTCGATGTCCTTTTCGGTTGATTCGACGCTGCTTCCTAGGTACGTGAATTTGTCTACTAGTTTAAGAGGGGTTCCTTTTAGAGTGGAGATGTCCCCCGTTTGGTTATAGCACATATATTCCGTTTTGTGTGCATTAACATGGAGGCCTATGCTTGCTGCTGCTCGTTCCAAACTATGCAGAAGTGTTTCGGCTTGGTCAGGTGTATTTGCCAGTATCGCTATGTCATCGGCGTAGTCGGCGTCGGTAATTGTTGTTGCGGGATATCTTCTGCTTCTTTTCTTCGTCAGTTCGAAGCCATTCTCTTTGATTTTGCTAATTATTCTGGTGATTGGTTCATGCGTTATTTTTGGTGGGTTTCCAAGTAAGTTTTCGAAGTGCTGTTTCCACAGTTTTATTCTTTTTTGTTGGTTTGCTGCTTTAAGTTTTGCTTTGGCTGTGTTCTTTCTTCTGCTCACTTCGTTTATTGTTTGCCAGGCAATTCTAGATTGTCTATCTTCCACCGAGTCTCTAATCTTATCTATCTGATTTTGAATGTATTCTGTCTGTTCCTTTATATATATGCCTGCTAATTGATATTGTGCCGTTTTTAGTTTTAAGGCATTTGTGTTTGTTGGGTTTTTCGATAGTTTTTGGAGGCTGTTTTCACTAGTGCACGTTTTTCTCTCACCGCTAAAGTTTCCCATGGGACTCTATATTTAGTTTTAATTTTTGTTGGAATGTATTTTGCTGCTGCCTCGAGGTGTGCATTGACGAAATTTTCGTATTCGTCGTTTGGTGTACTTTTTTCCGTCTTTTCTTGTAGTGTTTCGAATCTGTTTCTTAATTCTAATACGTATTTATCTCTTACATCTTTGTTGTTTAATAGGGCCCAGTCATAGTGTTTGGTGGTCGCAGTTCGTTTGTCGTTTTTTCGTAGGCTTAACCGTATTTTCGCTGTGACTATTCGGTGATCGGTGGACACACCCTCAAAAGAGGAGTATGCCTCGCAATTCAATGCACTATTCTTCCATTTCTTGTTTATAAGGACGTAGTCTATCTGAGCTTTAGTATTGTTTGCGTACGTGTATGTCCATAGTTTGCCCTCTCTTTTTTGGTAGTTTGTATTGAGGCATGCTAATCTATTTTCTATCATGAAATCTGTTAGATGTTGCCCATTTCTATTTGACGTGTTGTGGAGGCTGTATTTGTTGTTTCCGTTTTTCCCGATTTGTGCATTCATGTCTCCGCCAATGACTAACATGTTGTGTTTCGGGATGCTACGCACTAATGAGGATAACTCATCGTAGAAGGTGACTATTTCATTTTCTTCACTAACATTGGTGGGGCTGTAGCATGAGACGATTGTTGCTCTGGGGTTTCCGTTAAATGTAGCTGCTATCATTCTAGGTTGTATTTTCTCAACGCTATTAAGCGTTTTTAGTGCTCTAGGTCCTATAAGCAATCCTACCCCTCCTACTGCGGCGTTGACAGAGTTTTTCCATGCGGATACAGTGGCGAGCGACCATCCATTGCCAGTTTCGTGATATTTGATATCTTCTGTGTGCGTGTATCTGTGTTCTTGTATGCATATTATGTCTATTTTATGTTCTTCGGCCGATGCGATTAGCTCTGGGAGTTGTCCTATTCTATTTAAGGTTCTTACGTTAAATGTGGCTATTTGTAGTGTTTGCTTGCATTTTAGTAGTTTTGATTGTTTGAGCTCTGTAGCTGATTTTTCGAACACCGAGGCTAGGGCTCCAACCTCAGCAGGACGCGCCCCTTTTTTACCCGCGCGAAGAGCGATGCGGTTTGTGTAAGTGGTTTGAGTGTGGGTCATGGTTATCTTTCGATGGCTGTTTTTTATTCTCTTCTATAGAAGCCACTCTTATAGAGGAGCAGCAGTAGTTCCCCGATCGAACAGGCGATCCTGAGCGAAAAGTCGTCAAACTCACGTCCAGGACCCATTTGGGTATTGAGTTTGGTCGTCCATTGGTTTATTCAAATACCTTTACGTACATCATGCTGCTTCCCATGTGCATATAAAAAAAAAGGCGGGGGGATTTGTTTTAAGTTTTAACTTAGTTAAAGTCCAACATTAAGGTACTTTCTTATGACTTTCACTAGTACTGACTTATACTTTTTTTGCTGTATTGGGACTTTTCCTGGGTTTTTCATTTTTTTTTTTTTCTTCCTACAGTTGGGGACCTAGCAGGCTTCAGGAATTATAGAGCCTTTTTTTTTTTTTTCCTTTTTCCCTTTCCGGGGGGGGGGGCTGTGGTAGCATTCTAGGCTTTTTCTTCTAAACTACTGTTAGGGCTTTCTTTACGAATTTTTAAATTATTCGATAGAAGATATTCAAAAACATTCTGCCTTGTTCGCTGACATGTGGATAGGCTAATATCAAATATCAAAAAAAAAAAAAAAAAAAAGAAAAAAAAAAAAAATTTTCTCTCATGCGTCAACATATTTTCTTGGTTAATGGATAGTAAACTCACTGTGTACATTGTCAGGTGTAAAACCGAAATTCCTTTGCTTTTAAAAAAGAAGAATTTTATATTAGCCCGATTATCACTGCTTTGAATCAGATATTTTCTCTTTCTTGTTATCATAACGACTTACTTCTTTTTAATCCGTCATTCGTTCACCTTGCAGTTATTTGACATACGCGACTCAAGGCAAGTGTAAAGATTTTGATGAGGTATTGAGTACATGAAATTGTTGATGTGAATAAAAGGTTAGCATCAAATATGAAGTAAGAATAGGATAATCAAACGAAAGACAAGATTTCTTCTTCAACACTGACCTTAAACCAAAAGCTGAAGCATTGAAAAGAAATGTTTGTTTGTCTTGGATGAGATAAAAAATGATTTCCCGTCTAAATTGGCTATTGACAACACAAAAATGAATTGCATTTATAAAAAATAAAAATTTATTTCAGCAGATTTACGCGATAAATACCAGAAACAGTTCAGATAGAGATGAAAAGGATAAATTTCTTCGACCTTTTTGATATCAGATCTCTTACCTTTCGTACTTATAAACACAGAAAAAACAAAAAATCATATTTTATTTATTACGAATTATCAAATGAGGAAAGACACTTATTTATTCAAAGTGACATATCCATACGTCTCAATAAATCAATATATATGTCTACTTGTATCTTGCTTAATCTAGTAAAATGGGTCAGTAAAAAATAAAATATTTCCATTTTCTATCTTCCCCCTCACTATACATACGAATATAACTGAAAGTCTTTTTATGTATCTAATTTTGTAAAAAAGAAACGTGTGTTTTTATGACAGTGTCTTGCAAGTTCTTTAGTTTATTTGTATTGGTGTAACGGACCGCAATCTTTTATCCTTCTTGAGAGAAATAAAATTAGACCAAAATAATATTAATTGTCATGTTTATTCAAGGCAGTATTTAAAGCGAAGCATACATCGCAGGATCTCCTAGTTGACTTGCTGATTGATCGTTTGATCGCGTAGCAAGAACTTGATGTGGATATTGAAGAATGTTCTCAACCAGACTTTGACTTTTGACTTGGTTTTGTTTTTCGCCCTTAGCGACGTCTCAGACTTCCATTGACTGCTCTGGCGGTTGGTTTCCAGGTCGTACTCAAAAATCTATATCTCATCATCAGAGATGACTCTACGAAGCAAGTCTGGTTCAGTTTGAAGACGCCCGATGATGTTCTGCTGGTGGCATTTCTGATCATCATTTAACAGTTTGGGGACCAATTTTCCATTTCTGCATTTCCAATTCTTCCAAATGCAGCACTTTTTCATGTCGAGCTGATTTCCAATCATTCGAATATTCAACCAACGATCACAACACACCACCTGCCTTAACCACTTGACGTTGACCTCAGTCCTGCTTGTTGAAGGCCTCCAGCTCCTTGAGTCATCTTTCTCCTCCTCGCATCCATCTTTGAACCGCTTGTGCTACACAAAAACATGTGTGCATGACATTGTGTGAGCTCCATACTTTTGCTGAAGCATTTCAAGTGTATTGTGGTGGAGTTTCGCCAACCGGCACAAAAATTTCCGGTTTATTCGTTGCTCGGTGTATATCGTTCCTTCTTTAATATTTATAATTGAACGACCTAAAAAAGATGAGGTGTAAACAAAAGCAAGTGAAAAAATGCAATCGATGCAGAAAGCTAAGATTACAATTATATACTCCGAAGATATCATGTTAGTTGACAGCACAATCCACTCATCCCTTTTTCGCCCATAACTCAAACTGCACAGCCAGTCGTGTTACTTTTCAGACTGATCTCGTAAGTCGTAAAAATTGCAGAGAAATTTCATTGAATAATTCTTTTCATCTTATAAACTTTTATACAAATTCTAATTATCGCTTGATATCGAGCGCTTTTTACCTGTCATTAATGAATTTCTTTGCATGTAATATTTTCTATTATGAATTACTCAGAGAAAGAAATTATAAATAAAAAAGCTTCCAAATTTTGAAAGATGTCGACAGGTCTAAAACTTTGGTAGGTTCTTATTTCAAATATTTGTGGGTTCATTTTTTATTTTTACTTATTTGAAATTTGTTGTTTTCCGTCGATTTATGATTTTAGATTTACTAGTATGTATGGGTTTGTTTGTTTGTTTTATCTACTCTCTATTTCCTAAATTTGTATCCAGAATTGAACATTGCAATGATAATTGAATGAAAACTGCCTGATGGTTTTGTCTGTTCATGTACTTTTAGTGATCACAGTCTAAATCTCGTATTTTTGTGGAGTGTCGTGCAATTTGTTGTTTAAAAATCAGTCATTCAAAAAAAAATCAAACTGTCATAAAAGGCAGCGTCTGTTTTTAATGACAGTTTAATTTTTTTTATTATTAATAGTCATTTGAAATAAAACTGTCATATTATTTTAGTTTATTTGGATCGGACAATTATATTTTAGAGATGATTCTGTTGGAATTTATTAGATTAAGATAGTGAAGTTCTAAAATGTTAGAGACAGCGGTAGATCGTAAAGTTTCACTCCTGCCCCTTGTGGAAATGGAATCAGTCGAACGACATATATGTGATGGAACGAATAAAGAAGTTCTGTTGTTATAGCAACCATACAATGACTGACGTGGAATGATCGTTAAGATCAGAAAGATGTTGTACTCGATCTCAACGGAAGGAATATGTGAATTTCGGACAGACATCAGCAGCACGTGAAACCTGTGAACATTCACAGATGATGCAAGATCGAGACCGCTGGCAACTGACATCGATGATAACAACCCAGCGAAGGAGAATTTTGCATCAAATCGCATCCCAGTTCAACACTGATGTAGATAAAGCCATCAGACAACGCACTAAACAGCTCACATTGTTTTATACGATGTTTCTTAGTCGTCAACTAACAAAGATAGCGCTTACTACTGAGGCCACTTTATCAGTTACTGTGTGTTGACTGGACCATTGAGCATCGCTATTAGAGTGTGCAAAAGTGGCACCATGTTGTCTGTTCAGACGAGTAATATTTCCAGCTATTTCAAGCAGACCGTCGAGTTTGTGCTGACTACATGAGGCTATTGATCCAGCCTATCAGCAGGATACTGTGTAAGCTGCTAATGAGTGGTGTGAGTGTCTTCTTTTGATGTTGGCAAAGACAACAAGTAAAACTGGGGTATGTCATGACGAATGAGATATACTTAGATGTTGTTGCAGATTATTTGCTCCACTTTATCCTCGCAGTATTTCCAGATTTTAATGATTTGTTCCAATAAGATAACCCAAGCCGCTATCGAACGTGATTAATATAAAATTGATTTCAGGAACACTCGACAGACTTCCGGGTAATCCGCTAGACCCCATGCATCATATTCATGTCACGCCGACAGCACGAATATACCTGACCCTCTCCCACCACCCGTCTCTATCGTTCATCACTCCCGGTAGGTCTTCAAGGCTACATCCTATATCAGCACAGAGCTGTTGCATATAGGTTCTAGCTGGCCGTCCTGCCTTTGCTCGTCCACGTGAAGGGGTCCACAGGAGTATGTCACTTATGTGTTCGTCCCTACTCATCTAGTAGTGTCCCGTATGTCTAGTTCGTCTAACTTGGATTGTTTTCGTGATGGGTGGTAGGTGGCCGTACAGCTGCTGCTTTGTGGGGTGCTGCCTCCAAGACTGGTTCAATATTGCCCGCAGCATTCTTGTGTAATTCCGTCAAGCTTTTTCTCCATACGTTTTGTTATTATCCATGTAGTGCACTCATATAGCAATATCGACACGACCGCTGCTTGGAAAAAACTGCGTTTTATTTTAGCTTTCAGTTTAGCTTTCCCAGTGATCTTCCTTCTGCTTGGACCGCATGCATACTAGATCTAAAGCGCCCATGAATAAGACGTAGCACAGATATCACCAAATTCCTTGAGGCTACACTCTGTTGGGTGAGAGATTGGTTTGGTTGCGTTTTAATGGCAAACCCTGCTAATATATATATATATATATATGTGTGTGTGTGTGTGTGTGTGTGTGTGTGTGAGCGAATAATTTGTAGATAACTTTATTTTTAAACAAGCCAGAGCTCATTTATTTGCACACAATTAAATGGTTTCAAGTATTCCTGTCTAATACTAATAATTCTTTTTAATATTCATTATTTGTTTGCATACAGTTATATGGTTTCAAGTATTACTATTTCAGCGCAACTGACCCTTACCCACCACCACCTTCTAACACCTTTAAAATACGGTCGAGACAGTCATATTGGTGCTAGGGCTTGACATGACCAGCCGATTGATCAGACCGTGTCTCCCCGACCACCCATCTAACCCATTGAGGGCCAAAGTGGAGTCTTGCAGGTCACATAGCAACAGCTGCTCAGCTACCAGGATCCTCTCCTCAAGCATCAAAGATCGCCACTCAGGGCCAACTAATGGCCTTGTTGTGGAGGATTACGGACCCCGTTACTGAGAAACAGTCTGCATATTGTACAGCCCAAGCCGACAAAGCGGAGATAGATAGATAGATAGATAGATAGATAGATTTTATTAATTATTATCTCCTTTATAGATATAAGTACCCCGAAAAATTGAAACTTTTTCAAACTGGTCGCAAGTTGGATGTTCTACAAAATCCTAAGAAGCTGATGATTAATTGCTGATCACGATATATTTATATACAAAAATAAAGACTTTACAAAGACGTATAAAAATATACATTGATAACATATTGTTTTAAGTCGCCTTAATGACTATCACATCACATTTGTTTTTGTCACGGATATTTATCTACCAATTTTCTTTTTTGAGAATCATTTTTTATAATTGAACAAGTTTATTAGATATTGTAAAACATAAGACATTATGAAGAACTTGTCTCGGTTGTTTACATCGCATAAGAAATAATTGAATATTTTCTGATAAGAGTAAATGAAAATAAAAATTTTAAAAACTATCCATAGTCTAAAAGAATTTTAGTTGAATAATTATATCTATCAATTTTATTCCAAGGGAGGTAACTCAGTCATGAAAAAACCGCGTATTTGTTGTGCTGAGAAAATCAGATACAGGTAGTGGGAAAAATAAATTATTGTTTAAAGACAGTAGTTTATTTTTTTAAAAATCATAAATCTAATTTAGCCTGTGTCACAGTTAATATTTATAAGATATATTTATATTCTATTGGTAATTTTCGGTCTCTGGTGAGTAAAAGCATTTTATACTTCAAAGGAAACTATAGCAAAAACTCTTGTTTTTCCGAACAATATCTCTGAACTCTCGATTACTGATACTTTTACTCAAATATTATTAAAAGTATTCACATTAAAACCATTTCAATTCTCTGAGGTGTTCACAAATTGTCTAAACTTTGTTAAGATACTGGACATTCCTTTAGCATCACTTTTGGTCATCTCTTTTTTCGCTAATTAGTGAGAGATATTCTTTTACTTTGAAATTTGTAAAACAAATGCAGACGTCGTCGAATGAAGGAATTTTTTTTAGATCAAAAGTGATCCGTAGTTGGATTGCAGGGAAAAAGGACTTAGAAATATAGGACTTAGAAAAGACTGTGTTGTAGGTGTAGATTAGATTACTAGTAGAAATGAATTAGACATGTAAAACTACCGCGTAATTATTAACAGGACGTAGAGGAGTAGTCGGGGTGGGAATATTCATTTCACAAATGCAAAATTAACCAAATATAAATTCAAAATTGCTTTTTCTTCTGAGAAAATAAAAAATGCTCTACTCTAAAAGCAGTGGGTACAGTCTAAGATTTCTTTGATCTGTGGTGCTGGGTTGATGATCTTCATTACGGTTACCTCAAGAATGCTTTTAAAGAAAAAATCCCTTTTCAAAATTATTAGGCTCGTACTTGAAAAGTTCATAAACCAAGCGGTATAAAGAAGTTTTAAGTACTTTAGTAAATTACAGATTTTGAGCGGGAACATTTTCTTTTGTTGTGAAACTGAATGTTTTTATACATTTTTACATCAAGAAAACAAGATGAACCTCAAACGCAAAAAAAAAAAAGAGCAAAGATATTTACTGCAACAGAAAAACTACAGGCAGCAGTTCAAAGATGTCAGCTTGAAAGAAGAAGAAGAAGAAGAAGAAGAAGAAGAATAGAAAAAAGAGCTAAGATTGATTCGATTAATTTTATGGGAGAGAGAGGAATAATTATTATATGGTGTTGTAAAAGCAATTGGGTTAAAGGTTTGCTTCGTTACGCTCTAATTGTTTCGACTTTACTGTAAACTAGATATTACTCCAAGGACGTATCTAATCTGCTGATGACTAATTTTAGACGACGCTGGACTGTTTAAATGAAACTTTTGAACTTCTTTCATTTCAGTACTGATGTTGCACGCATACGTGCATGGCCTCAAAGGCCCCCACCTTTAATTTTATCTTTTAAAAAAGAAGCGGCTCAGATGCGTGTAAAACTAAGTGTAGGGTATTTGGATAATAAAAACAGTGTGTGTCTAGCAAACTTCCATCACTTTGTTAGTGATTAACGCATGAAGTTTTATCATCATCATCCCCATCATCAAGTCACACTGACAGACAACACGGAGTTCCCTGACTCTCTCTCTCTCTCTCTCTCTCTCTCTCTCTCTCTCTCTCTCTCTCCTCATCCGTCCCTATCATTCATCGCTCTTGTTAGGTCTTCTAGACTGCATCTACTATCCGCACAGAGTTGATGTAAATCTTTGCTAATTGGCCGACACTGGCGTATTCATGTGTCGGAGTTCATAAGAGTTCGTCGCTTATGAGTTCGTCCGTGCTACCTCGGCAGTGTCCCGCATGTTTTGTTTGTCTTAGACGAATCATGAGATGAGGGGTAGGCGTCCATACAACTGCTGTTTTGTGGGGTGTTGCTTTCAAGATTTGTTCAAAACCGGCCGTAGCATTCTTGTGTAGTTCCTACGTAGCTTTTTCTCCATGCGCTTCGTTTGCGTCCTTGTAGTCCATCCATACAGTAGTACTGACACAGCCTGGAAGAAATCCCGTTTTATTTTATCATAGAGATCAGATTTTCATATGATCGATAGCCGGTTCATAGTTGTCCACGCCTTAGTATATGAGCATAAAAACTAATAGTTGCATATATTTAGAGCTTTATAAATTGGGTACAAATGTTTTTGACAAAATTGATATTATAAATTTTTATCGCAAAACATCTTAGCGATTATTTGTGGAAAATGCTTTACAGAAGATTTAACCTTTCAAGAGTATTCTTGTGGAATATCGGTTCATTCTTATTCACAAACAGTGTTTAATTCAAAGTTTCTTAGATCCCTTTCAGGAAAAAAACTTCTTCAAATGTTGACAAGAATTTTTCCATCGGATTCAAATCAGGAGAATTACTAACCTATTTGAGCACTTGGATTAAGTGTGTACAAAAATTTCTAGTGATAAAAAACTATTGAACTAGGCACTAGAAAACTATTGAACTAGGCACTAGAAAATAGAGCTGGGAAACTTTTACACACAACGAATACATCGTTCCTCTTTAAACAATCCTCGAGTGATTAACTGATTGATTTTAACGGCATATCAACCCGTCACGGGTTATTTTATATCTAAATCGCGTTCGTTGTATGTTTTTATAAATATAATTTGTATATGTAGGTCTTAAAGGGTTTTTTTACCCACGGTCCTATTGAATACGAATAACTTGACCCATAGATTGGACACTGACCAGATCAGAGTAGAACTGAAAGTAATGTCAATAAAGGGATACTTCACACTTCCCAGATATAGAGAATTGGAGTTTTACCATCAGACGCAATTTAATTTAGTTTTATTTACCCAAGACATGCCTTTTGAGCGGGTTTTACCTCTCTATAGAGAATGTAGTCAGCCTATTCTAAACTCTGCCGACAGAACGAGAATTCCAGAAAATTAATCAAAGGTGTTTTTCATTAAAAATTGATCAAATATTTAAAATCCCTGCGTAACAATAATAATAATAATAATAATAATAATAATAATAATCAGAACTTACCAATACTTGGGAATATTGAAAGCGGGCGCCATCAAACAAACAGAGAGGGAAAAAAAGTTATTTTTTTAAATATCTCAGGCGAACGAGAAAACTACTCGAAAACAAATTACATAGCAGAAACCACATCAAAGGGATAAATAGTTGGGCTGTTTCCCTCATTAGATACTCGGGATCATTCTTAAAGTGGACCAGAGAAGACCCCCAACAAATGGGCCAGAGAACGAGAAAACCCAGGACGATGCATAAGGCTTTACATTCCAGAAACAACACAGATAAATTGTATGTGTCGAGAAAAGAAAAAGGAAGAATACTTGCTAGCATTCAAGATTACATAAACAAGCAAAGAGGAAGATTGATTACAGCCATCAGAAACAATACAAACAACGCAAGCACCAACAGAATAGAAATAACCACAAAATTAAAATCGAAAGGAAAACAACTCTATGGATACTTCGAGTAACAAACAAACGAAATATCACACGAGAAAACTTGGACATGGCTAAGAAAAGAGAAACCTTTAGAGAGAAACTGAATCTCTAACGATAGTAACACAGAACAACGCCATAAGGACTGACGAAACCAAAGCAAGAATAGACAAGACTCAATAAAATGGCAGATGTAGTCTATGTGGTGATAGAGATGAAACGATTGTGACGCTGCATAAATAATTATCTCAGGACGAGAGTTTATTTTATGCTCATGTGACGTCAGGGGCAGTCTGGCACTTGACCCTCCGCAAAATAAGTCTTAGTCAAGACTCCTATTTCGGGCATATGGTAACTGACAAATTATATGGGGTTTGATTTGGGGCCAGACTAATCTCCGGCGTTGGCGAGGGGATTTCCAGTTCACTTTCACATACCCCACCAAGTCCTTTGTTTTCCTACCCCCTCGGATAACGGAAAGCATGGACTTTTAGGTTAAAACAAAATATATTTCACTGTAGTCAAATTTCCAAAAATTCCTTCATAATGTTTTAAGGTGAATGAGACATTTAGCGAGAATTGATGAAAGCGATACGAAGCTGAAACATGTGCAAAGGAAGGCGACTCGATAGATAAATAACATAACCAATAGATTTCAACACCTTGCATTTAAAAATAGAACAAAGCTTTAATAGGCGACGACCAAACAAATAATGATAAGATTTAAGAAACAGTTCCTTTTTCTTTACTCTTTTCTTTTTAAGATACCGGCTATATTAAGCCAGCAAGCAGTGCCAAACACAAAGGTCTCTCTCAACAGTCCTTTTCTTCTTTCTCCTTTCTTTCTTTCTTTCTTTTTTTCTTTTCTTTCTTTTACTTGAGAAAGTATCTAAGTCCATTCATTTATTTACGGTTTACGAAACCGAGTCCTTTCAGTTTCTCTTTTTTTTTCTTTTCTGAATACATAAAATTCCAATACTTAGGAAGGGTAGCAGGAAAAGCAGTTTGAGTTGTACTTATCTTTCATAGGGCTTACTTCTTGGGTTCCTTTCTCTTACGGACGTGTGACATCCCCCCAGAATCGGCTGAATCAGCCTTTCTGCTGACTTCTGTCCAAAGATTCTGTTCTATGCTTTTTACGGGGACCTCCCGGAGCTTTTGGCTGTAAACCGACGTCTTTATCCGCCGACTTCTGTCCTCAAAACTAAAGAGTCTTTTCCAAATTTCCTCTGACGAAAAGGTATCATTTTGGCGCTAAAGGGTTTGGCCAATCATTTGGCTTTTTCTTCTTCCTCTATTTCCTCCGGTCCTGTTACTAGAGTGACCAGCATTCCCTTCTCTGCCCAACCGATTATAGGTCATGGAGTGCAGGCAGTTCTTCCCTTCATTCTGACCTGGATTCGCGGTCCGTCCTTGGGCCGGTTGATTCAAACACCGTAGAGTAGGGGAATTGACCTCCTTTTCCCTCTCGGTAGCATACCACGTCACACTATCCATCCCATAATGAGTGAATGCAGCAAGTAAGCGCAAAGAGAGTATAAGACTAGACACGACTGGGTAGATCCACTAGGAATGGCGCAAAACAATTGAAATTTGACCAGACGAACAAGTGGTATATGCACAACCTGGAATCCCTCCTAGAGAACGAGACGCAAAAGATTTTCTGGGATTTTGATACACAAACGGATCACATAATTTCGGACAGACGACCAGACCTTGTCATAGTCAACAAAAAACCGAGAACTTGCCGAATTGTGAACTTTGCCGTCCCGGCAGATCACAGAGTAAAATTGAAGGAAGGTGAAAAGAGAAATAGGTAGCTAGACCTTGCTAGGAAACTGAAAAAAACTATGGAAGATGAAAGTGGCGGTGATACCAAAGGGACTGGAAGAATTGGAAATAAGAACGCGAGTGGAGACCATCCAAACGACAGCTCTGTTAAGATCGGCCAGAATACTGAGAGGAGTCCTGGAAACTTGAGGAGATTTGCTGTCATTTAAACTCCTGAAAAAGACCATCAGCAGATGCTGGGGAGCAAAACTCTCAAAGGAGTAACAATAATAATAATGATAATCACTAAGAAAAAGAAATCGATAAGGAAGACGACGAGAAGAAAGATACAACTTCTTTCATTTCCAACTCCTGTTTATAAATCTAATATTGATTATATGCGACAATATTTTTCAGTATTGCTGTCACTCTTTAGTATCATCCCCAGATGGGAGAAGCTCTTACTCTTCAACAGGGAAGCGCATTCTTATCTCCACCGATAGGGTTGACTCCTCAAGTGAATTCTTTGTTAATTACGAACAGACTTATGTTTTAGAAGTATATTTAATATTTTTCAATTTTTCAAAATTTGTTGTATATATATATATATATACTTTAGCAGCAAATCATTATCTAAACAGATTTGGTTGAATACTGCAGATTGTTTCTTTTTTAAAATCTTCAAGTGAAGACGTTCAAGTCTTCTCACTAGTCTTCTTACTTCTGGGTCAAGTTGCTAAAGAAAGAAGCCTATATTAGCCCGAGCGCTTTCGACCATTTCGCTGGTCATCTTCGAGTGTCGTGTTAGATCGTATGTTACAGTGAGTTTTATATTTATTCGGAGTGGCTTTTTTTTTTAATTATATATATAAATTATAGACCCTGGTAACACGATTCCCGGTTTGCATGTATAAAGAGTATGCATTTTCATGATTCTAGCTCCATAGCTTCACATCTTAAAACCCATTTTATATCCAAATCCAAATGTCAAAAAATTCTAGTTGAAAACACCACTATAATAGCACACGAAATAAATAAGCTACGACTACAAATCCTAGAAGCCCTACATATAAAAACAAAAACAAAAAAAAAACTAAAACCAATAGAATTCATTTTGAAAATAACAACAATATTTGCAAATGCTTTTATTTCTTTTTGTTTTTGTTTTTTTTGTTTTTTTTTTAATATTCCATATTTCTTGTTAATATTCTAGTTCTGTTGATAGTGTTCTGTTTTTTAATTCATCAGCGTCTCAGTTTTATCCAACTCTGCGTTTGTATAGTTTTGTTATGTAATAAAACCCCCAAAACTTTCAAAACTCATTAAAAAACACTCTTTACACATGCAAGCAACCCCTAATGATGGCCTATGAAAGGTCCGAAAGCGTTCGGGACAACTCTAGTAAATTCATCCACCAATTCCAACCTGAATACAAGACACTTATCAGGAAACTTGACAGGACCATTATAAGATCATATAGGCAAAATGTGTCTTTATTATTTAATCAAACATATATATATATATAGAGAGAGAGGGGGTGAGGGAGAGGTACGTAGGCATTCGTACACATAGAAATATTCCTAGCGATTCTAATCTCCCCACAAACACCTGTTTACATAGTTGTATTTATACATATAATGAACAATTTTTTTTTTGTTCTCGACATTTTTCTTTCATCACAGAAATAAGTTGCTCTGTGTACGCGACAATATGCTCAATATGCACGCGACAATATGCACATATCTTTGATGTGTTTTCATAAAACAATGTCGTTTGTTATTCTGAGGATATGCTTCATGTCATGAGGCTCAAGCCAAAGATACAAAATGAAGACTTACGTAGGTCGGTCTCGATATTTTACATGCTCTCTCTGTCTCTGTCTCTGTCTCTGTCTCTCTCTCTCTCTCTCTCTCTCTCTCTCTCATACTGAACGCTTATTTCTTCAGCTGCAAAACAACTGTGCTGTGTGCATTTCTTTATTCAGGTCTTCAAGTCTTTCTTTCTTTCTTTGCAAGAAATACTTTCCTTTTTTAATCTAGGGGGCAGAAAACTCAAACATAAAGACTCAAAAGCATGAATTATTATTACGCTTTTGATCTCCATACACAATGAGCCAATAGATCGCCAAAGTATTGCATACAAAACGCAAAAACTGACCAATTTCCCGCTACAGTTTACGTCATAATAGATGAAAGTATTGGCGGAGGGTAAACAGAAATTTGTGATTGTTTCTTACGATTCGGTTTCAGTTTCTTTGTTTAATGGCATATCAACCTTTGAAGGCTATTTAATGCCAAAGCCATTCTCTTAGAAGAACTATAGTGGTACTGTTTAACCGATAGCCTGGAGGATAAGGGGGCTTCATACCTTTTCCTAATGGTATGTATCCGAAAGTGAACGTAATAGCGCGACTGGAGTACGAACTCGCTTACTACGATTCTGCAGTCCATCGCTTTAACCATTACACCACGAGGACACCCCATTGTTTCTTTTGAGTTATAAAAAAAGAATTAACATTTTTTATTTATGTTTTGAATATAGAGAAGTTTCCTTAAAAAAGGTATTAACGAGCATTCCTAAAACACACACACACACACACACACATATATATATGTATATATATATATATATATATATATATATATATATGTGTGTGTGTGTGTGTGTGTATGTGTCTGTATGTGTGTATGTAGCGGAGGAAGAAAGGTTCGTTCTGTCTATTCTGCCCTATGATCTATTGACCTTCTTAAAACTTGACGCTTTGCTGTTGAATGTCTTTTCCTCAACGCAACATTTCAATTTTCTCATCTCTCTCTCTCTCTCTCTCTCTCTCTCTCTCTCTCTCTCTCTCTCTCTCTCTCTCTCTCATTCACACACACACACACACACACATCTCTCTTAGATATCTTTTCACATTGAATGAAGTTTTATTTCTGATCATGTCTAAACAATTAACAACAGATGAACATAATCTGAATGTAATTATTTTGATCAAGAAAATCGAAATTTCTTTTAAATATCTTTTACTTATTTGATGTCATGTTCTCATTAATTTTCTTTGAATTTTTTTTCCACAGTTGAAATGTTTGGCTCAACTTTATCATCTCAGATCAACAACAATCAACTCGTCTGTTTTTTATATTTATAAATGTCGCACAAATTAGTGAAAATTTTGTCTCCATTTACCTATAATCTCATTTCTTTAGTTCTTTGATCGAACCCACGAAGGTTTCTGTGCCATTAAAACAAAGAAGACGAACCAATATCATGATCATTCATGACAGCATTTCACTATTGATCTCTCTTAGATTTCTTTTTGATCACTTTAATGATTGAAATCAACGTAATCTCTTCAGTAAAAGTGAAATTGTTTGGGTCCAAATTTTCCCCCAAATTTTCGTTCCATCAATCAAATTTTCACCAAACTGCATCTTTTTTTTTGTTGTTTTCTACTTTTATTTATTTATTTGATTCGCCAAACTCTTTAGTTTACATCGCTAATCGTGCAAATAATTAATTTACTTCACACGTTTTATTTACTCTCCATCATTCCTTCTTTTTCTTTTCTTTATTTTTTTTATCTTCATTTTCTCTCTCTCTCTCTCTCTCTATCTATCTATCTATATATATATATATATATATATATATATATATATATATATATATATATCTGTCTCTTCATTGTATCTACCTTTCTTAGTCCACCGACATCGATTCTCTCAAACCTTTCCTCCCTTCTAGCTTCACAGAAAAGAAAAGAAAACAATAAAAAATGAACTGAGTTATTTTTTTATTCTTTTCTTTTCTTTTATCGTTTCACTTTTTTCTTCTTCCCAGTATTTTTTCTCTTTTACTCTTTTTCTCTTATAATTCTACTCTTTTTTTAAATTTCAATCAATTTATTCATTTTTTAATTATATGCTTGTAAAATCTTTCCAGAAAAACTGTTCAAGCCAAATTATCTCATATATATATATATATATATATATATATATATATATATATATATATATATATATATATATATATATATATAATTGCTGTGAGAATCTTGCTCGGTAAGATCTCGTCTTTTGAAAACAAATTTTTGTTGGGTTTGTCATCAACAGCCAAAAGGTAATAGTGTGTAAATACAAACTTCTCCACACGTCACACGCCAATTCTTCTTATATTGACAAAACGGGTTGGAAGGATTTTAAAAAAAAACTTTAAAGATA
Source organism: Sepioteuthis lessoniana (assembly GCA_963585895.1). Taxonomy (NCBI): domain Eukaryota; kingdom Metazoa; phylum Mollusca; class Cephalopoda; order Myopsida; family Loliginidae; genus Sepioteuthis; species Sepioteuthis lessoniana. The sequence goes on along the minus strand of OY757904.1, from coordinate 163,855,379 downwards.
TTTGATCTTGATAAATACGTCTAAAACTTGTGGTTATGGTTTAAATAGAAGCATGACATGAAATTCTCATCAGTCTGCAGTAGAATATTATGTTATAACTTGTTTTTGAAAATTTTTGTAGATTGAAAGAAGAATTGCTTTATGAGAGGGCAATGAAGTGGCCCATACATAAGTAACATGAGATTTTTAGTGTACATTAAATGTGGAAATAATTTATTTTTCTATGATAGTGGGTTCTTTCAGCAGCAGCTAAAATACCGTACAACAGGAGAAGAAATTAAGAGAAATTAGCTGTAATTTACAAAGTTTTTTGTTTAGATGTGGTACAAGGCCGCATAAATGGGGCACCCAATGAGAATCGAACTCACACGTGAAGGTTTGCGAGCTTAGCTTGCTAACCATTACACCACTTAAGTTAGTATTTTGAGAAATGAATAACCAGCAGGTCGAACAATTGGAACAAATATTTTTAATTAAGTGGGTAATTTGTTGAGTTTTTTTTAATAATAATGTTCTTATTATATTGTTCGTTATATCTTAAAATGATGGGAACTGTGAATCAGCACGAGAATTCCCATGAAAATGTAAGCATGAAAATTAACGGTGAATTTTGTGTCAAGTTAATATAAATGCTTGTGGCATGTCAAAGATATTTGAAGAGAAATAATATTCTTTGCTGTGAAGACGAGTATTGGTAAGCAATGTCTCTAATTAGAATAAGAAAGGATTTGCTGCAATAAATCATATTTTTTGATTCTGCAAATGTTTTCGGATGGATTTTGTTTTCAGAATTAAAAGAGAATACATGTACGAACAAAAAAACTCCTGAAACTTAGAATCTTCTATGAAGAGAAATGAAAAAAAAAAGATGTAATTTTTGAAAAACATGAGTTTTCAGACATCAGTTTGTTTTAAACTGGTAGACACAAGGACACAAAGATTTCATCAAACTAGTGTCGTTTGACGCGAAGAAAGATATTAGACATGATTACCTGTCGCCTTAGATAGTGATGTGATATTTCAGAAGTTCTGACTTGAGTTTTACAGTAAAACTTTTTTCTTTTCTGGTTAATGGTATTCTTACAATCAAGTAATTCAAAAGAATTAAATGGCCCATTTTAAAATTATGAAACTGGACGCTCAGTGATTGGTGAACAACATGTCGTCGTAACGTAAATTTTTGCTTTTTTAATTTACTTTTTTAATTTACTTTTTTTAATTTGCAATAAGCAATAGTAATGATGATGATGACGATTATCTTGTTCTAACAAGAAATAAAAAGTTATATCCGTTTTATCTTTCTCAATTGACTCAAAAAGCAGCAAACGGGAATCGAACAAATTGTCAATAGCTTGCGGGTTCGGGAATCATTCGGGAAACAAAAAAATAAAGAAACAATCCAAAGAGAAAAGAAAGGTTTGATTTAAAGTCGGCAGAAACTGTTCGGATTTTTATTTCACGCTTGCGTAAATATTAGAGGCACAGTATGCACTATCATATACTTATATTAAGGTTTATTGCTCTATTTCAGTTTATACAGGATACTGTGATTATGATGTTTTCGTGATTACGTCTAGTAATACGTACACAGCCGGTCTTACTGTCTAACACGCGAGTGTGTATTTGTCTTATGGATGATCCCTAATATTACAAATTTATTTACGATCAATTGTATACACAAAGTTTTTGTGCGGGAACATTTACTTTAAATGTAATTATAAACATTTTAGAATTCATTGTCTTTATCGGAATGTTTATAAATGCCATCCAATAAACTAACGTTGATTTGGTGTGTTTGGTGCGTTACATTCGATAATGATTCAAATTTTGTTATTGTCAACGAGTGTTAGGTTTATTTAAATAAATCTAACAGATGCAGGTGGATATAATGCTTATTTTAATATTTGGCTTTGTATAACTTCCACTACGTTAGAATAAATGTATTCACAAGTGGCTATTCTGAGGAGAGAGACAAATTTACTCAACTGGAAAGGGAGAGACAGATAGACAGACAAATAGAGAGAAAGAGAAGTGGGGAGAGAAAGCCAGCAAATTACAGATGATTTTGTAATACTATAATTATCTTTCAGGCAACAGCTCTTAACACGCGTGTGCTCGTAATGTAACACTGTATTTATATGTATCCCTGTTTGTGACGTATCTAATTATGTAACAGCATCTGTGACTTGTTAGTGTGTGAAAGCGAGTTTCGGACTTCCTTTTTTATCAACTGTCTGCAAAGCGAGTTTGCTACACTCGACTCCACGGCGATGTGACCATATCTGTGTGTGAATATGTCTCTTGCCATTCATCTGTTCAGAGGAGAGAGAGAGAGAAAGAAAGAGAGAGAGAGAGAAAGAAAGAAAGAGAGAGAGAGAAAGAAAGAAAGAAAGAGAGAGAGAGAGAATTTAGCTGGCGTTTTGGTCCCATGTTTATTGTTTTGAGTTGGAAAGCAACGATTTTGTGTCAGTGTTTTATGGCCAATTTACCATGTTCGAGATAATAATTTCGAGGACAAATTAGCAGGCGTGAATGTGTATGAGAGCATTAAATATTACTTCTATTTTCCCAACACTCGAGTAAGATTAATTTCTTTTTTTTTTGCGCTTCAGATTTACAAGCAACGGCCTTCTTCATTTGCCTCTTTTTCGGTGTCGAAAAATAAGCGCAACACTTGATACTTATGTACGGTTGATATCTCAAGCGGTGCGCCTAGAACGCTTGCACTCTGATAACAGAGTGAGACACAAACAATCCACGTGTATTTCTCATTGTTGTGACGGTTTACATTTGAATTTGACCAATCAATAAGAGGCTAGTTGGCAGACTAACGACAACGACGACAGTGTGAGGAGAAATAACTCGTCTTTTTAACTTGTGCAAACCACCTAATTCCTCTCTCTCTCTCTCTCTCTCTCTCTCTCTCTCTCTCTCTCTCTCTCTCTCTCTCATACACATACCCTTAGTCCCCGTCTCTCCCTGTCTCTGTCTGTCTCTGTTACTTTTAATTTAAACTTTTCCTACGTGAGTTTGATAACATTTTTGGCAGTCAGGAATTTTTAGATTTACTCAACAACCGCCAATTTAAACCTTTATATTTAGCCAATCAAAATTCATGTTTTGAACGTGGCAAAGTATAATTTTGCACATATGCGCACACACATACACACACACACACACACATATGATCTATTTACTGATTGTCATTACATACGGCTTGGAATTCGTGTTTTTCACGAGAACTGAAATCCTTGCACCTCGACAAAAAGAACCTGAGGAGAGGGATGTTTAATTAATTTATCTTTCAGCAAATAAATAGACCGGTGTGGCCTAACTTCTTTTTTTTTTTTCACGAATATTCACTGCTAATTTACAATGTATTAATGAATGAGGCTGTTGAATAAAATAGAGAAATTGAAAAGTAATCATTTATTATCAATGACTGAAATGAATGTCTGCTAAGACATTAAAACTTCTTTGCTTCATATTCCAAACAGTAAGTTTATTTGTATTCGTGTAAAATTCAGATGCAGATTAAGATAAAATCCTCGGACAGATTCTCGTTGTAAGTTTAAAGTCGGAAACAATTTATCAATCGTTCTGATCAATATTCGATAATTATCAGAATGAAACGGCTGATTTATTGCAACGAAAAATTGAAAGCATTAATCGAAAAAATATTTGTTTCACTTGACAGCAACTCATTAATTCCTTTCTTTAAAAATGATTCTTCATCCAAACGAAAGTTAAATTTCTTCAAGACCTTTTCAAATCGACTGGAAAAATTCTCGTTTAAAAGGAAGCTGTCTGAATGTTTTAAGGAAAAAATCCATTCATAATAGCGGGGTTGGATGATCAAGGAGAGTATGAGGAAATAAACTTAATCAACTTGTTTAACTTTAATAAGATTTTTATTGGAAAATGAAATGGGCGTTGGACATCATTTTTATTGACCAAGCTTGGCGTTGTTTGTTTGTTTTTTTGCTTTTGTTTTTGTTTGTTAGTTTTTTTTGGGGGGGGGGTTCTTTCTTTCTTTCTTTAGTTTCAACTCTTGTTATTTCAACCTGGTTTACGCGTTTTCTTGAATTAAATGTTCAGACGATTTAAGAGAACCGCTAATGTATCCATTTACACTCGTTTCACCAAATCGTCTTCGAACCCTTTCAAGTGGATTGTATGTTTTCCGTTGATGATTTTCTTTTAATCCCGTTGTAGATATTGTTTTCTCCGATTATTATCCAGTCTATGTTCATTGCGAATTATGCAAAAACGATTCAATTTTCGATTTTGCTAACAACGGTCTCCGTTCATTTGGTCATTGACATTCTTCGTTAAATTGAAATGGAATTTATTCTTCAATTTTTTTTTCCGTTTGGTTCGGTTTGATTTTTTTGTTTAAAGGCCGATCAACTCTTTATGGGTTATTTAATGCTGTAATTTGATTCATTTGTAAATGCTTGATTACAATCCGTTCAACTGCAATTATTTTTTAAATCGCGCTTTTTTCTTTTTGTTCAGTTATGTAGTATCAAGTATTTCTATCTAACACAAATAATCTGCACACAGTTATGTAGTATGAAGTATTTCTATCTAATACAAATAATTTTCAAAAAGATAAATTTGACTCATAGATGGTATCCTAACTGTCGAAATATTTGAGGCTGTAACCAAAAACCGACCTTAAAAAAAATTAACAAAAATACTACTGAACGTAAAAGTCCTAATGCTAAAAATAAATAAATCCGAGCTAAAAACAAACAAGACATTTATTACACAAGATACAAATGCTTTATTCTATAAAGCGGACAAAAACAGACAACAGCCAGTGGCTTGCATATAAGTCTCTATGCTGGAATTAATTCATTAACAAAACATAAAACAAAAACAACATTAAAACATAAGCAAAAATTACACATCTCACACATTCATTAACAAAATATAAAACTAAGGTAACATTGATAATAGTATCTAAAATTACATGTATCTTACTTCCCTGTAAGCGGCTGAAACCGGCTCCCATTTTTCTTTCTTTTGAAAGCTAAAGATTTCTTTGTTCATATTGTCTGCCAGGAGAGAGTTTGTTATTTAGTCAGCAACCTCTTCTACCTTTCTTTAGTTTCTTTACACTTTTCTTTTTTCTTTCTTTCTTTTTACTTCTTTATTTTTCTTCCCTTTCTTTACTTTTTTCTTTTTTTTTTCTTTCGTTGTTGTCTGTGGTGAGAGTTTACCCTTTTCTTTCTTTCCTTTTTGTTATCTTTCTTTCTTTCTTTCTTTCTTTCTTTCTTTCTTAATCTACAGGTCCTTTAGACCTGAATTACTCCGTTTTGTTTTCCTCGAGATAGCTAATAAACAAATTGGCAACTTCTTGTCTGTTCTTTTCAGAGAATTACTCATCTCTTAGCTTGACCATAAAAATGAGTTTCAACTAAAAAAAAATTCCGGGCCTGCATCTCTCAGAAACTATGTTTCTCTTCAAGGCCATCCAAAATAAACCTTTTGCGCGCATCAACTCCGGGACGACCCTCACCCAACGAGGTGTTATCGAGGAAAGAGAACAACATTTTTCTTCCTTCTTCCACTTCAAAAATAGAACCCTTCACTCTTCCCCCACCACATTAGCAGCGCCAAATCTACCGTTTCGGCCAATCTGATGCCAATAAGAACAGCCCTGTTTCTTTCTGCCACCCTCCTGGTGGCTGAACAAAAAAAAATATACTTTACAATCCGCTACCCTAGAGCTAGAATAGCAAACCGTTGCTCTTCCATCAGTGAACGAGTCCTTCAAAAAAATTTCACATAACAGATACTACGGATTAGAGTGAACCTGAGAGTAATTGCAATTAAGAGGTGACTCAATATTCCTTACAGCTGTTGAACTAGAGCTTCGCCATTGGATGCAGGTTAGTATCATACCGAGGACGCTCCTTTTTGGGGAATGGGGGTTCTTACCCTTCTGCAGAGGATGCAGTGCGCGTATTCAAGTTTTGCCTTTAGGTCAATTTAACAGTCTGTTTTCAATGATTTGAAATCATTTCAGACAGTAAACTGAAGTTTAAAGTAAGTTCTCTAAAGTTTTTTTAAAATCATTTTCTACAAAAAGTCTTTATCGTTAATAATGGTTCTTATTGATTGTTCACTATTACAACTGTGTCAGTCAGAGCTCTGCCACTGTCAATTAGAAAATAATAATACAAAACAAACAGATAAGACCTTATATATGACTGAACCGGCTACTGAGAGGTTTTGTCCAAAATCTAACAAGAAAATCCATTACCCACATCAGCAGGAATCTGCCAATGTCTCACAACTCAAATACAGTCAGACGTAGAACGGAAGTTGTCATGTAACACTGCAGCGGTTTTTCAACCAAATAGAGCTCCGCATGAACGACAAAAAATCCTTCACCGGAAGCTACGCCCAGACAAACGAAAAATCAGTTCATCAGTCGCAGCGTTCTCTCTAAAGGATACGCAGCACTCAAGCTCTGCTACAAATCAGGTCATACCGGTACATTGGAATGCGACCCTCCTTTTTTTTTCTTTTCTTTTTTTTTTCTTTTCTTTTTTTTCTTTTCTTTTTTTTTCTTTTCTTTGCAGTCAACACACTGTGTTGTTATTTGTATCAAAATAAACTTTATTTGAAAACATAACTCACATTCCTCTTAGAACTTACTTACCGGACATTCGAACGAACGCTACATTCATTACCAAACTTTGTTACTTTTATAAAGTATTCTCAACACATTTGTACCAAAATATATCATTTTCGTATATAAAGGAGTTTTGTTTTAAAAAAAATCGCCTATATGTCTTTGCTTTTACCTTTGCCTTTTTTTACAAGCGGAGAAAAGGGAGGCTGATTTAGCTAGCCTCTTGCCTGTTGCACACAAACGCTGACCTGGTTGGCACTCCTTCGTAAGCAATGTTAATTGTAAAGCTGGAGTGAAATAACTGACACAAAAATCTCAAAACCACTACGAACTGCAATACGACATTATGGTTAAAAAGTTCAAGGAATGAAATTAAATAATAGTAATTAAATAATTTAACTATAAAATATTTATTAATTGTATCAGTTACAAATAAAAGATAAAATAAAAGATAAAATATGAATACTCTTTGTTTCTCTCCTCTTCCATCTTTCGTTTTCGTTTAATTCTTAAGGTTTTTCTTTTCTTTTTTTCTTCCTGTTAATTATTGGCTTCGCAACGATTCTCGTTTGTCCGTAGCAATAATTATAAGACTAACATAACGCATTCTTGATAAATATTCCCTGGCAACGCAATGAATAGTGGAAGTCTAATATTTTACAAAATGAAAGTAGACACTGAACATTCGGTGTGAATTTAATAAAAAAAAAAACTTAATTTGTATTGCATGACATTAAAAAAAAAAACTCTGTCTTTAATCTTCTTCAGATAAAGAAAGATGCTCGCAGATGACTCGGCAATAATCACGATCATTCGATCGCCATGAAAAATGCTTTTACACCTTTAAGTTTGCAATTTAATTGCATAAAAAGAAATTTGCTGGCTTTGAGATTTATTAGGAACAAAATTTCACACGGAATTCTGGTCATTTTCTTGTTTATAAAAATGGAATTTGTTATTAACGGGAAAAGAAAATTGATTTTCCAACTTCAATTCTCACTTCTATTTTTTCACCATTTCCACAAATTTATCTTTCTTTAACGAAAGAATCCTGATTGACACATACAAAAAACCCTCTTCACATACTTTAGAAGTGTTTTTTTCTCATCGTATTAAAATACATCTTCACACATCGGGCTTCTCATCATGGTGATGCAGTGATTAGCAAATTAATCTTGACGACCAATTAGTATTGAGTTCGATCTTCACTAACTGCCCCATACTTTTGGCTTTCTTCTAAATCTAAGCTACGCGTAATTTTTAAGATCACCTCAGATGGTGTAACAGTCAATCAGCTTAGCTAGTAAATCGTTGTTAGTTCAATTATCTCTGGACACTCCATACTTTCAACATTGTGCCAAAACTAAGTTAACCTGAGAAAATTATATTTTTCTTCAATCATGAATTGATCTGTGACCTCTAATTTAAAATTTCTTCGTCCAAGTGGTGTATATAAAATTTGGCTAATTATTCTTCCTCTTCTTCACCCCTAAAAGAGTTTTTTTTTCAAGGGACTTTAAACTATTCCGATGAAGTTCATAACTAATAGTTATTTTGATATTGTATTATATTATTGTTAAATAAAATATTATAAACAATTACAAATTTTTTATTATAATTTATTTCCTCTTCATTATAATTGTTTTTCGTTGCAACTAACCACCGTAAAATTATAAAAAGATAGAATTATAGTTCCTATAAAAAAAATCCTTCATCCACTTATCTATCGGATTTTGATTGTATACTGCGTTGCAGTGTCGGAGCAGTATGTCGTCGAATTGTCTGGTCTTCCATACTTCTGGGGGAATCTCGTCCAGCCCTGCAGCTTTCCTATTTTTAATTATTCTGAGAACCGAATCGAGTTCTTCTTGTGTGAACGATCCTAGTTTAATATCTAATTGTTTACTAATTATTCTGGTGATTGGTTCATGTGTTATTTTCGGTGGGTTTCCTAGTAGGTTTTCGAAGTGCTGTTTCCACAGTTTTATCCTTTCTTGTTAGTTTGCTGCTTTCAGTTTTGCTTTGGCTGTGTTCTTTCTTCTACTCATTTCGTTTATTGTTTGCCAGGCTATCCTAGATTGTCTATCTTCCACCGAGTCTCTAATCTTATCTATCTGATTTTGAATGTATTCTGTCTGTTCTTTTATATATATGCCTGCTAATTGATATTGTGCCGTTTTTAATTTTAAGACATTTGTGTTTGTTGGGGTTTTTTCGATAGTTTTTGGAGGCTGTTTTCACTAGTGCACGTTTTTCTGTCACTGCTAAAGTTTCCCATGGGACTCTATATTTAGTTTTGAGTTTTGTTGGAATGCATTTTGCTGCTGCCTCGAGGTGTGCATTGACGAAATTTTCATATTCGTCGTTTGGTGTACTTTTTTCCGTCCTTTCTTGTAGTGTTTCGTATCTGTTTCTTAATTCTAATACGTATTTATCTCTTATATCTCCGTTGTTCAAAAGGGCCCAGTCATAGTGTTTGGTGGTCGCTGTTCGTTTGGCGTTTTTTCGTAGGCTTAGCCGTATTTTCGCCGTGACTATTCGGTGATCGGTGGACACACCCTCGAAAAAGGATGCAAACTCCTCTTCCCTAAAAAGGGGGACCTCGGATTAGCCAAACTACCGAGGCATAACACTTACATCCATAGCAGCCAAAATCTACAATGCCCTACTACGAAACCGCATAGAACCCAAAATCGACAACATACTTAGGAAAAACCAAAATGGCTTCCGAAGAAATAGATCCACGACCTCACAAATATTAACCATCCTTAGAATCCTTGAAGCTGTACGGGCAAAAAACCTACAAGCGACATTAATATTTGTCGACTTTACCAAGGCCTTCGATTCCATTCACAGAGGAAAGATGGAACAAATCCTACTAGCGTACGGCATACCTAAAGAAACCGTAGCAGCAATAACGATTCTCTATAGAAACACCAAAGTAAAAGTACGATCACCAGATGGAGACACAGAATACTTTGACATTGTAGCAAGAGTACTACAAGGGGACACGCTGGCTCCGTACCTCTTTATCATTTGTCTAGACTACGTACTTAGAACATCAATTGACAAAATCAGAGAGAATGGCTTCGAGCTGACGAAGAAAAGAAGCAGAAGGTACCCCGCAAAAACAATTACCGACGCCGACTACGCCGATGACATAGCGATACTGGCAAATACACCCGACCAAGCCGAAACACTACTGCATAGTTTGGAACGAGCAGCCGCAGGCATAGGCCTCTATATTAATGCACACAAAACGGAATATATGTGCTATAATCAAACGGGGGACATCTCCACTCTAGACGGAACCCCTCTTAAACTAGTAGACAAATTCACTTACCTAGGAAGCAGCGTCGAATCAACCGAAAAGGACATCGACACGAGGTTAACGAAAGCATGGACAGCTATCAATAGGCTATCGATTATATGGAAATCAGACCTAACCGATAAAATGAAACGCAGTTTCTTCCAGGCAGCGGTCGCATCGATACACACGAAAACTATTCAAGTTAGACCAACCAGACATGCAGGACACTGCTGGAAAAGCAGGGACGAACTCATAAGAGATGTACTCTTATGGACCCCCACACATGGCCGTGCAAAAGCTGGACGACCAGCACGAACATACATTCAGCCGCTATGTGAGGATACGGGATGTTGTCCTGAAGACCTGCCTAGGGCGATGAACGATAGGGAGGAGTGGCGAGAGAGGGTCAGGGGTATCCGTGCTACCAGCGCGACATGATGATGATGATGATGATGATAAAAAAAATAATAACGTCAGTAAAAATGGAAGACATACGCGTCAAAATTAACAATAGTTCCTTTAAGGTTTTAACCGTTTTTAAATCCTCTTAATGCTCTTTTCGGGAAACTCACTGAATTTTATCTACCCTTCAAAATTTATCTGAGAAATTGTTCTGTAGGATAATAATGGATTTTAGTGTAGCGAGATTAAACATAATGAATAAAAATAGGAAAACGGATTTATTAGCAATGATATAAAGGAAAGATTTTACTACGTGTTGTATAGTGAGTTGAATGGAAGAACAGTATGATAGTGAGGAAATCGATGATAATTTGCGTTAAGTTGACTCTAAAGTTGAGTCGGGAAATTAATCAAACGTTGTTGTCATGATGTTATATGATGTGCTATTTGATCGACAATTGAGTAATGAATATTTGAATCATCGTATTAATCTGCGTGAAGAAGATTATGAATTGTGTCTATGTGTGCGTGTGAAAAGAGTGAATGGTTTGAAGAAATTCGGTTACATTCACTAAACATTATCTCACACCTGACAAGCTGGCTAGGTACGCTATATTTATGGGTTAAAAGTGGCTCTAAGAAACTGTCTTTTAGCTGCATTTCTGACTGGACGGAAAATATTTATCGTGTTTTGCAATCAATTTTTATTAGTCGCTGGAACTTGCTATTTCCATCCTATCTTATATATATATATATATATAGAGAGAGAGAGAGAGAAAGAGAGAGGGGGGATAGATAGAGAGAGAGAGAGAGAGAGAGAAAGAGAGAGAGGGGGATAGATAGAGAGAGAGAGAGAGAGAGAGAGAGAGGGATAGATTGATAGAGAGAGAGAGAGAGAGAGAGAGAGAGGGGGATAGATAGAGAGAGAGAGAGGGATAGATTGATAGAGAGAGAGAGAGAGAGAGAGAGAGAGAGATAAGAGCTATTCTCATTTGCAGTTCTCGTTTCCAAGTTGTCACTCTTACTTAGATACAGACAAGCAATTAGCGTAAGAGCATACCCGTAACACCACAAGAAAAATCAGATATAACACATTGATTTTTTTGCTACCCAGGTTGTATTTGTTGGTGTGTTTAAACACATCCAGAATAAGAGAGAGAGACAAGCAGAGATGGAATCAGTGCGGCACAACTTGGTACAAATTGGCAAAATGAGATAATGTTTAACATGATTGAATAGATCAAAAATCTTCACGGATAAAATCTGTTAAATGTATTTTGCTGTATAAATCTGTTGAATAAATATTTTGGTGACTTTTAAAAGGTGATCCATTTTTATTGATTGTCCGACACAATAATACAATTTCATGATTGTCTAAAAATAGCAGAATTGAATCTCTCAATGAAGTGTTCGACTGCTGTCGGTCCAAGTTGAAATGCTACATCTATCTATCTATCTATCTATCCTTTCCACTTTCATTATTAATCGTGAATTTATGTCCTCAACAACCAACGTTACCGTGTGACCTTTTATCTTTACCGAGATGCTAACACATATCGTCTGCCAACTTTAAAAGGTGATGTCAGGGCTGTCTGCTTGCGAGAGACAGTGAAGTGAGACAGAGAGAGATAGAGAAACAGAGAAACAGATAGAGACGAACAGAGATAAAGAGAGAGTCAAACTAAAACAGACAGATGGACAGACAGACGAGAAGATAAAAAGTCGGAATAGATTTTACAAAACCGGTTTTGCTGTATTTCTTGTAAAATGTTTTCCATTTACTCTTCCTATTCTCCCTTCACTCTCATCTTGACTATGTCTGCCCCACTTCATTTATCCCTCACACCAAAGTAAATACATATATAAATACATTTTCTTAAAACCATTCTATAAAAGGTCTGTTTATTACCGATGATTACGTATAATAAACACATGTGTGTAAGTGCAAATTCTTATTCACACATACATACGGACACATACACACATGGATACACACGCATGCGTTTTCTAGTTTCTGCGCGCGCACGCACGTGTGTGTGTGTGTGTGTGTGTGTGTGTGTGTGTGTGTGTGTGTGTGTGTGTGTGTGTACGCGTTTTAAAGGTTGGTTGGTACTTGTTATCTGCGCAGAAAATAGAATCAATGATTCGAATCCAAATTTACTTCATACAAATGCTTTCGTCTCTGGGTGAAAAAGCAAGAATGATTGGACTCTCTGGTTATGGTGGTTGTGAGTTACTAATCTCGGAGAAGGACAACTCTGAATTTAAACTTAAGAGACGACAACGGGGAAACCCGCAACAATTTCTCACAAGAATAGTCGTAGTAATTCAGAGGAGATGAAGCGTGATGGTTGCACCTCCCTCCACATCCTTTTTTGGGTGGAAGAGTGCTACTTTCTTGTTCGCTTAGTTGTTCGAGGACTGAAAATTTGGCAAATTAAATTTTGTCTTTGATAAGTAAAAAACAGTTTTAAAAACGATGTCTTCAAATCTTTTTTCTTTCAATCAGTCCAATTTGCTTACAAGTTTCACGATTTAAATAATGAACTAATCAGACAAGCAAACATTATATAAACCTTTTCTTACAAGTTGACCAATAAAGTGATTGATAAAATCTATGAAAAGATAATTTCTATTTATATGTAGTGAGTGGAGCATTGAGTAGGCGTCCATTCGGCTCTTCTTGACCTGTTCATGCAATATAAAACTATTCATAGCGGGTCTGGTTTTCTTTTTTTTAATTTTTAAGTATTTTTGTCATTTTAGAGAATACTTCACAAAACTGCGATGCAATATCAAATATCTATGTTCTTTTCACATTCTCTCTCTCTCTCTCTCTCTCTATATATATATATATATATATATATATAGAGAGAGAGAGAGAGAATGTGAAAAGAACGTAAATATTTGATATAATATTTAAAAAGGAATACAGCTAACTAAAAACATTAAACTATTGAAATAATCTAGTTTTACGGAGAAATTTGGGGAGATTTTGTTTTGTGAAAGAAAATAGATATTTATTTGACTTTGTAAATTCTGTCACAAGGACATAAACATAAAACACTTAACGAGTAACAAAATCTCTGAAGGACAAGAATCTTCAGTAAATTTGGGAATGCATGTCCCATCACACACACACACACACACACACACACACACACACACACACACACATATATATATATACATATAGTGTATCACAAAAGTGAGTACACCCCTCACATTTCTGCAGATATTTTAGTATATCTCTTCATGGAACAACACTGACAAAATGACACTTTGACACAATGAAAAGTAGTCTGTGTGCAACTTATATAACGGAGTTAATTTATTTTCCCCTCAAAATAACTCAAAATATAACTATTAAAAGCTAAACCCCTGCCAACAAAAGTGAGTACACCCCTAAGAAACTACACCCCTAAATGTCCAAATTGAGTACTGCTTGTCATTTTCCCTCCAAAATGTCATGTGACTCATTAGTGTTACTAGGCCCATTTGTGCATAGGGAGCAGGTGCATTCAAATTTGTAGTGCAGTTCCCACACTCTCTCATACTGGTCACTGAAAGTTCCAACATGGCACCACATGGCAAAGAACTCTCTGAGGATCTTAAAAGACGTATTGTTAGGCTATATGATGATGGCCAAGGCAACAAGAAGATTGCCAACACCCTGAAACTGAGATGCAGCACAGTGGCTACGATCATCCAGCCTTTTAAAAGAGCGGGGTCCACTCACAACAGGCCTCAGGTAGGTCGTCCAAAGAAGCTGAGCGCACGTGCTGAGCGTCACATCCAAATCCTTTCTTTGAAATATTGACATAGGAGTGCAGTCAGCATTGCTGCAGAGATTGAAGAGGTGGGGGGTCAGCCTGTTTGTAATCAGACCATACGTCGCACTCTACATCAAATTGGTGTGCATGGCTGTCACCCCAGGAAGAAGACTCTTCTGAAGACGATACACAAGAAAGCCTCCAAACAGTTTGCTGAAGACATGTCAACAAAGCACATGGATTACTGGAACCATGTCCTATGGTCTGATGAGATGAAGATTAATTTGTTTGGTTCAGATGGCTTCAAGCATGTGTGGCGGCGACCAGGTGAGGAGTACAAAGATAAGTGTGTCATGTCTATAGTCAAGCATGGTGTTGGGAATGTCATGGTCTAAGGCTGCATGAGTGCTGCAGGTGTTGAAGAGTTATATTTCATTGAGGGAAACATGAACTCCAACATGTACTGTGAAAGACTGCAGCAGAACATGATACCCTCCCTCCAGAAACTGGGTCGCAGGGCAGTGTTCTAGCATGACAATGACTCCAAACACACCTCCAAGACGACCATTGTTTTACTGAAGAGGCTGAAGGTAAAGCTGGCCAAGCATGTCTCTTGACTTGAACCCAATAGAACATCTTTGGCGGATCCTCAAGTGGAAGGTGGAGGTGTGCAAAATCTCAAATATCTGCCAGCTCCGCAACGTCGTCATGGAGGAGTGGAAGAGCATTCCAGTGGCTACCTGTGAAGCTCTGGTAAACTCTATGCCCAGGAGAGTAAAGGCAGTTCTGGATAATGATGGTGGCCACACAAAATATTGACAGTTGACATGGTGTATGTTAATATTGATAACTTTCCCTAAGGGGTGTACTCACTTTTGTTGGCTGGGGTTTAGCTTTTAATGGTTATATTTTGAGTTATTTTGAGGGGAAAATAAATTAATTCTGTTCTATAAGCTGCACACAGACTACTTTTCATTGTGTCAAAGTGTCATTTTGTCAGTGTTGTCCCATGAAGAGATATACTTAAATATCTGCAGAAATGTGAGGGGTGTACTCACTTTTGTGATACACTATATATATATATATATATATAATTGAAAGAAAAAATTTTATTTATTTTCTTTCAATTTTATAAAAGATATTTTTATTCTGCACGTGAGGTTCGATGTATTTTTAATCTGAAATTAATTATTCAGTCGATACCTGTTGGCATTGAGCAATGGATATTCCTACCTCTTGGATTATCATTTAATAGTCTAATCCTTAGACTATTTTCCTCGGATTATATATATATATATATATATATATATATATATATATATATATATATATATATATATATTATAAATATCTTTGATAATGGTATCCGTTTAATGGTAAAGAATCTGACTGGAACACAATAAAAGCTAAATTGTTGAAAATAATTTATTTGAAAGTTTCGTAGTATCAGACGAATTTCCTAAAAGTGATATATATCATACAAATAAATTCTTACTGGAATATACCTTGATCAATGAGATAAAATAACAAAAAACATGCATTTCTTCAAGCCGGAAGAAAGCACTGAGACAACCAGATGTACAATTACATCATTTTCCCCCTTAAAAACTTTACTGCTAATCTGTAGAGAAAATTCAAGAGTTCTTTTCTGGTCGCCCTCTTGAAATTTCTTAAAATAGAAATCCTAGTTCATCACTCATTAAATAATGACACTTAATCTCTAAGTTGCCATCCGAACTTTTGTCCGACTGACAGGAAGGCAAACGACCGAGGGAGCTTTACAGTGGTATGTGACCCACTTCATCAGCTTTGAAGGAGCGGATTTCTTTTGCTACGTTGTCCATCTCTTTAATAATTTCCACTTCATTTTTGACACCTAACCTCTATTTCTCAAAAGCTAGTTTCCGTATGGAACATAAGGCTGGCGATAATAATTTAGATCATTTCCGTCTTATGTTGGTCACACTCCAATCTCACACTTTCCTTCAACAAATAATGTTACGAAAAAATTTAGTTCCGTATAATAACTTAATGTAATTGTTCCCAGCTATATCTTTTGCACTATGTTAGGGAAATCTTTGAAGTATCTTTTGTTGTGCATATTTCAATCTCACATTCTCCTTCAACAAGTTATGCTTCCAAAATATTTACTTCTATATAATAATAACTCAATGTAAGTGTTCCCTGTTATGTATTTTTTATAATGTTAGGGAAATCTTTGAAGTATCCTTAAAGCTTATTGTGAAAGCAATAAAGAACTGAATAAGGAACTATTCTAAAGCTTAAAAAATGGATTTCATGAGAGCTTGAGATGCACATCAGTCAGTACTGAAACATTTTTCTGTATCTTTTTGTTAGATTATAGAAAAGTTGTTTTGAACAGATTTGACACTGGCAATGAAAAACGGATTTTTGATGACGAGAATCCAAAGTGAAGAAAATAGAGGTTATTTACAATTTGTGACAACAATTTTTTGCTGCTGTCTGTACAGTTTCGTCAGCTTAACAGTTCAACTCCATGTTAGTTAGATTCTTTGATGACAATATTTGTTTAACACAGGTTTGGTTGAAACCGTACAAGCCGCTAGTCAACTCTACAAGGAAAAAAGAAGAAGCAAAAACTAATTCCGAGAATACTCATATATGTTCGTCTTTATTGATGACAACTTTTCTGGTTCATTCTGGCCGGGTTTGGGGAGCGAGCTACACCTCGCAACATGGACCTGAACACTGATCCTCTACTAAAGCAATATGGATGGCAGACGAAATTTCTTATCCTATTCTCTCACATAGTCAGGTCCTAATTCTCTTGTCTATGTTTGGTTCAACCACAGCGGATAGATGAGGGGTGACCCGGGCTCGAAACACAACCTACTACAGCCTTGGCCTGCAATTCGCCTATCTATCTCCTGGTTGCTTCCTTGAGCACACGCAGTCCTAGATTTTAAAAAAGAAGACCGTTTTTTTCACGCGAACTATCCAACTAATTGATACCCTTACCCAAGGTCGGTGCAAGGGTCTCATGCTCCCCACAAATCTATGATATGGGACCTCCACTCTGTTAATGGTTTAGGCAGACTGCTGTCTCATCAATCAAAGCAGAAAGCTGTCTCAATAAGCAAGGCAGACAGCTGTCTTGAAACAAAAGTTTACTGTCATCCTTAACCTGTAGTAAAAATATTTTTCACAGATTTGGACGAATTAAAAAATGACCCTAAAATGGTGTCAAAATCTGCGAAAATTTCTTCTTTAGTTCTCGAATTTACTTCGTTCAATTTTTTAAAATTTATCCTCCCAAATGGGATGTCCTTGACCCCGACGAGGAAATTGGTGTTCCCTATCAATATCCGATTTTCCGCGGGACAACGAGACATCGTCACTCTCGAGTCTTGCACAAAGCACTGCTGAAACCTGCCCTTCCGAGGTTTCCACGCAGTCTCATGCTCCAATAGAAGAAGGGGTTGAAGGTTGTATACACCGGCCCTGGTCTTATTTTCTGACCATACTTTCATCCCCATGAAAAAATTCTTCTCTTTCTATTTTATCATCTATTAAAAACTACTGACTGCCCTAATTTGTTTAACTATCCTTTTGTATCCTACTATACGCACTCATCGATGTACACACATACATTCCTATATGCTACCCTTGCTCACACACACACACACACACACACCCCTGTACAGATACACTCAATAACACACACACACATATGCATATATATGTGCTACCCCTCTATATATGCATATTCATAAAGACATACTCACATCTACATTATTACATCTAAATCTAAACGGAATCTATTTGGAAGAAAAGTCCTCTTTTGTGAGGGATCAAATTCAAAGATAATTTGTTACAAATTCCTGGAATCTGGACAAATTGTTTTTTTGTTTTGTTTTGTTTTGTTTTTGGGGGTTTATTTGTTTGCTTGTTTGTTTGTTTGAAGGACACATTGGACGAGAAAATATTGTTTTCTGGGGGAAAAAAACAGAGATTTTGTTGCGTGACTTAAAATGGTTATGGAGCTGAGATAGGAAACTTGACCGCATATTACCGACTTGTCCTTTTCACATCATAATTGGTTTCACGCTTTGATCAGTGGTTCCAATATGTTGAAGATATCGAAAATTCCTCGAAGATTTTATCGAACTAAAACTGGAATCGTTCTTTTAATGTAGAATACACAATTTAGATCAAAAGTGGAAAAAGGTCATCGAAATATTTTGATGATTGAATAATGATACTTTGAATTTAAATGAATAAAATATCTTGTCAAATATCCTGGAGACTTTTGAGTCAATTTACAAAAAATAATCATTATTATTTGTAATTGTTGATTTTTTTTGCGTAAATTGTAACAATTTCTTAAGAGATCAAAGAATTTGACGATTCAAATATTTTAGAAATATTTTTTAAATGCCACTGCAATATTTCAAATGACTTATCATTCAAATATTTCAAATAAAACATGTGTCATGTAATTCTTTCAAATAAAATGTGTCATTTAAGCGTAGATCCTTTTAATTAAAAGTTTTTTCAAAGATGAATTTGAACTGTAGTTTATCTAAAAATAAATGCTTCTCATTTCTCCACTTTGGTTTGAAAGTACCAAAGACAAAAGCGTGAAAATTTGTTTTATCGTTAATATCGTTAATAGATTTGCTTAATATGAATACTCTAAAATTAATGGCAAATTTTCATCTATTTCATGCTTTATAGATAAAGTTTATTTAAGAGAATTTTTGGCTGAAAATGATTTAAATAAACTAAATAAAAGATTAAAAAAAACAATGATAATAATGCACAGTTTTTTTCTTGTATAAAACTTATATCTTTTCAGTCGAGGGGGAGAAAATCGTGTTTCTAAAACGATTTCCTCTAAACAAAACCCGAGTTGAAAATAACCATATAAAATGATCACATTTTCCGAGACAAGTTTTCATTTTTTAAATAAACATTAGAATTTTGGAAGATAACAAACGTATGGGAGAATGAATTATAAAATTTTATTTGAAAACAAATTTGGTGAATACGCAAATCGAAATAGTCGAAGAAGTTCAGTTTGTCAATGTGCGATGATGCAATATGCAATGATGCAATGTGTGGTCAAAATCAACGCTGAATTGTTACAATAGTTGATTAACATTTCAAACGATTCATTCAGGTCGATAAATCAAAATGAATTTAGTCGATAAATTTTGGAAACCATAAAATAACACTTGGATTTGCATAGCCACCAAGTTGTCAAAAGACATGAAAAAAAGAAAAAGAAATCAATTGGGATCTGCCTTCTCATAAATTTCATTCAATTGAATGTGTTTAATGTGTTCAATATGTTCGATAACAATTTTGTCTCGTCTAACATCAGTCGAAACAATAAATTAAGAGTAATCATGGCGCCTTGTTATTAAACAAAAGCACATCTATTTGGATTTTATCACGTTAGACAATGCAGTTAAGTTTTATCAGAACAGCTATCGAGATGTGATTGATGATATAGTCATTATTGTTGTAAACTCTCGACATTTATAAAAAGAATTTCTTAAAAGTCTTTATCACTAATCTTTTGAATCAGAAATAAAGAAAATCCATAACTTAATGTTTAATTTGAAGCCCAATGACAGTGAATTTATTTTTTATATCGAAGTTGCAATAAAATGAAATGAATAAAAAGAGTGGGAATAAAAAAAATAAAATCTTATCTACCACATGATTGGCATAATCATCCAGATATAAGCAAGATAAATGACCTTGATATGACTTTCAGATTTGTAGCGCGATACATTAGCTTCTTATGACCATCACGATTAGTAGCGAACACCAGAACGATCAAATATGAGTCCAATATGGGAAGGACGAATCAACTTCCTTCGTTTGAATTTTAGATTGATCAAGATTATCAAAAAATACAATAAATCATTTTCATGTTGTCACCACATGACCTTCACATGACCAAAGTCAATAAATTACCTTACTGGGATCAATGCAATGTCACGTGATATCCCACTGGGAGGAGTGAGATAAAATTACTACTCCTCGTGTTTGAATTAACAGTATCTAGCCGTCAAAGAGTGACCGTTAGGTCACATAGGGGAGACCAGATGTTGGTACTTGGTGACCTTACCCAGGTCGCCGGACACCAAGAGGAAGAAGAGAGAAGCCAAATGATTGGCTGGGACCCCAAAACGGAAGTGGGGACTTCCTCCCCTCAGCGGAAGTAAATAATAAGAAAGTAGTTGTTTGGCAGGGTTCGTAGCGGGCAGACGGAACAAAGCCAGTATTCCGGGTTGAAGACAAAAGAATATCTGAGACACGAGGGACCCCTGGTTCTTCAAGCCAGTGTAAAAATATAGAATAAAGTCTATTAGCCCGTGAAAGAAGAAAGATTCTCCAGTGGAACCCCGCCGAAAAATAAGATAAGTAACTTTGGGGCCATTTCTCCTTTATACCCAAACTTTATATACCACCCTCTTTCTCTCTCTCAATTTGAAGAAAAACAGAAGTCAAGAAAAGACATTTATATTCGTGGACTGTCCATTTATTATATGTTTGACACTTTGATAGTGTATCTCTTTGTATAGTAAAGGATTAATGTATTTTTATGTTACCACGTGGTCTAAGTTGTTCTTTGCAGTTCTGCTACGAATTTGTTACCTCATGCTTCCTTTTCAGCTTCTATTCGCCTTATGTTATCTTGCTTAGAATTGTCCTATAAATTCCCTTAAAATATCACACGGGAAACCGGAGTTGCCGACTACTACAATATAATATTATTACGACTAAACCTATTAGTCCATATTCTTCTATTGTCAAGGGGAAAGAAGGAAAGCGGCCCGGTGAGTGTGTGATAGTGTGAAATTTGGAACCCCTTGCCAGCGGCGGTCAGTCTGGCCCTAAATTAATCCCTCACGTAATATGCCAGGTCTTATATGCCTGAGAGAAAAACGCTGAACGAGGACTTATTCTACAAGGGATAAAGTGCCAACCTGCCCCGTCTTCACACGTGCGAAAATAAAGTCCCGTTTTGGGATTTTAGCCAATTTGCCGTCACAGCAATAACCTTCATGTGACCTTTACTTGACCAAATCAATAAATAACCTTCCCATAAGGAACGTAATGACCAACGCATAACCAACATCATCACACGAAATGCAATGAATGACTTTCTCTTGATTAACATAAGGATTTTCACGTGACCTTTATTTGATCCAGGTATTGTAACTAGTAGCTTTTTACCCGCTACCGGAAATTACTTTTTACCTAGCTGTTGCCTCCCTAAAGTAGCATATATACAGCGGCATTTTCGTCAAAAACACCCACCTCAGTGGCCACAGATCAAAGTGCAGAATGACCTTTGCATCACGTCTACTCACTTGATTCTTCAACTCGCACCGACTTCCTGCTGAACGTTTACGCTCGCTCGTGATAGTTTCAAACCGTGGTCGACCCGGCAAAAGAAGTTGAAAACTTTCAAGCTGTCTATGATCTCGTTTAACCCTGGTAAATCCTGCGAAGAAGTTCGAACGTTCAAGCTCGCTTGCGATCCCGTTTAACCGCAGTTGAACCAACAAAGAAGACCGATCACGATCAAGTCTACAGCCGAAGCGCGCACGTACAAGCTCGTAGTGATCCCGTCTAACCTCGGTTGAACCTACAAAGAAAGCTAAACACGTGCCAGCTTGCAGCCGAAGTGCTCACGTACTAGCTCGCAGCGATCCCTCCTATTCACGGTCAAACCGGTTAAGGAAACGAACACGTGCTAGCTCGCGGCCAAACCTGTCCTCTGCGAACTACGTTCAACCTCACAGCCAAACTCGACCTCCATAGGTCACGTTCCAGCTCGCAGCCGTTCCTGCCGACCGCTGAAGACGTTCCAGCTTATAGCCAAACCGGTTTCTTCCGCTCACCACGTTCCTGCCAACCCGGTCATCCGTTGACCGCACGAACACGTTTGTATCGACTCTCTAGCGATCATCTATCTACATACAAACTGTCCTTATTTGGATAAGCCTAATAAAAAGTCTCTTCTCTACGACTACGAACCATCATTCCAATCCGGACATGTTTCTGTCTTACCTGCCTAACCTGACAGCCTTGTTCCAGACCTCCAGTTGACCAGCCGACTGACAACGACTACCCGAACAACAATCCAAACCTACCCGAACAAAAATCCAGACCTACCCGATACTGAACGACGAATTCAATATCATTTATGAAAATAAAGCTGACGTTCGTTGAATTCAACATCTTCGTGTTTGTCTCTTTTTGCCTTAATTGTAGTCTTAATATTCCTTCTTTCAACAAACTTGTCGAGTCGACACCCTTATCGGCTCTGCAACAAAGGTAATTAAAGCACACATTTAAAATACTTTCACATAAGCAAAACACGACCAACTTAATCAACGCGATAATTGTCTTTTTTTATTACCTACACAAAATCAAATCAAGTAAATGACCTTCACATTAGGACACACAACTTACCTTTATATGACCTTCACAAGACTTCAAGACCAAGTAGATAAATATTACATGTCATTCCTGTGACCAACGTTAGAATTAACACTTGATCAATGATATGACCAATGAAATAATTGACGAAAACAGTCCCCACTCAAGGAATAACCTTCACATGACCTTCAAATAAAGGATGCAATAAGTGACGATCATGAGACAATCACGTGACCAATTCAATAAATAATGTTCATATTAGCAACATATAACGTAATTTTGTTAAAAAAAATTCATCGTCTCTTCCAAACAGGAATCTTTTTTTACCGATTCCCCAAAATATATTTCCAGCTTTATAATATTGTTTCTAATTTGTTGGTAAATACAATAATAATATATAACAAAAATGTCTCGTTTTTATTTTGCCTCGGTTCAAAAAGAGACAGATTCAGTCCATTTTATTTTTATTATTTTTTCATTATCTTATTTTATTTTATTCAATTTATCGAAAAATAGGAAGTAAATGGATCAGTGTGAAGAATTGGAATTATCAGCAAAATCACAAAAAGAAGGAAAAAGAAAAGAGTTTCAGAATATGAGTTCTAAAAAATATTTTTCTTTTACTTTGACAACTTGCCAGAAAATACATGGATAGGACTCCCTCCACGTAAAAAAGAATTTTAAAAAGAAAAAGAGCAAAGAACGAAAAAAGACACGATCTTTTCAGCGCGAAAAGAGAAAATTTTAATAAAAAAAAAAAAAAAAGAAAGTAAAACCGTAGTATCACGTGGTTAGGCGTGACTTGAAGTGAACATTACACGTGACTTCACCGTATTAATATCAGTGTAGAAAGGGGGTAGTCTGAAAGAAAAGTCTAAAAAAAAGAAGATAAAGTTTAAAAGATGAAAAAGAGAAAAAAACAAACTGAAAATTGAAAAGATGAAGAAAGTAGAATGAAGAAAAAGGGGGGAAAAGCAAATCTAGGCGAGCAAACAGAAAGGAAAAATCAGCGAAACGAAATATGAGTGAAGGGAAAAAAGAATTTATCTATATATTCTTTTTTTTTTTTTGTTCAGTTGATTTTATCTCACTCGTGCCTAGCAAAGGAGTTGGTGAGATACAGATCGGTTTTGTTTGCCTCAGGAAATTGAGGTCAAGTAGAGCGGGAAAAATGGAAACAAACAAATAAAAAGCAGGTACAATTTTGGTCAGGGGAAGGTAGCGATGATTATTTTTAAAAGAGAAAGAGAGTGAAATAGAGATCTTAGTTGTCCTTGAGTAACAGTTGGAGCGGGTTACAATTATTCCCGCCAAACCATGTGTTCCGCTACAAAGTAAAATAACCTAATACAACTAGCTTGTTGCTGAACTTTTCATTTGCAAAGACATTGAGTAAATTAGTCGTTACTTCACTTTTCCAACATAATCTTTCCTCTCTATCGGCTGCCATTACTATTATGAAGTTTCAACTGAAAAAAAGGAAGTAATAATTAGGAGTTCACAAGATTTTCTTGTCGACGGTCGTTTCGCCTTTGGTCAAAAAGTCTCATTCATAACTAAAAAGGCCAGAAGCAATATTTCTTAGCCCTACAGGATGCTTAACTTTATTGATTGATTGATTTTAACGGCATATCAACCCATCTGGGTTTATTTTATGTCTATTGTACGTTTATGCATATTTTAATTTTATGTAATTTCTTCAGGGTTTAGGGGTTTTTCACCCGATGACAATCAAGTATTCCTATGAAATAGAAATAATTTGCCAACAGATCTATTAAACTTATTGATGAAACTCTAACAGTTACAAGCAGTCCGGGGTCAGAGTGGACCTGGGAGTAATGGAGTCTCATCACCAAATGCAATTTAGTGTCACACCCAGAACAACCATTTTGGAGATAGTCTTTCTCTTCTGCCGGGGAATCCGTCAACCTATTCCAAGTCCCACTGATAGGCTTAAAAGTTAAATTTAGCACGACGCATGAAATGTGTTTTTACTTCATAGAGAAATGGATTCACTCCCATGCAAACTTAAATATCAAGCCGTTTGATGTTGTCATGTAACCGAAATATCTAGCATAAAAAACAAAATCTTGATATCAAAAACTCAAGTATATTTATCAAACAGAAGTGAATAAGAATTAAGTAACTCGACTACAATGTTCTCATAAAAATCTAAATAAGAATTGTCTTTGCTTTAACTAATTTCCTGCCATTCGGCATTTTTCGATCGTGTACTTTCATAGAAGAAACAGTCTTTGTCCTTTGGTAATGAAACGAGATATGTCTAGAAATCAGAGAAGAGATTAAAAGTATAACTAACAATATTGGTATTTACTGGTCAATGTTTTATCTATGAGAGATATATGTTAAATTCGCATGTAAGTTGTATCTACTCACAGTGTATTTCTTGCATGTTTGTCAGCTCTCAAATTGCATGTGTTTAAAAAGAATGGTCGTTCGTGGTTCATTTGATGTCGTTAAGACAACATCAACTTCATATAATTGACTTGACGAGAAAATAAGAAGTTAAAATCTTTTGCAATTTAAGATTTATGTCGTACCAGCTGCTAATTTTGGTTGTCATGGAAACGAGTACGTATATTCAGAACCCCAGGTAACAAGAAAGTTGCTCAAGAGCAAATAACCCAAATAAAATCCTATGACATTATACCCACTGGATTGACATGGAATATTGAAAAATTTGACAATTGAAAATATAATGCACAGAGTAATTTTTTCTGATAAGTCGACTCAATCGAAAATGGGGGTAGATGTTTTACTTTGATAAATCGCCAATATTTTTGGTTACTTTCGCATATTCGCTATTTTTATTCTTTTTCTTTTAGTCAATTCTTTTTCGCTTGACCATTATATATACGAGGATCATTAAATAAGTTTCCAGACTTTTTTCGTATGGGCACTTTTATTGATAGTACACACATGAAACTCTTGTCCCCTTCGAAATAATCTCCTCCGGCTGCAATGCACTTGTTGTACCGTTCCAACAACCTCTGCGTGAGCGTGTCAATGACCTTCGTCACAGCCTCTTTCATCTCTTCAATTGTCTCATAACGACAGCCTCTGAGCTTAAGGAATAACCAAAAGTCACAGGGAGCAAGGTCTGGACTATAGGGAGGCTGAGGAAGTGTCTTGATGCCCATCTTGTTCAAATAGTCTGTGACAAAGATGGAGTTGTGGACTGGTGCATTGTCCTGGTCGCAATGCCACTGACCCGATTTGAAGAGTGATGGCTTCTTCCGACGGAATCTCTTCCTGAACTCCCTTAAAACCTCAACATAGTAACCCTAACCCTAACCCTTTGGCCAATCAACTGTGGTGTATTGACTTCCTTACTCCTCCCACACCTCTCATCATCCCTCACAGACTCCCTGCCTTCCTTGAATCTCTTATGCCACTCAAAAACTGATGCTCGATTCATACAAGATGGTCCAAAAGCAGTCTGAAGCATTTCATACGTTTCTGAGACATTTTTTCCCTCACGTCCAGATTGCATTTTTGAAATTCACCAGCTGTGACAATCAGGATTTAGTAGGATGTATTCCAATTGCTACTGTAGCTGTTGATTTTAACCTGAAATCATAAAAATTGGTCAGTCATCTCATAAGATGTATAGCAATAACATACTGAATTTTCAATCGTCTAGGACAATTTTAAATGCCGGTACAAAAAAGTCTGGAAACTTATTGAATGCACCACGTACATATATATATATATATATATATATATTGAGAGAGAGAGAGATAGAAAGAGAGAGAGAAAGAGATGATCACCTATTTGCATCTAAAGGGGATTTCATTCATAATTTTTAATAATTTTCGAACGACGAAGATATAAATTTTATGCAACGAAGGATTTTATTGTGCGACAGATTCGGAATATTCCTGCTTAACTTGAATGGGATTGTTGAAATTTCTTTTTGATTTTTAATTTTATTTCATTTTATTTCATTTATCTAATTATTTTCATTGTACCAAAATCGAGAAATTTTCTTGAAAAGAAAATTTTAATGTTTTTCTCTACCCACCTTTTTTCCTTTTAATTCGCCCATTTTATTTTACAATAGGCGTTAAAAGAGGGGACTAATATGATATGTAATATTTTGGGGTTCATGCCTACGTCGGTGTAATTCATTTTTAAAAGGAGAAAAATGTATTCTTTATAACTTATTATATTTCGTTTTTCCTTTCAGGTGTTCTGCTTTATTCACAGGGATCACCTAATGTAGGATGCATTGTTTTCATCACCTGTGCGACGAGATGGCACAAGTGATGGCTTGATGATATTGTGGATGTCATTATGACCCATTTTGATGAAGATATGTAACTGAAATAATTACCATAAAAAAGACATGTGATGTAATTGTTTTGCTCTGTTTCTCTCGTCCATGATGTTTTGCTAAAAGGTTTAATTATTTCTTATTCTACTCATGTTGACTTACTAAAGAGAGCGAGCCCGTTTTGTCCTCGTGTTTTACCCAAAGAGAGAAAGACGGATTCATGCCTTTCTCAGTGGCATTAGCGTGAAGTGAAACGCAAACAGCCTCTTCCGGCACATTTTTCTTAATGATAACCGTTATGCATATCTTCACGAGAGAGAAAGAGAGAGAGAGAGAGAGAGAGTAATGCGTATAGTTGGGCATGCCATTGTGTATGCACGTGCACTTATAAGGAAATAACTTTTTATTTATTTTTTTACTTGTCAACAGTCAAAACTCAACGTATCATTATCCAACAGCCTTAACAAAATGATATTGATCTCTGCTCACCACAGGTGAATCCGTCAATTGCTAAATTCAAGCAAATGTTGACTAAATTTATAACTTTTCCTTTTACTTGACACCACCCGTCCACTTGTTTTGCCTTTTTTTCCCGCGTTGTTGTCCAAAATCATTCAGCTGGAAGATTGAAACAGATTGTGCGTGACTAAAAAAGCAGAACCAATCAACAATGACGTTAAACTAAAGTAGGTCATTTGATATAATAAAATGCCTCTGTCATACTTTAATTTACCGGTATATGAATAAACGATAGCACACACACACACACATACACACACACACACACATATATATATATATATATATATATATATATATATATATATATAAGAAGGTGCCCATCGAATAATGGTTATCGTCGATGACTCGAGTTCAAATCCTGGACGAAGCTCTTTGCATTTCATATAGCTCAAATACCCTCCAGAAACGTATGAATTCAATTGTTCTCCCCCCCCCCCCATGCAATGAATACAATAGGTCACATTGGGCTTTTTTTTACCTTGGAATGGCAACCAGCCAAGGAGAAGAAAATCCTGAATTCAAACCTGTTAAACTCCTTTTGACACATCGTGCTTACGCGGAGAGGTTGGTGAATACACACACACATACACATATATAAATATATTTATGTTTGATTAAATAATTTCATAGTAATTATTAGATTGAACATATATTAAAAAACCTAATCCAAAAATGTTCTCCCAACTGATCCTACCAAAAAAGTAAGACTTACCATTTACTACAACAAATTTAAAACCTCCAAACTAATTATTTCCAATAACTCTTCCTCCTCCACTGAATTTCTTGATTGGACAAACATTGTAGATATGTTCAAATGTCCTTGGGAGACAGTGTCTCCAAGAAAAAGTAATACGTATGTTGGTCTTACAACTACAACTCTTTCTAGACGGCTTACAATGCACCTTAATGATTCTAGCTCCATAACCTTACATCTTAAAACCCATTCTAATAGCAACAATGTTTTGAAATGCCTTTAGGATCTTTTTTTTTTAAATATTCCATATTTCTTGATAATATCCCATTTCTATTGATAGTTCTGTTTTTAAATTCATCAGCATCTCAGTTTTGTCCAACTCTGCGTTTGCATAATTTTGTTGTATTGTAAAAAACGTAAAAACTTTAAAAATACACTTTATACATGGAAGCAACCTCTGATGATGGCCAATGAAGGGTCCGAAAGCGCTCGGGATAGTTTTGGTAAATTCATTCACCAATTCCAACCTTGAAACCAAGACACTAATCAGGAAACTTGAAAGGATCTTAATAAAATTATATCGACAAAATGTGTCTTCATTATCTTATTAAACATGCTTAAATGAAAGACTGCTGCCAAAGTACACACACACACACACACACACACACACACACAAATAGATAGATAGATAGATGCGAGTGTGTGTGTGTGTGTGTGTGTGTGCCTATCTGTTTCTATCTTGAAGCATATATCGTAGAGATAGTCGTGTATTCATTCTCCAACAGTGCACGCAGTTGGTGTCCAAGCCGAGAAATAATAGTTTTCTAATATTGATCTATCAAGGAAGTTTGCCGCACTTAAGATTGGTGCAATACAATCTTCTTGCTTTCGATTCTCCTAACTAGATTAAGCCAACTGTACGTATATCTCAAAGGTGGTCGACGTCCGTCAGTTTTTAAGCGATAGATTATTGTATTTCGAATGAAGGAAATTCAAAGCAAAATTATATATCTTGAAGTTTTAAGTTTTATTTTGTAGAAATGGATATCGAAATATATTTTCAATGAATTGATAACTCTTGTTCGATGAACAATTACCAGCAAAACAAAACTTATCTGCTTTTTATAGACATTGATATTCACATACGTCCATGAAAGTCCGTAATTCCGTATCAAGATATGCATACATCCAGGTATTATCATCATTATCATCATGTCGTGCCGCTAGCACAGATATTCCTGACCCTCTCTCGCCACTTCTCCCTATCGTTCATCGCCTCTGGCAGGTCTTCAGGGCTACATCCCGTGTCCTCACATAGCTGCTGTATGTATGTTCGAGCTGGTCATCCTGCTTTTGCTCGGCAATATGTGGGGGTCCATTGGTGTACATCCCTTATGAGCTCGTCCTTGCTTCTCTAGCCATGTCCTCCATGTCTGGTTCGTCTAACTTGGATAGTTTTCGTGATGGGAGGCAGGTGGCCGTATAGTTAGTGACTTGTGGGGTGTTACCGCTAGGACTTGTTCAATATTGCTCGCAGCATTCTTGTGTAGTTGCCGTCTACTTTCTTCTCCAGCCGTTTTGTTAGCATCCAAGTAGTGCATCCATACTGCAGTATCGACACGACCGCTGCTTGGAAGAAACTGTGTTTCATTTTATCGATTAGGTCTAATTTCCATATGATCGATAGCTTATCGATAGCGGTCCATGCCTTCGTTAGCCGCGTGTTGATGTCTTTTTCGGTTGATGAGACACTGCTTCCTTGGTAGGTGAATTTGTCTACCAGTTTCAGAGAGGTTCCCTCTTGTGTGGAAATGTCGCCTGTTTGATTAAGGCACATATATTCAGTTTTGTGTGCATTGACATGGAGGCCGATGCCGGCGGCGGCTCGTTCCAAACTATGCAGTAGTGTTTCGGCTTATTTGGGTGTATTTGCCAGTATCACTATGTCATTGGCGTAGTCGGCGTCGGTAATTGTTTTTTTTTTTGGGGGGGGGGGTACCTCCCGCATCTTTTCTTTGTCAGCTCGCTGCCGTTTTCTCTGATTTTATCAATGTTCAAAGCACGTAGTCTAGACAGATGATAAAGAGGTATGGGGCTAGTGTGTCCCCTTGTAGTACTCCTGCTACAATGTCGAAGTATTCTGTGTCTCCATCCGGTGAACGTACTTTTACTTTGGTGTTTCTATAGAGAATCGTTATTGCTGCTACGGTTTCTTTTGGTAAGCCGTATGCTAGTAGAATTTGTTCCGTCTTCCCTCTGTGAATAGAATCGAAGGCCTTGATAAAGTCGACAAATATTAATGTCGCCTGTAGGTTTTTTGTCTGTATGCCTTCAAGGATTCTACGGATGGTCAATATTTGTGAGGTCGTGGATCTATTTCTTCGAAAGCCAATTTGGTTTTTCCTAAGGATGTTGTCGATAATGGGTTCTATGCGGTTTCGTAGTAGGGCATTGTAAATTCTGGCTGCTATGGATGTAAGTGTTATACCTCGGTAGTTCTTGACTAATCCGAGATTACCCTTTTTAGGAAAGGGGAGGATGCATCCCTTCATCCATCTGTCTCTCGGATTTTGATTATAGACTGCGTTGCATTGTCGGGGTAGTATGTCGTCGAATTGTCTGGTCTTTCATACTTCTGGGGAGATCTCTTCAAACCCTGCAGCTTTCCTATTTTTAATTTTTCTAAGAACCGAGTCGAGTTTTCTTGAGTGAACGGTCCTATTTTAATGTCCAATTGCTAACTAATTATTCTGGTGATTGGTTCATGTGTTACTTTCGGTGGGTTTCCCAGTAGATTTTCGAAATACTGTTTCCACAGTTTTATTCTTTTTTGTTGGTTTGCAGCTTTCAATTTTGCTTTATGCTTATATACCTTTATATATATATATATATATATATATATATATATATATATATATATATATATATATATATATATATATATATATATAACGTTTATTTACTAAATATGGTAAGTATATAGAAATTTGATTTTTAATCAACACAGAAATGAACAATAATAAAGAGAAAAAAGACACGTGTATATATTTTTCTTTAAAAGAAATTGAAACGATGATTGAAACGATGCGATCTGAACATCATATAACATTTCTTCTCAACCAATTAAAATTTGAACAAGCCGGAAAAATGTAAAAAAAATTTTTCTTTTCTCTTGGGGAGGGAACTTCTTTTTTGTTTCTTGGTTTTCTTTTTGTTATTAGTCCAGTTGGCTCAGTGTATTTTTCTATTCAGTTGTTTCTTCTTTTTACTGGCTTCTTTTAGTTCTCATGTGTCAGTCTGAAACATATTCCCAATGAGGTTTTAAAAAACAACATTATTTGTTGATTGATTCTTAATAATTTTCTAAAAGCAAGGGAAATAATGTACAAACCGATTTCTTATTGATGTTTATACCAGTGACCTATATTGTGGAGCTGATCAATAACTAGGCGGAGCCAGTTAGCTTGTAAACAGCTATCGATTTAGATCGATAATCTGAAAAAGTGAGAAACGAGAATGAAAGAGATTTGCTTGGGGGAGGAAGAATCAGCTTTATGTTACGCATGCGGTGTCAGATTCAGTTTCTGCCAAATGACAGATCTTGGTGCGACCCTTTCTACTCGAAGTCAGATTCAATATGATTGTAAAAAAGGTACTTTATTTTGAACCAATTTATATTTAAATAACACGCTTGTTAGGAATATATTTTTTTCAGAGAGTGTTATCTTAAAATTACTCGGATAATTTCATTCTTGCCTTTAGCATTCAGGTGCCACTTTCTTAAAAAAGAAATAAATTTTGTTTTTTCTTCTAATTAAAGACGGATTTTCGTAATTCTAGAGAAGATAATCACATCAAATGTTGTAGTTCTTTTAAGAATACGATATCAACTTACAATGATAGCAAAAATGATAATTTTCGTGATACAGTCAGAGTATTATGGATGAATATAAAATACGACAGATAGTTTTGTAACGTGTGTAGGTGCCCCAAAACAGCGAGTTCTTTATTTTTTATTACATCTTGCTACTTTCAGGAATCGAACTTCTCGAATGATGTGATCCTTTGAAACCTTGGCTCGCCGACCATTGTTAAAGAATTTGATTCTCACTGAGTTTCCTGTAGTTCCGACTTTGCGTTAAATTAAGTTTAGTAAATGATTACGTCATTAGAGAGTTGCTGTCTGAAGAACACATCTCCAGCCACCAGACTAAAATTCCTCTTTAGCTGCTCATCTGTCTGAAAATTAGCAATTACGTATGATTCTATGAATTGATTCTATCAACAGAAAAACACTTCAATTCAACGGGGAAAATTTCCATTTCTTTTGCATATCTATCGGTTTTCGTGCTTTCCTCCTGGAAGAGTGAAGGCGAAAATAAGCTCCCTCGCTAAAAAAATCTATTTAACTTTTGCTAAGAAAGTCTGGGTGTTTGACAATGTACTTTCAGAAGTGGCATTGGGGATCATTCAGGACTCTCGTGTGTGTTGTATTAACACTAACACTGTACAAGGGAAGATTCAGATTTAAATGCATGGAGACACTGAAAACAGGGCAAAAGTAATAAGCCATTTGTACACATCGCTATTGTAAACATCTTCATGGATTAAATGGCGCGTTCAAATTTTTCGTGTTGAATGGGTCACACATTCTTTGGAGCGTTTTAACTTGACTTTTTAGCGTGGTTGATTTAAATTTTATAAGGAGAGGAGTAAGTTTGGAGAGAGGGATGAAGATAATCAAAATGACGAAAAGAATGAGTCACCGTATCAAAGATTTTGGAATATCAAAGTGTTCTGTCCATTTATGCTGATAGAAGCATGTCGATATTGGGATCATTTTAAACAGAAAAAATGACTGATAAACCTTTGAAATCACAAAAGTGATCAAAAACATTAGTTCGGTTATCAGCATCTAACCCTAAATTAATGGCATTTGAGAAAACAAAATGGATGAAAGCAGTATCTGTTGTGAAGTACCTATTCATACAACTAGAATAATACAACATTAGAAATAATATCAATCGGTACTTTACCGTAAAAATGACATCTCTAACAAAAACATCGAATTAGAAAAAGACTGGGGAAAATAACATTTACTAAGGGATATTGAAAGACATTGACACAGACGAAAGCAAAATTTAATTATATTCTAATGCAAGATAAAACGTCTAAAGATTAATTAACACAAAAAATAATCCCAGATCGACAACAAAATCTGTGAAATTCGGTGGTAAAGTCTAATGGTGTGGGACAACAGCAAAGTCAGTGGTGCAAGAAAGTTGACAAAAATCGATGCAAAAAAGTTGACAAAAATCGACATCAAAAAATACATTACGAAGGTTCTACTTAATCCAAGATATAGTTGAAGGTCAAATATTCCCTCGTGACAGAAGAATATTGCCTATCATCGCATTCAATAGACAAGTTTCTAACAAATAAAGATATTTTGATGTTACATGATTCGCCTGTTCAAAGCAATGGGATAAACCAACTTATGTGGAAAGAGTTGAAACCCAATGATATAATAGAAATCCAAAGAACTTTCTGAAGATTTGGATTCATTGCCAAAAGCAATTGCAGACTTAATATCCCTAAATGTATAAATAAATTTAATGCTACTTTTCTTGTAATTTCTCATCATATTTGCGTGTCTTGTTTTCAGCACCTCCCTGCATTCAGATCTATGTCTTCTTTTGTACAGTGTTAATATGAATTCAACAAATTGCACTACAATCTTAAATGTTTACAAATAGCGTCTTGGAAAGTATATTGTCGAACACTTTTAGTGTCTTAGTAAAAATGTTGAAAAACGATTTTTAGCATGGTGGCTCATTTCTTTTACTTGTCACTGTATTATCAAAAACCTTGTTCAATTCATAGGCTTAAAAAATTAAATGTTTACTTAGCTTCGATACTTGATGACAAGAGAAAACAAAATTTTCAATCTTATTGTCATAAGGAATTAATTTTTTTCTGAACTTATACGATTACTTTAATAGCAGAGTGATTGGTTTCAATTGCAAAAAAAGTGAGAATAATTTCTTGATACCTGTGTCTGTTGTTTGAATTTCGATAAAAACCTGGTGGGTTAGTGCTACATGATCTTATCAAAAATTCAAATGCATTACTGTTTTTGATGGCATATAAAATCTCCCTTTCCCCAAAAAATATCTTAGAAAATATATTTTGCCTTTTTTTTTTTGTATGCAAAAGTACCTGGTAGGCTGATATTTACCTTGACTTTGTCGACTGCCTAATTTCATAATATCTCTAATATTAAATGTAAATGCATATTCTCCACTCTTAAAATTAACATTTTATTTATCTGTGACAGACGTTATAAGATAAGAAGTCTGTGTTATAATGATAATGTTTATATGCTATCTTGCTGAAAGAGACGAAAGAAAGAAATAGAAAAAGTTCACAATGGAATTAATGAAGCGATGATTGAGAATTAGATAAAGGAAAGCCCTGCGCATGTGCAGTTTTTTGTTTGTTTGTTTTTATTTTACCGAGGAGCATGCAAGATGATTTGGTGAGGTGGAGAGCAATTATGTCCATGTTTCGTTGATCAACGTGCATTCAGAAAATTTGTTTGTCTGCCTACAAAAAAGTAAATGCAGTTGGGTGTGGCCAGTAACTCTGTGTACAGTGGGAGTCTATTATGTGAGAAGAGACAGAGGGCATTGCCATTGGATGGTTTCACATGTCACATAGAAATTAGTGGAACTGTGGACGTGTCTGGGAAACAGATATATATGATACTCGGTTGTATAGCTTCTCTTGAATATGTGTGTGCACGTGAGTGTATTAGAATATAGATTTGAAAAAAGAATTGAAATATCTTGTAAGCCTGTTTCCCATATAATTTTATAGCCACGTACCAAAAAGTATGCGTGTCTTTGTGTGATTACATTGTGTACAAGACAAAGTACATACACCATTATATTTATGCATACACAAACACACACACACACACACACACGCACATATTTATAATCTTAGTGTTTCGGAATGTCACGCCTATGATAATCTCTTTGTTAAAAGTGCATTTGATGTGCGTATGCGAAGAAAATTTGGGCCCTTTATGGAAACAAGGGATAAATTACATTCGAGATTAATTAACTGAACTATGAACAAAATTACAATTGAATCTCCTTTTTACATAACCAACAGATAGTTATAAAAATTCTTTCAACTTCACCGATATGCAAGCAAGCAAATAGTTGCATTAACACAGTAAATAACAAAGGGTTATATTTGATAAAGGAAATGTCACAACATTAAATACAGGGAAACAATAATGATTTCAGTTTATTTTCCTTTTTTTTTTTTTTTTTTTCATATAGCTCACTTATTGCATTGAGCAATAAGTTGTCAAAATGATTGGATGTCGGCTTTACAATTGCACACGCAAAAACAACTACAAATAATCAACAACAAATAATAAAGAACACAAAAAGAGATAGAAAAACAAATATATTGATGATCTTCGAGTAAAACAGAGCATTCTATTACGTTGAAGATTGATGTAACACAGTCTTCCTATCGTTCTATTTTATTTTGTTTGAGTTTGTGTCAATTCTGCTAAACTTGGTAAATGTCATATGTATTTACCTGAATATATTTTTTTAATCTTTTATGATTTAAGGAATAAATTTTGATGATAAATTTCTTTGAAGAACTTCAAACGTTTCTTCGAAAATATAAAGTCGGATTTTATTTAATTTGGCTCAAATATTTTCTAAACTTTTTATCCTTTTGTTGTTGTTGTTGTTGTTGCATGATTAAATCAGTTGATGTTCAAAGTGTATTAGACTATGGTTCTTGCCATCACAACAACGTTTCCGGGGGAACCAACTTTCGTGTGTGCACAATGAAGGATTGGAGCACAATTTTGGTAAAAGACATTTAGAGAAGATGTTAATTTTAATTATTCCATTTTTTTTTGTTCTCTTATGATGTGTTCCTGTTCTGTTTAATCCTCAGTACATGCCCCCTCCCCTCTCTCTCTCTCTCTCTCTCTCTCTCTCTCTCTCTCTCTCTCTCTCTCCAAATTGTATTTGTTTATCTCGTAGAAGAATATCAAGATTAACGTGTTTAATCTTTTTATTGTTTTGAGACTCTCCATGTTTCCTGTGAAACGTTTGAGAGTTATACGTGTGTCTCTCTCAAACCACACATTTAAAATAAAGGGTAAAATCTTGGTAAAACGTAAAAGGAAACACCACTGATTTTGCCTTGAACAGTGAAAGAGTAATAAGATGTTGATTCGAACAGTTCGCACCATGGGCATTAGCTTATAAAAGATTCGGCCATTTCCTTGGACTTCGAAGAGATTATCCATTAAATTCAGTTTCATCATCATCATCATCATATCGCGCTGGTAGCATGGATATCCCTGACCCTCTCTCGCCACTCCTCCCTATCGTTCATCGCTCTAGGTAGGTCTTCAGGACAACATCCCGTATCCTCACATAGCTGCTGAATGTATGTTCGTGCTGGTCGTCCTGCTTTTGCACGGTCATGTGTGGGGGTCCATAAGAGTACATCTCTTATGAGTTCGTCCCTGCTTCTCCAGCAGTGTCCTGCATGTCTGGTTCGTCTAACTTGAATAGTTTTCGTGATAGGGGGCAGGTGGCCGTACAGTTGGTGTCTTGTGGGGTGTTGCCGCCAGGACTTGTTTAAGATTGCACGTAGCATTCTTGTGTAATTGCCGTCTAGCTTCTTCTCCAGCCGTTTTGTTAGCGTCCATGTAGTGCATCCATATAGCAGTATCGATGCGACCGCTGCCTGGAAGAAGCTGCGTTTCATTTTATCGGTTAGGTCTGATTTCCATATAATCGATAGCCTATTGATAGCTGCCCATGCTTTCGTTAACCTGGTTTCGATGTCCTTTTCGGTTGATTCGACGCTGCTTCCTAGGTAAGTGAATTTGTCTACTAGTTTAAGAGGGGTTCCTTCTAGAGTGGAGATGTCCCACGTTTGATTATAGCACTTATATTCCGTTTTGTGTGTATTAACATAGAGGCCTATGCTTGCTGCTGCTCGTTCCAAACTATGCAGTAGTGTTTCGGCTTGGTCAGGTGTATTTGCCAGTATCGCTACGTCATCGGCGTAGTCGGCGTCGGTAATTGTTTTTGCGGGGTACCTTCTGCTTCTTTTCTTCGTCAGTTCGAAGCCATTCTCTTTGATTTTGTCAATCGATGTTCTAAGTACGTAGTCTAGACAAATGATAAAGAGGTACGGAGCCAGCGTGTCCCCTTGTAGTACTCCTGCTACAATGTCGAAGTATTCTGTGTCTCCATCTGGTGATCGTACTTTTACTTTAGTGTTTCTACAGAGAATCGTTATTGCCGCTACGGTTTCTTTAGGTATGCCGTACGCTAGTAGGATTTGTTCCATCTTTCCTCTCTGAATGGAATCGAAAGCCTTGGTAAAGTCAACAAATATTAATGTCGCTTGTAGGATTTTTGCCCGTACAGCTTCAAGGATTCTATGGATGGTTAATATTTGTGAGGTCGTGGATCTATTTCTTCGGAAGCCATTTTGTTTTTTTCTAAGTATGTTGTCGATTTTGGGTTCTATGGGGTTTCGTAGTAGGGCATTGTAGATTTTGGCTGCTATGGATGTAAGTGTTATGCCTCAGTAGTTTTTGGCTAATCCGAGGTCCCCCTTTTTAGGAAAGGGGAGTATGCATCCCTTCATCCATCTATCTATCGGATTTTGATTGTATACTGCGTTGCAGTGTCGGAGCAGTATGTCGTCGAATTGTCTGGTCTTCCATACTTCCGGGGGAATTTCGTCCAGCCCTGCAGCTTTCCTATTTTTAATTTTTCTGAGAACCGAGTCGAGTTCTTCTTGTGTGAACGGTCCTAGTTTAATGTCTAATTGTTTGCTAATTATTCTGGTGATTGGTTCATGTGTTATTTTCGGTGGGTTTCCTAGTAAGTTTTCGAAGTGCTGTTTCCACAGTTTTATTCTTTCTTGTTGATTTGCTGCTTTCAATTTTGCTTTGGCTGTGTTCTTTCTTCTACTCACTTCGTTTATAGTTTGCCAGGCTATCCTAGATTGTCTATCTTCACCGAGGCTCTAATCTTATCTATCTGATTTTGAATGTATTCTGTCTGTTCCTTTATATATATGCCTGCTAATTGATATTGTGCCGTTTTTAGTTTTAAGGCATTTGTGTTTGTTGGGTTTTTTCGATAGTTTTTGGAGGCTGTTTTCACTAGTGCACGTTTTTCTCTCACCGCTAAAGTTTCCCATGGGTCTCTATATTTAATTTTGAGTTTTGTTGGAATGCATTTCGCTGCAGCCTCGAGGTGTGCATTGACGAAATTTTCATATTCGTCGTTTGGTGTACTTTTTTTCCGTCTTTTCTTGTAGTGTTTCGAATCTGTTTCTTAATTCTAATACGTATTTATCTCTTATATCTCTGTTGTTCAATAGGGCCCAGTCATAGTGTTTGGTGGTCGCTGTTCGTTTGGCGTTTTTTCGTAGGCTTAACCGTATTTTCGCCGTGAATATTCGGTGATCGGTGGACACACCCTCAAAAGAGGAGTATGCCTCGCAATTCAGTGCACTATTTTTCCATTTCTTTTTTATAAGGACGTAGTCTATCTGAGCTTTAGAATTGTTTGCGTACGTGTATGTCCATAGTTTGCCCTCCCTTTTTTGGTAGTTTGTATTGAGGCATACTAATCTATTTTCTATCATGAAATCTGTTAGATGTTGCCCATTCCTATTTGACGTGTTGTGGAGGCTGTATTTGTTGTTTCTGTTTTTCCCGATTTGGGCATTCATGTCTCCGCCAATGACTAACATGTTGTGTTTCGGGATGCTACGCACTAATGAGGATAACTCATCGTAGAAGGTGACTAGTTCAGTTTCTTCACTAACATTGGTGGGGCTGTAGCATGAGACGATTGTTGCTCTGGGGTTGCCGTTAAAAGTAGCTGCCATCATTCTAGGTTGCATTTTCTCAACGCTATTTAGCGTTTTTAATGCTCTAGGTCCTATAAGTAATCCTACCCCTCCTACTGCGGCGTTGACAGAGTTTTTCCATGCGGATACAGTGACGAGTGACCACCCATTGCCAGTTTCGTGATATTTGATATCTTCGGTGTGCGTGTATCTGTGTTCTTGTATGCATATTATGTCACTCTTATGTTCTTCGGCCGATGCGATTAGCTCTGGTAGTTGTCCTATTCTATTTAAGGTTCTTACGTTAAATGTGGCTATTTGTAGTGTTTGCTTGCATTCAAATCCAGATGGAAAGAAGAAAGACTGAGTTACATCGGTCATCCAAAACATAAGGCCAGTCAGCTTGAAATACTGACCCTTTACGTTAAAGCAAAAGCAATTCATACTTCTCTGTCACGACACAGATTACTTCTCCTGAGTTTCTGATCAAAAGAAGAATTTTGAGGTTATTTTAAACGTTGAAACACGTTTTATTTTTATTCCAAGTGATAGTAGATCTTTTGGAATTTCTTTTTCAATTGAATTGATGGGGTTTATTTTATCCAAGAGCTAATTATGTTGTTATTGACTAAACTTGTTGATCCTAGCATCAATCGTTGCTGTATATCCTGGAAAAAACAACTGGGTGGACTGGAAATCGAAGGAAAAATCGAGACCATCCAGACAATGTTGGATATTTACTTGAAGATCTCTTTTGACATGCCCCGTAAATTATGTGGGTGACATGCTAGAAGGAAGTTAGACACTTGAACAAAAAATATACAGGAAATAGACCTGTTTCCTAAAGTAAACAGTGCGCAGGTGTTTCTCCAACGGAGGTGCCGCGTAAATTACGTAGATGGCATGCCTAGTACGAAACTCGAAAAAGTAGTGAAACGAGGAGAAATAAAGACGATTCGATTCCTTGAGGTGGCCCTGCACCAGTCTCGCAAAAGTGGAGAACGAAGTGGAAGTGATTCACTGAAATCCGTACAGTCAGCCCCTGTGTGCATGTAAACTCAGCCGTCTACGATTCTCTCTCTCTCTCTTTCTCTCTCTCTCTCTCTCTCTCTCTCTCTCTCTCTCTCTCTCTCTCTCTTTCAACCTACCTATATGAACATTTCGGGTAATAAAAGAAAAAGAAAAGAAGCAGATTATATTTTTATACATCAGCAGTCTTGTCTTTCTCTGCTATAAAATAACATAGCATTTCTAAAATCAGTTAGGATGCTAAGAGGAGCCCAGAAGATCTGATAAGATTTGCTGTCATTCAGACTCCAGTGAACCCCCCCCCAAAAAAAAACACCAGTTAGAGTCGGTGTGAAAAACTCACAAGTAGCAAAATGATCAAATTCCATCGGTTCCTAAGATACTCGTTTTGTGAGTATATAAAAATTGACTGAGGTGAACTGAGTTCAAAACAAAATCGCTAGTGTAGCATATACAATAAAGATTAAATTCATTATTAGTGCGATTTAAATTAGCTTACTACTCAGTTAATTACAGAATGCACTATTGTTTATATGGATTTCGTTTTTAGTTTGTTATTTTTATTTGGAGTCCATGTTAGGTTGCTCTGATCATCTCCTCGTTATCAACTTCAATACTCTTTTTTTGTTAATCTTTCTTTATTAAACTTTGTTTTTTTCTGACACTTATATACAGCACCCAGTAGGTATCGAACTCACAACTTGTTAAGCACCACTAACTTAACTTAATTTGAATTTATTAAGCTTACCGGAAATAAAAGAAGATTGAATATTCATAAAGCATAAAACTCCGTTATCATTACTTGATCCCTGATGCTCAGAGTCATAAAGTATCCTAGAAGAAAACTACCAGAAAACCCTTAGTTTTTAACGGTCAGTGTTACACCGTATTCATATCATATGAAACGATCCTTACACAATATCAATTTTGGAACATGCCTTAGTTTTTCATATTGACTAGGTATAGGGTAAACTTGGAGAAATGTGGGCCGGAAAATTGTGCTGTGCAGATTCTTTTTTTTAAGTAAGAAGGTCCTGACTCTCTAGAAAATCAGCTGTTGAAATCTAAGCTTTTACTTGCTCTTGAACACCGAACTCTGACACCGGTAAAAAATATATGTAAATATTTTAACCACGTGGCAGAACTGCTCTGTTTAACTTTTGTCTCTTCATCAAGAATAAGATGTTATCGTTCTTTTATTGAAATTATAGATGCACAAACAAAATAACAGATTAAAGATTATACTGTACTGTTCAACGAAATAATGAGAAATTTTACATCTTATGGATTGCGTAAATGTCACTGCGACATGAAACTCCAAGGTGACAGAGCCACTATTCAATGCATCGTCCACGTGATTTCCAGATGGTTACGTATAAAAGAAAAAAAGAAGAATTAACAGCTGTAAAGAAGAGAAGGGGGAGGGACATGTTTCTCCTGATCCCGTCATGCTAAACGATACTGCTTATTATTCCGTAAGATTCTAAGCCGCTCTGCTCCTTCGACCGTTAAAAACGTGAGTTTATCGCTTCGTTGATAAAATTCAAAATAATTTCCCCATCCTTCATTCAGCAGTAACAACTGGGATCAAAACTCCCCTATCTATCTATCTATCTATCTATCTATCTATCTATCTATGTTGGGAACAAAAATATTGATAAGTAGTAAAGACGTTTTAAGGGCATCCAGTTGGATATTGAAGATATCTTGATTGATGGAAAAAGATTTCGGCCTCTCTTCTTTTGTATCCATGTACAACATTTTTGTGGTTATGTAGATTATTTTTCATTGCTTCGTTCCGTCATCAGCAGCAGTTCCTTAACATTTATTCAAAGTCTTCCTGTTATCTCTCTCTCTCTCTCTCTCTCTCTCTCTCTCTCTCTCTCTCTCTAACGCTGTCCCTGACTAAATTATTTTTATTATTACATAATAGGAAACGATATGTTTTTTTAGGAAGTATGCTCATACTTTATAAATTTTCGAGCAACCTTTACGTGAATAAGTGGAAAAGAAACTACGAATTGGTGGGTATAATGGAAAAAACTACTTTTTACTTTTCAATTATTTTTCTTCATTCAATTATAATTAAATATTTTAAATGAAAATTAACAGACATCACGTGATGTTGAACAGGATGAAATTCAGATTAGCAATTGATTTTTAATTCAAAGGCCTTTTTTTTTTTTTTTTTTTTGTCCAATTTCCTGAGGAATCGTCTCCTTCCATCAACATTCATCCTTACAATGCCAACACTACCGTCACTCTTTCTACCTCCTGAACAAATCGTTGCCTTCAATAAATACTGAAAAATCTGAAACTGCTGACATCGGAATTCAGTTAAAGTTGTTTTACAAGTTACTAGGATTGGTCGTGTTGGAAATAAAGTTAGTGTCTCATTTAATGAACTTTCATCAAAATCAAATCCAATGACTATCATATCCTCCATATATAACAGGCAAGTGTTAATAAGATCGGTAAATAGGGAGAAACATTTTTAACGTTATCTATTAATTATTTTTATCGAGATATTAGAAAAAAATGTCGGTGCGTAAATTTTTTTTCATGGTGACAGTTGTAAACAAATAAATGAATAGATAAAAACTGCCGCTGGGCAATTTAAATTGCAACAGTCAATAAGAATTTTTGCTATTTTTTTATCAATCAGGTCATCTGAAGAAAGGAAAATTCGTCCAACGTGAATAATAAAGCAGCAAAGACATTTGCACATTGTGAATGTAGAACTGTGTTGTTAGCAAAAAGATTTATCACTGTGAGAAGAGAAAAAAAAAGGCACCAAAGATTAAAAATTTTCTTTCTCTGTGGTGACCTTGTGATAACAAATATGACAAATTTTACAACACCGAACATGATATCACACAGACCACCACTCTCAACTCCACTCACGCTGTCACAAATGCTGATAGGGACACAAAGTATTATGTTCAGTTGAAAAGATTTCAATCGGAAAAGCGTAAAGATTTATATA
This sequence comes from Sepioteuthis lessoniana, assembly GCA_963585895.1. Classification (NCBI taxonomy): domain Eukaryota; kingdom Metazoa; phylum Mollusca; class Cephalopoda; order Myopsida; family Loliginidae; genus Sepioteuthis; species Sepioteuthis lessoniana. Next base: position 163,812,340 of record OY757904.1, on the reverse strand, counting down.
CTTAATAACTTAAATAACTTTTACATACTTCGTTTATATTTAAAGCAAATGCAATATTATTCTCTCGACGGTCTAAGTCACATACGTGGTGATTTTTATTATTAATAATTTTTATTATTTATATTTGGTTTGTGGATTGTTTGCCATTAGTAGAATAAAAGTTTATTGCTTAGACTCAAGAGAACTTTAACTCAAACATGTTGTAACAGCATTCCTTGAAATTTCTTTAGTTTGGTTTCTTTGTTTAATAGCATATCAACCTTTGTAGGTTATTTAATGCCAAAGCCATTCTCCAAGAAGAACAGTAATGGTACTATTTAATCCATAGCTGGGAGGATGAGAGGGTTCATATCTTTCCCAAGGGTAATTGCCCGAAAGTGAATGTAATAGCGCAACTGGAGTACGATCTCACTTCCTACGCATACTACGAGACCATCGCTTTAACTATTACACCACGAGGACATCCCCGAAATTTCTTTAGATTTGAGTAATGACATGTTGAAAGTGAGAATGAAACTATTGTTTTATCGATTAAACATTTTGAATCGATTTGGTCGGGAATCATGTGAACCGGAAAATGAAACTAATCAGATGAAAACTAAGAATAACACAACAACGAGTGATTGAGTCCACTCTAAAGTGACAAAATGACGATATGAAATAATCAGACTGACACCCCCACTCAGCCCCCCAAAAATCACACATTTCTTGAGACATTGTATCACTAATTAGAACCTCACAGACTCCTTAACCTCAGTCGCTTGACTAACCACTCAATTAAAAGCTTATGTATAAAATCAATTTATGTTTACTTCAACTATGAAATGAATATTTGTCAAATTAAAAAAAATTATTAATAGATTTTGTGATTGGAATCGTTTTCTAACGACCTGATTTGTATTGCTTACAGATTGAGGGTCATACTATAGCATATGAAAATCCAATCGATTTGCGTTACCTTTTGACGTGGACAATTTGTAAAAGACAAAAAGAAATTAATAAAGAAAACAGATTGAAAAAGATTTTATTCTTTCAAAATAAACCCGTAATTATCGAAATATTTGTTTAGTTGCTTTATTTGAAATCCAGTTTTTTTTCCATAAAGTCCATGTTAAAAGCGCTGTAAGTATAACCAGCAGTCAAACCTTTCTTAGATCTTATTTTTCGATGCAGGCATCGTTGAGGAACCAGAGAATTCCTAATCCGTTTGCCAAAACTATTCTCGTTCTCCAATTGATACCTGCATGAAAAAAGTAAAGCCTAAAAATGTTCGGTTTTGAGTTACCTTAACTGCACTTTTAACCTGGTCTAATAAGGTTAATATAAATAAACAAAATGTAATCTTTGCTAAAAGTGTTTGTTTAATAAAACTTTTGAAATGCTGTTTAGACTGCTGAATTATCATCTCGATTGTTGAACGATTGCTTCAGTCTTGACAAGAGAAAATTATATGGTTGGTTTAACATTCTTAACCATAAATAACTTTTGTCCTCCACTTTACTCCAATCATCTACAAAGCAGGTTTCAATCCCAGTGGTATTTATTCAAGCATATATTTTTTTCCGTTACTGAAAAGACTGGGTATTTAAACCAACATGGGAATATTACTGTCTGTGCAATCGTCCATGATATGAACTCAACTACTATCACTAACTTGGCTCGTGTATATGTTGGCAATAATGAAAAGAGATCGTGTCGTAAAAGCCGACTATGAATAATATCTCATTTCTATCGTTTAAAGTTGAATTCCAAATTACTCCTGGGTGCAAGTTGTCATTTGATTGGTCGTTTGTCAAGATTTCTCATTCGTCCAAAGTTACTGTTTCATGAATCATCACAATTTAAAATGTGATAGAACAAAGCAGTAAGTTTTAATTCTATTGTTGATTCGATAAAGTTCCTTAATGAAAAGCTTCTATTTGAAAAACACCGTCTTCCATCATACGGAATCATTTCTTTCAAATATCATCACACATTTAGTTGCTGTATTTATTTACGTTACACACAAGCCCCAGATTGCTGACTGTACCGGTTGATCACACGTTCAATGGTTTCTTTTTATTTGTCGGACAAATTGTAAAATATTCACGTGTAAAAAAAGGTCATATTTCCTTTCAAATGGGATCAAATAATCGGTCTTTGTAGGTGTCTATTATACATATATATCTCTCAATTAATAAATAAAATTTTCACAATAAAAAGGGATATTGGGGGGGTCCAGGCTTATAAAGGAGGTGACAATAACTACAGATTGTGATAGGAAAAAAATATGCATCCACTATGCTGAAAACAAATTGCTGAACGAAAAAAGGAAATTGATATTTAAGTGTAGACGTGTCACATACCACCTGACGAATTCCATAATTTATTCTCCTTTATTTAAACTACCCTTATCATATATACATTTTTGTCGTGTGAATATCATGTGTTCTAACATCTTATCACGTGACTATACCTAACGCTATATAGACGCAAGATTAACCACTTTCCATCTGGTGATAGTGTACACTACATCAAACTTCATGTAACGAACTTCTTGGGTTCAGAATTAGGATTTGGGGAGTATTCCTGCTCTACTATAATAGCATTGAGCACTTTTTCTTGCAAAATTTTTATTTACATTTCTATTATATATGTATATATGTGTGTGTGTAAGAAAAAATGTTTGTTGATCCAAAGAGAGAAAAAATAAATATTTCAAAATGAATGGGTCCATTAAGAGATTTATATCTTTTAAAGAATTATTTATTTCGTTCTTACATACGGGTATGTTTCCAGCTTGTTGCTTTCTTCAGAAAGCATTTAATGGCTTTTTAGGTTTTGTTTCGGTTTATTTAGAGATAACTGTTTTCAGTTAAATTTCTTGTAGGGGCTGACTTTTTCTTTCTTTTCTTCCTATTCTCTTTCTCTTTTTCAGAGTGTGTCTCTTGTTCTCCCTTGTGGGTATATTTTTATTTCTCCGATTAGTCTTTGATATTTGATATGCTATAAAGTTTTTGTTGTTTTACTCTGCTTCGTTGTGTGTGTGTGTGTGTGTGTGTGTGTGGTTGATATATAATAGAGTTTATTGGTCTTTTTTAGTTAAAGTGGTTTTAAATTCAATTAACAGCTACTTTTGCTTTTTTTCTCTGTGTGGGTATTTGTTTCTCTCTCTCTCTCTCTCTCTCTCTCTCTCTCTCTCTCTCTCTCTGTGTGTGTGTGTGTGTGTGTGGTTTGTATTTCATTTGGTGTGGGCTTGATTATTTCTATGAAGCTTTTCTCTTTTGATGTGATGTGGTATAAAATTTGATTGGCAATTACTTTTTACAATTATTTGTATATATATATATATATATATATATATGTGTGTGTGTGTGTGTGTGTGTGTGTGTGTGTGTGTGTGTGTGTGTATAATTTATGGGCTTGAATTTATCTATAAAGATTTTTTTTTTTCTTTTACTTGACGTAATGTGTAATCGTTAGTTTGAAATATGGGCATTGTTTTAAATTTTCCGTGACTACATTCGTATAGGTGTTTAGATACGTTTAATTTTTTGGTATTTTAATGTAGCTTTTGTGGAGTGACATCCTGGTATTGAGAGCTTGTGCTGATCTTATGTATACTTCTTAATATTTGTTGCATTCGATAATGTAGACTACGTTTTTGAGTTGCAGCTTAAATCTTTATTTATTATGAATTTTGTTTTCGTATTTTTGAAGGAATAGGATTTCCCTTCTATAATTATCACATATTTTACATCGTTTATTATTGTATTTGGTAACCCATTGTGTTGTGTTTTCTCCGAATGTAGAAAAGGTGAGTATTTTTAAAGATGTTTGGGTTGTCTCTGACTTTTAATGATTTTTATTGTCTAGTATTTCTTTGATTTTGTCATTGTTTTTAAGATCTTCTAGATTTTTTTTTGTTTCTGTGAATAGTTCTGGGTTGTTTTTGTTGTAGGTTGCAACGTATGCTAGGGTTTTCTCGTTGTTGTGCTTTTTCGGGTTCCTTAATTCTCTTTGTGGTGTTTTTCTGCTAATTCGAATCCCTCATTTATCATTGTTGTTGGATATCCTCTCTGGTGTAGGGTTGTGTGTAGCCCTTTCAGGCAAGTTTTTCTGAGGATTTTATTAGTGATTATGGTTCATATTCTACGTGCTAAAGTGTAAGGGATGGATTTTATGCTATTTTGAGCGTGGTGACTATTGAAGTGAAGGTGGCTGTGGGGTTTGTGGTAGATATCTGTGATAATTTGGCCATTTACGTCTTTTATGAGGATGTCTAAAAATGGTTGTTCTTTAGAGCTGTGTTCCATTGTGAATTGAATTTGGGGTGTAGATTTTGGAGTAGGTTGTGTAATTCGTTAATGTTTCCCAATGGGCATTTCCAGAATATGAAATAATCACCGAAATATCTTTTCCATAACTTCGTAAATTCTCCTTTTATGTTGTTGCCGTATTTTTTACCTATAATTTCGTATATATATATATATATATATATATATATATATATATATATATATATATATATATATATATATATATTACGGGGTGGTACAAAATTTTATTATACTTAAAAAGAGACCAAATTCAATCATTTTTTAAAAAATCAAATTTTACAATTAACTGGTTTCGGTCCTCGCTGATCACAACTGAATCGAGGACATAATTAAAGGACAAGGGGCAGGGACTCTGTAATGTAGAGGGAAAAAATGTAAGTTGTTTAGAAAAGGGAGGGGTAAATCAGAGAGTAATCAAATTCAAACCCAATAAACATTCCCTCTGTTTACCGAGAGACGGTTTATTGGTGAGAATATGAATGGTTTCAAGAACCTTCTTATGATAGTTCGAGTGGGACTTGCTTAGGATAGTAAATATGTCCGCACTGTAAGATGAAACACAATTGCAGTTATTTATAAGATGTTTTGCAATGGAAGACCCGTATTTTTTTTTATCCGGTCAGCAAAGTAGTTCATTTGCCGTATTTTCGTAGATCATCATCATCATCATCATCTTGTGCTATCAGCACGGATAATATTGACCCTCTCTCGCCACGCCTCCCTATCGTCCATTGCTTTCGGCAGATTCTCAGGGTTACATCTCGTATCGGTACAGAGCTATGTATGTAGGTTCGAGCTGGACGTCCTGCCTTTGCTCGTGCATGGGAAGGGGTCCACAGGAGTACATCACTTATGAGCTCGTCCTTACTTCTGCAGCAGTGTCCTGCATGTCTTGTTCGTCTAATTATGATAGTTTTCGTTATGGGTGGTTGGTGGCCGTATATCTGTTGCTTAGTCGGGTGCTGTCTCCAGGACTTGTTCAATATTGCTCGCAGCATTCTTGTGTAATTGCCGTCAAGTTTTTTCTCCATCCGTTTACTTAGCGTCCATGTGATGCATCCATATAGCAGTATCGATACGATTGCTGCTTGGAAGAAACTGCGCTTCATCTTATCGGTCAGGTCTGACTTCCATATGACCGAGAGCCTATCTATAGCTGTCCATGCCTTTGCTAGTCTCATGTTGATGTCTGTCTCAGTTGATGAGACACTACTCCCTAGGTAGGTGAATTTGTCAACTAGTTTCAGAGTGCTACCATTTAGTGTGGATATGTCACCTGTTTGATTAAAGCACATGAATTCCGTCTTGTGTGCATTGACATGGTGGCTGATGCCTGCAGCCGCTTGTTCCAGACTATGTAGCATGGTTTCAGCTTGGGCGGGTACATTTGCCAGAAGCGCAATATCATCGGCGTAGTCGGCGTCGGTAATTGTTTTTGCGGGGGTATCTTCTACTTCTTTCTTTTGTTAGCTTGAAACCGTTTTCCTTGATTTTATCGATAGATGTTCTAAGTACGTAGTCTCGACAGATGATAAATAGGTATGGGGCTAGTGTGTCTCCTTGTAGTACTCCTGTGACTATGTCGAAGTAGTCTCTGTCTCCATCCGGAGAATGGACTTTCACTTTGGTGTTTCTATAGAGCATCATTAGGGCTGCGACGGTTTCTTTTGGTAAGCCGTAGATGAGTAGAATTTGCTTCATCTTTCCTCTGTAAATCGAGTCAAAGGCCTTTGTAAAGTCAACAAATAATATTGCTGCCTGTAGGTTTTTTGAGCGTACACCTTCAAGAATTCGACGTATGGCCAAAATTTATGAGGTCGTGGCTCTATTTCTCCGGAAGCCATTTTGGTTCTTCCTAAGTATGTTGTCAATTTTGGGTTCTATGCGGTTGCGTAGTAGGGCATTGTCTATTTTGGCCGCTATGGACGTAAGTGTTATACCTCGGTAGTTCTTGGCTAATCCGAGGTCGCCCTTTTTAGAGAAGGGAAGGATGCAACCCTTCATCCACCTAGTTTGATGTCTAATTGCTTATTTATAATTCTCATGATTGTTTCTTGAGTAACTTCCGGGGGGGGGTCCGAGTAAATTCTCGAAATGTTGTTTCCACAGGTGTATACGATCTTGTTGGCTGGTAGGTTTCAGTTTAGCTTTGGCAGTGCTCTTCCTTCTGCTCACTTCGTTTATCGTTTGCCATGCTATCCTAGATTGTCTATCTTCAACCGAGTCTCTAATCTTATCGATCTGATTTTGCATGTATTCTGTCTTTTCGTTTAGGTATATGTTAGCTAATTCATTTTGGGCCTTTTTAAGTTTCAGGGCATTGGTATAGGTTGGGTTCTTCCTGTTGCGTTTGGGGGCATTTTTGACGTCTGCACGCTTCTCTCTAACCGCTAATGTCTCAATATTTTGTTCTTTGTTTAGTTGGAATGAATTCCGCTGCCGCTTCTAGGTGGGCGTTGACGAAGTTCTCATATTCTTTTTTCGGGGTGTGTGTTTTTGTCTGTTCTTGTAGAGCATCGTATTTGTTACTAAGTGCTAATGTATATTTATCTCTAATATCCCTGTTATTAAGTAGGGCCCAATCATAATATACGGTTGTCGTTGTTCGGGTGACATTCTTTCGTAGGCTCAGTCGTATTTTTGCCATAACAATTCGGTGATCAGTGGATAAACCCTCGAATGAGGAGTAGGCTTCGCAATTCAATGCGCTATTCTACCATTTCTTGTTTATAAATACGTAGTCTATCTGTGTTTTAGTGTTGTTTGGGTATGTGTAGGTCCATAGCTTTACCTCCCTTTTCTGAAAGTTTGTATTGAGGTATGTTAATCTATTTTCTATCGTGAAATCTGTTAGATGTTGTCCATTTCTGTTTGACGCATTGCGTAGGCTGAATTTGTGGTTTACATTTTTCCCAATTTGGGTATTCATGTCTTCGCTAATGATGAGGACGTTGTGTTTCGGGATGCTACGTACGAGAGAGGATAACTCGTCATAGGAGGTGATGAGTTCAGTTTCTTCACTAACATTGGTAGGGCTGTAGCAGGAGATTATCGTTGCTCTGGGGTAGCTACAATCATCCTAGGTTGTATTCTCTCAATGCTATTTAGTAATTTTAGGGCTCTTGGTCCTATAAGTATACCCACACCTCCTACCGTGGCATTAACAGACTTTTCACATGCTGATGCAATGGCTAGCGTCCATCCCTTGCCACTATCGTGATATTTAATATCCAAAAAAATTTTTGGAACCTGGCCGAAAAAGTATTACTAACGTGAAATTCTATTTTTAACTTAGAACAAGGATTAGAGCTATTTGACACGTGCCAGACTCGAAATCACAGTAGAGAGAGTGAAAAAAAAAGGCAGGATAGGAACGAACCAGCAAATGACCCCCCCTCTCCTCCGTGAAACAGTAGATGAAGCCAATGTATATAATTGCTCCTAAAAGTTGAAAAATTATAGTAATTCGTAAACAACATAGGAATGAATTAGCACGTCCATTTCGAAGGGAACTCAAAAAAAACAAACAAAAAAACTGGTTAGTAACATATTGCTCTATCCTAAATTGTCATTTAAAAATGTATATCTGATTGTATTTCATTTTATCAGTGCTGTATACTATTATGTGTCTTAAATGAAAGAACAATCAACTGTTATCCCAAAATTGAAAATTCATGAACCTAGCCAAAGCAGCCAAAACAGCCAACGCTGTTGGACGTATTAGAACAAAAAAACAAAAACAAAACAAAACAAAGTAAACGTAAAATAGAATGCAAAGAAGAAAAAAAAATCTAATAAAATAAAAAAAAAAGTTGTAGTGGACTTTAACTAAGTTAAAACTTAATTGGAAAAGGAGGAACGAAAGTTTTTCTTCCCGAAAGTTATGGGAAACAGCATAGTGGACGTACAGGCAAGCGGATAAATCCTCTGACGGCCTAACGCAATGCCTTACCAGGTCCTAGGCGCACGAATCTCACGGTTCCACGACCAGGATCGTTAGTTCGATCGGGGAACTACTGCTGCTCATCTGTAAGGGTTACTTCTGTAGATGAAAATAAAAACAACCATCGAAAGATAACCATGACCCACACTCAAACTACATGTCTAAACTGCATCGCTCTTCACGCGGTTAAAAAAGGGACGTGTCCAGCTAAGGTTGGAGCCCTGGCCACAGTATTCAAAAAATCAGCTACAGAGCTCAAACAAAAATTACTAAAATGCAAACAAATAATACAAATAGCGACATTCAACGTTAGAACCTTAAAGAAAATAGGACAACTACCAGAACTGACCGCATCTGCCATAGATCATCACATTTTCGTTGGTACATGCTGTTTAATTCTCGAATCTAGACGTTCATTGGTTCTTCCGATGTATTGCAAACCGCAAACACGTCTATTTCCATGACAAAAATTTCCATTGGAAAAAAATTACAGCCACCATAGAATATGAGTATTTATATAGATGGTTGGACATATTTCCAGGAATTTTGAAGTGATCATATTTACCCAACCCCTCCGCTCGGGCAGGATATGACACAAGGTAAATTTTTAAGCGGGGTTTAACAGGTTTGAATTCAGGGTTTTCCTTCTCCTAGACTAGTTGCCTCACCAAGGCTGAAGAACCTAGTCTGCCCTACTATTTACCCATAGCTGGAGGGAGAATATTTGGATTCATACCTTTCCCAAGAGTATTAATGCTATGTGAAATGCAATCAGTCAGGTCCAGGATTTGAACTCGTGTCCTTATCCTGCGACGATAACCATTACACCATGGACACCTCAAAATTTTGAAGTGATTGCCTATGATGAAAGAATATTTTCATTGAAGACAAAAACCTTGACAAAAGAAATAATCTCAATGTAAAAATGCCTTTTTTTAAAAGAAAGGCATCTGACGTTGCTCGATTAGCGTGATGAAAGTTTTCATTGTGTTGTGCAACTTGGGTGAACATCGATTTGTGGAACAGCCAGTTATTCTTTCAGTAATCACCTCACTGCTTCGCTTGGTCAGCATTTTCCACTGTTTGGTCTTTCGTTTCGACCATTCGTTTTTTTTATTTGAGTATTAAAAGAACAATTTCTGAAATGTGTTTCAAATAAGTTGACATGTTAAAGCAAATTCTGGAAATTTTCAAGGAACTGGAAGGGTTCGTAACTTTGGTAAAAAGAACTTTTGTAGTAAGTTTACTATGGTGACTTATCAATAAATATTTTCAACCCTTGGCCTGAGATAAATCTACAAGTGAGAATCGGACTCATTACACAGAAGTAACGATCCCTTAGACTAGCTCACTGACTATAAACTCGCACCTTTGAGGCCTTGTGCCCAACTAAACAACCCTAAGTAAATTGTAGTAATTACAAATCCCCAGCAAGGCTATTATAGTGGATTATTGATAATTCTTACGGTGTAGTCTCTTTCATAAATTAAGTTTTAATGAACGCTTAGATTGTACTGACAACAAAAAGAACAACACCAAACATAACAGTATTTTAATTAAGTTAATTAAAAATTTTGATTTTTTTCTTCGTGCATTGTACCTTCAACAGCTCAGAAATTCTTTACCGAAATTTTCCGGATAGAATGTAGACGTAATGAAGTCGGAAAGGAATTGTTAGTCTTAAACGATATCCATTTCCATTTAACAAATCAAATGCATCTATTTCATGATCACATAATTGCTGAATACATGGAATCCAAATGTCAAACACGAAAAGGAATATCATCCTTATTGAAATTATTAACGGCTGAATTTTTTTTTAAATTATGAATGGTCAGCAAAATAATGGACGCTGAAAGATTTCAAAACCGAGACAGAACATTTTCGATTTGATATTAAACAAAATACATGGCCAATAACTCCGTAGAAAACTATCTGCTTAAAGCGTCTTGTTTCGCAGTGATAGATCTGAGACTAAAAGATCAAACAAAGGAGAAAACTTTGATATTAGCTTAGATAGAAGAAACTAGAAAGATTGCAAGAATTAATTGTTGGATTTTGAGAGAGAAAAACTATGTGAGACCCAACTGCAAAACTGCGTAAAAATGAAAGGAAATTCAAAGAAAAAGAAAGGAATGTATCGAAAATTCCTTTTTTTTATTCTTCTCCACCAAATGGTCATCTTTTTGTATCAAGAATGTTCAGTTGATCTTTATCACTGACCAGAGAAAGATCCAGCCGTGATGGCGCTAGTATTTGAATAATAACTATTGATCAGCACTTCTTGGGTGAGAAACGAGAATGAATCAGAGGTTACTTTTTTACAGAGTCACTTAATCTGATGGCCTAATTTTCTGGCATTGGTTCAGTTGAATAAGTTCGATGAATGGTATCTGAAAGGGGGACAGACAGTGAGGATGCATGAAAAGAGGGGAATGTTGTGCATGATCGAAGCAGCGTGTCCTAATTTTTTTTTTGTGGAATGAAAATTTACAAAAAGACTAAAACAATCAAAAACAGATAAACGAAGAAGTGAAGTGGAAGTGAATAGATTTTGCTAAAATGGATACAAGAGGATAGAGAAGGCTTTCAAAAAGCAAAGAATTATCAAATAGGTATGACACTCTGCATTCATTTATCTGTATGCATGTAACTGTGTTATGAAATGATGTCAAATAAAAAGGCACAAGTACGAAATATCGTCTGACGATTGAAAAGACGGCGAGTTACAGAGTTCGAAAGAAAATATCAATACTCTTATAATTAGATGTAGGAATTTTGCATGAAATTTACAAGTGTTCGTGTGTGTGTGTTCATGTGTGTGTGTGTGTGTGTGTTAAAAAGATACAGGGTAAATGTGTGTTTGAGTTAACGTTTTCGTGTGCATATGCATGTTTGTGTGACAGAATGTGTATGTGTGTAAGTGACTTCGTATGTGTGCTTGTGTATTTAAAAGAAAATCAGTGATTACGGATAAAAGGAAGTCATGTGGTGTAAAAGTTATTAATTTTGAAACGAAAAATGTTTATCATTTCTAAATGAACAAGAAAAAATAAAAACGAAAATCTACAAGAAAAGAGAAAATGGGAAAAAATGGTTTTCGTTAAAGTGGGAAGAATCGGCAATTTGGGTTTTTGGTTTAATTTTTCGGAAAAGGAAACAGACTTCTGAGAAAGAACAATGAAAGAGTTTCTAGGAAGAAAAATATGTAAATAGTTTTTATAAATAAATCGAAGAGAAAGGAAAGAGAAAGTGAGAAATGAATAGAAAAAGAAGTAAAAATTTCGAAGAAAGAAGAAGGAAACAGAAAACGCAAGACACAAAAAGAATGTAAAAATAGGGAGAAATAGAGAAAGAATACAAGCGAGAAATATTAAGAGAATGCAAGAGTGAATGTGAGAAATAAAAAAGAGGGTCCAAGAAAGAACTTAAGAGACAATGCAAAGCAAGAATTTATAAAGTAGGGAAAAAAGAAAAAGACAGGAAATGTTGGAAAATGTTTGTGTGTCGATTTGTCACCTTTTTATATTGAATTCTATTGTTTTGTTTTGCATGTGTTTTCTGTCTCAGTTAACAATAATTCATAGAATTAATACCGGATTATTATTATTAAGTTGAATAAATGATATGCATAAGTTGCCCAAGTCAGTATTTTAAATGTTGTCTTTCTTCAAATTGTGCAGTCCTTTACAGGTCTTATTTTCTCTTTATTGCTCGTCACTCTCCTCACGATTTTCCATTGAATGATTTTGTCACTTCTGAGTGACTGATATACTTGTCTCACAGGCACACCTTCAAATGAAAACTACCCATATTACTCTTTACTTTTATGTGTGAACGTGCTTGTCTATGCATATGTATAAATTCCCTACACAAACAAGTGTGTGTGTGTGTGTGTGTGTGTGTGTGTGTGTGTGTGTGTGTGTGTGTGTGAGAGAGAGAGAGAGAGAGAGATAGAGAGAGAAAGAGAGTGAGCGTACTTTTAAGCTACCTAGATAGAGAGATGGAAATTAGAAATTTAATTTTCTTTCCTTCTTTTGCCATTTTTCACTTCATCTTGAACTGTCACTGACTTTCCTTTCTCTTTCTCCTTGCTTTTTTCCACCCACACAGTTGTGTGTGTGTGTGTGTGTGTGTGTGTGTGTGTGAGAGAGAGAGAGAGAGAGAGAGAGAGAGAGAGAGAAAGGGGAGTATGAGAGTGTATAGCTTTTTGCTCTGTGTGTGTGTGTGTGTGTGTGTGTGTGTGTGTGTGTGTGTGTGTGCACGCACGCACGTGTTTTGAGTATTGTAAGGTTTGACAGCGATGACATAAAAAATCAGACGACTGAATAAAAAGATGTCCGATGACGTTGAACCAGAACTGTTTTTTGAAGAAGTCTGTTGTGGTGTGATGCCATTTTGTTGATTCCGTCAAGGGTTGGTCATTGATAACAAAAAAAAAAGGAAAAAAAGAAAAGAAAAATCTGATATGAGAAAGCGCAAAATATAAGGACAATGAAGCAATAATCTGTCCTGTCTTGCAGCCCTCTCCCCCCCACACACACACACACTTTTGTGCGCATGCCCACAAATGAATGTGAAGAGCCGATTCTAGCAGTAACAGCGGAAACGAATATGTGCAGCTGGATGACAAGAGCAGCCGATTACAACAACAAAAATAAATGAATGAAATAGAATAAAATAAAATAACTTGGCAATTGCAAAGGGAATGTGTAGCCGAGCACCGAAAAGGAGGGAGTGGGAAAGGCGGTCGAGTGAACTAGAAACAAGAGAATTTTTCGTTCAACGTCGTCGACAATATTCAATTTATATAACATCTTCAATGGGGTTTTTTTTTCCGTAGAGAATTGACCTGACATTCAAATCAATTTGCAGGCTTTAAAGTACAAAAGGTACAAGGGTATGATAAAGAAAAAAGTGCAATACTCAAATATATATATAATGCAATTAGAAGAAAACTCAAACCTTGTTAAATTATCATATGTATATATATATATATATGTGTGTGTGTGTGTGTGTGTGTGTAAATAATGGAGTGTAATCTGACAATATATAGAGGAAAATTGATAAAAAAATAATCTAAGTAGGAGAGATTTGTTGAGAAGGAAAGTCGACGCTATAGCGTTTTGGTTCAAATGAACCATCATCAAGGCTGTGAGGCACGATATTAGTGATGTTAAATCGACGATGAATGTTCAAAAATACAAAATACAAAAACCTTGGGAAAATTTCTATATCAAGAAAATTAATTCAACGGGCAACTTTTTCTTGTTATAGAAATTTTCCCTAAAGTGTAGACTTTGCTTCTCAACAAATCTCTCCTTCTACTTGGATTACCTTGTTATCAATATATATATATATATATATATATATATATATATATATATATATATATATATAAGGTATTGCTCATAAGTATTTGAACGAGCACAAAATCTGTGGTGTATTACCTTAGATTTCAGATGTCATTAAGGGATTCAGCTTAACTTTATAATTTTGGGAACAATTTCAAATTGCTCGATTTGTTTCCCTTTTTTGTCTTTTTGATCCATCATAAATTGGGAAGCAAAAAATGTTGTGTTTTTTTTTAATAATCTATTTCTATTAAAAACAGTTTTCAGAAATTTAACATTCAGATACACAAAATTGGACGAAAAGCGCATCTTGTTACAGTGGAAGTAATAAGTATTTGAAAGTATTGAAAAAATTGATGTTTTATCCCATAACTTTTTTTTTATATATTCTCTCCAAAGTTTAAATTACGTCAGAACTAAGACACAGCTGAGTGATACCCGCAAATATAGAGAAAATACGTTTTATTACTGAAGAAGTTATCCAACGATATTTGGAAAAAGAAAATATATTCGTGCAGTAACTAGTTGTCACCGATGATCAATAATCAATCGTGAATCCTTTGTTGCTCAATTATTTTTGCCAATTACGTTTGTCAAATTTTGATGGGAATTTTCACTGAATTCTTCTTTGCTGAATTTCTCTCATTCTGATATGATCTTGGGATTTTTAATTCACAGCACAATTTAAGATCAGATGATTTCAAATGTCATGGAAAAAACATTGTTTTTCCCATTTTATCCATTCAGTCATCAGGACTGATACACAGTATCACACGAAAAAAAGCAAGTTTTTATTTTCTTGATTATTGTTGTCAAAATTCCCGTAGTTGTAGCAAAAGACATTTTTTTCTAAAAAAAAAAAAATTCTCAGAAATACCAAAAAAATTTCTAAGAATCTTTTTTCCCCTTGATTTGATATCCTAATTTGTGATCTGTCCTTTGCTAATGATTTTTCACAACAACTAAGGGAACTTTGACAACAATAAGCAAGGGAAATAATTACTTCCTATGTGTGTCTAAGCCATTAAAGTTTCATTAAAATGTGTTGCAATAATAAAAAAAAAAAATAGTAAAGTTTTGATTTCCTTTGATCCGTACAAATTGACACCTTTTTAACCCACACATTGTACAACTACAACTAAATTCATTGATATAACTGAACATAAACTATACTTCACTGTTGAGATGATGTTCTTCGCTAATATAACTTTCGTTCTTTTTCCGACACATATTTTGCTTGCTTATTTGAACACCAGAATAATTCTAGCTTCGCTTCATTGGACCTAAACGTGTTTTATCCTCAAATAATTTATTTTTGTTTTGTTACTTTTCAGCCAAATTTCATCCAGCATTCAGGTATATTAGGCGTAAAAAATCTTTTTATGACTTTTCAGTCCGAATACAGTGCAATATATTCTTAATATTTAATATTATTACTCCCGTCTTACCAAGCTATCATTGGATCTAGACTGATTAGTTTACGCATGAATACTATTGAAATTTTACGAGTACGACCAACACACGGAAGAGTTTTCACAGAAGAATTCCCTTATTTGGGATTGTACCATTTAACGACACTCAGCACAGGTTCGGCCTCAAACCAATTGAACCAATTGCTCCCAAATGGGCTCCGCACCTCCTAAGGCCGGCCCTGACCCAGCTACTAGGAAATCCTCTCATATCCTTTCTGTGTCTTGTGCTTATTAACTATTGTCTCAAATCGATACTGACCTTCTTTCTCTGTTCCATAGTAGAACAATTGCTGTAGGAATTATATGATGCTTCGAAGACAAAGTTTCATAGTGCAATGTTGTCTAAAGTATTGATCAAATAGATAGACGAGCGCGTCAAATTTGTGATAATTTTTCACATTTTCAGTTCTTGTCTGGGATAAATTCTATATCGATTTTTTATTTTATTTTTAGGTCCTTTTATAAAAATTGTCCATTCATCCAAGATGTTAATTCATTTCAAAAAGCAACAAAACCAGCCGATCCCAACGTAAAATATTTATTGTAAACTCTGTTCCTTACGGGTGGCTATTCTTCGCAATAACTCTTTAGTGTTGTTGTTGATGTTGTTGTTTATAAAATCAAAATCTTTTCCTGTTAAGGGAGTATGTTTTTGTTTTGTTTTTTGTTGTTTTTTTTAGTGGATAATTGAATGTCCTTCTAGTGTCATAGATCAGGTAAAAGCCAAAGTTACCGATATTGATTTTCAAGGCAAGGAAATGATTTCCCTTCAAAGGAATGATGCAGCATATTCTTCTGGTCCAATTTCCCGACTTTGGTCTTGTCCTGCACTAAACTCAGCTTAGAGTTGTTGTTTAGAGACACAAATCTGAAGGCGATTAAGATTCAATCAATTGTTTCGTATTTAGATTGGTGTTATTCAATTCTTTTTTATTTTGCAAAAGAACGGAAAAAATTTTGTTGGGTTTTTATGTTATTATGGAGTATTGTTGACCATCTTCCCATTCCTAACTGACCTCCTTATGTTTATTACTGAGTCTTTTACTAAGCGGTATTATCAAATGGAAACTGTAGCTGATAGAATAATTATTTCGGTTGAAGCAATTTCGATTGAAAATCACTTTTTTAGAGGATTAAATAAGGATTTAAATTTCAATCATTGATTTCTGGATCCAGATGTGGCTAACATTTTGCGATATGAGTGGTAAAGGTGACATTGTTGTATGTCTGGTTAATCTATAACAACAAGAGAAGCATAAAAAATCAATTGGTAACTGCACTTAATAGAGTCAATGTGATCGACACTTAAAACGATAAAGTCTGTTAATGCTGCGATAGAGTTGAGAGAATTCAAGCAAATTTACATTGATTTTACCAGGCAACAAATACAAATATGTTATTCATTTTTAATATTTTTACATTTATATTCAACTTGGGTATTAAAGCTTTCAGAAGAAATTGTAAATGAACATTATTTTATTCCAGCATTTTTCGAGAATTTTGGGTAATGTTTCTCGAATGTCAATACGAGATCTAAAACTTGTTAACCTGGATACTTTTCTTTAATCTAAAAATTCCTAAAATGTTTACGTATTTAATTAGCACTAATCCTTAAAATAGATTGATCATTATGATCTTCAAGAGACTTTTTTGCTTGTCACATTTTGGTCTTTCCGGTGTTATGTTTTCTTCAAAATAAGGAAGAGTTCGTTTCTGCTTTATTAACGCGTGATTGTATTCATTTGTCAAGATGGACATATGTGAGTGGTTTAGATAATTCTTTTGACTTATGACCAGTCGTACATTGGCCTCAAGCGAGTCTCTGCACAACTGAAATGTTTGGTTTTAAAAAATTCGATACTTTGTTACTTTTGTTTTTTGTTTGGTTGATTGCTTAGTGGTGTATTATGGCTAATCAACCCTTCAGGTTATTCAATGGCAAATCCAGTTTATACATATATGTTAATTATATGATTTGTTTGCAAATAGTTTGTAGGTAACATTATTTTCAACGAACAAGAGCTCATTTGTTTGCACACAGATAAGTGGTTTCAAGTATTGCTAAGTGATTTCAAATAATAGAAATGAAGAGGTACTACATGTTATCTAAGCCTTCAAGACTGGAACCTTGCCATTTGAGGGTTTAGTGTTATAATCAGGACACTCGTTGGAGAGAGGTTTAACCCTTTAGCGGAGATGCAATCGGTGTATTCTATATACTTTTACGCAAGTATATGGAATAAAATCACATTTGGAAAAAATCTTCAAAATATTTTACTGAATCTTCATTGTAAATTTCTTAAAATCGAACTGCACTTGACAATATGAAAAAGATTGACGTAACAAAAATCTTTTTACTAAACCTGAATTTTTCTTTACTTAGTAGAAAGATTTCATTTTCTAAACGGAAAACCTGAAGCAGCTAATCCTTCCTATTTTCAACTTTCACGTATGTGCTTAACTCTTTAATTTGTCATATACAACTATCAAAAATTTGGACTACATTTTGTTATAGAATTTCTTATTATATCTTTTGACACAGCTCAAAAAAAGAGGCTTTATCCGGTTTGCTGGTCATTCAGTGGAAATAAAGTTGATTGTCGTTCACACTTCACCTTAGGCCAATTTTTACTATTTCTTCTCAACTATTTCATATGCTGACTGTATTTATATCGAAAACCACTGATTCAAATCATTGCTAAGTTTCTGACTGTACCACTTGACCTCATATTCCGCTAACCATAAATAGTATTTGCGTCTAAGAACTGGTTGTTTTCTTATTGAATCGTTGAAGATTCTGCTTCAAGAAAGACAAGCTATTTAGTAGATATCTTCAATGAACTATTCATTATCGATGCTTCAAGCAACCATTAATTGACCAAGAGTAAACACCTAAAATAACCACAAGAATGAAATGTCAACTTCAAGGACATCCAAGGTTACATGTTATAATGGAGGGTCCAATTTATTCATGTTCTTAAGGGTTCATATTTATTACTAAGTGTGTCACATCAAAATCCTTCGGAAGTGATTTTTTTAAATACTATGAGAGTAAACATGTATATCACGAGAAATTATTACAATATTCTTCTTATTATTTTTAGCACTTAGAAATCTGTCATTTGAAATTTGATTATTCGGATATTTTTTATTAGGATTTGTTAAGGGCTGGCTGAGTTCAGTTTATTATTCTTTTAAATAATGTCAACTGTAGAAGAAACTCTTCACATTGACATTTTAATGTATGGACACACCTCCATTTCTACTGTTGATACTAAGTGCACCTGAAGAAGTAGCTCAATGATTACAACCTCAGTTTTAAGGTTTCATTGTACTGACAAGGAAACTGATTATGCTCAAGCCAGTATAAGTAACCAAGAATACTTACAAAAGCTGATAAAAATGTTGCCATTCCTATTGTTCAAACTGCTATTATTAATGGCACAGACAGAAATACAGCGCATCCCTTCGTCGAATCATAACAGCTGCCACAGTCCACACAACGGTGATGGTGGTGGTGGTGGAGGCGGCATCGACCACCACTGCTTCCACTGATAATGCTACTACATTACTTCAATTGATTTTCTGACAATAACGAATAGGATAACAAAGAAGGTAGGATTTGTGCAAGCGTGCAACTGGGTTATGGGTGTGTCAAACGACGATACAAGTGAAGAAGACATTTTTTATGAAACAAAAACACTCTTAAAGAAAATTGAACACAAAAATTATTCCAGTATTACAGAAAAATACGCTCCTTGCTAATTAAAATCGTTTCGGACCATTTTTTTAAATTCTATAACCCTCTCTCTCTCTCTCTCTCTCTCTCTCTCTCTCTCTCTCTCTCTCTCTGCATACCCCACTCTCATCTCATTCGTACTCTTCTCTTTACATAACCCTAAATTTCTTATTTTCAATTTTATTAGGTTAGAGAGAGAGAGAGAGAGAGAGAGAGAGAGAGAGAGAGAGAGAGAGAGAGAGAGAGAGAGAGAACCAAGACAGACAAAGAGTGCATATTTTTGGAGGTATGTGGCGAAGGGATTGTGAACAAAAGAGCGAAAGAAACGGTAAAATGTAACATGTGCCAGTCCAAAAATGTACAGATATTTCTGGGGCTTTTTAATGTATTTATCTGGGCCATACATTACTTCTTCTTCTTCTTCTTCTTCTTCCTCTTCTTCTTCTTCTTCTTCTTCTTCTTCTTCTTCTTCTTCTTCTTCTTCTTGTCGATGCATACACTTACGAATATTAAAAAGGCTGCTAGTACCTTAAAAATCGTAACAGTTTTCAAGATGAAAGCCAACTGATGATTAGAGCAGCTGTTTTCTTATTAGACATAGAAAGACACAAGGCCAATAAACAGAGGCTCTTTTTATTTGTCTTTGCTTCAGTGTTGGCAATGATAGATGTTGAGTAGAAGTTTTTAGTTGTTTTACTCCCTATCTCACACACAGACACACACACACACACATGGACTGGCGCATGCGCAAGAGCTGACCTAAATTGAAATCAGATCAGTGAGTCTGTAGTCTGCTACGAGTAATAAAAGATTCATTCCTGCCTGGACCTTAAAACGTCCATGACCGCGGTATCAAAAATAGAGTGCTGAATCTGTTTACCACTTAGAAAAACAAATTGTTGGTATTAGCTTTTTGACCCGACCTACAATCAAAACTCTATTTTTTTTATTGTCATCCATGTAAAATTCATCAATCTATCTACCTTTTTACGCTCTCCAATGGTTCGACTGGTGTTGTGATAGGCACTCAAAATTTAGCCCTGCTTCTTCCACTTCATTTTCTCGATTTTTCACTTTGACCATTTGAACTTTTTTGTTTTCTCTGCGTCTATTGCAATTTTTTGTAATTTTATCATTTATTTTACATGAAAACTTGGCACTTTTTTTAGCTGTTCTTTCCCTCTGCAAATGTTTTATTCTTTTAGATTTTTCTGCAAAACTCCCTTGAAGCAAAAATATGTTTTTTTTAACAGTCTTTAGTTTATTCATCACTTTGTATTTCTCTTCTTTCTCTCCAACATTTACATCAGCACAAATATACACAAATAGGGATATAAACTAATGATCAATATATCGATCCCTTTCTACTCTCCCTCGCACACGTTGTACATTGTCATTGATTTTTTTCCGTTCTTTCCCTTTAGCTCTCTTCTCTACCCAAATATTTCAACTTTTTTTCTCATTAGTTTTTTTCTATTTCGCTATTTGTTTTATTCCTTTGGTTCATTCTATCATTTTACCCCCCCACTCTCTCCACCCCCTTCTCACCTCTCTCCCTCTTTCTCTTGTCTATCTTTCTCCCTCTTTCTCTCTTTCTCCCTCTTTCTCTCTCTGTCTCTCTGTCTCTCTCTCTCTCTCTCTCGTTCTGTTCCAGTTTTGTCTTTGTCTTTATTTCTCTTCTTTTTAATCCCTTATTCTCTCTTCTACTCCAAATAACAAGCACCAGCATTTACCGTTAAAGTACACGTGAACCAAAACAAATTTTTTTCCGAATCTCTACTTATTTACTATTTAAAAAAAAGCACTCAGTATATTTGTATATTTCATGTTTTTGCTTGTAACTCGAAAAGGAAAGAGGCTAACAGAAACATTATCAAGCTTTTTCGCAGGTCCAGCAGCCGGTTAGATATTTCTAATTCCACCATGATCAAACGACAAGAGTATTTTTATAATCATTTTTTGTCTGTAACACTTTAAAATCACTCAAAATGTCTCGAGACGTCTACATTATTCACGATACTGAAGCGTAGACCAATAGTAAAAAGATAAAGCGATCATGCAATAAAATTTGGTCAATGAAAAAGATGTATTAATGCTATTCTTATGGAAAATTAAATCAATACAATTCGTATGGAGAATTTGGCGTATTGCAATACTCGTTCATAGAAGCTTTAAGTAATATAGCGTTGAATCAGGAATCCAAAAACAAATCATATTGAAACAATTGAATAATGTTTCCTTGGACAGTTAAGTAAAAAAATTCATCATAAAAGTTCAATAATGAAGGCAACAATAAAAAGTTTTGCGCAACTTGATAAATCAAAATCAAAATCTGAAGAACTCTACGAAGAAAATGAAGACCCATTAATGTATACTCTAATTTAGAATAGAATTTATGATAGCAAAGAATTTGGTCCTCTAAATCCAAGCAACATCATTATTACAAGAGTATATATATATATATATATATAGAGAGAGAGAGAGAACCAAATGGTTATGTTATGGTAGAGGTTATATATATACGTATTTATTCTATCCATTTTACATTAGATTTGTGCATTGACGCCTATTTGTAATGATTTTTGTTCTAAAGATGATTGCAATTAAACTATAAAAACGTCAGCATGAATAAACATGAAAGAATAGTTTACCGTTTCGCCGACGACAGAGTGAAAATAAAAGAAATCAAAAAGATAGACAAATACTTGAACCTTGCCAGAGGACTAAGAATAATGCGGAACAAGAGGGTGACAGTGATACCATTTTAGTTGGAGCACTTAGAATGGTCCCTAAAGACCGGGAAAAAAAGATGGAGGAATTAAAAATCGAGGAAATGATCCAGACTGTTCAAACAACAGCATTGGTAAGATTGGCTAGAATACGCAGAAGAGTCCAGGAAAGCTGAGGAGACTTGCTGTCACTCAGTCTCCATTGAAAGACTACGCTGGTGTGAAAAACTCGCAAGGTGCGATATAATAATAATAATAATAATAATAATAATAATAATAATGAAGAATTTTGAGATTAAAAATAATCGCCCGGTCCTTTTATTAATCAGCAAAACGAAATGAACGTGTCAGTTAGTGAACCAGAAGATCAAAGAGTAAGAATAAAGGAAAGCGAAAACTAGATAAATACTGGACCTTGCTAGAAAGTTTTAAAAATGTGTTGGGGAACATGAAGGTGACAGTGACACCTATAATAGTTGGAGTACTTGAAACAATCCCCAAGAACATTCATTTCAATAGAGATAGCGTCTTCTTGTTTAAAACACATGAACTTTGTTTTATTTGCTTTCCCGTAGAGGCCAATACTTCCTGCTACTTACTTCAGGCTATGCAGTAAAGATTACACTTGAACAGGTGTATTTACGCGAAGCTCTAGATCATCTGCGTCATCTACGTCATCTGCGTCTGTCAGTCAATGCTGCTTCTTACCTTTTTTAGTGTGAAATAATTTTTTATTAGATCTGTTGAAATTCAAAGTACATACTCAAAGCAGATTATAAACGTATATGTCGCTAATGTATCTCCTTGCAAGAATACAGTGACAATGTCGAAGAAGTGGGTGTCGCTATTAGGTGAGCGAACCATTGTGGAATCGGTGATGTTGTGGATCGATTTCTACGAAAGCCGTTCGGATTTTTTTTCTAAGAATTTTTTCGTTTTCAGGTCGGATACATTTGAGAAGCAGAACATTCTAAATATCGGAAACTATAAGCGTAAAAGTTATTCCTTTGTAGTTGTTAGTGTTTCGAGATTTACCTTTCTTTAAGAAGAGGAGAAACAAGACTTTTGCCCATTTCTCTATTGCGTCTTAGTTACATAAACGAAAAAGTACGTCAGCAAATTTTCTTGTCTTTCATACTTTTGGGGATATTTCGTCGAAGCCAACAGCTTTTCTACTTTTAAGTTTTGTCAGTACTGGGTCAAGTTCTTCCTCCGTAAACTGTTCTAGTTTGATGTCTACTAAATTGTTATTTTTCCGTAGGCTTATTAGTGATTCCAGGAAGTTTTCCAAGTAGCTTTTTGAAATGTTCTTTGCATTTTTTAAAGTCTTTCTTCTTGGCAGGTAACTTTTAGTTTGGCTCTCAGGGTGCTTTTCTTTCAGCTCGCTTCTTTTACTACGTGATATGCTAATTGTGATTGTCTATCTTCTTCATGAATTTCTGATTTTATTGATTTGACCTTGAATGTATTCTAGTTGTTTTTTGTGGTGGGGTGTATGTGTTATTTCTTTTTGGACTTACGTAAGTTTCCCACCAATGGGTTAAATAGCATCACAACGGTTCTTCAAGAAGGATGGCTTTGACATTAAATAACCCAGGAAGGTTGATATGCCATTAAACAAAGAAACCAAACCTTTCTTAAGTTTTTGCACATTGGCATTTGTTGGGTTTCTTTTAGTAAGTAAATATACTTTTTTCATATCTCGTTTTTCCCTGACTGCAATTGGTTTGGTTGCTATGTCCTCGGTTGCTACTTCTTTATCGACTGTAACAAATTTTTCATAATTGTCATTCGGAGTATGACTTTCAAATGTCTCCTGAACAGTATCAAATTTGTTTCTTACATTTACCGTATATTCGTTGGTTGTATATCTCTTGGTATGTGAGGACAAGTCATCTTGTGAAGTTTTAACTGTTCGAAGCGCTATTCATCCACTTCTTGTTTATATTTAGTATCATTTATCTGTTATTTGTGTTGGTGTCGGTCCATAGTTTTCCCTCCTTTTTTTAATTTAAAGTTTAGGCGTACAAGCCTGTTGTCGAAAAAAAAAAACTGCTAGATATTCACCATTTCTGTTGGGCGAGTTTTATATGCAGAACGTATTATTTCCGTATTTGTCTATTTGAGCCTTCATGTCTCTATCAAAATGATTAGAACGCTGAATGTGAGTTAAGGTTACAGAAAATCATTTGTAGTAGAAAGTAATGATTTCCATTTCATCATTGTTTTTTGTAACAAGAGACGATTTTTTTGTGCATTTAGTGCCATTAAATGTGACCAATTCTTGGTTGGATTCTAGTGATGCGATTTTGTGATTTAATGGAACGACGACTAAGAAATTGTCCGTAAAATGACATGGCTAAATTAATTGATGTGGAATTGGAATGGAAGATACAAAGTTTGTTTTTTTAAATCTAGGAAAATTATTTACTTTATATACATGTGTGAATAAGCTGAAGTTATTTATTAATAAGAAAAAAAAATTTGATCTAAGGAGAAACATTCTTCATCCCCAAAACTGGAACAGAATTTGTAATTGAAAAATCAACTTTTTCTTTGTCCACTGAAAACGGTTGACAAAGAAAAAAGCAGGAAGCAATAGAAGAAATTGAATTATCCAATAATAATGTCATGAGAATGCTAAAAAGAAAAGTAAAGTATAATTATCTAGGAATACTTGAAACATATTCAATTAAAAAGAAAAAAATGAAAGATAAAGAAAAAGACCTCAAAAGAATAAATATTTGGAAAAATAAACTCGACCAAAAATGTGATCAAAGGTAAATTATATGGGCACATTATCCATTATAAGACATACAGGACTTTTTCTAATAGAAGAAATGAGAAAATCAGATAAAATAACAAGGAAAGTGATGATCAACTTTAAAGTTTTTAGTTAAGTGATGATATTGATACACTCTACGTGAAAAGTAAAGAAAGTAGAATCAGGACTCATTAGCACTGAAGACTTTTTGCTTGACTGATTTATCGATTCTAATGGTATGTCAACCTGTCCTGGGTTATGGAATCCCGTTCATTGTGCGTTCATATTTACTTTTTTTGAGTAGTTGTTTCTTAAGAGTTCTTTTTTTTTTTTTCTTTTTTTTTTTTTTTGACAGACGGCCCTATAGAATACGAATAATTTTAAACAGAACCTAACAACTACTACCGCTCTGGTCAGACTGGATATGGGAGTAATGTGAATGAAAGATTACACTTCCCAGCTCTCCAGGACTGACTGCATTTACTGATGCACTTTAGTGTCATACCCAGGATATCTATTTTTTATGGTGGGAGTCTTACGCCTCTGCAGAGGATTAGAATTAGCATATTCTAAATTTGAAGAGAGAAAGTGAAATTGCGGTTCTGAACAATTCTGTTATAAGAAAGTACATTTCGATCATCAAGATAGGACACGGCCAAATATTTGGAGAAAAACATGAGACTGTGAAACATAAGTGTAGACTCCAAATTAAAAAGAATATAAAAATTGACAGGATTGAGAAGGAAATGGGATCTATTGGAATTGTGAAAAATGACAGGGAATGAAAAACAAATAGAAGAGCAAAAAAATACAAAAGTAAATTTCTACGTGACTGAAATTGAAACATCCTGTACGGATTAAATAAATTATTTCTTCATTGTAAGTAAAGAAAATCAGTCTGTGGATTTCACTTTTCCAACAAAGAAAGAATAACGAAAAAATAGCGGAACATTAAGCTGATAAATATACCCATCATTGCAGACACACTTGGAATAGTCCCAAAGAACCTTTCAAAAAGACTGGATAAATTGTTTATTTAATGATTAAACCGAAATCATCAAGATGGTGAAGGAGAATGAGTCTGTATTAGTATTTAAGTGGTACCCGTCTATTTAATGTATTTAGCGTTTAAAGGTTTAGTATTCCCCACAAGTTTAATGTTGGGGTTTTATACAAGTTTGGTGTTTTAGAAAAAAGGTTGAATAAGCACATGGATAAAACAAATGAAGGAAGCCAATGAGTGAATGATATGCAACAAATAACGGTTGTAAAACGGCGCAGACAAAATGAACATTTAAAACAAGGTGACGAACAAAAACAAATTTATATACTATCATAACAAAACTTACATTAATACATAAAAATATTACTAATATTACTCACAAAATAATAGTGTGTATATATGTGTGAGCTCGTGTGTGTGTGTGTGTGTGTGTGTGTGTAACATAACTAAGCTACAAAAAGAATTGCAAGTTTAAAATGTCTTTTTTCTATGGTTAGAAACGGGCAGTTTCTCAGAGACGTGAAAGCGTCTCATAGTCCTTGTATATGAATGTCTGCGAGGCCCATGCATGGTGTTGCTTCGCCCTACTGTTGATCCACGCTGGAGGAAGTGTGTTGCCGCTGCAAAGAAATTTGGTCAAAGAGAAAGAGGGTGTTTTAAGACGACGTATTTATAGAAAATACGCGTCTTGTGGGTGGCTCAAAAACGCAGGACTTGAATTTACGCGCGGACCTAGTATTAAACATGTCACGTGGTCCTCCTGGCCAATGGTTTCCTGAGACTGAATATTGAGCGTCCGCCATCTTTGTGGGAACAAGTGGCATACCGCCCAAAATAATTTATAGGAGTGTAAAGTCCTATAATGGCATAAAATACTAAGGAGAATGTTTTGGTACTGAAAAGATTTACTGTCAGTTGATCTCCAATGACAAATAATAACAATAAGTATCTCAAAATCATTGTAGACAATAGGTCTCTTGCTACACTCCCACCAATGTCAGTGATATACGAACATCATCTTCTATTACAATGATGTCCGACACCGTCCCAATCCCAACGTTCTAATCATTGATGGAGGCATGAATGCACAAATAGGCAAAAACGAAAGTAAAAATTTCTGCTAACATACCTTGTCAAACAAAAATAGGGAATATATAACAGACTTTGCACTCGTGAACAGACAAGCATGCCTTACCGCTAAATTCTCAAAAAGAATAGGAAAACTATAGACCTATACGTACCCAAATAACTCTGAAGCACAGTTAGATTATATATTCATAAACAAGAAGTGGGTGAATAGCACCGTGAACTGAGAGATACTTTTCTTTTAAAGAAGTATCTTCTGATCACAGAATCATTACAGCAAAGATTCGCTCGAGTCAACGAAGAAATAAGAAACAAACAGTCGAAACCACACATGACGACTGATCTTCACTTATCAACAGAGATATTAGCAATAAATATACGGTAACTGTAAGAGATAAATTCGATACTCTTCATGAGATATCTGAAACACATACTACGATTGGCGAATATGAAAATTTCGTCACTACCTACATGGAAGCAACAGCAGAGTGCATATTAACCAAACCAAGAGCCAAAAGTAGAGTGGCATGGTAGTCACTGGTTGTTAGGAAAAATGAGATGACATCAAAAAAGTATCCTTACTTAATAAAAGAAACCCAACAAATGCAAACACGCAGAGAACTGCCACATACCAAAAGGAACAAATTCAGATCAATAAAATAAGAAACTCGATTGAAGACAATACAACTAGCATAGCAGAGAGTAAACGAGGAAAGTGAAAAGAAAAGCACGTTGAGAGCAAAACTAAAAGCTACAAACTAAGAAGGAAGACTTCAGAAGTGGAAAGAACATTTCAAGAATCTGCTCGGAAACTCCCCGGAAATCACAGATAAACCTATCACAAAAATTATTAATAGTCAACTAGACATCAAACTGGGACTGTCTAAGGAGAAAGAACTTAACGTAATACAGACAAAACTAAAAAGCAGAAAAGCTGCAGGCCTCGACGAAATACCTCCAGAAGTATGAAGACAAGAAAATTTGATGACTTACTTCTTTGATTTTGCAATACTGTACATTAATAAAATACAATAGAGAAATAGACAAAAGGATGCATTCTCCCCTTTGCCAAGAAAGGTGACTTCGGAATCACCAAGAACTACAGAGGCATAACTCTTACTGATAGAGTTTCTAAGGTTTATAATGCTCTACTTCTCAAATGTATCAAACCTGAAATCGAGAAAATTCTTTGGAAAAATCAGAACGGTTTTCGAAGCGATCGATCCTCAACATCACAGATTCTGATTATCCGTCGAATTATCGAAAAAGTTCGCGCAAAATGTCTTGAGGCAACACTATTGTTTCTAGGTTTTTCAAAGGCATTTGATTCCACACCCAGGAGAAAGATGGAGTAAATGCTACAAGAATATGGTCTCTCCAAAGAAACATTTACAGCTATAATGATGCTTTATAGAAAGACGAAGGCAAAGATTTGCTCACTTGATGGAGACACAGATTTCGTCAACATTGTTGCTGGAATTTTGCAAGGAGATACATTAGCACCATATTTGTTTATAATCTACCTAGACAACGAACTTTGAACGTCGATAGATTTCATTTTAAAAAATGACTTTACGCTAAAAAAAATAAGAAGCAGAGAAGATGCCGTAGAAACTATGACAGACGTAGACAACGCAGATGATCTAGAGCTTCTTGTAAATACACCTCCCCAGCCGAATGTCTGCTGCATAGCCTAAGTAAGCAGCGGGAGTCACTCGTCTCCACGTAAACGCTAATAAAACAGAGTTCATGTATTTCAAACGAGAATGAGCCATCTCCACACAAAGTGGCAGGTCTCTAAAATTAATTGACCAGTTCACATACCTCGGTAGCCATATCTCATCAACTGAAAGTGATGTTAACATATGCCTAGCGAAGACGTGGACTGTCATCGATAGTTTATCGATGTTATGAAAGTCTGATCTATTCGAAAAATAAAATGGGATTTTTCCAAGTTGTGGGTGTGTCAATACTACTGAATGGATGCACCATATGGACGCTGACAAAACGCATGTCGAAAAAGCTAGATTGGAAATACATAAGAATTCTACGTACTACTTTGAACAAATACTTTAAGCAACACCCCACAAAACAGCAGTTGTACGGCCACTTACCGTCCATCTTGAAAACCATCCAAGTAAGACGAACAAGACATGCGAAACACTGCAGGAGAAACAAGGACAAACTCATAAGTAACGTTCTTCTATGGACGCCTCCATATGGACATGCAAGTTTTGGCCGATTAGCAAAAATTCATTTACATCAACTCGGTGCAGACACAGGATGTAATTTGGAGGACCAGCCAGAAGCGATGGATGATAGGGACAGATGGAGAGAGAGAGAGAGAGAGAGAGAGAGAGAGAGAGAGAGAGAGAAATCCGTTCTATCAGTGCGACTTGATGATGATGCTTATATATCTAAAATAGTTTGGGTGTCAGTGGGATTTTGATAAAACTTGCAGTCATTTTCCCTCCCTCCACACACCGATAATCAGCAGTTCTTTTTCCTGTGAACATGAAAATAAATAATTATAAACATATTATATAAATCGAAACTTTAAAGAAATTTAAATAAATTCACTGAAAAGTCAAATTATTTGACTTTTGTTTTTAATAAATGAAAGGAAGATATAAAAGCTTAAATTATAAAATTACTTAAAGGAACATTTTCATCATTTTTTAATACTTGAAAACCTTTTTTAAAAAAAGAAAAAGAAACACAATTGACACATTGAACAGTTCTTACTTTCTGTTTTTCTTTATTTTCATTAATAAGCGAAGTTTTGTGATTCGACAATAAAATCAGAAATCTTAACGTCGACGATGTTTTCTAAGTTTTAAGCTTTTAACTCAATGCCACTGAAATGTAAAATTAATACTTTTCCTTCAAAATAAAGAATCGAGTTAAACAAACAAAAGAATTTTCATTGTGAAAAGATGTCATCTTTTATCAATGGAAACATGCAGAGTACAATAAAATCGCAAATAACCAATTCCATTTTAGATAAAAATTCTAATCAAGATTATTCGACGCTCATTTGTTGCCATCACACAAAAACAAATATTGCGGTTGAAAAAAATGTTGGACGCCGTATCTAATTATGTTGACTTTAATTACACAACCATCTACACGATATTACACCAAATAACCTCACTTGAATTAGAAATGTTGTTGACCTTCAACATGGAAACAACTTGACAACATTTTTTATATCTATGATTGAATTTTTTAGCTAATATTTTGTTTTAACAAGTTCCTTGATACTCTATTAAATTCAGATTTAGATATATCTAGAATGTTACATATTTAATTTGGTCACTAATAAAAGATAATTAAACGTATATGTTACATTTGGATTATGTGATAAAAGACAAAATTTACGAGTCACTTTTCTTGATCAATGGGAGACTCTGGGATTATCTTCCTTGTCTTCCAAAAAGTTCCGCTAATAACCGATTGATGGCATATTGTGAAATTATATCCATTGTCTGTTGAAGAATTTCCTCTAGTGACCGCTAGATGGCACAATCAAAGCTTATTATAATAAGACACACAAGATTCTTTCCTCTGAGACAGGATATTCAATAGAACAATACACTTCTTGGATATGTCTTTACTGAAAACTTGTATTTCTCTTACATGTACGTACACTAAGGACTTTTCAATCTATGCAAAGACATTTCTTCACACAACTTCTTACAAAGTCTTGTGACTCATTTCATTTCTCGGTTCATTCTATTAAGTTTGCAACAAAAAACATGTTGTTAACAATCCGACATAATTTATTTTGTTCGAAGAAACAATAT
Source organism: Sepioteuthis lessoniana (assembly GCA_963585895.1). Taxonomy (NCBI): domain Eukaryota; kingdom Metazoa; phylum Mollusca; class Cephalopoda; order Myopsida; family Loliginidae; genus Sepioteuthis; species Sepioteuthis lessoniana. The sequence continues at coordinate 163,782,125 of OY757904.1, read as the reverse complement.
TCAACCAACCATTATTCTTCCACAAGAGAACAAAACAGAAAATTTATTCTAAGGAAAACGCAAATGTAAATTATAGGTAACATAAATGATTTCAAACAACATGAAACATCAAAAAACCTTTTTAAAAAGGCGAAAAGGAGAATTTTACATTTGAAAAGTGCATTGCAAAGATTATGTTACATAAAATGTAATTGTTTATAATAGACATTTTATATAATATGCAACAGAGTTCCAAAGAGAAAATTAATGAATGTGGGAAGAAATTAGGTACATATTGCAATCAAAAATATCAAAGAAGAATTGTCAAAAAATTGTGTATCATAGATAGTTTATATAAAATAGATTAAACAAATCTATACTAAAAAGTGTATTTTGAGATTTTTTTCTTTTTCTCTTTGATCACAGACAGTTCAGAATTCCTTTAAACAGAATAAAAGTAGAAAAATTCGGCAATTTGAAAGACTCGAAGAAGTTCTGAATTCGTTAAAATGTTGAAAACTGTTTGATCACATAAAATGTTTCCAGGTGAATGTAAGAATTGGACGTGTAATAAACAAAAACTGAAAAATCGAAAATATTCGAGCGGGGGGGGTCTTTTGATTGTCTTCCTAACGACTAATGAAAAAAAGAAAAAGAAAAAGAACTTTGTTACTTTTGGTTTATATGTGCCGTCTCGTAATATATTTGATTTTTGGTGGCTCTATGTTATGATTTTTTTTTATTTGAAATATATTGGCAAATAATTAATTTTTTTTGAAAACTTGGGTTTATGAGAGTAAAGCGCACCAAAACGACACCGTAAACAAGTCTGTTTATATTTCAAAAGAAGTTTGAAACTCAAGATCAGAAGATCAGAGAGAGATTATGAGCAGGGTGGGATTGACCGACCAGTGGGTTCTATGTCAAACCAGTTGAAGACCACTGTGGGCCTATACTTATTGTGCAGAGGCCTCATACTTCGAGCCCTAAACTTATTGTACATGAGCTCTTATGGTTTTGAATATATTATATAATGAAATACCTGGTGTACACTTAAAAGAAGGTTTTACTCTGGCACGTGACAAATTAACACCAGTGGCCCTCAGATGCCTGTAGATCTGATGCTAATTACCTATTATGCCAATTGGTAAATTTGGCCTTGATGATGAAGTTCCAAACATAAAATAGAACTTTATATCGTTATAAGTCATTACAACTCGACGGTTCAACCTTTATAAGAACCTCAAAAAATAATAAACAACAAGAATCCTATGTTTAATAAAACAGTTGTTATTGGTATTGTGGATTTCCTTCCTCTATGAGACGATCACTGTTTGCTTCTCCCCCCCCCAAAAAAAAGGGTCCACCAGACCTACCCTACGATAATCGCGCCCTGTCGGTGGGGATTAGAATATGCTGACTGTATCCCCTGCAGAGAGGTAAGACTCCCTTCCCCCAAAAAACGGAATGTCCTGGATGTGACACTAAATTGCATCCAGTTCTGGAGCTTTGCAGCATGTGGAGTAACTCTTCATTGACATTACTCCCAGGTCCACTCTGAACCGGAGTGATAGTACCTGTTAAGGTTCCATTTTCTGAACGAAATAGATCTGTTTGAAAATTATTAGTATTAGATAGGAATACTTGATACCATACAACAACAAATTATTTGCGTTAAGAATAATTACTGGAAACTATAATTGTTTACTGTGGATTATTATTAACAGTAACTTGAAAACATATAACTGTTTACTAAAGAATTAAATACTGAAAAGAAACACTTACTTTAAAGCATATATTTGTGTATAGATTATAAAATATTAGATTGGAATACTTGAAATACAATTGTGCGCAAATTATTTGTATTAGATATGAATACTTGACATAAAATAACAAAGAAAATGTAAGAATTCTTCGTTCATTCATATGGTCCAAAGAATCCAGATTGTTTGGACAATAAAAATGAACGTAGAATTCTTACCTTTTCTTATATATATATATATATATATATATATATATATATATATATATATATATGTGTGTATGTATATGTATATATATATATATATAAGACAAAAATGAAAAGTTACTTAAGAGATTTTTAATGTACGGGAAGCTGAAAATGAAAAGAAGAAAGCTTTCATGAAAGCTTTAATTGCTTGGTGTAAATGCTGAGTGTTACACAAGAATCATCTATTCATCAGTTGCATCTTTGGATGTTTGCAAGTTCGTCTAACGATCAATACGCCTGTGTCGAATGTTGGGAACGTGTGTAATTTGTAAATGAATTATATACCAGTACCGATCCGTCGCCCGTCTAGTCCCGCTGGCTCACTGACTTCTACCCACTTTATCTCTGTAGGTCGCTGGTTTGGTCGAAACTGTAGAAAGTACAGGTCAAACCCCCAAAGGAAATAGAAACAAAACGAACCAAGAATACAATCGTACTGTTGTCTATATAAGGATTTTCTCTTCGATATAAATTTGAGGCGGTCTGACACTTAAACTTTTCAGTCCAAGTCGAACAGACCCTAACCCTACCACGAACGGTGGATGAAATTTGGTCGCTAGTCAGCTCTCTAGCTCACTTTGAGTCTAGGTGCGATTCGGTCCCAACCCTTCCACCACTTTCTTCGAACTACCCTCTTTCTCTGTAGTCCAACGACAAACTGCGCTTTCTTGACTCGAACTGCCCCCTTGAATATCAGGGGTTTAACTCCTAAGACTTCCTTCCCGCTATTCCCGCTTCTACCCCCCACTAATAAAGACGTCAAAAAATTTAATTTCCTGTGTGCGGACTTCTGATTGTACTAGCACCGAAGAGTTCAGTTTATTATTAACATTAAAAAATAATCCTTTGATTTTCATAAAAAAAAAATTCGACTCATTTTATTATCTATCTTTTAAAATTTGTTGACCCAACTTACTTAGCTACCCTCTTTAATACAATTAAACACGCACACACATCCATGTACACACACGTCACACGCACGTCACACACACACACACACACACATATACATATGCTATGCCTAAGCTTAGACATATACAGATATACACACACCTACATATATATATATATATATATATATATATATATATATATATATATATATATATATATATACATCCATATACGCTATGCCTATACGTAATTACACTTATACAAATACATTCACCCCAACATGCATTATTTACACCCAAATTATATGCACCAAGAAACAGAAGCATATAGTGTCACAATAAGATGGTTTCAGGCAATTTCAGAAATTATTGGTTTGGTTTGGTTGGTTTTATGGCATATCAACCTTTGTAGGTTATTTAACGCCAAATCCATTTTTATGTAAATAATCCGTTCTATTTCAAACAATTCAATTTAGCATGAGTACACAGTTTAATTATCAAAAATATTTCCATTTCAAACTATTCAAGCAGTTATATATAACAATTCAGTTTAGTGTAAATGCAGTTTAAATGTCAAAAACAGTTCCATTTCAAACAATTCAGTTTAGCATAAGTACGCAGTTTAAATGTAAGTACAGTTTAATTGTGAAAAACATTTCTATTTCGAGCTATTCAGTTTAGTCAAGCAGTTCTCACTCAGCTAATTCAGTTGAGCATAAGTGTAGATTTTGTTTACACACAGTTAATATTCAAAACAGTTCTATGTTAAACAATTCAGTTTAGTGTAAATACAGTTTCAATGTCAAAAACTGTTCTATTTCAAATAATTCAGTTTAGCATAAGCTCGCAGATTAAATGTATGTACGGTTTAATAGTCAAAACATTTCTATTTCAGTTTAGCATACGTATGCCATTAGTTCTATTTAACCCATAGATAGGGCCCAATCAGGTGCTACCACGCCGGGCCAGAGTGGACCTGGGAGAAATGGCAATGAAGGGGTGCTCCATTATTCCTCAAAGCCCCAGCATTACTGGGACCTCACCATCAGACTGTTTAGTGTCATATACAGGACACTCATTGGGGGGGGGTATTACCCCTCTGCGGAGGTGCAGTCAGTGTATTCTACAGCCACAGCCGACTGGGCAAAGAAACTATTGGCTTTGATCCCGAAAGGGTTTTTTTTTCTGAGTATGAGAATCCGTACACAAAAATTAAGGAATGTTCTTTGTCAAAGATTATCTACACTTGTTTACCAGAGTGTTTATAAGAGTGCAACAGTCTTGATATCATCATCATCATCATCATCATGTCGTGTCGCCAACATGGATATCCCTGACCCTCTCTCGCCACTTCTCCCTATCATTCATCGCTTTTGGCAGGTCTTCAGGGTTACATCCCGTATCCTCACATGGCTGCTGTATGTATGTTCGAGCTGGTCGTCCTGCTTTTGCTTGGCCATAGGCGGGGGTCCATAGGAGTACATCACTGATGAGTTCGTCCTTGCTTCTCCAGCAGTGTCCTGCGTGTCTGGTTCGTCTAACTTGTATAGTTTTCGTGATGGGAGGCAAGTGGCCGTATAGCTGGTGTCTTGTGGCTTGCTGTCGCCAGGACTTGTTCAATATTGCTCTCAACATTCTTGTGTAATTGCCGTCTAGTTTCTTCTCATAACTGAATATCATTTTACATAAAAGCTCATTATCTTCTGTCTGCTTCGATCGTTTTTGAATACTCACTAAACTTCTCTAAAAGATACATGTGTAATGGCAGGGGAAGCTTATACCGAGCTGTATAAAATATGGAGACAGAATTTTTGAAGAAATATTACAGTTTAGAATCTAAAATTTAAACAAAGACACGTGCATAATTGAGCAATTTATATAATCAAGACATGATGATGTCTTGTTGAATCAAAGCTAATTCTCGATACTGTTGATCATCTGACTCGATACTTTTTGTCACCAACTTTTGGTGAAACACAGGTTTGCACAAGTTTAACGTCCATCATATTCACCAGATAAAAAGCTCCATGCGATTTTCTTCTTGTTTCTTAAACTGGTTATGTATCTCAACCGTAAGATTTGGGAATGTGGAATTTTTTTTTAAAATACAAAGGTGTGGCGTCATACAGTATCAAATGAGAAGTTTCAGACCAGTGAAAAACTGGCTGAAATAGATGTATTAAATTGGAATACGTTTTATTAAAATGTTTATTTCTTTCCTTATAAATACAGGTTCGATCTCGATACTTTTTGAACTCTCCTCATCTGAATTTTGAAAATTTCCTTTGTATCTTCTTCTGACTCCCTAAACTTTCTTTTTCAGTTCCTATTTCTGTCTGTCTATCTCTCTCTCTCTCTCTCTCTATATATATATATATATATATATATATATGTGTGTGTGTGTGTGTGTGTGTGTGACTGACTTTCCAAGTCAAAAATGGTTTGCTTGAGATTTCACCCACACACAAAAACAGCCAAATAATTTTATGATTTTCAATATATGATGACAAATAGTGTATTAATGTCTTATAATGAAGTTGTTGCTGCTTTTTTCTTTTTCTTTTTTTTTTTTTTTTTGGAAGGAGAACTGGAATTATCAGTAATGAACTAGTGACCAAAGGTGAAGTGCTAATTGGGGTTGGTCATTTAAATGACACAGTGTGGTGTATTGTTGATACATTCTGAACTTGTCAATTAAAATGAATGAGACTGAAATAGTCCGAAAGAATTCTGTCGTTTCAGATGAACCTGGTAAGTAATAAGTACAGATCCAGCGATACGCATGTGCAGACACCATTATATTTCCCTATTTACACACATACATATACCCTCTAACTATTGGATAGAAGCATACGGAACCACCAGTAGATCCAGATATGCCTAAATACAAATTATATATATATATATATATATATATATATATATATATATATATATATATATATTACATCTACACACACATATGATTGAGAGGAAGGCAGAGGAAAGAAAAGACAAAGGAACGTGGGGAATCAAGTAGACAGATGGTGTGACAAATAGAAGCAAATACACAACTTTTGTATTTAAAAGGGGCGTTTTGCCATGTCGATAGAAAAGCTATGTCAGGTTATTAATAGCTGACATATTTTTCCTTTAAGTTTCAACTCTCTCTCTCTCTTTCTCTCTCTCTCTCTCTCTCTCTCTCTCACAAACACACACACACTCACACACAGACAACTTATACATTGACACATAGGCATATATTTTATGTGTGTGTGTGTGTGTGTGTGTGTGTGTGTGTGTGTGTGTGTGTGTGTGTGTGTGTGTGTGTGTGTGTGTGTGTGTGTGTATGAACACATATTTGTGGTGAAGGAAGTCTAACGAAAATTTTCCAACTGATGTAATGTCTGTCTGAGGAACATGAAACTGAATTTCCTGTATATCTCATTCAATTAGCAAATATGTTAATTTTGTCAAGCAAGGACACAGAGAGAGAGAGAGAAGACGATACTGTACAAAACTTCATCACGTTCGATCGTTTTGCGAGAATATTTTATCATATCCTACAATGAAAATTAGATTTTCTTTCTATCTGGATTCTCTGTTTGTGGGTGAATGTATAAAGTAAAGAGATTGATTGTGTAAAACAATTTACAATCATCATCATCATCATCTTCAAAGCAACTTTTATCTCCTTCAAAGTATTTCCCATTGGAAGTTGCACATAGTGCTGGAAGTCTTTAACTAACACTGGCTTCAGTTGACTCTTCACGAACTGTTGCATGTTCCCAATAATTAGCAACTGGCCACCACAGACCTGAGTTTTGATTTTGTTTTTTAGAACAGGAAATCGTCACGAGGGGTGGAAGGGGGTTGTGGTAGCACATAAATATTCAAAAGAATAATTCGTTCACAGTGTGTCTAGAAAGTATTGACATCGATTTGGGTCAAGAAAGTAATTGTTGTTGTTGTTGTGTTTTGTCTTTTGTTTTAAATCATCAACCCTGATTAAAAATCAATTGATCAAATCACTGTTAATTCATTACCAGTCATTACTACAGTCTAATGATAATTCTTTTTATCGAACTTTTCTCGAAAAATGATCAGTCGAGCTGAACGAGGTGGACTCTGCAGTCTCTTGCTTTGGTCTCCATTTGCCTGTGTTAACTTATCAAATGTTTTTGTCACATTGCCCTGAAGTTTGACACAAAACTTGATATTGTGTTCCAGTTTTGTGACGCACTTGTAATAATCCAAAATTATTCAGCTGAAAGTGAATTCTGAGATACAAACAATAACTGAATGTTTTACACGTGTTCAAGGACAACGTTTATCAAGTAATTTTCAATCAGGGTTGCCAACTTGAACAAAAAGACGCACGACATTACAGACCGCCTCGTATGAGCGTGTGTGTGAATGCCCAGTGTGCTGAAAGCCTGACCTGTTTAGAGAGTTCATGGTGTATATTAATTTCTATATAATATCTTATTTCGACACACACACACCAGCGTTATTAATCAATGAATTGTAGTTGATCAATTTTTGTTTCATTTTTTCACCAACAAACACAGGTACATTGCACTCGAAATGATTAACGATGAAACCAGGAGAAATCGGCGTTCGTGTCAAAAGCCAGTATATCGAATGCTAATTTTCCAGATAGATATCCAGATTCATTCAGCGGGAAAATTTGGTGCAACACCATCTTCCACTCTCTATTTCTCCTCTTCGTTTTGAGTTGTACTAAGTTTAGCGTGGACAGTATCTATGCAAACAAAATTTAGCGTTTAGATTCATATTTATCCATGGTGATACGAACTGGTTCACGTACTACATGTATATATATATATATATACACACACACACACACTCTCAAACATTCGCTCTCATATATATATATATATATATATATATATATATAGTCACAAACGTACAAATTTACAAATACGCAAAGAAACAAACAAATCAACGTGGATGTTTACATCGCAAAAGATCGGAATATAAACATAAAATCCGTTGTCATTTTTACTCTTTTTCTGTGAATTCAGATAAAATACAAAAACTTTTGCTGAAAGAAAAGAAAACATTTCATTGTTACGTTTCAGAGATGTTCTTCTCGGTTAATCGTTGTTGTGTCATCATGTGACCTTTTTTCTGTTAAGATAACATTGAACACATTTCAATAATTATGTAATATCAACGCTTTAAATATTATTGGGTATGATCATCTGGAAAAATGTCCATCAGATTGAAATATTCTGTACAATATATTCGCCCATATAAATAGGATTCATTCGGTGTCATAATTCAGCACTCTTCCTCTAACCGCCCCCCCCCCAGCTTGTGGTCAGTACTTTTAAGGACTCATCAAATCTTTGATACTCCAAGCTATAAATGTTGGTGATCTGAGAAAAATTGCTGAAAATGTAATTAATTGAAGACTAAGAAGCTATTTCCCAGATATTTGCTGATGTCGCGCTCATAAATCATCTTTTATTTTGTTTGAGGCATCGGAAAATAGGAAGAAACATTTATAAGTCAATCAATCACATCTGTTTGATTTGCTGTTGATATTTCTGCAAGGAAAAACTTCAATGAAATTATTTTCAAATGGCAGCTTCCGAACAATTTATATTCCAAGAATACACAGACACACGTAAAAACTGATAAATTTTTATCGATGCGTACGTTTCTCGTTATGGTTGCCTCGAAATGTGTTGGAGAGAGAAAGAATATTCAAATATAGAGTTCTTTTTTCTATATTTTGCTCCATGTTCCATGAAACTTCGACAATAAGGTTTCTTCTTTCTTTTTCTTTTTTGATTTTTTCTCAAAATGCAATCATCGGTTGAAAATTCTCTTATTTTCAATTTCTGATTCATTACTTGAGGTTTTGTTTTTGAATATGAGCTTTCTTCTGGGTAGATACTTATGTGTGAGGCATAAACATTAAAACATTCAACTGATATTTGTCACCTGATTTGAAACTTTATCTTTTGTCCAAAATTTATTTCAATTCAGTGACACACGTGTGCACTCACATACACACACATACACACACACACACATATACATATATTATTAAAACAATATTATTATTTGTGAACTTTCAAGATTACGATTTCTTGAACAGACTGAACCCTTAAATCATGAAAAACGAAACGTAAAACTGTTCAATTCTGATTATGATTTTTTCTTACTATAACATGTTTTTTACTGGAATGTTCAAGATGATGTTCTAGAAATAAAACTATGTGCGAATATTTGAATGCAGTAGCGAATCGAGGATGAATTATTTTTAAATCATGGAATAATATCGGAAGAAAGATGATCATACTGTTTTGAAAACTGTAATCGATAAAATCGATCTCATGTTACACAACGTTCCTCCAATCGTTACTGGTGTAAGTAGCAAAAAAATGGCTGATGAAAATTTCAATCGATTATCGATCTTCTAATTTTGCTATAGAAAAGTTTTATGGAACAAACGTTTGTGTAACGTTTGACTTCGCTTTCCAATCTCAAACGCTCTTGGTTAAATAAGTGCATATGAGGGACGTGAAGATAAAAAAAAATACAACGCAATTGTCAAATGAAATGTTTCATCTCAGTGGGAGGAAACCAGACACTCCTTACACAAAAATGAATTAGACAAACACTAATTCATTTATCCTCAGTCAAATAACTTATTCATTTATCCGCTGTCAAATAACTTTATTTAAAAAGATTACGTAATTTAGTGATAAAAATTGTCATTTTGATGTAGCAAATTTCACTACTTTTGATAGAGTAGTTGTGATTGCAGAAACGTGTGACTTCCGTTTGTTTAGGGCAAGTTTGCAAGATAATTTTGAATGCTATAAAAAAAACTGAATGATAGACAAATGCGTGAGACTATACAGTTAAGTATTCTCTTAGTATTTGAAGTGTTCCACAACAGCCATGATAGACAAGAAATCTTGACTTTCAACATCAAAACATCGAAGCAAGTAAACATGGAAGTTTTTAGGGGAAATGGGGCTGGAGATGCTAAAAAAATTCTTATATAAATCAATGGTAAATCCTAATTCGCTTTATGCTATTTCAGAGAGCGAGGAAAAATGTAGGTTTTTCAAAAGAAAAATGGCGAAAAACTTTGAAAAGTGAGGAACACATGAACAAGTTTTTAATTCAATTTAACGCAATAGTTTCATTTGAAGGGGAAAATTTAAAATCACAAGTGATTTTTGACTGAATAGTATAGGAGCATGCATGCTTGCGTGCGTGTATGTGTGTGTATGTGTGTGTGTGTGAGTGTATGGTTGCTCACTTCTTTTTTCTTTTTTCAACCATGTCATATTTGCCGGCCTAAGTTGCTAGCTTACTAACAACCAACCAACCAACCAAGACAATACGAATGCGCATGTCTGCTTGTTTATAAGATAGAAAAAAGTGTCTGTCAAACTTGGCCTCATGTGTCCAACGCCTTTTTAATTTAGGGGGGGTGTCTTTAAACATGAAGTTACATGCTATTTTCGACAATCTGCTGAGGACAAGCGGATGTAAGACATAACTTATGCCATGTTGTTAACATCCTTGATTTTAGAATATGTAAAAAATTAATGCACTGAGGGACACTAAAAATTATCTTACACACACACACACACACACACACACACACACACACACACACACACACACATATATATGCGTATGTATTATTCGCACCCTATGCGCCTGCCAAATGTAAATTGAATAATAAAAAAAAATAAACGTAATTAAATATACTCTTGAGTTGACTGTCCTTACCTGAATTTGTTTCCAGCCCAGTTGGCTGTGGCTATAGAATACACCGACCCCCATCCCAACGATATGACACTAAACTGCCGCTGATGGTGAGGCTCCAAACCTAGAGATTTGAAAAATGTTGAGTACGCCTTCATTGCCATTACTTTCAGGTCCACTTTGACCCAGAGTGGTAGTAGCTGGTAAGGTCCCGCCTATGACAAATGTAGAACAGTTCATAAACATCAGATAGAATTTTTAGTGTTAAATGGCAATACTTAAAACCATACAACTGTAAGTAAATAGAATTATTAGGGTTAGAGTGCAATACTTGAAACCATACAACTGTAAGTAAATAGAATTATTAGGGTTAGAGTGCAATACTTGAAATCATTTAGAATTATTAGCGTTAGCAATACATAAGCTTTTTACTGGGTACAAACAGATGATTGATATCAATTAGAATTATTAGTGTTAGATAAGAATAATTGAAACCATTTAACTGTGTGCAAACGAGTGATCTCTGGTTCGTTTAAAAACTAACGTTACTTACAAAATATTCGCTTTCAAATCATATATTTGCGTGTATGTGTATGTAAACAGGATTTGGTATTAAATAACCCGCAACGGTTGATATACTATAAAACACGACCAACTAAATTTGTTTTCCTCTCTCTTTCTATATATATATATATATATATGTATATATATATATATATTGGAGGCATTTATAGATAGATCGATAGATAGATAGTTAGATTGGAGGTGTTCATAGTGTAATGGTTATACCGTCATAGTAAGGGATACGATGACACGAGTTCAAGTCCTGGACGATACTATTTGTATTTCATATAACGATAATAACCTTGGGAATGGTGTGATTCCAATTATTCTCCTTCCAGCTATGGGTAAATAATAGGACATACGGGCCTCTTCAATTTTGGTATGGCAACCAGTCTAGGAGAAGGAAAACTCTGAATTCAAACCTGTTAAACTCCGCTTAAAATTGTGTCGCATCCTGCTCGTGTGAAGGAATGGATATATATATATATATATATATATATATATATATATATATATATATATATATATATATATTTGGTCCAGTTAAACCGGAGTTGGGAGTAATTCCATCAGGACAAGAAGGTATTCAAGCATGAATATTTAAAATTTTCCTGGTAAAGAGCTCAATGTACCAATAATACAGAGCAATAAATTCTTTAAGAAAAACAATCCTATGTTACCGGTTTCGTTGTTTTTCTTAAAGTATATATATATATATATATATATATATATATATATATATATATATATATATATATATATATATATCAGATTAATGTCCGGAGACGATATGTTTGGAATCATTCATATATAGAATATATGAGAAATTTCGTATAATTCTCCTGGAGTGCTTGATGTATGGCTATTGATATATAAATCTATCACAATATATATAAAAAAAACTTCCTTACAGATCGACAGGAATAATGGCTTTGTGCCGAATTCGTTGAGACGATATCAACTCCATCCACCATTAAAAATTTTTTCTTTGTCTTTCCATATCTAAGTAAACATCCTTTGTGGAAGAAAATGTTAATGAATAGGTATCTGGGTTCGAGTAATTCTCCTGTCTCTTTCTAGTCGAAATTCTTAAAAAAAACTTCTTATTCTCAGTGATATGTCTTTCAGTTTTGAGATAAGCTTTATATCGTTATCTCAATTAATTGGCAAATCAACTGATAGCGCCTCACCTCAAGTTCCATCTCAAAATGCGTGAGACTCGTTACTTTAACATCATAATTCTATTATCGTCTTATTATTACTAAAGAAAAACAGTTTTTGTTCCTGTACTCTTAATTCACAAAACATCTTACAATTATTGATTAGTCACATTTTTCCCCAATGATTTTGTGGTGCATTTCATGCATCTTCTTGTCAAATTCTTTCATCACTTTTCATCTTGTTCATTGAATAAAAAATGACACCTCAACAAAAAGCATTCAGACTGAAATTTGTTACTGTTACTTTAAACTTTATTGTAATTTTCCGAGCAGTCATCTCTTAAATAAACTCCTCATATTAATAAACGCGCAACCCCGAAAGAAATACACCCAAACGGTGAGGCTTAGAATACGATAACTGTACCCTTTGCTGAGGGGAGTAAGGCCCCACCTCCACCCTCAAAAAGAGTGTCCCGACTATGACACTTAACTGCATCTAATGGTGAGTCTCCACTCCTGAAGATCTTGGGAATGTGGAGTCCCCTTCATTGCCATAATTCCCTGGTCAATTCTGACCTATAGAGGTAGTTCCTTTTAAGGTCAACTTGATCCGTGTCAAAATTATTCGTATTTGATAAATCCGTTAGCAAAAAAAATCTCTTTAAAAAAAAATATAAATATGAACTTACAATGAATGTGACTCCAAACCTCTATGCATAAAATAACCTTATACGGGTTGACATGCCGTTAAAATCAATCAATCAACAAAAAAATCTTTGTATACTAAACCAACACTTCAATCGTCTCTCTGAGGTGGATAAGTCGACTGATTGGATATAAGTTGTATTTCCTGTGGTGTTGGCGAGAAACAAACATCGAGGAAAAAGAAGAGCACGAAATTAGATTTAACCTTTGACATATCAATTCTCCAGTTTTGCTACTAGACTTGTAAAAGATCAGAGTTTTAGTTTTACTCGACTAATTAGTTAAATCAAGGTTCAAACGTCCCCATGGCTGGTTCATGGTTGTATCCATGCCTTATTTTCTTCAAGTCCAGAGTAATCAGTTGGAATAAAGTCGTAAAAGATTTTAGAGAAAATTCCAACAAAAATCCCTCATTAAGATGATTGAACCATTAAAGTTTTAATTTTCCGTTGTTTGCTGATTCATCCTTATAGAAAGTTCACGACCTCTAAAATAATCTAATTTCTCAAAAAATCATTGTCATTTGTTGCGTATTAATATGAGTCGTCTGCCTCAGGCTGTCATGCCTCATCAGGGATGTTTGCGGGATTTGTTTACTACATCACAAATGTTTTTGCTTGAAGAATTACTCCTAATACTTAAAAAAAATCAATATGTCTGTTCTGTTTCAAAATGATTGATTCCTTGTCAAACAAAAAAAGAAAAAACTCATTTAAATAAAAGGTAACCCGCTTCATGTAAAATTATTAGCATCGCCACTTATCTAAAAAAAATTGAACAAAAAACGATATATTTATATTCTTGTATAATTTCACATTTTCCAAAATTCGTTTCTGTTGCCATAATTTACATTGACTTGAATATTTGGTATCATCTCTACTAAAATTCGACTTTTTCTCATGTGGCGCATATAAAAATACTTAGAATATTTTTCAGTCAATATTTGTATTCCTTCTTATTGCATTCTTTTTGCATTCAATAACATAAAACCGTGAAGAAGTATTGAATCATTTTATGTATATGTTTTTACCCAGCCCCTCTGCTACGAACAGGATGTGACAAAAGGCTAATTTTGATTAGAGCGTTATTTTATTATTTTACTAGTAAATGTGCATATATATGTGTTTCAATTAATAGATATGAACAGACTTAGATAGATAGATAGATAGATAGATAGATAACGTTTATATTTTCGTATTAACTTTATAGTCGTGAAAATATTTTATAGTCGTAAAAATATTTAATTTTTCTGGGGGGAATCGCAAAACTTACACTGTTTTATTCTTTTGGGGTGAGGGCGGGGCTTTGATGCTTTAAATTTTTACCGAAAAGTTCTTAAAAACTCTCAATTTGTTTTTAATCCAAGCCCTGAATATTAAATGTTATTTAACGCCTGTGAACCTACGAAGGCGGAAGTAAGGGTGACCAAACGGTTAAGTGCATAAAGAAACTCTAACTAGAGTAGCTTGCGTTCTCTTTAACCTAACGCCCTTGGAAAGGCATGAATCTACAATTCCTAGCTGCAAAGTTTCAGCCCTTTAACCATGTAAAAAGAATCTATAATTTATATTTTTAGGGATTCTTCCTTGTTCCTTCATAAACATTTTAATCAATAAACCCAACAAACAAAATGTCATGTTTTTATCATCTTTTAAGCCATTTGTGGTGAACCGGAAAACGTATTTTCCAGTTCAAAACTAATTTTCTTCTTTGATTTTTTTTTTTTCAAAATCAAATAAAAACATGTTTTTGGTGATTTTTTTCTGCTAAGCAGTTATTCTTGACTTTTTTCTCTTGACTTATAACTCTATGGGAAATCTCGCATATCCTCTTGTTATTCATTTAAAGTCACAGTGTGACGGATGTAAAGATTCTATTGAATTTTGATTTCTTTTTTTCTTTTTTATTGCAGAATCCATTTCAAGCAGCTATATTCGTTTCAGTCGAAATAACACAAGATGCTTTTGAGGTCAATTTTCCACCTAGGATCAAAAGGATATAAAGTGTGTGTGTGTGTGTGTGTGTGTGTGTGTGTGTGTGTGTGTGTGCTGTTTGCCCGCAGCTGTTAGCATCTTGTTCTTTGATGATTACACAGAATGATTTCTTTCTCTTTTAAGTCAAAATGATATCGTAATAAAAGTATATTAGGAGAAATGATAACATTATCGGCTCGTAGTTTATTTGAATTTCTCTTTCTATATGTGTCGACTGTATAACGCTGTTGAATTAGATCTTTGCGTCATATCGACTTTTTGTGTAATCCGTGTCTTATTATTTAATAAGAACATTACTCAGTGAAAATAATCCAAATATAGATGTTTATTTCTGATAAATACACACGAGTTAGGGACGTAAGCAAGAGAGAGGAAGGGAGCGAGAGAGAGGGGGGCGATAGAAGGAGAGATGAAATACGTGATTCGCAAATATTCTTCTAACCTAATCGAGCATCGACCGCAATTCATTTATTTATTATTTCTATTTAAACCTAGAAAAACAGTCGTCAATTATTCTGCTTTCTTACTTGAGTCTCCGACTCAGTAGCATAAAAACAATTGTGCTGCTGAGTGGAGATAAGAATAAACAACTATATATATATATATATATATATATATAATGAAATTGTCGATTGATTATCAGAAAAAAAATTTTTATTGCTTTTTTTCATATTTATTTGCTGTTCGAAATTGATTGAAATGTTACTTCATTCGTTTTTTTGTTTCTTTCAATAGACAGTCACTGTATTTCTATTATATTTCAAGGAACAACAACAATCGATTCTTTTTTTTTATTTGTCTTCTCTTTGCTTTTAATTTTTTTATCTTTATTCTGTTTTCATAGTCAACTCAATCGATGTTTCTTATTGAATATATATATATATATATATATATATATATATATATATGAAAATAGAATCAATACAACTTCACAGAAGACACCATCCAGCCACCGTAAACTAGACCCGTTTGAGGATAACCTGTTCTGACTTATACGGAAAATTAATTTCAGGAATACAAAAAATGGATTCCAGGTGAAGATGATGGGGGATATTTAACGAATGAGGAAATCCAGGAAAACTTGGGTTAAAGCGGATAAATCCAAGGAAATATACCAAGTTAGCCTATGAGAATATGAGCAAATTCTTAATAAGATCACGGAATTCAATAGAATAGACAATGACAACACCCCCGCACTAATTAACAGTGATACAGAATTCGTGAGCAACCTACAAATTGTTGATAGGTTAGGGAAACTAAAAGAAAAATGTGCTTACATTTTATTTAAGGACCATAAGCACAATTTCCAAGATAGGAAACAGACCAGACTAATTAACCCCACCGAGATCGAACTAAGCTTAGTATCTAAGGATTTAATTGCAGAGAATTACGTTTAGGATACTAAGTAGCCCTAAATATAAGCTGTGGAAAAAATTCTCTAGATACTATCAATTGGTTTTAAAATATTAAGAATAAAAAGAAGTCTACATTCATCCAATTTGATATCATAGAGTTTTACTCGTCCATTACTTGAGAATTGTTACTAAAAAGCCTGAACCACCCTAAGGAACATACTAACATCACTGACGAGGAAACAGAAATCATTCTAGCATGTAGGAAATCTATTCTTGCCGATAATCGTAGAACTTGGGTGAAAAGTCACGTGGACAACTTCGATGTACCCATAGGTGCTTACGACTCGGCCCAGGTAGCTGACTTGACAGGGATTTATATCTTGGACACGTTGGGTCGTATTGTCAACTTAGAACAGGTAGGGCTTTTCCAGGATGACGGAATAATCTTCATCCTAGATAGTAACTGCCCCAAGACCTCTGAAATAAAGAAGAAAATTATTAGGACATTTAAATTACGAGGTTTACGAATTGAAATAGCTTTAAACCTAAAGATAGTTGACTTTCTTGATGTCATATTCAATTTAGATAACGGCACCTTCAAATCTTTTAGTAAGAGTAATTCCACGCCCACTTTACATAAATATTGAGTCTAATCACCCAAGAATGATACTAAAGCAGATTCCTAATGCCGTGAATCAAAGGATAAATAGACTCTCCTCATGTAAGAAAAATTGAGGGGAGCAAAAGGATATATGATGAAGCCCTCAAAAACAGCGGATTCCAAGGTAGACTGGAACTTGTGAACTCCGGCTCTAATGGAAGAAGTAGTTGTAGTGGGACCCACGCACTCGTCAAGGTAGGTGACACCAATAATAATCACTCGAATAGACAAGGAAAAAATAGGAAGAGACAAGGAAAAAAAGAAATAGAAGAGTAATCTGGTTTAACCCGCCATTTTGTAAACTTAACATTAACATAGGTAAATACTTCCTTAACCTCCTGGATAGACACTTTAATAGGGACAATCTATTAAGGAAAATTTTTAATAGGAACACAGTAAAAATTAGTTACTCTTAAACAAACAATATGCATAGTATCAACCACAACAGGAGGTTACTTGAGGAATTAAATAGGAATAGTGGGGGGACCAGATGAGGTGTCCTGTAACTGTAGAAGAAAACGGGAATGCCCCTTGGGCGGACGATATAACTCGAAGAATGTCGTATAGCAAATGTGCAATCTCCCTATGGAACATAATAATGATGGGGAGAGGGTTTATATAGGTAGATCCACTGTGAATTGGAAACAAGGACTGTATAAACACATACATTATTTCTCCAATCCACGTCAAAGAAACCAAACCACTCAATCTAAATATTTTTGGAACCTAAAGGATCAGGAGCTAACCCCTCAAATAAAGTGGAAAATAGTCAGGCAGTCTTCAACCGCGAATAGCTTCAATGGCAGATATAACTTGTGTATCAATGAAAAAAAAATTAATTATAAAGATCGCAGACAACTGCTCAATGAACGTAACGAACTTGTGTTTAAATGTAGACACAAAAGTAAATTTAAATTATCCTAACTGGGGGCCACAGAAGCTCCTACAAGGATATTGATTTTGGGTGATTTTTTTTGGAAAAAATGTCTATTTCAGTAATTACTAGTATTATATGACGGGGGTATTTATGTAGAGAAGGAGATTGTTGGAACTTTAGATATTAATTCACAATTAGAGCTTTTTAATATCTGGAGTTGTTAATTCTCTTTGACCATTGTTGGGTTAATAAAGGTAACTGGTGGCTGCCGAAAGGTTTTATTGTTTTTGCTTTCTTTTTTGGGGAGGAGGATGATGACCCATTAACTGAGGGATTCAACATAGGTAAAATGAGTAAACATAAAAATATATAAAGATAATCGTTTAGTTTCCAAGATTACATTTTTCATAAAATTCCACCTGAAACGAAAAATCTAGCATATATTCAAATTAAAATGATTTCTTAATTTTTCTAATACTTTATTGTTTTAACCCCCTTTACTTTCACCTGAGAATTTTAATTTACATCGGTTTTCTTTCTTCTTATTTTTTTCATTCATATATATATATATACATAGAGAGAAACTGTCATCCATATTTGCTGTTTTTCAACTACAAATTAAACGTGTGAGATCATCTAATGAAACGAAGAGCATAATGATATTCTTCGCCGAAATAAATTTGTAATGACAATTTAACCAGGTTTGAGCTTTCTTCTAATTGAATTATATATATAGAGAGAGAGATAGACTGTTTCGTTGAATCACAACTCTTCAGTGTGGCTAGACACGCGAGACGCTTCAAGCTGCGATTGAAACCCACCTAACTTTACGTCAAGCTGATGACATACCCCTAAACCAAAGCCAACGAATCAATGTCAGCTCAGGAATTAATGCATATGTATTAACTTTCTTATTTACATTTTACGATCGTCGGATAACAAAGTGCTCAATTCATTAGAAGAACTTTGCATTACGCAAGTGGCAACCGTTAATTCCTTCGTCAAAGTTCTCAATCCCCAATGGGGGAAGCGTAAATATTGTCATCCACAGACAGGTTGTTTCGTTATATCATCACTCTTCAGTGTGGCCCGATACTCGAGACACTCCAAGCCGGGATCGAAACCCGACAAACTTTACGTCAGGCAGATATATATATATATATATATATATATGTGTGTGTGTGTGTGTGTGTGTGTGTGTGTGTGTGTGTGTGTGTAAGAAAGGCATAATTACATGCATCAACCGAAGAGAATCATTAGAAATCTTTCCGGCAAAACTAAAAGAAGGAACTCCAGCACCAGAATCCCTGTTTTTTTTTTTAACTTTTTTTTTTTTTAGTTCAGAAGAACAGAAAAGGATTCAGAATTTATTTTAGCCAAAAAATTTGAAATGAAAACAAATTAGTAGTGACGATATTATCTGTCTATCTCAGTCTGTTTGTATCTGTCTGAGTACCGTTAGATGGACCAAGAATCGCAAGGCAAGAGTTTTTATACATTTATTTATCTGTTTTAGTATAAGCTTATAACGACTTTAAATCCCAACATGGTGTATATGTAGTAGTTACACACACATATCCGCAGATTAAATTAAATCAAACTAAATTAAATAAAATAAATAGATAAATAAATCTAAAAAAGAAGGATTAATAAGGCAGTTTAAAACTCCGAAGTAAAGTAAAAAAAAAAAAAAAAAAAGAGGTAAGACTTTTTCTTCTTTTTTTTTTCTTTGAGAAGGAAAAACTCACATTATTTAACCCTTACAAGCTGACCATCTGAGATGTACAACTCTATGACAATCAAACCGCAGAGGTTAAACTCTGCAATATTCAAATATGCTGCCTTTATAATCACTCAAATATCAGCCTCCGGCTTGTCACTAGATAAAAGTCTCTAAAGGAGAAGAATATCATACGAGTCATACAAGCGTATAGTAATGAAAACCATCGGATACAGCATTGTGGGTGTGAATGTGGATGAATCCAAAAGCGGGTCAACGGTACACTTCATCAGATGCTGAGTGGAGAAACCTTGTAGGTTAACGACCAGGATGAAATAGTCGTCAGAAAACTACGGCTACTCATCTATAAGAATAGTGTCTATTGATTAGAAGGAAAAAAATAGCCACCGAAAAATTACCACGACTTCAAACCATTTGTCCAAACCGCATCATCCTTTACGCAGGTAAACAAGAAATACATTCTTCTGAGATTAGAGTTCTGGTCACAGTTTTCGAAAAATCAACTACAGAGTCTAAATCAAACTTACTTAGATGCAAAAATCATTATCAACATAATGAGTTTTAACTTTAGAACGTTAAACACAATAAACCAGCTACCTGAGATGACATCATCTGCAGCCGAATAGAATATGAACATCATATGCGTAAAGGAACATAGATATTGCCATAGTGAACCAGAAATAAAATACATGAATCCGGTAATGGGACATTTGTGTCGGCATCTGCATAGAAAAACTCCATCAATAGCACCACTGGATACTTTTCAGTCCTCATGTCTGAAAATCACCTAATAGCATAGAAAAGTCCAACTGAGAATGATATGTTCTATATTTGATACCAACCTCTGCGCAACAATCATCTCTTGCTATAGACCTACTAATGCCAGTAATGAAATGGACCACCTTCTCTAATGTGCTATCTTTCCTTGTCCGACACATTCCCAAACACAACGTTCAAAACATCGATGGAGACATGAATGCTCAAATAGACAAATACGAAAATGATTCTGCTTACACAACTCGTCAAACAGAAATGGCAACTATCTAGCTGATTTTTCACTCGAAAACAATCTTTCATGCCTAAACACTAAATTCCGAAAAAGGGAGGGAAAACTATAAACCTACACCTACTCAAATAACTTTAAAACACTGCAAGATTATATATATTATTTCCAAGAAGTGGATAAATAGCGCTTTGAACTGTGAGGTATACGCTTTTGAATGAATATCTTCCGATCAAAGAATCGTCTTGGTAAAGATTCACTTGAGCCAACGGAAAAACAAGAAACAAGCAGTTAGAGCTTCACGATATGACAAGTCCTCATTTGTCAATAGTGGCATAAGCAATAAATAAACTGCAACTAAGAAAAAATTCTATACTTTGGGGGAGATATATGAAACACATATGAATATGAAAATATGACAAATATGAAAATTGTATTACTGCCCATATAGAAGCAGCAGCTAGGTGCATAGCAACCAAACAAGAATCAAAGGTAGAGTTCACAAGGAATCGATTGCAGTTATGGAAAAAACGAGATAACATGAAAAAAGCATCCTTACTAAATAAAAGAAACCTAACAAATACCAATGCACAGAAACTTAAGAAAGCCCAGAGAAAACAAACACGCACACTCCAAAAAGACCAATTAAAATATGTTCAAGATAAAATCATCAAATTCGGAAATTCAGTAGAAGATAGACAATCACAATTAGAATGGCAGACAGTAAACGAAGTGGAAAGAATAGCACCTCACGAGTAAAACTAAAAGCTACGAGCCATGTAGAAAGACATGGGAAGAATGTTTCGAATATTCTAAGAAAACTCTCCGGAAATTACTGATAAACCTGCCGAAAACATTATTTATAGCCAACAAAATATCAAACTAGGACAGTTTACGAAGTACTAAAAAAAATTGAAAGCATAATAGCTACAGGCCTCAACGAAATACTTGCAGAAGTATGAAAGAAAAGAAACTAAGACGACATACTTCTTCAATTATGCAACGCTGTGTATAAACAAAATACAATTAAAAAAATGGACAAAAGGCTGCATCCTCCCATTCCTTAAGAAAAGTGAACTCGGAATCTCTAAGAACTACAGTGGCATAACTCTTACTGCTTTAGCTGTTAATGCCCTGTTTCTCAAACGTATCCAACCTGAAATCGAGAAAATTCTTCGGAAAAATCAGAACGGCTTCCGGAGAAATCGATCTACGTCATCACAGATTCTGACTATCCATCGAACCATCGAAGGAGATCTTGCAAAAAAATCTCGAGACAACAATCTTGTTGGTAGATGTCTTCAAGGCATTTGATTTCATACACAGAAGAAAGATGAAGTAAATACTACAAGCATCTCGTCCAAAAAACTGCAGCAGCTATAATAATGTTTTACAAAAACATGAAAGTAAATGGTTCTCTCATATGATGGTGATACCGATTTCTTTAATATTGTCACTAGAGTTTTGCAAGGAGGAGGTACATTAGCATCATAAGTGCTTAGACTCTGCCTAGATTTTGTACTACGAACCTAAATAAATCTAATAAAAGAAAATGGTTTCACATTTAAAAAGACAAGAAGCAGACGATATCCCGGAGAAACTATGACAGCTGTGGATGACGTAGCACTTCTTACAAACACCCCAGCAAATCTGAATCCTCGCTGCTAAAAGCTGGAGTCAGTATAAAGAGGCATTTGGCTTCTACATCAACGCAAATAAAAAAAGTTATGTATTTTAAACAAAAAGGAGCTATCTCCACTCTAAATGGAAAGCTTCTAAAATTTATAGATCAGTTTATATACCTTGGCAGAAACGTCTCATCTACTGAAAGTGACGTCAGCATATGCCTAGCGAAAGCGTAAAATAAAACGGGATTTTTTTTCAAATCGTAGCTGTGTCCATACTACTGTATGGATGAACCACTTGAACGCTAGCAAAACGCATAAGGAAAAAGTTTGTTAGGATCTACACACGATCGCTACTATTTTAATCAAATCCTAGAATCAACACCCTCAGAAAACATTACCTATACAGCTACCTACCTCCTATCTCACAAATCCTCCAAGTTAGGTAAAGACGACATACACAGCTGGAGAAGTAGGGAGGAACTCATAAACCCTGTTCTCATATGGACTCCAGCAGTTTGGGTGCGTCAGTGTTGGCTAACCAGCAAAGATTTACATACATCAGTTCTAAGCGGACACTAGATGCAGTCTAGAAGACCTGTTAGGAGCGATGGACGATAGGTAGGGATGATGAGAGAATGACTTGATAATGAAAAGTTCTAAGCCTCACCCATAAATCGGAGCCATAGATAATTTTGTTGTGGCAGCACAACTACCACTTTCAATAAAACTAAAAAAAACTAATTCAGATTTCTGTTCGAATTTATGTGTAGGTGAGACCCACTCAAAGGTGAAAAGTGTGAGACAAATCTGAAATCAGAGTGAGGCTTAGAACTTTTCAACGACATGTGTATCTATCTGTTTCAGTCTTTTTATATCTGAGTCTGTGCATATCTATCTTATTATCAGTGTTTTCTATCTGAGTTCACACACACACACATTCACAGATATATATATCAGTCTTTTTCTTTCTTTCTTCTACGTACGTCAGTATCTTTTTATTTGCGCCTATATACTTTTTATTTGTGTGTTAATGAGCGCACTCAAGTATGTATTTGGATGTAGGCAACGTTGACATGTGTACAGACTTTATGTATTTATAGATATAAATAAGAATATACGTAAAAGGAAATTTTTAAAATAAAAGAATTTTAAAAATTCAAAAATTTATTACGTGTCTTCTTCAACATAAAAAATGTTCCCACCTTAATTATATCTTACTGTTATAATCATTAAATATCATAACAGCAACCAGGACGCCCTCTGCCTCAACGATTGTTAAACTTTATCGTTTAATAAACATCATAAATAATCTTAATTAAAAGACAACGCATATCTAAGTTTATATTTATTTCAATAACTCTCACTCATCATAATTCCACTGTAAGGACATTCAGTAATCTTTTCCCTATTTATATTTGTTTTATATGAAGAGCATTGATTTATAACTTAGTGGCAGAGCAAAGACCTGTTCATCAAAAGTTCTAAATTTCAATGTTTTCTTATCATCACAAATGTATCTAACAGAAAGAAGAATTTGAGAACAAAATAAAATGATTTTGTTTTTTGGGGGCTTTTTTGTTCTTATATAAAGTTTAATACTGAACAGCCACCAAGTGCTTTTCAGGTTCAGAAATGCATTCCTAATGTCAGGTACGTTAACTCGTTACTATTCAAGAAAACTTTGATTTCAAACCCAACTAAAATGATTCGATGATTTTTACGAAGTTGCAGATTCCGAAAAGATTCTTCACAAATTTCTTTGCAGTCATCCCTGCCATTAAAAAATAAATCGAATTGAATTAAAAAAAATTTTAATTTAAAAATCCCTCCTCCAAATTTTGAGTCAATAATGTTGCAACGGTTCAAAGCCTTGTTGTCTGATTCATGTAAGAATAGATGATGATTCGGATTCTGAGAGAGAAATCCAGTTGTAGATTTCAAGAAAATGTTCTTAAGATGAAAACAAAGAGAAATCTCGATCAAGATAATTTTGAAATTGTCACAGCAAATTTGATAATAATCGACTCAAAACAAAATACCTAATTTAGTTTGCTGCAGGATTTAGATTCTGATTGCATCATTTTGTTTTTTGTTTTTTTTTTGTTTTTTTTTTTCGATTGTAACATTTAGTTAAGAAGACAAGAAAAGGCTCTGTCGGAAATTTATCCTCTTGCCGATAAATTCGACTTTTGTCGGCGCCTAAAACAAAATGGGGAGGGGAAAAACAGGATGAAAACACAAATTATCTTGTTTGGTTACAACACGAGAAAGTTTATTTACAACAAAGTTGCATATATTTTCCCATATGCGGGCGTCACCATATTAAAAAAAAAGGTGCCTAGTAACAACATAAAACAATATAAAACAGTTGCTACAGGATGGGTTTCCACAAACAAAATTAATCCACAAAAATATTAGTACAACAAAGAAAGAAGGAAAGAAATACGCTTACTCAAAAAGGGTTTTTACAAACAAAATTAACGCACGGGAATTTTTTCAAAGCAAAATAAGCACTCCACTTGCAGAGTCACTGTAGTTCTTGAAAAGACTTCAAGCTTTTGTCCTGTTTTTTTCTCTCCTAAATTTTCATTTCTGTTTCTTTCAGTAGTCTACAATGCAGGTGGTAATGTCTTCTTTTCTTTCTTCCTGTTTCAATCCAAGTTGGAGGTTGAGTTTAAAGTGCAGCTTGTTTGAAATACTCCTTCCTCTAGACTCCACTAGAGCGCATAATTTCTCCCGGGCATATGTCACATATGCTGGGATTAAGGCGAATAAGCGAATTAAACCTTTCGAAATTGAACCACAAAGTCCCAAAGTCAGTCAATTTCAGTTCCAGCTATATTAGGCACGTCTGCTCTCCCCTGCCGTGAAGTAAAAAGAGGAATTCAACTGTTCAAAGTCGAATTATAACGCCCAAAGCCCCCATAACAAGCAGCCACTCTCAGTGGCCGTTGAGAAGTAGAAAAAACGAATTCAACTTTTCGAAGCTGAAATTCAAAGTGTTAAAGTCAGTCAACTTTAGACAGAGCCTGTAGTAAGCACGACTGCTCTCTATCATGCCGAGAATCGAAAAGAGGAAGCAGAAGACCTTTGCCCCACGTGGTCGACCCGCATACGGAGTCAGCCACCGGACCTTTTCCTTCCGCGTATTTTCGTACCAAAGTACGAAGCAATGGTTTTATGCCAGAGATTAAAAGGGCATTCAACCCAAAGAAAGGATGAGAACAAAATAATAATAATAATAATTATTATTATTATTATACAAAACTTGGACATGGCTAAGAAAAGGAAACTTTAAGAGAGAAACAGAATCTCTCCTAATAGCAGCACAAGACAACTCCATAAGAACGAATCATATCAAAGCGAGAATAGATAAGACGCAACAAAATAGCAAATGCAGGCTATGTGGTGACAGAGATGAAACTATCAATCATTAATAAGCGAATGCAGCAAATTAGCACAGCGGGAGTATAAGGCGAGACACGACTGGGTCGTTAAGGTGATTCACTGGGAAATGAGTAAGAAATTTAAATTCGACCATACTAACAAATGGTATATGCACAACCCAGCACCTGTCCTAGAAAATACCACGCATAAACTCCTATAGGACTTTAATATACAAACGGATCACCTAATCCCGGCCAGGAGACCAGACTTAATAACAATCAACAAAAAAAAAGAGAACTTGCAAAATAGTCGACTTTGCTGCCTCGGCAGACCACAGAATAAAACTGAAAGAATGTGAAAAGAAGGATAAGTACCTCGACCTTGCTAGGGAACTGAAAAAACTGTGGAACATGCAGGTGACAATTATACCAATTGTAATTGGTGCATTTGGAACAGTAACTAAGGGATTACTAAAGGGACTAGAGGACTTGGAGGTTGGCGGACGAGTGGAGACCATCCAAACGACAGCATTGTTGAGAACTGCCAGAATACTAAGAAGAGTCCTGGAGTCTTGAGGAGACTTGCTGTCACTCAGATTTCAGTGAAAAACCATCGGCTATCGCTGATGTGAAAAGCTCTAATGAGCGAATAATAATAATAAAGAGATACGAAATGAACCATCCTAAAAAGCAATAAATTTCCAATACGTCATGTAAAGAGAGAATTACAAAAGAAACTGAAAAGGTCAAAGTTCACCTTTAATCGCCGTCATTTGTTGTTTGGATTTGATGTTTCCCTGTTATAATAATTGAAAGAATTGATGTAAAACACGCAAATTACAATGAAGAGAACAACTTGTTACCTCGTCAATTTATTTCATAGATTTAATGATGTAGAAAACTTAACTTACTCTGGCACAATATGGAAATGTATTTACTCAACACTTCCTCTACGGTCAGGGTGTGACACAAGGTCAATTTTTAAGTTGAGCACAGCTGCTTTGAATTCAGAGTTTTCCTTCTCTTTTAGACTTGCCAAGGCTAAAGAGCACAGTCTCCCCAACAATTTACTCATAGCTGGGGGGGGGGAGGCGAAAAGGTGGATTCATACCTTTTCCTAGGGCATTAGCTCAAAGTAGTGCAGACAACATGGTCCAGAATTTGAACACGAACCGCTGAATCCATTTCCCACGACAATAAACGTTTAGGCATCATTGGGTTTCTTTGTTTTTAGAGGCATATCAAACTTCCGGGGTTATTTAATGTCAAAGCCACCCTTATAGAAGTCCAATTACGGTACGATTTAACCCATTGCAGAAGAGGGGATAAGAGAATTCATACCTTTCCCTAAGTAAACGTAGTTGTATGACGAGAGTTTGAACTCACTTACTACGATGTCGTAGTCGAACATGTTGGCCAATACGCCACCCCGATGAACGTTGAACTAAGGACTTTTCGTAAGAAACGAAATCTCTACGGTATCCTTAATTTCAATGTTAATAAATGGTCATTTTTGTTTAAAGTCATTAAAGTCTGATTAAATTGAAAATAAGCCCCGAAGAAACATGGGAACAATGAATATTTATCAATAAATAAAATATAAACCATTCTTTCCCTCTCACAGTTTTGAAAATTATCATTCATTTTGCGTCTCTGCAATTTTATACAAATTTAAAATGTTTCATAATTGACAAGGTTCTTCAGACAGATGCAACTTTTGCTATTTTAGTCACCATTGTTTAAATAATTAAATCTTTCTTCCTGCATAAAAAAGATTCCCAATTTTTCCTCATGATTCCTTTTGTAAGAAATTAAGAAAAACCTAAAAAAAATATATATATAATATGCCGACCGGTGACTCAAGATTTGAACATATGAAAAATCTTTTTTGCTTAGATATTCACAGTCGATTCGAAATGAATAAAAATTACTTACAAAAAATTATCAAATAAATTCAAAATATTATTTCATTGTTTCCACTAGACTTTATATTTGTTACTTTTAATTACTGCACGGAATTTCAAATGGTTTTATTAATGAAAATCAAACTAATAATGTTGTTGAAGATTGTGTCATAATAATTTTGGAAAACTTCTTCGAAAGTGATTTTGTTAAAATTTTGTCGTTTAGAAAATCAATGAGAAATGTTTCTCATCACAAAAATTATTACAAATAATCAAAATTAATTAAGCAAAAAAAAGAAAGAAAAAAGACCAGTAAAATACCCCCACCCGTGACACTGATAATGAAATCTGATTTTTGTGGATAGAAAATAAAATGTGAAAGATGTACAATTTGATTAACAAGAGCAGCAAAAAATTAGGCAGGAATCAGCTTCTACCCCGCCCCGCCCTCCACACACACATATTTATACAAAAATTGATGGAGCAGATTCAATAATATAACACACAATCATTTAATCAAAAACCGAAAATGAAGACAAACATCAATCTACAAAACTTTTTTAAAATATTGCAACGGAATGCTTTGACTAATCGAACATTCTGTCAAGATTATTTAACTAACTGAACGTTTTGGGATTCATCATTTTTCTATCGAACTATTCTCCAATTTTCATCCAGTGATAAGGCTGTTTGCAAGATTTGAGTATTAATTCTAACGAGTTTGACATCGTAAAATTCAATTTCGACTGATTCTACATCCTTTTGGTGTAATGGTTAAAGCGATGGACTGCGGAATCGTAGTAAGCGAGTTCGTCCTCCAGTCGCGCTATTACGTTCACTTTCGGGCAAATACCCTTGGGAAAGGTATGAACCCTCTTATCTTATCTTTCTTTTCAGTATTTTTTCAGGGAATAGATGAGCGATCAAGTTTTAAAACTATATGAATAGTGGGCTATTCCCTTGTGGATTTCTTGAGAGGCGAGAGTAAATAAATAACATATGAAACCTCACATTTACCCCCCCCCACAGCGTCCAAATATTTATCCAGTTCTTACTCTTCTTTATTTTGTTGTCAACTGAACGACAAAGTCAACTAATTGGAACGTTTGTTGATTACAAGGAATATTATTATCATCGTTATATGCAAGTTTTCACCGGAGTTTAAGTGACAAGTTTACACAACTTTCCAGGACTCTTCTAAGTTTTCTAGCTGATTTTAACACTGCTGTGGTCTGGATGCTCTCGATTCTTCCTCTCATCTCCAGTTCCTCTTGTCTATTTTCCAAACCTTTTGAGAACCATTCCAAGGGCACAAACTTTCGAGGTTTGCTTGACAACTCGTCTAAGAGACAGATGCCAAACTAATTATGACGCTCCTAAAGCATACAAATGTCATTAGTACTGATTTACTGTACCACTGAAAAAAAGAAAAAAACATAAATACAAAACCGAGAAACTGTGATCGTCTCTTTACAACTTTTTAAAAATTCTGCAAACGATGGTTAACCAATATAAATATAGATATTTAGTGTCATCAGAAACATGTCCATCAAATTTTCTAAAATGTCTTTTTCTTTCACATTTCGTCAGTTTCTAGCCTATGTGATGATCAGACTAATATATATATATATATATATATATATATATATATATATATATATATATATATATATATATATATATATATAAACGTAGTCATCATCATTATCATCATCATCAAGATGCACTGACAGGCTTCCATCTCTATCATCCATCGCTGCTTGCCAATCTTCTAGATTGTATCTTGTTTCTGCACAAAGGTGATGCATGGAAGTCTTTGATGGTCGGACAACGCTGGCATGTCCATAAAAGAACGTCGCTTATGGGTTCGTCCTTGCTTCTCCAGCTGTGCTTCGTATGTCTTGTTCGTCTTGAATCGTTTGTATAGCTGCTGTTTTGGGGGAGGGATGATGCTTCCAGGATTTCTTTAAAATAGAACACAATATTCTTGCGTAGTTTCAATCTAGCTTTTTCTCTTGGCGCTTTGTTTGTGTCAATGTGGTGCATCCTTATCGTAGTATGAACACAGCTACAATTTGGAAAAAAATCCCGTTTTATTTTATCGGATAGATCAGACTTCCCTATGATCGATAGCCCATCAATAGCATTCCACACATTTGTTAGGCGTACGTTGACATCACTTTCAGTTGATGAGATGTTGCTGCCAAGGTATAGGAACTGGTTCACTAATTTTAGAAGCTTGCTATCCTGAGTGGAGATGGCTCCTTTTTGTTTAAAACATATATACTCTGGTTTATTTACATTCACGTAGAGGCCAATTCCGACTTCTGCTTACTCTTGCAGTAGGAATTCTGCTGGGGTTGGTGCATTTGAGAGAAGTGCTCTGTGTGTGTGTGTGTGTGTGTGTGTGTGTGTGTGTGTGTGTGTGTGTGTGTGTGTGTGCGCGCGCGCGCGCGTGCGCACCCACACACACACAGGTGCGCATGGCTTGATAATGAGGAAATCATTTATTTTACGTATCAAATATTCATTTTTTCTCATATCTCCTTCGTTACCAGTGCACTTGACCAAAGTATTCTCGATTAAATACATAGATTGAACATGATACGGTGAAAATTTCACATCAATATTCAGCTGTCTTCGTGTATAAGAAAGAAAGAAAGAAAGAAAGAAAGAAAGAAAGAGATTAAGAAGTGGGGAAGAAGCAAAAAATGCGAGAGGGGTTACAAGTAAATTTTCTTTTATCTGCAGTTTCTATAGTCACCCCAACACACATATGCACACACATGAATGTGTTTTTCGTTTTAAAAAAATGATTAAATGCCATCAAAGTACATCCCAAATTATTTTAATCTCTTTTATTCTATTTTACGTTTATAAATAATATTTTCAAAGAAATTTTTCTTATTGGGAAAACTTATAGATGAGAAAATGCATTGTATGAAATGATTGCGTTCTTTATTAAACGAAAACAAGGAGGTATAACATTATTCGCGTTGACTCTCTTACGAAACAGGAGAATCAGGTTAGCTAAAGAAATTTTGAGAAAGATTTGACATAGCCCACTTTCCATTCGTCTTATTCAGATTATGCTCCTCCCTTCCTCTGTCTTTTATAACCTCCCTTTTCCTCTCTTTATTCATAAGTTTATCACGTCCATGTCACGTCCACTTTTCCTTCACCCATAGTTCCTTTTCCTTTTTTTTTTTTTTTTTGGTAGTTTTTTGTTATCAAGACGAACGTAAGGTATCCTGCTCCCTCGTTTGTCTGGGTCTGCTTTAGCGACTAAAGTTGGTGGGCGTATTACTTTTCAACATTTAAATTTCGGGCCGTTTTTTGTTTTTGTGTTTGTTTATTTATTTATTTATTTATTTATTGTTTTGGTTTGGTGTGTGTGTGTGTGTGTGTGTGTGTGTGTGTGTGTGTGTGTGTGTGTGTGTGTGTGTGTGTGTGTGTGTGTGTGTGTTTTGTTTCGTTTTTGTTTTGTTTTTTTGCCTTCTTCTTCTTCTTCTTACTTAGCTAAGCATTTTATTGGCTACTGTTTGTAAAGTACATTCCATCCAGTCGTGTCTTTTTTTCTGTAACAAGCGATAGGAGTTCTGAAAGATTTTATATCTTCTCATTGATTATTGAATCATTTCTCAACAGATCTTTTTCGGTTCCCGTGAGGTTATATTTTCCTGCCGTTTGAATCATTTTTAAACGATTTTTTAAACTTTTATTATAAAAGCTGATTCACCTCCACGTCTTCGCAATCGAAAAATTCGTTGAGAAGATCAGGTTTTAAGTGTTTGCAGGTTTAATGGGAGACAAGAAAAGTAGGAAAAAGCCAACATGATAAACTCACATGATAAGGTTGGCTCATTCAAGTGTTCTAAACAAAATTCAAAAATATTTTAATTAATCACATGAATCAAATTTATATTTTTTTTTTCTTTTCATCTTTTTTTAGACATGGCTTATTTGATATTTTGTAGATATTTCTGGTATTTTGATGAAAAAAAAACCTTCTTTCTCTTTCTTTCCCGACTCCGACGCATACGACACACGAAAAATGTCTTTTCGGTGATTGTACTTGTAAAGTCAAGTTGTTAGTATGTATCGAAAGGTTTGAGGTACAACAAAGTCTCACTGGTCTGGGAGTTGCCGTCAAGGTATTGCTTTACCAAAAATGCATCGTATTTGCAAAAAAAAAAAAAAATTTCAACAGAGAGTATATCCCAGGGATATAGGTACGACCCAGTAAATGACTGTGGACATAAAACGTTATAAACCGTACTTAACCCTTTTTTCTACGCATACTGGAATGAAAATGCAAACAGGATATATAGAAAAATCTTACAAATTTTATTCATTGTCTGTGTCGTTGGAGGACATTTCTTTCAAAATACGAATAGATATAATCAGAATGAAAAGCGTCGGGTGTAGTTAGAAACATGTATGTTAGTTTTTCGCTAGTGTATGTGTCCACTACGACGTCTCTGTTCTGATTTGTGAATTCAGGCTTATTATAGTATCTATCTATCTATCTATCTATCTATCTATCTATCTTCTCTCCTGCCAAATAGAATCCTTGTATTTGCTTTCCGTTAGTGTTAATTAGTATCATACTGATCAAATAACGAGAAGACAATCTTCAAACTCTAAGAGAAAACTTGTTGTGGGGCCAATGAATATGTCGATCCCGCAGACGTTTGAAAGAAATGACAACAGCTAAAGCAGAGAAGATAAAGGCAAGAGAGAGTAAATTGAAAGAACCAATTTTTATCGGACAAAAAATAACAAAATAATTCTTAGAGGGAAATTCCTGTTTTAAGTCGCAAGCGTAGACTCTACTTTCGTATAGTTCTCGACAACAGTGAGTCTGTATGATGAATAGGTTGCTGGTTCAGATATGTGGCCAGGTAATCTGCTGACGGTCCGAGGGTTCGACGGGTCAGATGGCTGAGGCAAGTCAGTTGACGTCTCGGTGGTTGATCGGCAGCTGACGCAAGGTTTGGTCGGCGTTAGCTGCGAGTGAGCTGACGATGTCGGCCCGTGCTGCATCTGCTACGTCTGGCAAATAATCGGCCAGGTAAGGTGGCTGGACCGCGTCGGCTGGTGAGCTGCTCGTTGGTCATCGTCGTCGTCATTGTCGGTATCGGCACCGGGTGGTCGATGACTTGCCCTGAAAAAGGCAGTTGTAGTGGTAAGAGAATTGCCCTGAAAAAAAAAAACAGTAGTAGCAGTGAGCAGGTGGGAGTAGCTGAAAGTAGGAAGGAGCAGCTGGGAGGAGGCAAGAATTACTGGAACAGTGTCACACTTTGGTCCTCTTCGCTTGAACCGGGCAGGGCCTTCATGCGAAGCTAATTTTTTTTATTTATTTTTTTATTTTTTTCTGCTTATTTATACTAAGACAGTGATACAGAAGCGCTGAGTTTGGCTAAATTTCTGGTTTTGAAAAAACAATAAATAGAAACATAATCAGTAGCTTTAGGATAAGACAACCGTCGAGAAATTTACTGATTGTAAATATCTACAATAAAATTCATAGCTTCTGGTTTATAAAAAATTTGATAATGTTATATGTAAGATTATAATCGAGTAAAGTAGAGAAAATATATGTAGAATTATAGAGTGAAATAATAATGCATTTTTTGGTACGTAAACAACCAGGACTCAACACGAGACGAAAAATAAAATAGATAAGAAATCTGTTTATTTACAAATAGAAAATATGAAAAATGAGTTACATATAAACAAAACGGTTGATATTTGTATTAGATAAGATTACTTGATACCACATTGACGTGCACAAAAGACTCTCAAGAAACAATTACAAAATGAATGTACAATGAATGCGATTCCCTAACTTCTTGGTATAAAATAACTCTAGAAAAGTTGACATACTGTTTAAATCCATCAAGAAATAAATCATTCAACTGGACAGGATGCTTTTTTTAAATGTCAAAGTCATAAAAATTTTACTCTTTCATCCTGTTCCACGGTTTCTGATGTGTACATGTATCATTAATTTACAGGGTCAAATCCCAATCATTAACATTATTTCTCGTCAAGATTGCTTTGTTAATTTGCTGCAATTGTTTATATACTTCTCGTTTTTCATAAGTAGATGGAAAATACTCGATTATCTGCCCATGGCTTAACTTTTGACCAGGGGTAGATAATCGAATATTGTCCACATCACACATTTACTATTTTTTTTGTGAAGTGTATACGTGTCTTTGAAATATTTATCACATTGTTCTTATTTCATCTTTTCTGATTACGAATAGAACATTCTTGTCGTGTAGATCATTTCTGATTTTATGCCACTCTTAATTTCTATTTTTACTTTCAATAATTACCACCAAGGCTTATTCATTACACAACCAAATAACCAAATAACCATTGTTCGAGAAGAGGTGGGGCCTATCAAATATAAACGCCCCTTTTTTTTTTCTTCTTTTTTTTTTTTTTTTTTTTTTGATCCGCCTTGATTAAATTGTCAGTTGATAATCGGCAAACACAGAAGATTCTCAGATTACATCAAAACCTTATTCATTCATTTAATGTAGTTTTCAACTGATTATTAAACTTTTTTTTCTTTCTTTCTCTTTTTTCTTTATTTTCTTTATTTATTTGATAAACGATTAAAACGCCAAATGCCTTTTCTGGGATTAATTTTCTTAAATCCCGATCAATATGATGTCATATTTTACGTTTTGTATGAATCCCCGTGAAACTGTTTCTGCCAAAATTGTTCCAGGGTCCGGAAAGGTGAATAGGATGACTAATCGATCAATATTATGTTGTGGCTTGCGGTTCTCTTTGAACTTTTCTACCGAAAGCCACATCATAACTGGTAATCGATCAGTCGTAAAGAATTTGAAACATTATCTTAAAAGAATTGAGCGTTTCACTAGCGCAGTTAGTCGACACATTTACATTAAGTAGATAGATAGAAGCAAAGGATGATGGTAGGATTAGAGACGAGCGTTTCCGTAGAACAGCATTAAGCAAGCGGTTGATGAGAGTTGGATCGGAAACAAGCCTTTCCGGGAAACTGCATTAAACAGGTAGGTGGAAGGAATGAGAGAGGGGATAGGATCCAAGAAAGGCTTTTCCATTGTATAAAAGAAAAAAAGACTAAATAATATTGAAATTATTTTGAACATTCAGGACACTGCAGATGCAAAAGGTGCAGAGACCAAATCAGTTTATATGTATGCAGATTTTTTTTTCTTGAAAAAGATAAAGAGAAAATTTTGTGCTTTTGTAAAGGGGTGTGTGTTTAAAATAACCAAATCTTCCAATAATCATTACTTTGTAAAGGGTTCAGAGATTAGATAAAAAGATTGCGTCTTTTAGTGCATTCGAGCATCTGTGTGTATGAGTGTGTGTGGATGTGCGCGTGCGTGTGTGTGTTCGTATATATGCGAATCTGTGTGTATGTATGTATGTGTGTGTGTTCGCGTACATGTACATCACTGCGTGTTTATGTGTGTGTTCGAATATATGTGTATCTCTGCATGTGTATTTGTGTGTGTGTGTGTGTGTGTGTGTGTGTGTGTGTGTGTGCATGTTCATCTCTATGTGCATCTCTTCAGTGTATGTGTGTGTGTGTGTGTGTTTGTGTGTGTGCGTGTGTATATTTTCCAATAATCTTATATGCTTGAAACGACCGCATACTTTTAGTGTGCCAGCATGGGTATGTAAATGTCTCGTTTGTGTATGTATCAGATTAATGTACTCAATAGATTTGCCAGCAATGTGCACAAAGCGTGTCTATAGACGTGCGAATATTTGAATTTTCAATCAATACTGTAGACATAAATGTCTTCACTTTGATTAGTGGATTTTATCACAAAAAGTCACGTGATTCCTTGTGTGAAGCGAATGCACTTTAATGTGCAAAGACAAAAAAGAAAGAAAGAAAAAGAAAAAGAAAAAGTAACCCAGTTCTGAATAAATTGTTAACTAAATAATCACTTCACTCTTCTCTTTCACTTCTTGTCAATACACAATTACAACAGAACGACAACACTACTAGTCAGCAACGAATCGAGACCGTTGCACTTTTCATGTTGAAGACATTCTATTTTCACCAAAAGTCGTAAAAAAACGAAATGTTTTTCCCTCTTTTTTATGGTGGGTGGGGGATAACACGCAATAAGCAATGAATGGAAACCTTCCGAAAGGAACGTAAATACAATTAGAACAATTCTTAATTTTCTCCATTATTCGTTTTTTATGGTCGTTTCAAAAAATTGGTAAATTGATTGAAAACTTAACAAACAGGAATAAACAGACGATAAAATAATGTCATGTCTACATCTTTGAAGTTAAAAGTACAATAAACATTTCGTTAATTCAAACAAATCTTTTAACGACATTGTTAACAGATTTTAATTAAAGAATTAATTTCCTTTTATATAAAAAGTATTATTTATTTATTTATTCAGTGAATGTACTTTAAGCAGCCTGTGCCGACTTGTGACGTAAGAATTGTTACAATGCGGGTTTCCCGCAAAATGCTTGTCGAAGAACGAGAAGATCTCGGCGATGAAAGAAAAGAACAAACACATTGTTACCGTTTTTTTTTTTTTTTTTTACTTATCAATGTGTTATTAATTCAGGCCATGCCCTGTCGGATGGGGCTGTAAAAGATGCCGGATGCACCTCTGCAAAGGGGTAAGAGTTCCCTCCCAACGAATGTCCTAGGTATTACACTTAACTATTGAATGGTAAGACTTTAGTCCTGAAGCTTTGGGTAACGTGGAGTACTCCTTCATGGCCATAACTCCCAGGTCATAGTAAGTTGTAAGTTGGTGACCGTAGTCGAGGGCGACTAGAAGGCTCCCTTTTCAATAGCTACTACACCGAGGTGTAGGGGAGGGTGCTACTCCTTTCCCAGGATCGCTCCTCTTTACTCTTGATACGAAACTTATATTGTTGAGTGTTAAACAAGGAAGTATCAAGTACCATTTTTAAAGTCTTTGGTATGACGCGACCCGGGATTGAACCCAGGTCTCCAGTGTTCGCCAATGGTCCGGAAGACCTGGGTTCAATCCCAGCTCGCGTCATACCAAAGACTTTAAAAATGGTACTTGATACCTCCTTGCCTAACACTCGGTAATATAAGGTACGTATCAAGGGTAAAGGGGATCAATCCAGAGAAATGAGTAGCGCCCTCCCCTACACCTCGGTGTAGTAACTATTGAAAAGGGAGCCAACTTTACTTCATTTACCCAGGTCATAGTCAACAAAAAAAAGAACCAGCCGAATTGTGGACTTTGCCGTCTGGGCGGACCACAGAGTAATATTGAAGGAAGGCGAAAAGAAAGATAAGAACCGGGAATTTGCCAAGAATCGAAAAAAACTATGGAACACGAAGGTGACAATAATGCCAATTGTAATCGGTGCGCTCGATACAGTCACTAAAAGATTAACTGGAGGACTTGAAAATAAGAGCACGAGTTGAGACCATCCAAAATACGGCCAGAATACTGAGAAGAATCCTGGAGACTTGAGGAGATTTGCTGTCACTCAAATTCCAGTCGAAGACCATTTGTTAACGCTCATGTGAAAAACTCTTAAAGGATTAAAGTAATAATACCATAAAGATCAATTGTATCAAAGCGAAAATTGATAAAGCATAACGGAATAGCTAGTGTATGTTATTTAGAGACAGAGACAAAACAAATGCAACAAACTAGCATAAAAAGAAAAACAAGAGTGGGCATGATTGGGTGGGAAAAGTGATCAACTGAGAACTGTACAGGTGGTTAAAATTTGACCAGATTACCAAATTTTATATTCAAAACCCAGAATCTAACCAAGAAAATGAGACGCATAAAATTCTCTGGGATTTTTCTGGTACAAACGATTGCAAATCCCAACCAGACGACCAAACTGAGAGTTGATTAACTATAAAGAACTTGTTAGCAAACGGATTTTGCCGTTCTAGCAGATCACAGTCTGAAAATAAAATAAAATAAAAAGATAGACAAATAACTAGCCAAGGAATTCAAAAGGATGACGGTGTTGCAAATTGTGGTTGATTCACTTGGAACGATCCCCAAAGACTTGGGAAAAAAACTGGAGGAATTAAAAATTAAAGGAAGATTGTTTGTTGTGAAATTGAGCATTTATTTATCTTCCGATGGATATAAATGGCTTTTCCGTTCTGAAAATTTCCTCATAGAAAGCAACAATTCCGATTTTGAAAATGTTAAGAAAAGAAATGGAAATAAACAATTCCGCATTTCTGTTTCTTTGTAGAAACCTTTTCATTTTTAAGTAGAAGAACTATATTGTAAATTGAATTATTATGACTAGAAAATACGGCAAACACTCGCGCGCGCGACATACGAAACCACTGGACAGCTGTTTCGACCTTATTTGGTCTCATCAACAGTGTATACCGTGATCTTCCCAACTGGAGATCGAACCAGCGACCACAGAATGCAGAGCCGAAAATCTACCACTCAGCCTACGGTTCTCATAACACACAAGTAGAGGTGACCGTGTCCTCTGTAAAAAGTATGGGTGTAACTTACAAGACACATTCAGGTTAATTAGCCGCGCAATTGCGATGACTAGTTAATTTGGCATCGTTTGTGTGTGTGATGTGGGCCAATGGCTCGGTGGTAAAATTTCGGCTCAGCGTTCGGTGGTCACTGGTTCAATCTCCAGTGGGGAAGACCATGGTATGCACTGCTGATGAGACCTAATGAGGTCGAAATAGCTGTCCAGTGGTTCCGTATGTCGCGCGCAAATGCTTGCCAGATTTTCCGGTAATTCAATTCATAAACCTTTTCTTATTCCAGTTTCTTTCATCCTTTAATTTTTCACGTCATTTAATGTGTAGATTTTGAACAATCATTTCGACTGTTGCAAATTTCGGTCTCGCCTTTCAACAAGTCTTTGGCAGAACATTTTTATAAATGTCTCTTTGTTGTATATTATTGATGATAGAAATCTGTCATACAGGCAGGATTTTAAGTCAATTACTTTGATGAGTGATACATGAAGAAACGTCGTCGAGAATTTAACGTATATAACACCCTCCCCTTCCACCGGTGGTCATTGTTCGTTCTACAAATATAAACACAGAAGCAAGATTGTTTAAGTCTTATTTTTCTGATGACCGAAAAAACATAATTGGATGTTTACTTTATACAGCAAAACCAAAAGATAAAGATTTGGTTTAGCAAATCTGATCGACTCAAAGTAAAAGTCTATATTAGCATTTTACTCACATTGTAAATAGAGCCAAACAGTTATAACTCAAAAGAGTTTTGAAATCTTCAAAAACTAAGCTAAAATATGCCTCGAAATTCAATTAGTAAATTTGGTGGCTATTATTTCGGCCGTTTTTTATTTATATTTTACCAGACAGACCATTAAAAAAATAAAATGGTGATGAGTTAATGCTATTGATAGAATGCTATCTATATGATGGAGATGTTCCCTGAAAGATTTAAAAAGCACATCTTAAATGTAATCAGAGAAACAATACTTAATGAAAAAAAAAGAAGTCAGTCTTTATTGTAATGGTGTTGCTTATTGTCACGTTTATAAGAACATGATAAAACAGCGATGCTAAGAAATATAAAAATAATTGAAAATAATCACAGAAAAGAAATTGGATCGATACACAGAAAGAAACTAGACTAAATGATATAGATCGATATTTATTGGACACATTGTTAGAGCAAAAGAAGAAGAAAGGTATGATAGGCGCTGAGGTAAGGAGATCATTTTGCAAACAACGGGCTTAAAAAAATGTATTTGTAACGGAATCATTTATCTAAATTGGAAGATATGTTCAAAATGCTGGTTGATATTAAAGGATCCAAATTGGATTACAGTTTAGAATTTGATTAATTAAAAAAACACACGGTTGAAGTGAAAAGCTAGCACTTATATATATATATATATATATATATATATATATACCGTTGAGTGGGGTGGGGTAAGCAGTAAATGGACGATGTCGTTATGTTTCTTGGATAAAACAACTGATCTATTTGTGAAAGATCTTTCACATGAGTGACTGTTTGCAAATATTTGGGATAAGATTTACCAAAAGTCAATAAATCGGTTGAAACGAACCGTGAATTCTCGAGAAATTACCGTGTGATTATTTGTTATTAATTCTCAATGGTGCTGTTTAAGAGAGAGACAGACAGACAGAGAGAGACAGAGACAGAGACAGAGAAACAGAGAGAGAGAGAGAGAGAGACAGATGTTTTAGAACATTTAATAATTTTAGACGTTTTGGGTATAATCAATTATTTTCTGATTGCTTGATGAATTTGTAAGTTGCTCTTAGAGTTGTGAAATTATCTCACGTTGAAGTATTTAACATTGTCGATAAAGAACTTCGCTCTCTCGCTCTCTCGCTCTCTCTCTCTCTCTCTCTCTCTCTCTCTCTCTGTGTGTGTGTGTGTGTGTGTGTGTGTGTGTGTGTGTGTGTGTGTGTGTGTGTGTGTGTGTGATTATATCTGGGGAGTTGGGAACAAAGGACAGAGAAACTACCTATTTTTCACTTTCATCCCATTTTTCGTTAAACTGATAATGCTTCCTTTTTTTAGACTTCAAAAGAAGCACTTAATAACTCAACTGACCTTTTGACCGTTGAGAAAAGGTGTGAATCCCTTATCCCTTATCCCTTATCCCATGGGTTAAATAGCACAACTTCTGTTCTACCAGGATGGCATTAAATAACCCGCAAAACTTGATATGCTATAAAATAATGAAACCGAACCTAACCATTACAGATTTCTTTCCAGTCATTGAAAAGAATTGGTTACCAAATAGTACAACACAACATAGAAAAGATGAGAATAAAACAAGGAGGATAGAGTTCAGCAAACTATAATCTCAAAGGTGTTAAATCGAGATATAAGGAAAGAAATAATAACAGATAAAGAAACTAGCTTTGTTACCATCGTGAGGCAATCAAGACGGGTTTATCAAAATTTTATCAGTTTTTCCATTCACCTATTCTCTTTTAAACGTTCATCGCGCTTCAACCTTTAATAACTAAAAGGAAATTTTGAACCATCGGGAGAATCGCTGATTTGACACGATCCTGAAAGGTTACAAAAAAACAGGTTCTGGTTGAAAATCGATGGAATTTCAGTTCTTTTCTCAAAATTATTTTCTGGAATTTCCCACAGAGCATCTATTTCCTTCTAAAATTGCAATGACATTTTTCAAAATTTAAAATGAAAAACGATGTTAATCTGCATGGAACTGTGAGACACAACTGTAAAATTTTGATTCATTCCAATTTTAAATATGTCGTTTTAAATTGTAATTCTATAGAATAGTTGGGTTTTAACAGCTGTCTAACTGAATTTATCGGTCAACGATCCTTAAATCATAAAATGTTTGCACTAAGAAGAGAAGCATAGCGTTTCAAATTGTTTACGACAGATGTGAAATATAATATACAAAGATGTAGACATAAACTTTTTTTTCCCAAGAATCCACTCTAGTCTCGCAAAACCATTGATGTTGTGAGTTCGATCTTTACTTTCTATACAAGTAGCACAATGAATTAAACTTAATTGATATCATCACGGTTCTTTGATTGTAGAAAACAAAGAAAAATGCTTTGATAATTCGTTTGGACTTGCATTGTCCTTCCCC
The DNA here is from genome assembly GCA_963585895.1 of Sepioteuthis lessoniana. Lineage (NCBI taxonomy): Eukaryota > Metazoa > Mollusca > Cephalopoda > Myopsida > Loliginidae > Sepioteuthis > Sepioteuthis lessoniana. The sequence continues at coordinate 163,740,877 of OY757904.1, read as the reverse complement.
ATCTTAGAAACACCACTACGCACACACGCACATTCATATGCACGCACGCGTGCGCGTGAACACACCCATCTCACACACACACACACACACACACACACACACACACAAACATACACACATTTCCACGCACACATTTTTGTATTTTTAAGTTTTTCTGTAATTTTTATTTCAAAAATTAATTCAAATAATTGTTTTGTTTTTGTTTTTAAATTCACGGAATTGAACAAATTGTTAAAAGCTCCATTTTTAGATGCTACACATGTATTAATTTTAATTAACACTTTCAATCAAACCTCCTTTAAAATAAGAAAAATACATATAGTGCTCTCTGTCTCTCTCTCTCTCTCTCTCTCTCTCTCTCTCTCTCTCTCCATACCCATTCTCTTCTCTCCTCTTTCTCCTCTCCATCAACTCTCTTTCATTTCTCCTTTCTTTCTTCTCTCTTTTCTCTTGTTTTTCTTCTCTTTTCTTTTTATTCATCTCTCTCTCTCTCTCTCTCTCTCTCTCTCTCTCTCTCTCTCTCTCTCTCTCTCTCTCGTTTTTTTTTTGTTGCATTCAGGGTCTTTCCAAAACAAAACTTTTTTAAAATCAAACCTATTTTCATTTAAATGACTGATCTAACAATGATTTATCAAATATCTTAGCGGATGGGGGGGGGCTCAGCTGTCTAACGGAATAATTCAGGGACATTTTGAATATTGTTCATCAATTCTTTTTTTTTTTTACTAACGTAATTTCTAAGTAAGTTTTAACTTATTAACTAAAACTAACTAACTTAACTAAATTTTAAAAAAACTAGCAAGTCATTCGATTTACAATGTAAGTTTAATTTGAAACTTGACCCTTTGTGTCAGTCAGATTTCCTAAACCGAATCTTCAACTTTTCGTTTTACTATATAAAATAGATATCGCGCCGAAAATTTCCTATGTAGAAACCAAAGCCATGACCTTTTCTTTCCAATCATATTATGGCTATAGAAAACTTTATAATGTTATAACAAGTCTCGTTTATTTAAAAAAAAAAAAAAAAAAAAAAAAAAAAGATGATTGAAACGAAAAATAACAACCAAAAACTACGCCCTTCACCGGGTTGATATGTTTGATACTTGTAAAATTGAAAAACAAATAGGATTTCATCATCTCATCTCGTCGTGCTATCAGCACGGATATCCCTGACCCTCTCTCGCTGCCACTCCCTATCATTCATTGCTTCCAGTAGGTCCTCAGGGCTACACCCCATATCCTCACAGAGCTGCTATATGTAGGTTCGAACTGGTCACCCTGCTTTTGCTCGGCCATGTGAAGGGGTCCATAGGAGTACACCCCTTATGAGCTCGTCCCTACTTCTCCAGCTGTGTCCTGCATGTCTGGAAATAGAATTTAGAATATCAAAATTAATCAAAGTTAAATCAATTTTTTTATGAATACCTCTTTGTTTTCATTTTTTTTTAATATTTTGTTTTAATTTTGTCTGTTTGTTTGCTTGTTTGTTTGTTTGTTTGTTTGTTGTTGTTTTTTTTAATGCTAACGAATAAAATGAAAAGAATGAATTATTTATTTACATGGCAAATAAAAACAATTCAAGACAAAAAATTTTGAATAATTCCTCTTTTGCTTTGAGAACGCGATGATAACCTAAAATTCAAAGACAGAAAAAAAAATTATTTTTCATTGTCTTTACTCAAGATTGTCTCCTCCCACTTAAAATTAACTTCTGTAGGCGTTTCAGGTTAATGGTTCACATGCTAGGATGGAGCACATAATTGGTTTTTCCGGTTGTGGCGAATTCTGAGGTTTTTTTGTTTGACTCCTTTTTCTTCTTACTCCATTCACTTGTAATCATCAAGTTGTCGGTTGAAGCTGTAAATGAATTACAGACAGAAAAGACAAAGACAGGGATACTCAATTTTTATTCCACAGATCAACAACTATTTCGTGGAGCGGGGGGGCGTTCTTCCCGAGCCAGGAAAAAGTTGTCTACTCCATAGAAAGGTGTAAAGAGATCTGGCCGAGAGTTTCTTTTCGGTGCCAGGAAGCCCATCTTTTTCAGGCTTGCATGGATCACGATAACTGTCTGAGCCCTCCTTGGAAACTGTTACTTTTGTATTTGTTTATTTTGTTACGTGTTTATTTAGTTTTCATTTCTTATGTCATTGTTTTTTTTTTAATTTCTTATTCAATCACCACACTAATCATGAGTGATTACGAGTCTCATTGGATGCCTCATTCAAATGGGTTGGTGCCACATCTAAGCTAAGTAAATTGCTAAAACTAACTTCTGTCCGGAGTCGGACAGGGGGTGGCTCTACCATGCAAAACGCATCGGAAGCTCTTCATCTGCAATGATTTCGATCCTCACAAATGCTCAACCACTATGACTTTGTGCAAGTTTTTTTATGATTTTAAACAAATTGTCCAACATTTGATGACAGAGTGACTTTAATGAACTTTCTATTAATTCTCTTTTGCTTTGGCTGGTGGTAATCATAATGATGATAGTGAAGAAGAAGAAGAAGAAGAAGAAGAAGAAGAAGAAGAAGAAGAAGAAGAAGAAGAAGAAGAAGAAGAAGAAGAAGAAGATGTTTTACGTTCTTATCGGATTATTTGGAAAAAAATCAACCCGATCTGTGCTTATACGTTAAAGTTTTGGAAGGAAGTTTGACTTGTGTTTTGCCTTTATATTAATGTCGTTGAAAACTAAGTGTTACAAATCATCTGGGTAACAATTTAGGTTTTCTTATATTCTGTTCAAATCAAGAAAAGACATCGAATCATTTAACGATACTTACTCTTGACAATCAGTTCATTTGTGTATGAATAACTGTGATTCAGGATAACGAGAATTTGTAAGTGTAGATGGGTGGTTAAAACAAAGAAGCCCTTTTTTTCAAGAGACCTACTTACAACATGCAGTCGAGAAATCCCGGGTGAATTAGATTTTTAAATCGACAAAAGTTTCATCTTTAGTCTAAAGTTTAAAATGTTTTTTTTTTTAAATTTTAATGTGTTAAGTGGTCGTAAAATTAACGTCATTCTCAAGGGTATAAATGTTGAAAACATTAAAGAGAGAAATATTTTGGTTTAACTCTCTCTCTCTCTCTCTCTCTCTCTCTCTCTCTCTCTCTCTCTCTCTCTCTCTCTCTCTCTCTCTCTCTCTGCTTATGCGTGCACATGCATATATCAACCAGTTTCTGTTCTGTTTTAAGTAACTTTCGTTGTAACTTTTAAATTCAGTAAAAACATTTTCACATTTTTCAAGTCGTTGTTCGTGAAGACAATCAAAAAGTTTTCTTTTCATTTCTTTTGATTTTTACGTACAAATTTACATTTCGATTTCATTTTGTTTCGTTTCGGTTCTCTTCAATTCAGTTTCCACTAACATCTTTTTTTTTTTTTTAGTCTTATCAAAGCAGTCATCGTTTGTGTTATCTGTTCTATATAACTGATTCTGTTATAAACTCCTAAGACGTATTAGTCTTTCAAATAAATTTCGTTTATGACTTCTTTTAATTCATTTGATTCGGATTTATTTTCAAATTATGTTTAATCAAAACACTTATCGCTTTTAGTTACAAAAGGTCAATCTAGATGTTTGTTAGAGTGTCGGGCTATTAAGAGAATCAATATATTTTTATATTCCCCGCTTGAAAATGGTTATTTTTCTTCTCTTTTTTTTTTCTTCTTTTTCTTCTTTTTTTTTTAATACTCTCTTGCTTATTCTAATGGTTAATAATTAATACAAGTACAAATGATATTATGTGGGTATTATATATATTATGTAAATGAATAGTTAATGATTAAAAATATAGAAATATATTCCCAATCAGAAAGTGATTGTTAGTGGTTAGAAATGAAGGCAAACATTACTGACCGAATCGGTCGACTAGAAAGACAAGTGTTCGTTTGGCGACATGAGTGCTTTTCTCTGTAGTTAGACGCGTTTTTTGCATTTGTTTTTATGGACTTCTACTCATCGATACACCAGTGTTGGATGACCAGCAAAATTCATATTCATCAGCTCTGTGCCGACACTGGATGCCATCTAAAGGATTTGCCAATAGGGACGGATGACGAGAAAGAATCAGAAGAATCTGTGCTAGAGTCAAATACTAATTACTATTGTTTGTATACAGTTAAATGGTTCCAAATATTCTAACACGAATAATTCTATTTAGTAATGAGCATTGGTTTACTATCAGAGTTTTATTTACACATAGTTAAATGGTTTCAAGTAGAGCTATGTAACACTAACAATTCAGACACACAGTAAAAGAGTTTCAAGTTTTACTTATCTACAAAATTCTATTAAACATTATTCATTCATTTGCACACAGTTAAATTATTCCAAATATTACCATGTATCACAAACAATTCCGTTAAACATCAGTCATTTGTTTATAGACAGTTAAATAGTCAAACAGTTCTATTTCTAACATTTGTTTGCGCACGGTTGAAAAAGTCAAACAATTCTAATTGACCTATAGATTGGACGCTCTCAGGTGTTACCATTTCAGGTCAAATCGGACCTGGAAGCAAATGACAATTAAGAGATACTCTGCATTTCTCAAAGCTCCAGGGCTGGAACTTCACCATCAGATTGTTTAATGTCATATCCAGAATACTCGTTGGAGTGGGGGGGGGTCGTCTCTTACCCCTCCGCAGAGATACTACAGCCTTAGCCGAATAGGCGGTTGTAATAGAGGAAATGTACCATGATTCAATATTCTCTTGTATTGGACAATGCAAGGACAATTTATGACATATTAAAAAGAATATCTTTATTGCCTGGGCCAACTTGATTGAATGAAAACAGAAATGAGATGAAAATCTAAAAGTAAATAAAGAGATTGAAAAGGTTTTTAGTATAAGATGAGAGTCCTTAATTTATGACGTATTAGAGAAAATAAAAGGGTTGAATAAAAGTTTACATATTTGAAACATCCTCTTATGTTGCTACGCAACACGAGGTCGTTGAGGGCACTAGTCACTTCCTCCTAATCCAGATGTGTACGTTCTTCTGGAATCACGAGCGAAAAATGATTTGACTTTACCGTATCCTTCTTTTATATACTGCTTTGGACACGCTATCAAGTGGCCATCAGTTGTATTATTTGGTAAACAAGGGATGTAATCCCTACACACTAAAAAGGAAAATTATTACTTGTAAGAAAATAAAACTGATATAAAAAAGATGATTGTATAGCGTCAGTGATTATAGTTGTAACAAAACAGAGGTATGATGATCAACTCATCGATAAGCATTGATAATTAGGGGCCCGTAGCGTAACGGTTATCGTCTCAGGAGATGGACACGGTGATCAGAGTTCGAACCCTTGACGTGGGTGTTTGCGTTTCCTTTTCACGCTAATGCCCTTTGGCGTCTAATAGGTTGGGGATGTCAAATGTGACGACTGTATCTCTGCAGAGGGGTAAGACCCGCCCCCACCAACGAATGTCCTATATATGACTCTAAACTATCTGATAGTGAGGTTCCAGTCCTGGAGTTTGGGGGAATGTGGATTAACTCTGACCGGGAGTGGCAGCACCTGTTTATGTTCCATCTATAAAACAAATAGAAATATTTATTCATTTACTACACTTGAAAAATTTAACTGTGTGCAAACAAATAATAACTATTAAAGAGAATTTTTTAGAGTTAAATAGAAACACTATTTAACCCTAAAAATATATGATTTGGCATTAAATGACTCACAATGGTTGATATGGCCTAAAACCCAAACAAGCAATTATGCCCTCTGGAAAAACGTGAATCCATCTTTCTCTCTTCCTTCATCTGTCAGACTGAGTGTTCTTGAGCCTTTTGTCCAGCAATCTCTGTCGAGGAAAAGGAAAACTCTGAATTCAAACCGTTTGTTCTCCATTTAAAAATGATATGTGCTCAAGAGATTAGGTGAATACTTAGAAACATTTGATGATGAATAAATTTTAAAATGATTGATCGAAAATTTTTATTTTTTGTTTTGTTTTGATTGTTTATTTGTTTTTTAAGTATTAAAGTTTAATCTTTTGCTTTTCATTTTTTCTTTTGCTTCCCAAATAAGCAAACTGTAATCTACAATTCGACAGGAAACAAAAAACTCCCAGTCAATTGTTTGAAAAAAGAAAAAAACAATTAAGAAAAAGTTTTATGCAGAACTTGTCAGAATGTTGTCTCCGTTGAATGAATAGGAAAATGTCAATTGATGAACGTTTTTTCGAATACATTAAATCGAGAGAAAATTCTACGTCAGCTTTTATCGCAGTCATCACACACACACACACACACACACACACACACAAAAGAAAAAAAAACATTGCCGGAGGATTTGCTTGAGATTTACTTACTCAATCTATTAATAAAATTTCCATTTTACTTTAAAGAGCTAAAATAATTTACATAGAATCAAAATTTGCATTATAAAAGAAATTTAAAGTAATATCAAAATTTGCAATGTATAAGAAATTTAATAGTTTCAAATTTTAATATCAAGGGCTGACAATAAAAATCAAATTTGATTTATAAAGCCTCCTAAAAACATTTTTGTTTTTAGGAGGCTTAGTTTTAAACAGTAAGTTCTGCAATTTTCTAGTTAGGATACTGATTCAAAAAGATAATACTGACAACAAAGTTTTTGAAACGAATTTTATACAAAAGAAACCAAAAAAAAATGATGGAAAGGATAAAGTGTTGCAAATTATGATGTAATTCGCAGAACTTGTCTGAGAGAAGAGTTTCCGAAAAACTGAGTTCTTTGAATTTAAGTATTTTTTGTGGGTTCGTAAAAAATTTTGCCTCTGTTTAATTTGGTTGAGTTCTCTGTAAAGTTGTCTTTAGGCAGAAATTCTCGGGTAGAATTTTTATCTTTTCTTTAACTTAGTTGAATCTCAATAGAGTTGACTTTAAGTTGGCTTTTCGTTGAATTTCTCGAGAAGCTTCTTGCCTATTCAAGAAACGAGTGACGAAACCTTTCAGTTGGTTATTTTTTCCTGTCATAACAGTCTGGTGCCTAAGTCAGTATTAAAGATTTGATAGAAGTAACCGACAAAATGGTGGGAGGCAGGTTTTGGCACCTTATTGTCTTGGCTTACTTCTCCCTTTTCCACTCAGGCCAAAATTAAGTGCCACACCTAGTCGCTTTGTTTTCTTGTAAGAAATCAATTTTTATTGAGCTTATGATGAGGATTTTTTTAAACCAGTCTTTTTGGCCAAGGCTTTCATAAATCACAGAGAACAATGGGACATTCAATCATTTATTTGAATCCATTTCTGTCGCTCATATTAGCGATTTCTACAATCATTTCTAAAATCCTACTAATTCCATTTCGTTTTCATAAGTGCATCTGAATTTTTCCCTGTGCTTTTCCATCAATAAATTGAGAATAAAAGAATTTCACTCCATCTCAAGAGTTCAAATCTATTCATTGTGAATCAATGGTTAGCAACCTGGTCTCGCTAAGATTTTCTTCTAAAATACAATTCTCACCGAGTGCCCAACTCTTGTAACTTTGTGACCTACAAAATCAAGATTTATAAATACGTCAACTTAAGAAGACTCGAAACGGATGACTGATATTTTAGACAAATTTAACCCTTTTAAGTTTTATCAACCATATTTCTAAAGTGTCACTCGTATCTCTAAAAAGTCGAGTGCGATAGAAACATATCAAGCGTGAATGACTTGTTTAGATGACACAATTCAAGGGATTTCGAAGCTAGGATCAAACACTTCATTATATTTGAAAATCTCTCTCTCTCAATCTCTCTCTCTCTCTCTCTCTCTCTCTCTCTCTCTCTTCCTTCTCCTTTGATTAAAAAGCAGGAAAAAGAATCTAAACTTTTATGATAAAAGAATGAAGGGATTTTATGGGTGATGTCTACAGCAAAAATTTTGACACAATAGGTGAGAAAGGAAATCCTAATTGATTCATTCAAAAGGAAATATTTACTCTTAACTGATGTAAAAAGATGCGAATTGGTTGATAAACTATTTCAATGTATTTTCAATGTAGTTTGTGAATACAAATACAACAAACCAATTTGTGACCAACAAAATGGTCAGATTTTCAGTACATGCTTAGAATTTTAAAATTTTCTTCAATTTTTGAAAGTCAAAAAAAAAAAAGAGAAAAATAGGCTTGGTTTCTTAGGTTAATGGCATATCAATCTTCAAGGGTTATTTAATGCCAAATCCATTCATGTAGAAGAACGGCAATAATACTATTTAATCCATAGCTGGGAAGATTAGGGGTTCAAACGTTTCCCAAGGAGCATTAGTCTAAAAGCTAACATAAACTGAAGTTTGAATTTGCTTATTACAAATGTTGCAGTTCAGCACATTAACCACAACATGATAGGGACTTCCCCCGCCCCAGAAAAATAGGCGAATTTATTCATTCCCGGTAAGAAAAAAAAGCAGTTTTTGATCATTTGTTTCTTTACTGTTTGATTTATTTTATTTTTATTTTCAATAATTAATCTAAAACTGTCGCTCACATTTTTAATATTTCACGGATGATGGGAATAAACATTAAATCATTCTTTTAAAACCAAGATTACTTTCTTTTTTTGTTGTTGTTGTTGTTAATTGAATAAATTGTAAATTGATTTCCTGAAAGTGCTATTTTCACTGTCATTCTTTTTCTATAATTTTTTCTGTAACTTTTGCACTAGAATTAAATGCAGTGTTTGTTCCGATAGAACAATGATAGTGTTGTTATGGAAATAAAGAGTTTTACTTACGGAACGATGGAATCACTTATGGAATTATGGTTATCCACTTCTGGTTCTATCACGGCCCAGTGAAGGACATAAGATAATCCTTCGATGGAAAAAGGATGATACATCAATATATTTATTTATGCAATGCATTTACAGAACTAGGATCTTCCACTTATGTAACAATAATGGTCTCTTTAAAAATAAAGGTAGTTTACACATGAAACTAAGATTATTCACTTTTGGAATCTTGTTGGTTCATTTCGAATCCTATTATGCCCAATGACAAAAGGTAGGTTATCTGTTTAGAGATCTGTGATGAACTTCTAATAGAATTATACAGTCAATTTATAAAACTATAATAGTCTACTTATGAAACTAAGATTGCATAGAATTTATCCTCCAAAATTTTATAAAATGTACGAGGATCATTAAATAAGTTTCCAGACTTTTTTTCATATGGGCACTTTTATTGATAGTACACACATAAAACTCTAGTCCCCTTCGAAGTAATCTCCCCCGGCTGCAATGCACTTGTTGTACCGTTCCAACAACTTCTGGAAGGCCCCATGGAAGTCCTCTTGTGTGAGCATGTCAATGACCTTCGTCACAGCTTCTTTCATCTCCTCAATTGTCTCATAACGACAGCCTCTAAGCTTAGGGAATAACCAAAAGTCACAGGGAGCAAGGTCTGGACTATAGGGAGGGTGAGGAACTGTCTTGATGCCCATATTGCTCAAATAGTCTGTGACAAATAGTTGTGGACTGGTGTGGAAATGCCACTGACCCGATTTGAAGAGTGCTGGCCTCTTCCGTCGGAATATCTTCCTGAACTCCCATAAAACCTTAACATAATAACCCTAACCCTAACCCTTTGGCCAATCATCTCTGGTGTTCTGACTTCCTTACTCCTCCCATACCTCTCATCCTCCCTCACAGTCTCCCTGCCTTCCTTGAATCTCTTATGCCACACAAAAACTGATGCTCGATTCATGCAAGGTGGTCTAAAAGCAGTCTGAAGCATTCCATCCGTTTCTGTGGCATTTTTTCCAAGTTTAAAACGGAATTTTATTGCATATCGTTCTTCTAAAGTGTCCTCACGTCCAGATTGCATTTTTGAAATTCACCAGCAATGACAATCAGTAAGGTGTATTCCGATTCCTGCTGTAGCTGTTCATTTGAAGCTGAAATCATAAAAATTGGTCAGTCATCTCATAAGATGTATAGCAATAACATACTGAATTTTCAAGAGTTTACGACAATTATAAATGCGTATACAAAAACGTCAAGAAACTTATTGAAGGCACCACGTATACAAATACAAACTACAACTGAGATTATTGGAAAAATCAATTAGAATTTTCGTTTAAAAGTCATTGAACTTTCGAAAGAAGTATATATTTACCCAACCCCTCGGCCACAGGTTGGTGTGACACAAGGCCAAGTTTTAAGCAGAGTAAAGCTGATTTGAATTAGGAGTTTTCCTTCTCCTAGACTGGTTGCCTTACTAAAGCTAAAGAATCCAATCTACCCTACAATTTACTTAGCTGGAGTAGGGAGAATATTTGGATTCATGCCTTTCTCAAAGGTATAATCATAAAGTGAAATGCAAACGGTATCGTATAGGATTTGAACTTGGGTCAAACACACATCCAAACTTTTTCAAAAATTAAAACTTTAACGTGAGGGGATCGATAATTCTTAAGTTGAACTCAGTTATCATCTGATTTTTTTATCTATTTTTTAAAATTTTATTTTGATTTTTTGTATTATGTTTGATTTATATAATTAAGGGAAAAGCACTAAGTAGTGACAAAAAAGAAAATTATGTTGAAAAATACATTTTTGTTGAGTTTTTTTCATTGTTAGTTTACAAACTTATTGATGTACATACATCTATTTTGATAAGATGTAAGTAATATAATATTATCAACAGGGTGTGGAAGTAAAATATAGAATTCTTTTTGAAACGTTTTTATCTTGTTGTATGATTAGTCCAATTTTTTGAAAAAAAAATGCTATAAATCTATATTTTCATGATTAGCTCTATTATTCAAGAATTTTTTCATTAAAATACAGCCCAATATGAGTGAGCAAGAAAAGAAACGCCATAGAATCTATGATTGGCTTTGCGCCGAAACCAAGCAAAAAAAAATCCGAAATTATTGGAGTTCCTTTGTCTACCGTATCCAGACCAAAGAAATGAATTTTAAGGGGAAAAGAGCTTTTTTAAGGAAGGAGGGGGGAGTAAAAAGAATAGAACAAAAAACGAAAAGGTTTTCTGACTTCTTTCGCTACGGCGATTAAGAAGAATTCCACAACGTCAATAAAGAAAGAACGCTAATGAATTGTAGGTCCACAAGAAAACTATAAAGATTTAAAACTGAAATTGTTCGCCAGGACTCCCCAACATCTTTTGAGCACGAAGATACAAGAAAAAAGGCTCAAAAGATGCAAAGACGCACAAAAATTTTGTCAGGAAAATTTTTCTCTGTTTTGGCCATCTAATTTATAGCCTCCATCGGGCCCATACCTTAACCCCCTAGATTACGCCATATGGGATGTTTTAGAAAACAAAACAAATGCAACTTCCCATCTAAATATTGGTTCGCTTTAGACTGCTATTGAAGAGGAATGGAATAGAATGTCTGAAGATTTTATTTCAAAGGTATGCAAATCGTTTTGAAAGCATGTTGATACAATAATTGAAAAAAAATGGCGGCCATGTTGAGAAGATTTTCTGTTTTGTGTCCATTTTCTTATATTGTTAATTGTTTTATTTAATTAAAATTAACCTTATTTTATAATAGAGTCGTTTATTATTATTATACTAGAATATTCCTAATTTTGCTTCTGCAACCCGTATATACTGTAAGTATTATCATATTATCTGTATATCAGAAGTAATATCTTATTATCTATATATCATAAGTAATAATAAGTTGTATGTACGTTTAAGAAATAATATAAATGTATTTTTATATTATTTTTTATTATCATAATAATATTAAGTTAAGGGTTGTAAAAAAATTGAAAAAGATCTAAATGGATGTAAAGATGAACGAATGTCGAATATTTGTGAAGAAAACTTTCTGATGCATTGGTTGAAAGCCGCAAAACAACGATGATTCGTATATTTATCATTTAAATATCTTAATACTGTCAACAATACTTGAATTTTGGTGTCGTAGAAATATTCATCGAGAAATTAATGAGGAATGGTAAATATTCTTTTTTCATTTCAGATATGACAACCATTTTCTTTTCCTTTTGTATTTCAAAAGAATTTCAAATTGTTTAAAAATTCAAATAAATGTTTATGTATTTATTACAATGAATGTTTATGTTTATATAAGTGTTTATATGAGTGTTTATATAAGTGTTATATATGCGTTTATATATGTTTGTGAACGTGTGAGATCTCAATTATTGGTAATTATTAATTGGTTGATTCATTTTAAAACTATTTCCTTTTTTTCTCTCTCAGTATTCCCTCAATTTAAGAGAAATATGGTTTCTCATCTGCTTTTTATGCTGGTGTCCAAACGAAAATTTTTCAGATTTATTTACTTTAAGTTCAAATTGTTTGGGGCTTTGGTCTCTAACAGAAAAAATAGGCGACTGATTAACAAAAAATAGACATTTACAATCGACTTCTACAATATTGAATACATTTTCATAAATTGTATATCTATTATTAATATAAATTATTACATATGAATTGGCACTTACTCTATCAAGGGTCAAAGTATTGCTCTTTGACGTGTTACTTCCAAGCCTTCTATCTAGGATCAATATAGAATCTATGCATGTTGTCTAGCTTAAGATTTTCGTGTTAATTGTACCCCAATATTCAAAGCATTAGAATGCTGTTATTACAGATATATCACTTGTCCATTTACTTCCAGGATTCACACGTAAACAGTGATTTAATACCGAAAAAGTCACACAATTGATGATTGTATCAATTATTTTCTTTTAATTCAGCTGATCCTTTATCTTTATACGTGTGACACAAATATTTACCCTTTACGAAAAACATTGAACTCAGCTTTTGTAAAAAATCGCACCCGAAAGAAATAATAAATAATGGCTTTATTAATTTGATATTCACAAAACCAACCATAAATCAATAAATGTTGAGAAATTCCTAAAACCTCAAAAAAATGTTGATGTATTTTTCTTAAGATTAAAAAATTGCCGGGGTAAAAGATGAAAATTTCTTATCAACATTTCCTTAAATAAACTTTTTTTTAAAACTTTATCTGTTTATATTATTGACTTTGGCTTCATGAGATAAAATTTTCTTTTTCGGAAGCTTTTTTCAATTTCGCCAACATCTAATTGTTTAGATGAATACAATGAAATTAATCCTGAAATCAATCGAAAATACTTTTCATCCACCTTCTCAATAATTGTGAATTAGGACACGCACACGAACATATGGGTTCTGCATTTTACTTTTGGAATATTTCAAGTATCAGTAATTAACCCTGATCCTGTATTTTGGGTACAATGAGGAGGAGCTTCCTGAAGAAGAGCCATTCCCTAAAATTTGACATCGACCTTGATTTGTTCGTCGGCAGTGCAATAAGGTTTGAACGAAGGGAAGCAACTCGTATTAATTTTCTTGGCGCCATTGTTTGAAAAAATGTTAAGTCCCAAAATATTTTGAAGTATCATTGAAAATAAATTATATTGTGTTCTAAAAATTTGCTCTTGTGAAAAAAAATGTTTTGAAGGTATTAAAAATGGTGCTTCTCAGATAGTGCAGGCCTTCTGAAAAATTGGGAATATATGACAATCCTCTACGCTAGAAGTCACCACGCTACTTTTTTTTATTTTTATTATTATTATTATTATTATTATTATTATTTACTCCGTGAGAGTTTTTCACATCAGTGTTTGCTGATAGGTTTTTTTTGTTTGTTTGTTATTGTTATCAATATTATTGTTGTTGTTGTTGAAAAAAACTCGAAGAGGCAAATCGAGCAAACAAAAAGGCAGAACATATGATTCAATGTTTTAATTTATAGAAAATAAGACAGCAGATTATTTAATTAATAAAAGATATCTAGTAAAACAAATTAATTTATAAAAATATGGCAGTGAAGATATCCTACATTTCAAACATACCAGAAAGGACGACATTAACCAAAAAGTGCATTAAAAACAAAAACAAAAACAATGTGATTTGCGACAAACAAAACAATTACAGTCAAATTTTTACTTTTCGTATATTTTTCCCGCGTTAGGGTATCTTATTTACGATTTCAGGTTTTAAAAGGTTTGATAAAAATAATGAACTTATAAATGAACTAGAAGATTTAGACGTCAGTAATTCATGTTTGCATTTGAACAAATATTCATAGTGCGACGGTTTATGCTTATCAAAACAGTGATAAAAAAAATATTGAGGTCAAGAGAGATATTTGTTTAGATTTTTTTTTTTTTTGCATTTTATTTTTATCAATTATATTTTCGTATCTTTTTCTTTCGTCTATTTTTGTGGTAAAATTGTGTTTTTATTTTTATATTTTTAAGAGACGTGGGAATTATAGAAGATAATCAAAGCTGAGGTCATAAATCTAAAAATCAGAGCTCGTAATAGAATATGTTAATTTAAGACTGTCCTTTGTATTTTAGAATAATATTCATTGTATTTTATGCTTGACTATTTTCACTTCAACTCAATAACTTAATTTTAGTTAAATGGCGGATATAATAGCAAAATAAAACCAAGATGTTAACAATGTTTCACAAGACACACAATTATTTTTAATGTTTTTATATCGAGTTTAGATTCCTGTTAAAAAAGAGCGAAAAGAAAAAAAAAAGAGCAAAAAACAAAACAAACTATTCTTAGAATCTAAAAACAAAATAAATACATGATTCTTAAATGTAAAAGGACAGGTTGTTGTTGTTGTTGTTTTGTTTTTTTAATACAACTTAGATATTTTTATATGAAGATTTAAATGATAGAACAATTTAAACATGAATAAACAACTAATAATTGACGTATTTTTAATTTGAAAATATAACCACAAAACGTTGATGATTAGATTATAAATAAAACCAAAGAAATATTTTAAAATCAAAGTCTGGATATAGTTGAGCAAACTTTACAAAAACGAAAATAACAAATTTAACATTTTAAAAATATATATATATAAACTTTCATGATTCCTGTAAAAAGTTGTCTCCCTTACATAATTACTAAAAGAATGGGTTCGATATTCAATATGAAATGTGACAGGTCTTGACAACTTTGATAAGACGTATCAATTCCCAAAGCGAAAAACCTGTAACAAGAAATATTTAGAATTTTCTTTTTATCAACAAAAACCACATCAATAAAATCATTATTAATTTTTAACTAGAATTTCTTATCTTAATTTCAAAATCTTATCATCACAATTACTTCACAGACTCTTTTTATGACAATTAGCATGTTCTTATAAAATTCCATCTTTTTTAAGCTGAAAATTTTCTTCCTGGTCATAAAAAATGATTTTGATACATAAAACAAATAAAATTCTTTTTTTAAAAGAAATAATCTCTATAAAATAAATGTATCTCTCCTAAAATGTTAAACCTTTAATTTTGAAAGCATAATATTAAAAATGTATTTTTTATATCAATTGCATGTGTTGTGTTGAAATTTTAAAAATGATTATTTTATATTAAAGCCCATTTAAAGGCCAACTTGTTTTTTTGCTCAATGTTGAATCACATTTGATTTTAGAATTTATTCTATAATTAATTGCGAATAAATACTTTATAACTAGCATCTAATAAGTATTCTTACTTAGATTTTAAAGATTAGGAGTGATGACAACTCTCCCATACACACACATAAAGTTGCAAATTGGACTAAAAATTTCTTTATCCTATAAAAACATTTTAATGATATTATGCTAAGAAAAATCTTGCAACAATGTGACTTTTTGCCTTGATAAAGTAATAAATAAAAATTAGATCCTTACAATCTAAATTATGTAACCATTTATTTTCATTGGAATAAAAGGATAAACAATGTTTTATGCTAACAAGTTTTCTGTTTATTAAAGTAAAAACTTATAAGAATTTTGTTTTGCATTTCAAGGATCTGGTTTGATTTGGCTTCTTTATTTAATGGCAGATCAACTTTGGAGCATTATTTAACGCCAAAGCCATCCTTGTAAAATAGTAGTAGTATTATTTAATCCACAACTGGCAGAGTAAGGGGGTTCATACCCGTTTCAATTGTAATTGTTGCTTTTTCATTTATCTATAGAATTTCATAATTCATAAATTTTGTTTCTCAAATCTCAGACCAACATATAAATATTTTTGAATGTTTATGGAAATTACCTTTTATCTTCATCAATGAACAACTTGGTATAAATCAACTTTTAATTTATTCTAATCAGTATTGAATAATGAAATATCTATTTCTGCCTCCACCCCCTCCTTCATGTGATTTGCATAAAAAGAATTGACTTGTTTTTTTGTAAATTTCAGTCATCAACTTTCAATGAAAGATAAAAACTCAAATTACTCTCACCATTAAATGAAGAGAAAACAGTAGGACATTCCCTAGTGTCTACAGTTACTATAGGTATGTCATAAGATTTCCATTTTATATACAGTTAGTCAAATCAATTTTAAATATCTAACTATAAACAGAATTAAAAGAAATTGAATTCCTAACAAAAAATTTTCTACTTAAAATAATGCAAAAACCTCAGTTGTTCATAAAAAAATTAACTAAATTTATCAAAATTAATTTTTTATTTATTTTTCGTGAATTTTTCATTTTTTTCTCCAAAGGTTTCAACAATTGTATCATGTATGCAAACAGAATTTCATTCTAAAAGTCAAATTAGATGTAAATAGCATTTGCTAAATGGCACTAATCAAATTGATCATTTTATTCTTTTGAGTGGAAGAAATAAGATGTTTTTAAATCGATTGAGTTTAGATCAATGGTATCAAAGATACTTAACCTCTAATCTTACAGATTCAAAAAATGTAAACTTTTTAAAAATATTTCAGTTTATTATTTAAAGCTTGTAAATTATTCTTTACAAGATACACAAAATATACTAAAATTAAATGATGTGTCATTGTCATCAACAAAATCTTTAAACAAATATTGTATCTTTAATCATCATGATCATCAAGACATGCTGACAGCATAGATTCCCTTGACCCTCTCTCTCTCTCTCTCTCTCTCTCTCTCTCTCTCTCTCACTCTCATCACTCCTGGCAAGTCCTCTAGACAGCATTAGTGTCTGAATATAAGTTTTTTTCCTTACTTCTTCTCCAGCAGTGCTCCGAGCATGTCTGGTTCATCTTATTTTGATGATTTGTGAGATAGGCGGTAAGTGACTATACGACAGCTGTTTTGTCGAGTGTTGCTTCCAGAATTTGCTCAAAACAGCACACAACATCCAAGTGTAGCTCCAATCTTGCATTTTCTTCGACCATTTCATCAAAGTCCAAGTGGCGCAACTATGGCAGCTGTTTGTAAGAATTTGTCTTATTTTATCAAGGAGGTCAGATTTCCATGTTTGTTAACCTGTTAATAACTTTATTGATGTTGACATTGCTTTCAGTAAACTCCAACTTTAAAAAACATTTCAATAATAAACCTTTTGAAAAAGAAGATTTTCATTGTTGCAACATTCATGATTCTATCAAACTTTGTTTTTGTAACCACAAATTAATTTCAAGTCGATTCCCATTTTATTTTGCTATTTCATATATCTATTCAAGTAAGAAATTGAAAAACAAGACTGCTTCATTGGTTTCCATTTTTTAAGGGAATCATTTGACGTATCTACTTTTGAATAATATGATTTCTGAATCTTATTATTCATAATGACTTGTATTATTGATTATTAAAGTACATCTAATAAATATAATCAAGATTTGAGTACATTGTGTACTTTAGCATTTATGAATCTTTATCAGTAATGTTAATATCTCTTCTTAAAAATATTTTGAAAGGAAGGAAATATCAAACCAAAAACTTTATACATACATTTGGCCTAACGAGTTGAGTGTTCACCAATGGTCTGGAAGACTGGGGTTCAATCCCAGTTCGAGTCATACCAAAGACTCAAAAAAATGGTACTTGATGCTGCCTTGCTTAATACTCAGCATTATAGGGTAAAGTGGAGTAATCCAGGGAATGGAGTAGCACCTTCCCCTACACCTCAGTGAAGTAGCTATTGAAAAGGGGGTGCCTTCCAGTCACCGTCGACTGGAAGGCCCACCAACTTTTTTACTTTACAGACGTTATTAATTTCCCCTCAGCAAGTGACGCGGTTTCAAAGTTGAAGAGATTAAGCTAAGGGAGGTAACTGTTTGCTTGGACTCGATAACCTCCCTTTTAATATGAACTATTATCCACAAACTGACCATACGAAAATAAAACAAAAAGGAAGACACAAATGAGATATTTGTACATTTTAGATTTATAGTTTCGTATGATATTTGCTTGGTAGATATTTCCAGTTTTTTTTTCATTTTCGCTTTTATTTGATACGTTTATTCATACATCGTTAACAAAAAAAGTTATCTACTCTTTGTTCATTTTCTCAGCAGAACTAGATTCCTTTGCACTAACAAAGCAGGTAGAACTCGTTTTCTTCCTGGGCTTCTTGCATTCCAAAATTATCAGTCTTGGCAACCAAAGATTGCACTAGCATTTATCTGTAGATTAGTTGCAGTTCCTTATGGTACACTCCTACCAGTTGGCTGGGGCTATAGAATACACCTACTGCATCTCTGCAGAGGGGTAAGACTCCTCCAACAAGTGTCCTGGATATGACACTAAACAATCTGATAGTGAAGCTCCAGTAATGCTGGAGCATTGGGGGAATGCAGAGTACCCCTTCACTGCTTTGGCTCCCTGATCCACTCTGGTCCAGAGTGGTAGCACCAGATAGGGTCCTGTCTAGGGCTCAAATAAAACTAAACCATGTAATTACGGTAAAGTGGATTGTTTGAAATAGAACTGTTTTGATATTTAAACTTCATACTTATGCTAAGCTGAACTGTTTGAAATAAAACTGTTTATATGTATGAAAATGGATTCGTCATTGAATAACCTACACTGATTGATATGCCATAAAACCAAACCAAACCATATTTTTGTACCTACAGATCTTCATAACAGTGAGTATGTTGCGATCCGTTTACTAACGTAAACAAATCGGACTACTCACCCTACTACAAACGACATCCGGTTACAATCGGTAATGACGAAGCCCTTTTTACGACCTTGACAGCTAAAAAAGGGGATAAATTAAAACTAACAACACTTCTGCCTAAACTAACGCTATAAAAATGAAATTGATTATCTTTGCTAGCTTATATCAGGCAAAAGAAGTAATTTATCTTTACACCCATTTTTACAGAAGAACTTTCTATTTACACAACTCAGCAGAGTGGTGCTGCGTCACCTTTATATAAAAAAAGGCTTCTGTGGTGGAAAAATTTGGAGGTCTCATGATGCTCTCAGGGGCCGCTCTCAGAGCGGGCTCTGAAAGGCTCGAATCCCACCTAGTGGTAGATTCGCCTTTCCCATCACATCGATATACGCAAACGGTCCTTTTAAGGACCATAAGAGGTCCCCTTCTGTGGGTTGGAGTATCTCTGATGGTCCTTAACGACTTGCCAAAGTAGACGGCCCAGAGGCAAATGCAAAGAGGACTCAAAAACTAGCCGGTCTTAACTGTTCGATCGCTTCACTATCTGCGCAGCGCTAAGATAACGCCAATCTTAGCCTCGGCCTTCTGTCCTGTCTGCTTGCTTGTGCCAAGCTTTGGCAAGGCACATCCATAGCTACCTTCCGGTACATCCGCACAGCTTTGGTGCGGAACAGCCATAGCTACCGTCTGATATGTCCGTGCAGCTTTGGCGTGACACAGCCATAGCTACCATCCGATACATCCGTACAGCTTTGGCGCAGCACAACCATAGCTACCGTCCGATATGTTCACATGGCTTTGACACAGCAAAGCCGTAGCTACCATCCCGATACGTCCGCACAGTTTTGACACAGCAAAGCCTCAGCCATCATCTCTATACATCTGCACAGCTAGGGGCACAACGAAGCCCTAGTCTCACCGACTCGTTCGCTCGACCTCGTATGTGCTAAGGCCTGGACAACCTTAGCCACAGTTTCCCTGTCCGTTCCCTTGGTCCTTGGTACTAAGTTAGCAGATTAGACTTGTGAACCTTCATGAATGAATTCGAGTTTCATTGGGTGCCTCATTCATACAGCCTTGTGCCACATCTAAGCAAAAACCTTAGTCGATCAGTTTTAGTCAGTGTGGCCGGGTGAATCTTTGTGAGACTAATTTGACAATTCAAGTGAAACAAACCTAAACTTACTTATCTGTTACTAACCAATTAGCATCAGTCATGTGACTTTCAGGAAGACTGATTTCAGGAAGTGATTTTAAGTAGCCCTTCTGCATACAAACAGCTTGAATTTTATCAAGTAACCAAAAGAAGATTTGCCTCCAAGGGTGACACATATCAAAAAGACTTCAGTGATGACTAAAATCCAGAAGTTGGTTTTCTTTGATGGTTGGTTGGCTGTTTGGGTTTTATGGCATATCAACCTTTGTAGGTTATTTAATGCCAAATCCATTTTTATGAAAATAGTTCTATTTCAAACAATTCAGTTTAGCATAAGTACACAGTTTAATTGTAAGTACAGTTTAATTGAGAAAAACATTTCTATTTCAAGGTGTTCCATTTAGTCAAGCAATTCTAATTCAGCTAATTCAGTCTAGTATAAGTACAGGTTTTGTTTGCCCACAGTTAAGTGTCAAAACAGTTCTATATTAAACAAATCAGTTTAGTGTAAGTACAGTTTCAATGTCAAAAACAGTTCCATTTCAAACAATTCAGTTTAGCACAAGTATGCAGTTTAAATGTAAGTATGGTTTAATTGTCAAAAACATTTCTATTTCAAGCTATTCAGTTTAGTCAAAAATTCTAATTCAAACAATTCAGTTTAGCATAAGTATGCAGTTACTTCTATTTAACCCATAGATAGGGCCCTATCCGGTGCTACCATTCCAGGCCAGAGTGGATCTGGGAGCAATGGCAATGAAGGGGTGCTCCACATTCTTCATAGTTCCAGCATCACTGGAACCTCACCATCAGAGTGTTTAGCGTCATATCAAGCACACTCATTCGGGGGGGGGTCTTATCATTTTGCAGAAGTGCAGTCAGCATATTCTACAGCCCCAGCAACTGGGCAAGGTATTCTTTGAAGAAATTCAGAACAACCTTCGCCTCTGATGGTAATGCATCAAAAGGGACCTAAGTCAAGACAATACCATCAGCGATAACTCCCAGCAGCAGCAGTAACAGAACTGGATGTGATGACATATGCAGAAGCAGCAGCACTTTGAAGAAATAATAATAAAATCCAACCCAACCAAACCAAACGTATTTCATAGGAACTTCTTGGCAATCAATTCTTTTTCCTTAGTATACAGTTGAAGTGTCACTGGGTCTTAGTAGTTGCTCTTAATGCCGACCGACAATGTAGCTTCTTTTCTTATTCAGTTCTCACTGTAAATATCTATCTTCCGAGTAGTGAGTCATCTTAGCTACGACCGTGTGTTATGGTATGGTGCTCGTACACATGACAAACATGAGAATAGAGAGATAGAGGAAGTAGCCGCTAAGGATGAGCTTTTATTCAGATAGTGAGAGGAAGGTTGGGCAAGGGGGTGGGGATCAAATTTGGCTATAATTTAGTTCAATTTCAACTTTCTTTCTGTTGAGATAAACTGAAATCCATTGCAGATAATTTGTCTTGGCTTCTCACACGTAGAAATAGTTTTTCTTTCTACTGTCTGCTTTGCTCTTCTAATTTACAGATATTTTGCGATCATTCATCCACATTTGTTTCCATATTTTACATCCTTCCATTCAGTTTGTCTTCATGTCCAGTGCATTCAGTGGTAATAGATTTGTTGGGAACTTCTCTGCTAATTTTTTTTTTTAATACATGTGTGACTACTAGAGTGACTGCTTGACCCCAAGTTGCCCTGGGCCCTAGTAGCTACTCTTAATGCCAACTATTGCTGGCACAATTGTGCATTTTTTTTCTGCAATTCTTGCTGTAGATATTTGTCTTTAGAGCAGTTGATCATGACAAACATGAGAATAGGAAGAATGAGTAAATGGTTGTTGAGGATTGTCTTTTATTCAGAGTGTTGGTAGGAAACTGTACATTAAATTATCATGTAATATCACCCCACCGACACTTTTATTGATAATATTCATTGTCCTTGTTGGCATGTCAACAGAATCATTTTACATGAGCAAATATTATTTTTTTGTAAGATGAAGGTGTTAAGTTGCTGTACAAATTACATCAAAAACTAAATCATAGTGTCCCAAATTTTAATGAAGTCTATATGACCAAATGATTGATTGATTTTTAACATGACAAACCAACTGATGTTATCTTATGTCTTGAGGTTAGGGAATCCTATTCACGCTACACTCATATCAAAATTTTGTTTGTTTGTTTTTTGTTTTTTGTATGTGGTCCTATTGAAGGCAAACAATTTTTAAATAGATCCATTTGATCCATAGATGAGACCCTAAAGGATGCTACTAATCCAGGCCAATGTAGATCAGGAAGCAATGGCAATAAAAAGGTACTGGATCCTCATAATCAGATGCGGTTTAATATTATACCTAGTACATAGTAAGTGATCAGAACTGATGTCACTTTTCCCCTGAAGTCCTTAAGATATTTTGGTGAAGGGGAATTTGGAAGAGATAGAGGTGATTAATTATAGTCCCACCTCTTTAAGACCTCTGAAATCTACTTTCTTCCAGGAATCAGATAAATATGTTTATTTTGATGATTCATTTCAACTTTATTCAACTTCCTCAAAACATTCACTTTGTCATCATGCCAGGAAAAAAAATGAAAATAACAACCATTTATTTTAGTTAAATGTAGTAATAATAATGATCACTGCAATGATATATATATATATATATATATATATATATATATATATATATATATAACTTGTAGAGGAGAATGAAAGGTTGCAATGTCAAATTTGGTTATTGATGTTCATAAGAAGGATATGAGTATTTACTTAGCTTTGCCTGTAACAATGTCACAAACATGAGGCACTTGGTGAGGACCAAAGTCACTACTCTGTAGTGGTGATATAATTTATAAACTAACTTACTGTTCCTTTCCCCACAGCAAGGCATCAAACCAAATAAAGCTTTTCCAGTTACAGATTTACCAACCAGATATACTACCACCATACTTATGTATATAAAAAATGTTTACAACACCCAATTCTTGCCAAAAAATTAGCCAAATCAGTGAATATTATTTGCAAAATAAATCTGTGGATCATTTGATAAAGATGATGTCAGGCCACGTGAAGCAAAACACCCAATCAATGGCCAAACCAAGATCCAACATCGATATGTAGTTTCATTGTTCCTGTACATCTAAAATTTACTTACCTTCTTATTGTCTTAAACATAATTTTAAAAATCTGATATTTTTCTTATCCTTTTCTTAAATGATACAGAAATATGTATAAATGCAACTCATAACAAAAGTGGAAATTATCATTAAAATTTTGCCCTGTTATTTTCAGTTTCTTCAAAACTTTCAAGAAAATTATATAACAAATTGAAAAGAAGAATTAACAAGCCAATCATAAAAAATAAGTTGGCCAACTGTCGTCAAATGCGACCCAAAGGCTCCTTTTTCAATTGCTACTATACCAAGGTGTAGGGGAGGGTGCTACTCCTTTCCTGGGATTGCTTCATTCATCCTTTACACTCTAACTATTAGGTCAATGGGTCTAATGGTTAGAGCATTTGCCAATGGTCCAGGAGACTGGGGTTCAGTGTCAGGTCGAGTCATACCAAAGACTCAAAAAATGGAACTTGATACTTCCTTGCTTAACACTCAGCATTATAAGGTATGGATGAAAGGTAAGTGGAGCAATCCATGGAAAGGAGTAGCACCCTCCCCAACATTTCAGTGTAGTAGCTCTTGAAAAGGGAGCTTTCGAGTCATCCTCGACCATGGTTGGCCTACTCACTCATAAAAAATAATGTCTTAATTGTTTTGATGATAAATGTTACTCGTACCATACAAATGTTTAATGCTAGCAATAATAACTATGAATTTAGACAATAACAAATATTCTAAAATCTGCTGAATTTTCCTCTTTCCTGATTTCAATATCGTCTCAGTTTTTCAGCTGATTGTTAAAAAGTTTCAGTTCCTTCATTTCAATCAAAATATTCTTTTCATTCTTTTGACACCAACAAACAATGAATCTTAAATTTATTCTTTTAGGTTCAATTTATAGTTTTTTAGAATGGCCATTTATTTGACAATTTATTTTCTTTTTTGTTAACCATATTTTGTCTCTTCTTGATAGTACAATCCAGCCACATTCCAAAGTCCTAGGAAACCATATAGTGTGAATGTGACATTTGATCTAATTTGCATTTTGGTCAGTTTGCCATATTCACTGCAAAGGATTGGTGGATGCAATGAGGTTTGCATTCTCGTGTTATAAAATGACTGAGAAAATGAAGATTAAAGCAAATGAGACTTCCGAAAAAAATCTTTTTTCATTTTAGACATGTTAACATCAAATTAAAATCAATGAAAAATTATGTGAAAATACAGTCTCACAATTTTTAATGGGTAGCACAGTTTATATTTCCATATAGAATATATAATTATATGTATGTTTTCATTAGCAACTCAATGTCTCCTTTATAGTTGAGTGAATCTTCTTTCTCCCTCCATTATATTACAGTGTAATTATGAATATGTGAAGTTAATATATTTCTATGTATATAAAAGTTCATTGTAGGAGTTATGTATAAAAAAAAACCTTGTATGAAAATACTGTTGGTTGTAGTTCATCAAAAAGATTTGAATTTGTAATGACAAATTGCATTTGGAACATTTCTTGCAAGAACTAAAATAAAAGTTTTGTTTTTGTTATGAAATTTGGTCAGCATTTCTTTTTGGTGACTAAGAAAAAATTGCCAGTGAAAATTTTGTTGATTAAGCAAAGCATCCATTTGTTGTGCACAACTTTGGATCAAGTGATTTAATGAAGATTTAGTTTATTTTGATGCTTTTTCTTTTCTGCTAAAGGTGAATGAGTAAATTTATCATGCAGTTTATGTTGCTTGGTGAAACATTCATTAAACTCATTAAGAATGGAGTAATTTGAGCCTCACAGAAACATTCAAATTACAAAAAAAAAAAAAAATGAATAGTTTTGGAAACAAAGTTGAATGTATTTGACTTAATAGTTTACAAAAGACTCCAAAAAAAGACTTTTAAAATGTTGTTCATTGATTGGATAAATATACCTTTTTGAATTGGTGGGAATTTGGCGATATAAATTGGTTTGGTTTAGTTTGTTGGATTTTATGACATATTAACTTTTGTAGGTTATTTAACGCCGAATCCATTTTTATGTAAATAATCAGTTCTATTTAAAACAATTCAGTTTAGCATGAGTACACAGTTTCATTGTCAAAAACATTTTTATTTCAAATTATTCAAGCAGTGATACATACCAATTCAGTTTAGTGTAAGTACAGTTTCAATGTCAAAAACAGTTCAATTTCAAATAATTCAGTTTAGCATTAGCACCCAATTTAAATGTAAGTACAGTTTAATTGTGAAAAACATTTCTATTTCAAGCTATTCAGTTTAGTCAAGCAGTTCTAATTCAGCTAATTCAGTTTAGTATAAGTGCAGATTTTGTTTACACACAGTTACATGTCAAAACAGTTCTATGTTAAACAATTCAGTTTAGTGTAAATACAGTTTCTGTTAATTAAGATAAATAAGGTCTAGGCAAGAATAGGATAAATATATATTTTATTTTAGAGTTAACACGTGCGACTTGTCTCAAAGAGATCCCTCTAAAAAGTGCTCAAACCTCCTTTTTCTCCTTCCTCTACACCCAGCTCCCTCTTCCTCCAGGGGGAGATAATTGATAGGATGTTAACACTTCCCCGCTTTTCTTTCTGATACTGAGGTGGGACATTTTAGGAGGCAACATCAAATGGCTATCTGCAGGGAAAAAGAAAAAGACAGTTGAACAAAATTTTAAGACTGCATACTTGAAAATTAGACAGATGATTCCTTGGGTTCAGATATAAATTGGAGAATTTTGTTAAGCTATCCGCAATTTGTTTGTCAGTGGGTATCCATGATATCTCTGCAATTTCTCCTCTGTCAACCATTTCTCTAAGGATTGCCATTTCAATTTGCAGTCTTTTATCAAGAATTTGTGTGGTGGAATGCACTGTGTCATACAAACAAGAATTGTCTGTTTTGCATGTTATCTTTATATTCATTGGGTATTAATTTTCTGTAATAAAAGCAGGCCTCAGTGAGATCAACCATGGCCAGAGTCTCTGCACCGAGAGTGCTTTTAACTATTCTTTTGATGCGTTTGGATTGCCAGGCTATGGGCATGTATTGGTTATTGTTGCCTATTAAAAAGATTATGTAGCCACCCTGTGATCCACCATCAGTTAGACTAGCAAAAGTTGCATCGCTGTATGCTATAATTTGCAACAGTTTAGGGTTACCCAAGTTTGGGATATGTATTTGTGATTTCTCCAAGACAAGTGGAAGGGCAAGGGAGGTTTATTGTACGTGTGCCTGCCGTATAGAATTTGGTCGTCTTTTGAATGTGTGTCATCTCGGCTAAAGGTGATGTCCATTTCTTTTTTGACAGAAATAGGTTGCTGCTGTGAGGTGTTTATAGGGGTTAAATTCCCACGCGTGATTTTCTTTAATTGTTGGGCCATAACATAAAGGGTGAGGTTGTTTATTGTTGCCCTGACTAACCTCTCATTTTTGGGATTGAGGTTGGCAGATTTCAGAGCACGGTAAGCTAATACCGGTTCGGGTAATTGTATTTGAAATTCCCTGAATTTTGCTACGTGTCGGTCGAATTGGATTAAATAGTCATTAATGGAAGTGTTACGTTCCCAGTGGTAGTTCTCAAAGTTTTCGTAACAAATAAACGCAGACTGGTTTTTGTCTTCCAGGAAAAGGGTAGCAAGTTTTTCAACTAGTTTGTCCGAGCTTGGCCTGTAAGTGACAAAAAAACGCCGGTGCTTGGTGAGAGGGAGAGATATTTGTGGTTAGCTTCCATAGCTGGATCTCTCGTTTCCACGAATTGTAAAATTCTGGGTTTAAGAGTGGTGGTTTAAATAGTCTTAAACTCATTTTTTGCCATAGGTGTTGGTCTCTGCTACCAAATGTTAATTAAGATAAATAAGGTCCAGGCAAGAATAGGATAATATATATTTTATTTTAGAGTTAACATGTGCGACTTGTCTCGAAGAGATCCCTCTAAAAAGTGCTCAACCCTCCTTTTCCTCCTTCCTCTCCTCACAGCTCCCTCTTCCTACAGGGGGAGTTAATTGCTCGTCCCATAAGCCAAGATAGGATGTTAACAGTTTCAATATCAAAAACAGTTCTCTTTCAAATAATTCAGTTTAGCATAAGCACGCAGTTTAAATGTAAGTACAGTTTAATTGTCAAAAACATTTCTATTTCAAGCTATTCAGTTTAATCAAACAATTCAGTTTAGCAAAAGTATGCTGTTAGTTCTATTTAATCCATAGATTGGGCCCTATCAGGTGCTACCACGCTGGGTCAGAGTGGATCTAGGAGCAATGGCAATGAAGGAGTGCTCTGTATTCCCCAAGGCCCCAGCATTACTAGAACCTCACCATCAGACTGTTTAGTGTTATATCCAGGACACTCGTTGGGGGGGTCTTACCCCTCTGCAGAGGTGCAGTCAGTGTATTCTACAGCCCCAGCCGACTGGGCAAGATATAAATTGGATAGACATCTTTTTCAGTTGGTGAGAATTTTAAGATATGAATTTGATCAAAATATCTTTTTCAATTAGTTAGAATTTGATGATAGAAAATTCTTGTGCAGTTATCCCTTTTTTGTATAGATTTTGGCTTGTTGTAAAAATATTTGGATCACAAATTATTTCACCTTTTTTGGAGTCTGTCTTTCCACACTTCTAGCTTTTTACACTTTTCTTGAGTTTTATTAGTTTTTGTTCCTTATTGGAAATTATAGGATTTACACTCCTATATTTTTGAAATGGGCATGATACCACTTGTTCCCAAAAAAAAGAGGGTGGACATGGGTAAACTAATCAGTCTCAGGAACCTATTGGTCAGGAAAATCTCATGATTTGTGCTCACAACTATGTCCGGAACTTTGGTTTTGTCCAGCGCATTTGGAGCCGATTGCACGACAAGGATTGCCTATTTATACTCTCGTCTTCCAAGAACTCATTCTCTTTCACATTTTCACTTACAGAGACACAGCACACATACACACACACACACACACACACACACACACTCTCTCTCTCTCTCTCTCTCTCTCTCTCTTACATTTTGACTTCCAGCTGTCAACCCCATGAAAATGTATACATTCTGCAACCTTTTTCTTTTCTGTTCTGCCTTTTCAGTTAGACTTCTTCCAGCCTCGAACACAACCTCAGAAATTTTGTCAAACCCCGAAAGAGACAAACAATCAACATGGGAGAAGACACGTTCCTCCTAGGATACATTGTTATATTTCTATATATCGATACTTTACATGAAATACTTAGTCCACATACATTTTATAGTCGACAGTACATTTTCAATATTTAGTCTTTTCCCATAATATCCGTGTTAGTTACACACATACACTCACGCAAACACTCAGAGGAATATTCAACAGACTATATTAGAATATTTGTAATGTTTCCTTTTTTATGTATTTGTTGATATATGAATTTAATTTTGTTTGTATTGTTTTGTTTTGAATGTTCTTTTGTTCACGTCGTTTCACATCGTGTATTTCATTTGCTTTTCAATAATGAGCCATCAATAATTGGCGGGGGGGAACAAACTACCAAACCAAACATATCACCACAAAATGGGGGACCAAAAATATTCACCAAACAACAGCACCTCTACAAAATTGCTTTGTTTTATTCTTATTACCATTGATTCTCTTTCAAACTTAAGGTGTCTTTTGTTCAGTTATGAAAGGCTATTTTTTCTTCATATACTTTTCTTATTTTTCAGTTCTTTTTGTATTACATCTCCATTTATTTTCTTTCTTCTTTATTATCAGTTGTGATGCAATTTCCAATTAGTGTTGATAATAGTTTTCTACGTTATTCAATGTAGTTTGAATTTTTTCAATAACTGACACTAAATAATCATGTGCAATGATCTTTTAGCCTAAATGCTTAAACAATTCACCGGACAGAAATGATTAATATCTAGCAGATTTTTCACTTGAGAAAAGTTTTATATGCCTAAACGCTAAATTCCGAAAAAGAGAGAGAAAACTATGGCCCTGCACCAAAACATAAATAACAGTGAAGTACAGCTAGACTCTCTACTCATGAACAAGAAGTGGAATAATAGCACTTTGAACAATGAAGCATACTCCTCTTTTGAAGGAGTACCTTCTGATCCCTGAATTGTCTGGGCAAAGATATGCCCAAGTCGATGCAAAAATAAGAAACAAACAGTTAAAGCCACATGTTACGACTGAGCCTCATTTACAAATAGTGTTATGATCAATAAATATAGGGTAACTTTAAGAAACAAGTTTGGGAAACATGTCTTCAGGACACATCTAAAAGACATGTTATGAATGATAAATATGAAAACTTTATTACCACCCATATTGAAACAGTAAACTAAGACCCAAATGTAAAATTCCATAGGAGACAATAGCAGTCTCAAAAAATGTGATAATATGAAAAAAGCATCCTTACATAATAAAAGAAACCCAACAAATGCTAACAAGCAGAAACTAACACATACCAAACAGAAAAATTAAAAAACATTCAAACTCAAATCAATAAAATCAGAAATTTGGTAGAAAATAGACAATCATGATTAGCATGACTGTAAATGAAGTGAGAGGAGAAAGAGAACCATGAGAGCAAAACTAAAAGCTGCCAGCCAAGAAGAAAGACGTCACAAATGGAAAGAACATTTCAGAAATCTACTCGGAAGCCCTTTTGAAATCACTGAGAAACCTTTCCAAAAAATTATTAATGGGCAACTAGACATCGTACTAGGACAGTTTATGGAGGAAAAACTTGATGTAATACCAAAAAAAAATTTTTAAGCCGAAAAGCTGCAGACCTCAATAAAATACTTCCTGAAGTATGGAAGACGAGAATATTTGAGGGCATGCTTATGTAACATTATGTATCACCAAAACGCAATAGAAAAATGGACAAAAGGTTGCATCATCCTCTTTATTAAGAAAAACAATCACAGAATCATTAAGAACTACAAAGAAATAAGTCTTATTGCTGCAAAGGTTTATAAAGTTCGGCTTCTCAATCGTATGCAATCGGAATTCAAAAAAATTCTTAGGAAGAATCAGAACTACTTTTGAAGGAATTGATCCACAACTTCACAGAATCTGGCAATACATGAAATCTTTAAAGGAGTACGAGCAAAAAAAATCAAGACACCTTTTTTCTTTGGCATTTGATTCTCTACTCATAGGAAAGATGGAGCAAGTACTATTTGCATATGGTCTCTCAAAAACTGTTACCATTATGATGATGCTTGACAAAAACACAAAAGTAATGGTTTGCTTTCCTAATAGTGACATCGATTTCTTCAGCATTATCAATCGAGTCTTACAAGAAGATACAATAGTGCCATATATTTTTATAGTTTGCCTTGATTTCAAACGTCTATAGATCTAGTAAATGAAAATGATTTCACACTAAAAAAAGGCAAGAAGCAAACGAATTCCCACAAAAACTATGACAGTTGCAAACTACACAGATGTTCTAGCGCTTCTTGCAAATATACCAACTCAAGCAGAATTCCTACTGCATATCCTAAAACAAGCAGCAGGCAACATTGGCCTCCACATGAACGTAGATAAAACTGAGTTTATGTTTTAAGCAAAAAGGCGCATCTTCTTCTAAGTGACAACTCTCTAAAATTAGTAGACCAGTTCACATACCTCGGCAGCAACATCTGATCTACTGAAAATGATATCAACATACGCCTAGCGAAGGCGTGGAATGCTACTGACAGGTTGTCGATCACATGGAAATCTAATCTATCCGATAAAATAAAACGGGATTTCTTCCAAGTACTAACAATGTTTGTACAACTATATGGATGCACGACATGGACGCTAACAAAACACGTAGAGAAAAAGCTACTTGGAAAGTACATAAGAATGCTGTGTGCTGTTTTGAACATATCCTCGAAGAAAACCCCTAAAAAATAGAATTTGTAAGGTCTCATACTTCCCATCTCATCAAACATCCAAGTAAAGCGAACAAGACATGCAGGGTTTTACTAGAGAAGAAAAGACGAACTCTAATGGATTCCTCTGCACATGGACGTGACAGTGTTGGCCGAACAGCAAAAATTTACCATCTGTGCAGACACTGGATGCAGCCTAAAGGAGGACCTACCCCGGGAGCAATGGATGATAGGGACGAATGACAAGAGAGAGTGTCAGGGAACCACTCGATGCTGTCAGCATGACTTTATGTTGATGATAATCTGTCTGTATTGTCTTTATGTTATTAGCTTTCATATAGTGTATTAATAGCTTCTGGAGTATATTTTCAACCTCATTTTTTTATGTGTCTATCTTTTTTTTCATTAACTTTCTGTCGTCCCCTTTTTATTTACAAAATCTTTCTCCTTTTCCTCTGATATTTCTTTGTTTCATTTTTTTCTTCATTCATAATTATACGTTTCAACTTTTTTCTTACTGCCATGTTTTAGGCTTTATTATTATTTTTCTATTTCGAGGAGGGGGGCTAGTGGTGTAATGGTTAAAGCGATGGACTGCGGAATCGTAGTACGCGAGTTCGTACTCCAGTCACGCTATTACGTTCACTTTCGGGCAAATACACTCGGGAAAGGTATGAACCCCCTTATCCAGCTATGGGTTGAATAGTACCACTGCTGTTCTTCTAGGAGAATGGCTTTGGCATTGAATAACCTACGAGGGTTGATGTGCCATTAAACAAAGAAACCAAACCAAACCTATTTCTGTTGTCTAGTATCTTTCTACACAGTTAAAATTGCGCGTCTTCCTTCTCCAAATTCCATGCAAATATCTTGAATAACCGAATTGTTTAAAGTTTCCAGTTGCCTTTTGTTTTAAACCCATTAACTAATTTGAATAACTCGTCTGTATCCCTAAAAGTTTCCTTTTTGTACTGACGACTTCTACCGCCTTTTTCTGTGGATTGAAAAACTGATGACAATTTTATTTTCTTTGGTGCTAAATAATTAATATGGTATGAAATACTATAAAGTTCGCAATATTTTAAATTGCCTGTTTATTTCACATGATTATTTGGAAACACTCGAAGAAAAATCGAGATGGGAACTACACAAAGACGATACATAACGTTTTCAACAAATCCTAGAAACAGCATGCTACAAAACTGTTGTACGGCTACTTACCTCCTATCTCACAAACCATTCAAGTAAAAACGAACTCAGAGCGATGTTCTCTTGCAGACTCCTACACATGGATACACCAGTGTTGGCCGACCAGCAAAAACTTACATTCATCAACTCTGTGTGGACACCTGATGTCATCGAGACGACTTCACAGGAGCGCAGGCTAATAGGGACAGATGGTGCGGAAATTTTATCGGTAAATGGGTTTATTGAATGGAGCGCCAAAATTTCTGGGTCAATTCGGGGTCTATTTTGTATTGTTTTTCTTTTATTGCTGGTTAGCTTTTGTGTTCGGTGAAAATCTGTGTGTGGCAGAGGAGTTTGGATCTGATTAACTTGAGAGGGGGTGCTGTTGCCCCTGGCGTTACCCGCTGAAAGCAACTGTAGTTAGTTGGAAACAGGAAGCCTTAAAATTAGGCCGCGTTTTTACTCCTCAACTCAAATGGAGCTGAGTAACAAGAATTAAGTCCACTTGAAGGATTTAGTGTTTCTTTCAGAATTCCAGAAGGAAATTCAAAGAAGGCTTGAAAGCCAAAAAGAAAAGAAAAGAAATAAGAAGAATTTAAATCCACCTGAAGGACTTTATATTACATTCAGAATTCCAAAAAAGAATTCAAATTTAGCACAGGCTGAAAAAGAAGAGAAAGGAAAGAAAGAAGCCGAAAAAATAGGTTTCTACTACATAAATTTATAATTTAGTGGAATCGTTTCTCTAAAAAGAATTAATGACTTCAAACATCTCCAACTACTACACATATCTCGGATGCCATTACTTGCTCTATCGAGAGGAAAGACGACCGACAAAGAAAGAGAAATAGAAAAAAGAATATTATTAGAGACATTGTCTTGCAGAAGAAAGAAAGACAGAGAGAAAAGAAAAAGGAACATTTTTAGGACTTGGTCTTTAAGAAAAAAAAAGATACTCGTGTGAACCTGGAGGGAAGGAGTAGAGGCTTCTTTCCTTGTTTTGTGAGTGTAGCAGTAGGTGAAGGGAAGAAGTTGTGACTTCTTTCTTTTTTGTGAGTATAGCGGTTGGTGAAAGATTTTTTTATAATCTTTTTACTTCTTTTTTTGTATTTATGAGTTACTTGTTATATTTGCATTGGGACACATATGCAACTAACTGAAGTGACCTTCCTTTTGTCATAATAAACTACTTTGAATTTTAAACAAGGAACTCTTTCCCCCTTATTTAATTTTATTTTTGCCTTCATATTTTTTGTGATATTATTATTGGTACTAATATCCAATATTGTTGACTAAATAAAATTGCAATAATGGCGAGCGAGAGTCAAGCGAATCTGTTGTCAGCATGCCACGATGATGACAATTTTGAAACGTCAAAACTCAACAATTCACTCTCTAATTTTTATTGTCACTATTGAAGATACAAATAGTAGGATAGTGTTCAGTTACAAAAAAAATGAGATATATTAAATTATCAATGTTGGATCAAAAAGTTTGTCATCTCTTTTGAGAGTTGAAAGAATCTTGTTGCTAAAGAAACCAAAATCAGGATCAGTCAGTTTAAAAGCTGCAAAACCCTAAACTACAACTTCTCTCTTTTCCAGCCAAAGAAATGTATTTGATGTCAAGTTGCATTCGCAGTCAGGAAGGTCAAATACTAGGATCATGTTTTTTACTTTTTTTTTATCATGTTAAAATATTCCATCAAGTCATACAGAATTTTTACAAACTAAACATCTAAAATTTAGAAGTATAAAAACAAAGTAGATCATAAAATCACAACCAATATGAAAATCCCTAGAATAATAATCCGCTGTGCAGGAAGTCGAATGTTTGATAGCAGAAAGAGTTATTGAACCAAGCACATCTCCTTGGAGAGCACAAATAGTTATTGTGAAAGATAGTTTAGCCGCCATTAAAAAGCGTATGTGTGTAGACTATTGAAATACTGTCAACACACATACAGAATTGGATGCCGACCTCTTGCCAAGACCCTTGTTAATAAACTTGTAAGTTTTCAGGTTGTCTTTACTTTTGGCCGAAAGAATGTTAATTATCAAGTACCCCTGTGTGATGATGAAAAGACCTTTATTGCTTTTGAAGCAAACAGACATCTATACCAATTTACTCAAATATCCTTTGTGATAACTAACGTGGTCGCAACCTTCCAACGAGTCATTGATAAATTTGTCAATGAAGAGAAGTAAGTCATTACATTCCTGTACATTGACAATGTCACTATCGCAGGGAAAACGCAGCCGAACATGATAAATGTGTAAAGGTGTTCCTGAAAGCTGCTCAGCGCCGACAACTCACTCTGAATAAATCCAAATCAATTACTTAAATGATATTTCGCTGCTTAGATAGCAAATTGGTTATAGATTAGTTAGGCCAGATAAGTCCAGATTAAAGCCACTTCTTGATGTGGAAATAACCACTAAAATGGGAGCACTTAAACGGATTCTCAGCACGTCTGCATAATATCCTGTTGCGGGCTCGATAAATATGTCGATGCCACAAACTTTTTATAAATTGTGTGATGTGACACAAACCAGGCAAAAAGGACAAAGACAAGAGGATATATTTGAAATGCCAAGAGAATCGTGCTCGAGAAGTGCTTGTTGGTCTAAGTTGTAGCCTAAATTGCCGGGTGTTTCTGTTCTACTCCATAAGTGGACGTTGCTGCTTGTCTGGAGACGTCAGCATGCTGAGATCCTGGAATCGGGCTGCAGCAGATCTGGAGACGTCAGTGTTCTGAGATGCAGGAATCGGGCTGCAGCAGATCTGGAGACGTCAGTGGTCTAAGATGCAGCAATCGGGCTGCTGCGGGTCTGGAGACGTCAGCGTGCTGAGATGCAGAAACCAGGTTACCGCTTTGTCCTGTCTCGTGTTGCTGGTAAGTCTTATAAACCTGAAAAGAGCTGTAAGAGGACCAAAGGTAGTTCAAGGAGACTTTTGGAATAACCCTAAAAAGGAATGGTAACGGACTTTCGTAGTTCATCCTTGAACAGGACTGGTGTAAAATCTTAAAAAGCACTGTGGTCAAAGTACAAGGCAGAAACGCTTCTGCTTTACCTGGGCGTCAACTGCTTTGTCTGCCGGGCGAGGGGAGATCAGCAAATAGGATGTCGTTGACTCGGGCAGAACTGCAGCGTCGGCTGCTGGAGTAAGGCGTTTGATTGGAGGGCAATGAGTAGAGAAAGGCAACGGATTCCTTTCGCCTTAAGGGCTACTAACAACAATTCTGTCATATTTATCCACCTTCCACCAGGCAGGGTTTGACACAAAGTCATTTTAATGTGTGGTCCGCACACAAATCGAGACTCATCTGTGGTAGGCACAAAAAATGTTTAGTCCCTTCAGCATTCCTCTACTGAGGCGCCTCATGCAGCAAACAATGAACTTAGACCTGTCGAAGCAGGTATTGCTTGGGGAACGGCGAACGCCCACAAGTAGGCGTTCTATCGGTATTTATAACATCCCACCGAGTCAAAATATAGTATAAGGCCATTTTATGGGGAGGGCTTCGCACAAAGGAAACCTATGCGGGGCAGAGTAAAAATTCATAACCCCGTCGATATTCCCCAATTGAAGCACCCCAGACACCAAGCAAATAAACTTAGCAGGTACTGCCTGGGGGACGGGAACAGTAGACCAAGGGATTGTCAATCTCAACCACCAAGCAGGAATGCCAGGCAACCTCGATCGATTTCATACAACAACACACCGAGGAGCGATGAACTTGGGGTAGCACGTGTTCGACTGCGGACAGGAAGTTTCTCTTTAATTATATGTAATAATAAAATAGTTCAATATACTGATAAGAGAAGGTTACAAATGCAATCCGTTCTGTTCAACAGTTAGAAACTACTTACGAAAAGGTCAGGAGAATTAATTTTTCTCGAAAATAGCGTCTGCGTTGCTACTGGAAAATTGTACGTGATGTTCTTCATATTTAGTCTTTTATGTTGAGAATAAAAGAGTTCTCAAGCATAGGCAAGTGAAATTTGTTAGTAACGTGACAAATCAACAGACTCAGACTTACCCAACAAATGACGGAGATGATGAACGCTTCTTCCAAAAGAACTATGTACAAAACTATAAATCGTTGTAACTCCAAACCACAAATCAATATATCTGATTCAGAAGACAATACACAGAATATCTCTTTTCCAATTTCGGATCTAGCATTTTCTTCAAATTTTTCTTGGAATAACATGCCGATCCAAAAATCTTCATCTTTGAAAAGTCAGGCTTCCTTCCATTATTGTATAGTAGGGAGTTTGTTTCAGACGGTTGTGAAAACACGTTTCAGATTACTGCTAATGTCATGACAGCATAGATTCATAAACTTTGAGGCAAGATATTTTTATACTCATGCATTTAGCCATTTCAAATAGGGTTCACCAATTTCTTTCTATCGTCCCATTTTGGTGGAGTAAATAGAGCTTTGGCATTTCATGTCTAATACTATTACCACAGAGTATTTCTGGAAAACATTTGACTTGAATTCTGACCCGTTATCATATCCTAAGGATCTTATCCTACCAAAGGAAACTGAATCAGCTTTAAATTTCTTAGTGGGAGATACAGTATCATTTTTAGATTTTATAGGGTATATATGAAGGTTTTTTTTTGTGATTGTGGTGAATTGTTGGTATTGTTGAAAAATTCTGAGGTTTGTGTCTGACTCCTTTTTCTTACCCTATTCACTTGTTATCTTCTTATTTGTTTGTCGAATAAAGGAACTGAAGGGAAAAGACAAGGACCTTTAAACTCGAATTTTGTTAGCGGGGTTTATGACTATTCTACGTTGAGGAATGTTTTCCTGAACCTGTAGAAATAGTCACGCTCCCCCAGATAAGGCGTTTGAAGAACCTAATGAAATATTCTTTAGCAAATTATAAGTTTGAGTGCCCGTCATGTGTCTCTATGTTTAGTGGGTATGTTCAGCAGAGGCTGCTACTTGCAGAAGACAACACCCTGCTAAGTTCGGGACTCAGCTGGCACATGCGTTCCCTACCATCAGGAGAGAGAAAAAGGTGTGTCCGTCTCAGACGAGGTAGTGAAAGCTTTTGATGAAGAGTTTCTTTTTGGCGCCAGGAAGTCCCTTTTTTAGGCATGTACCAATTTCACTCCCTTTCAGAGGTCCCCTGGGAAACTGTTACTTTTGCGTTTATTTAATTTTTATGTAATAATCTTTTTTATTTATTATTTTAATCCCTACAACTTCTAAAATACACTAACATTACATCGGAAAAATTATCATATTTGTGCCCGTTTATTGAGCCAGGTAAGTCAGTGTGTACCAGTTCAAAAGCTAACGTTTCACGTCTGTTGGGTTTTTTATTTCTACTCTGAGGCAAAAGTTTTCCCTGGATACAAGTTTCACAGTCCTTGTTTGGAGTGCCTATTTTCTTTTTGTCATTTCTTTAACCACAATGGGTGTGTTGGATATGGCGCAAAATCATCTGATTGTGAGGCTCAAGTCTTGGAAATTTAGGGAATGAGGATTACTGGCGGTTTTTAAAATTTTAAAAGTTCTAAAAGACATGTGTCCGTCTTTTACCTTTCTGCAAAAGAGAAACCGTTGTTATTTATCGCCTAAAAGAGAAGCTAATAAGCAAATATCGAACAAAGGCTGGAGACAGATACAGTTTCAAAAAATTATTTACAGCAAATAAAAATGAAAGGTGGCTTGATGCATATAAATCCATATACAAGTTTTAAACAATGGGCAAAAAAGTGAAAGAAAAAAATTACTTCCAAATTATAACTCCTTTCTTTTTAACATACACCGATACATACAGTAAGACACTTCGGTCAGTCAATTTGTCCTATTAGCTTCTTCCTCCTTTTCTTGGTCTCGCAAATGCTAGGATTGCTATCTCTTTCTTCTCTGCCTATAACCAGCTTGGTCTGCTTTCGAGCTTCGAGCTGTTATCTTCAACAATTCAAATCTTCGTCGACAATGCTGGCTTGCTCCACTAATATATATCGACAACTAACATTTCTTTACTTTTTTCTTTCAAACAATTGTTCAAATATTTCCCAAAGTTTTCCCAGGAAATAAAGTTGCGTACTTTGTTTTGGAACAGGTACGAATTTAAAATAAATATGTTTTTCCGAGCATATAACAAATTTGCAAATAGGCTGGTACTAATTACTGCTTTATAGCTCTTTTAAATATGAAACTGGTAATTCTTTTTTTTTTTTACATCATATTCTCCTCCGGAGAAAGTGACCACACTCACGTGGTGAAAATATTTGGTTCAAAATATGCAAGAATTTAGAACTCTTCAAAATTTTTCTCACAGCAATAAAAGTGTGTGTGGGGGGAATAATGGAATGGTTTTACTAGCGAACTTCTCTAGTTCCAAGTAGTACAAAAGAAGACCAATTCACTTTTGCACAAATTTTATGCCATTTAACATTCGGTGGAGAGAGAAAATTTCCTGCACTGTTTCAAACAAAAGCTTTTTCTCTTAAGGAAAACCGCTCAATCTTCAAAAATCATATGACAATCTCGTCTTTGAAAAATGGTTGAGAACTATGTGCAAACAAACAATTATATCAGATAGAATAATTCATGTTAGATTGCAATAATTGAAACCATTTAACTGTGTAGAAACAATAGTAATACTAGTTTGCAAACAAATTAATTCTAACTCATTTTAAAATGAAACTACAAACTATGTGTGCAGACAAATGACTGTTGTTAAATTGTGACTGTTATATAGCAATGCTTGAAATCATTTAACTGAGTGCCCAAATGGGCTCAGGCACGTTTTAAAATATTATCAATAAAATGTGTCTAGAAATCATATATATTCAATATATATATATATATATATATATATATATATATATATATATAAACAGGATTTGGCATTAAATATCCTACAATGGTTGATCTACCATAAAAAAAACCCAACCCAACCAACCAACACTCTCAGCTACGGGGTTAGATTACGGGTTGTGAAAGGCGACCCCTCAATCTTAACAACATCGACTTTTCCTTCGTGACATTATGGGATCGAACATCAAAACAAGCAATTTTTGGCAACTGTAAAACAATTTTTGTATCTCGAGAACCGTCTCATGCTCCTTAGTTTAATCATCATTGCGTTGACAAGTAGTATTTATTTATTCTCACAAACTGGTGAGATGGAATAGTCTTCATACGACGATATGTAAATTACAAATAAAACAAGACGGAACAGAACTAAACAGGAAGTGATGTCAGATTTTTCAAAACGGAGTTATCTGCTCTTGAGTTTCCATTGCGCATGTGTCTTCCTGGTCAGTCAAAATGGCGAAGGTGGTAGCGAAACTTGGCAAGGTTGTCTCGAAATTGCCGGAATTAGCCAAACGTATGTTTTTTTCTGGTCTATTTCAATTATTTGTTTAGATTTCAAGTTCTTGATGGTTTTATAACTTTTGTTAAGGAGATAGACATTTCTTAATTAGTTTTGTTAAGCTAATGTTTGATATCTCTTTATTTTTAATATGGTCGTCACTACTACTTTGTCCTTGGTAACGAAATATTTTAAACTCTGATATATATTTGGTTGCTTTTCTTCTATCATCCCGTGATGGGATCAATTATATTAAGTTATCACTTGATCAGTTATTATGTTTCAAATGTTTTATGGACTCTTGTTAAATGTGTAATCACAAAAGTTCATGTTGACCTCTAAACAAGGACAGAACAGGTTTATATTTTGATCAACCCCCCTTTTTTTTCATCTTTTAAATGATACAAAATCTGCTTTTTGCAATTGCACTCGTAACATAGTTTGAGATATAAGACTACAAACGTCTTTCATTTAAAATATAATAACAATAATATACACAAAGTAAAAAATCTCCGACACACGTGACCTCTTAAAATGTCTTTCCGATTCTATTCACTAACAATTCGTAAAATGCAATTAATTCTAAATTCGTCTTATTCTTACAATTTTTGGAAGGGTGATCTAGTGTATATTAAAAAAAAAAATGTTACCATTCATACAGACTTTGTCTCTGTGCAGCAAATATTTCGTGAGCCCCCACTTCAAAAAGAAATCCAGCTGATTTTATTACTCAGTAATACTCAATAGTTGTTTAAAAATGAGTTAAACCTTTTAGAAAGTTCTTAAGGTTGGCATTTACTAAGCTTAGTATGGCTCAAGGTCAGCAGTATAGGGCACTCGGTATCTCCCCAACAATGATCTGTTAGCCATTCTCGCCAACAACCATTATACCACTCGAATGTTAGATATCATTATCAACAACTAACCTATGAATGATAGTCCTTGCATTTTATATATATATATATATATATATATATATATATATATATATATATATATATATAATTTTTTTTCCTAAAGTAGAGAGGACTCATAAATTGAATATATCGATATTATTATGATATAAATACCGACATTATGTAACCAAATGAAATTAATTATTTAGTTTTTAACAACGGGATGAAAAAAAAAACGTTCAATTCATAATTAGAACAAATTTCAACAGATATCTATTTTCGTTATTTTATCACTTTTTAGTGCATCTATATTCTTTAACTTTCTTCTGTGTATAAACGAAATGTCATAACTAAATCTGCTATGCAGTTAAGGAAAAACAAAATGAGAAAAAATATTTAAAAAATGAGTTGAAACAATTAGTGAGTAATAAAAATAGTTTTTATTTTAAATGGCTTTAGAAACTGAAATGTCTTCATCACTGACACCTACCCACATGAAGGTACGTGTAATGTAACTTATTCACATAAGAAATGAACATGATGCCGCAAGTTCAAATCTTGGACAAGGCTGTTTGCATTTCACATAGCACTGATACCCTTGGAAAAATAGGCATCCAATTATTCTCCTTCAAGTTATGGGTAAATAGTTGGGAAGAGTGGACTTTGTATCCTTGGTATGGCGACCAGTCTAGGAGAAGGAAAATTCTGACATCAAATCTGTTAAACTCTGCTTGAAAATTGACCTTGTGCCACATCCTGATGTCATTGAGTGTTTGGATAAATCAACACAGCAAAACACATGTTTAACTGAATAAACTACAATTCTATTGGCAATTCCTTGATAATTTGACATTGACAATGTTTAATGATTATTATTCATAGAACACATTAGTCGAGGGTGGTCCAAAGGCTCCCTTTTCAATAGCTACTATGCTGAGGTGTAGAGGATTGCTCCACATTACCCTTGATCCTCACCTTATAGTGCTGAGTGCTAAGCAAGGCGCCATCAAGTACTTCTTTTTTTTCTTTTTTTCTTTTTTTTTTTTTTTTTTTTTAGTCTTTGGTCTGACTCCACCTGGGATTGAACCCCGTTCTCCCAGACCATTGGCGAACACTCTACTCATTAGGCCAATACTCATAAAAATGTTTTTAATAAATAATTATCACTTCTGTATAAATTCAGGTGTCTAAATGAAGATAACTGATTTGACTTCTAGTTTGACCTTACATAAAATTTGCCATTAAGTTTGTTGTGAAAATCATTTTCTATTCACTTTCATCATAAGAAACTAATGTAATTTTACTTTACTGCTGTATTGGAACTGATTATAAAAATATAAAAATACAATGAATTTAACTTTTTAATCTCTGGTATTTTAAAGGGTGGAGGTGGTTAATTAAGATGATAGCAACCATGATAGTAAAAATGCTAAACCAAATATTTTAGCATTTGGACATGGAAAGTTTTATTAGATTCTTTGGGGAACTACAACCGTAGCTAATAGTATTTAGATATTTTCTCTACTTGTTACCATTTGTGTGTATATACATCAGTGAAACTATCTCTTGCAAGAACTATGATACAATGTACTATATACTTTTTTATATTAAGGAAAATGAAAATTGTTGAACTTTTTTAAAAATCTCGGAAGGTTTTGCTCACTTATGATTAATTTTCATTAATGTTTGAATGATATCACAAATGTTGAGTTTTTAAGGTTTTTTCATTTGTTCAAAATTTTAGATGCTAATTATAATGTCTGTACTTTTATAATTCGTTAATAGATTTTCTAAATCCTCAAACATTCAGACTATAGTTAATCAATAAAAAAGTGCGATTCTAATTGTCTTTTAATTGGAATCATTTTGAGATAAGGCTTCTTAATCTGAGAATTAATTTTTATTTATTGCGGATTTTTTGTCCTCATCTTGGTAGTTTTTGTGTTGTTTCTTCTTTCACTATGTTTCAGCCAAATTTCACCTCTGGCCTTCATCAGGTGATTTACCGCAATCTCGGATAAGAATGCCGAGTCTTGTAACCGTATCCCCAGTAATTACTGCCTTCCATAGTTGTGTCTATCGCACCACGTTTTTGACCAAGTAAACCTCTGGCCGGCTTGGGTAGGATTTGAAACCGCTATCTTCTGACAATGCTCACCTGGAACCATAGAGACTCAACGCCTTTATCTGCTGCGCCACGGGCCTTGTCAGAAGATAGCAGTTTCAAATCCTACCCAAGCCGGCCAGAGGTTTACTTGGTCAAAAACGTGGTGCGATAGACACAACTATGGAAGGCAGTAATTACTGGGGATACGGTTACAAGACTCGGCATTCTTATCCGAGGTCGCGGTAAATCACCTGACGAAGGCCAGAGGTGAAATTTGGCTGAAACATAGTGAAAGAAGAAACAACACAAAAACTACCAAGATGAGGGCAAAAAGTCTGCAATAAATAAAAATTAATTCTCAAGTGCGATTCTTTTACTGATTTTGTAATATTTTTTGATTTTCTTTAATTTTTTGATTTTCTTTTCAAAATGTTTATTTGTATTTGATTTCAGAGGCTCAACCTGGCTTAAAAACTTTTGGAAGGTATGCAAAAGTTGAACTGACTCCACCAACTTTAGGAGAAATGCCAAAAGTTTCTGAAGGATTTCAAAATATTGTCTCCGGTGTCAAAACTGGAAAATGGAAGACCTTGACTGTTAAAGTTAGTTTTATTTTTTCCTCTCCAAAATAATTCACATTATGAAGGAAGAATTTTACAAATATACAAGATCATCAAATTAAGTTTAATAAAAATTGATTGACTAATTAACTTCTTTTTTTTTTTTTTTCGTAAATATCTTTTAATTAGTATCTTTTTATTAAAAAAAAAAAAAAAAAAAAGCACAAATTAAAAAAAATTTTCCATTAAAGTAGTTAACTGGATTAAATTCTTCTTTCAAGCAGATTCATTTGTCGTTGATAAGCCATGAAATATGTTTTGTAGCAAAGAACAGATTCTTGAAATATTGATGTTTTCTCATTCTATATTTTTAATGTTCAATACTTAATAAAATTTTTATTTCATGCTACCTAATCCAAATTCAAAAAGAAAAAAATCCACAATGTAGACCTAGTCATCCTCAAATTTTGATTATAAATGATTCTTGGATTTTTTTACTTTTATAAATTTCTTTTTCTTTTTTTCTTTTTTTTTTTTCTTTTTTTTTTTCTTTTTCCAGGAAGCTTGGGTGAACACTTTGGTAACAGCAGAAGTTGTCTGTTGGTTCTTTCTTGGAGAGATTATTGGTCGAGGCAGCCTTGTGGGTTACAACATACCTGGAGCCTTCCATGTTTAACAGACTCAGAACCTTCAAAATGTATTATTTCAAAAGAAATACAATCTAGAGACATTTAATAAAAAAAGTTTTGCTCCCACAATCCTTTTTCTGTAATTTATTAAAAAAAAAAAACAATTTTGCAATACATAAAGAAAGCTTTTTATTTTCAAATAAAATGCTGTCCATTCAGGAAATAGTCAATGAAAAGCATATCTTTCTATCATTTTAGTTTTCAGGTTTTGTAAATTATGAGTCATTTAAACAGTTTCTAGTTTGAAAAGGCCTCTTATTTTGCTTACATCTTTTCCACCTGTTGGCAGAATTTTTTTTCTGCCTGGCACCATCAAGTAAGTAGGTATATTTATCAAAT
Organism: Sepioteuthis lessoniana; assembly: GCA_963585895.1. Taxonomy (NCBI): domain Eukaryota; kingdom Metazoa; phylum Mollusca; class Cephalopoda; order Myopsida; family Loliginidae; genus Sepioteuthis; species Sepioteuthis lessoniana. Next base: position 163,696,671 of record OY757904.1, on the reverse strand, counting down.
TGACTTTTCAATGGCTCTACTTTTGGAGGAGTCAATAAAAATTAGATGAACTAAATAACTTTGAGAGATCAGCTATATAAATCATGTTGATTAGTACACACAATCAAAATAGCTGGAATCATGAATCTTTTGCCCCAATCTTGCCAATACAATGTGTCAGCCTCTAATAATCATTATCATACCACTAAGAGCATGTTCCTCCATTTTAGAGCCAGTAAAATAGCTTAATTCAGCATAGTACTACTCTGTACCCTTTGTTTTTGTTTTTTGGTTTTTTTTTTAGATATTTCTGTAAATAATTGAAATATTTTTGTCTGTATGAAAATGCATCAAAACATTAAATTGTTAGAGGTGAATATTGCTGCTGCTGCTATCTTGTATAAAATACTGACTTTGCCAACAAAAATGAATAAAACAGCCTGACATTAAGATTAGAATGTTCTTCACTGCTGACTTGTTCTTGTACACAGGCAGTTGTAAAATAATGAAATTGACCCAAAATGTCAAGGGATAGTGTATGACTGAATGCTGAGTCAGGTGTCAGGATTCAACAGGTTAAGTCTTAGATTTTTTTTTTAACCACCTCTCTTGAATGTTGACTAAAAATGTCTTCAGTTGTTAATTTTTTTTTTATTGTTTAAGGTTAATCTAAAGTTTTTTTTTTTTTTGCAAAAAATTTTGTCCAAATTTCTGAGATGAAACTTGTTAATTTTTATTTAGACTATTATCTTCATTGTTATATTCACAATGCTTTGGCTGATTTGTCTTTTGATTCTCTTCTGGTGTTTCATGTCAAACTTGGGATCTCTCATGGAACTTTGAACTGAGCCCATTATTTAATCTGCAGGAGTAGATTGTTCTAATCCCATTAACCACAACCAGGTATAAAAGAGTTAAGCTAAAGTATTCCTCATTATTTACCAGTAGTTTGGATTGAATCTTCAACAGATATTGGCATTTGACTGAAGAAGGTCAAAGGCTGAAACTATTGTGAATATAATAATCCAAATACTCCAAGTGAAAAAAAAAAAGATTATTTTGAATTTTTTCAAATGGGAATACTTCCTGATTTGTTTATTTGGAATTTAGTAACAGGAAAATCAATTAATCTTATGAATTTTATATTTACAAAGAAACATCCTGTTTTAAAACTGATCAAAGGAAAATACAAGTGATAATTATTCAATTTAATGATATTAGAAATTAACAGGAATTGAATCCTTCAATTTTTTTTTCCTCTAGACTTTCTTGATATTTCATTATTGAAACTCTTTTTCAAATTTATTTTGGACCTTTCTAAGAACCACTGAGTGGATATTATAAAACTTGTACAATTTTGAACAGAAACAAAAATTCCATTTAAAGTTTAGATTGAAGTGTTCAGAAAAATGTTTAGTAAACTGACAAAAGGTGAAAAAGATTTCATTTTTATGATTTCATGATAATCAAATTGTTGAGTTAAATTGATTATGCTGTTCTTTTTAGTAAAATGAATCACCACTTGGTGGTGTTATCTCACTGGAAAAAAAAATCTTTTTTAAAAAGTGAACAGCATGAAAAGATATGGATAACTGATTTTTTTTATTTTGATTTTTTTCTTTCTTCACTTGTACAATTTAATGAAAATATTATAATACAGCCAGGTTGGCTGCAGCTGTAGAATATACTGACTGCATCACTGCTGGAGCGTAAGATTTAACCCCCCACCCAATGCTCAATGAGTGTCCTTGATATGACACTAAGCAATCTGACAGTGAGGCTCTAGTAATGCTGGAGCTTTGGGGAATGTGGAGTACTCCTTTATTGCCATTGCTCCTAGGTTCATTCTAACCTGAAATAGTAGCACCTGATAGGGTCCTCCTATCTATGGGTTAAATAGATCTGTTTGACATTTAAACTGAGTGCAAACAAATGACTTCTGCAAAATTGAATTGTTTGAAATAGAACTGTTTGATCATGTAACTATGTGTAAACAAATAACTTCTGCTTAATTGAATTGTTAGTGATACATAGGAATACTTGAAACCATTTAACTGTGTGCAAAAGAATGAGCTTAGGCTTGTTGAAAAACATTATCTACAAAATGTGTTTACAAATCATACATATTTAATATTTGGCATTAAATAACCAACAATGGTTGATATGCCATAAAACCAAATCAGGCTTATAATAATAATAAAAAAAGCTGATAAGAGTTAAAGCAGACCTTTTTTTTTTTTATTTAAGTTCAATCTGGTCAACTTTACACAACTTGTTAGATCAATTTATTCTACTTTTTAGGGTTACATTCTGGTTATCTTTCAAAATCAATTTCACTTCTGAGAGAAATTGATTTTTTTTTATAACTTGTTCACCTAATGTTTTTTTATACCTCAAAAATATGGAATTGCCTTATTATATGTTGATATTTATGGCTTCAAGTAACTAATGATAATAATCCTTAGTAAACAACTAAAGCTTCAAGTAACTATTCTTAGTACGAATCATTTGCAGTTGTATGACATTAAGAATTCCTATTGAATACAAATCATTTTTTAATCAGATTTATTCGACCCAAAGATAGGACTCTAACAGATTCTACCAATCCAGATTATAGTGGACCTGAGAGTAATGGCAATGAAGAAGTAGTCCACTTCCCCACTGATCTCCAGAACTGGAGTCTCACCATCAAATGCAGCTTAATGGTATAGCCAGTACACTTTCTTTTTTTTTTTTTACCTTTTCTGCAAGGGATATAGTCAGTGGATTTTAAGCTTTGTCAACAGACTGGGAGTAGAAATTTAATTTTTTTTCACAATCGACTTTTTTTTTTCTTTTCTTTTTTTAAAAACATTTCATTTTGATTCCGATGTTTGCTGTTTGAATAACTGATATAACTTTTTTTCTGTTCTTGTATTGATAAGTTATTTGTCTAGGGGAGATAATTGATTACATCAGCTTCAAAAAATGTTAGTTAAATTTTGATATTTCCACTTTCAATTCCCAGCCAAAAGTTAAAAACATACTAAAAAGGCTCCTTGACGTTTTTTTACAAAAAAATTACTTTCCTACTTTTCTTTTGTTATCCAATCTGATGAGCTAACAAGAGGATATTTTGTCAAGATATCTGGAGTTGGAATATTTGAAGCATATTTTATTTAATAACCAATTTCTTTGAATTTAGAGATTTTTTTTTTTTTTTTTTTTTTTACCTGGAAGAGTCAATGATTCAAACAAGTTATGAAAAGAAATGCAGCAAAGACACAATCTCTAAATTGTAAATGAAAAGATACGGGCATAAAGTAGTTTGAACATAAAGTTATTTTGATTGTTTATTGCATATACAACTATTATGTATCGTTTCTTTTTTTTACCTCCTATTAGAGTAAAATATCTGTTTGATCCCTTGTACATTTGAAGTGAAATCATATTCTGACCAAGAAGCCTATATTAAATGGGTAAAAATTAGAAAGAAAGGTAGGGGATAAGAAAACAAGGGTGGATGGTTATTGAAGCAGTGAGTGAAAAATTGAAAAACAAGTATGGATTGAAAGACAAAAATTGTGATTTATACAAGTTCTTAGATAAAGCCAAAGAAAAATAAGAGACGATGCATTAAAAATATTGATGCATTCTTTTTTTTTTTTCTTTAAGAGTATGTCCGACATAAAATTTCTATAAAAGCATGGATGAGTGATGAAAATAAAAAGCAGCAGGAGATAATGAATAATCCTCCTGGTCCGACAAGCTGAGGAAATGTCCAGTTTGGAAAATGAATAATCCTCCTGGTCCGACAAACTGAGGAAATGTCCAGTTTGGAAAATGAATAATCCCCCTGGTCCGACAAACTGAGGAAATGTCCAGTTTGGAAAATGAATAATCCCCCTGGTCCGACAAACTGAGGAAATGTCCAGTTTGGAAAATGAATAATCCTCCTGGTCCAACAAACTGGGGAAATGTCCAGTTTGGAAAATGAATAATCCCCCTGGTCCGACAAATTGAGGAAATGTCCAGTTTGGAAAATGAAGAATCCTCCTGGTCCAACAAGCTGAGGAAATATCCAGTTTGGAAAATGAAGATAAGGAAAGAAGAAAAGATCATCAAATCATACTTACAGCATGGAGTTCTCTGACTCTCTCTCACAATCCATCCCTATCATCTATCAGTCTTGGCAGATTTTCTAGGCTGCATCTTGGTGTCCCCACAAAGCTGATGTATTTAAGTTTTTGCTGGTCAGTAAATACTGGCAAATCCTTGTGCAGGAGTCCATAAGAAAGCATCATTTATGAGACAACTTGCTTCTTCAGCAGTGCCCTGCATTTTTGTTCATCTAATTTGAATGGTTTGTGAGATGAGAGGCAAGTGATCATACAGCTGTTTTGGAAGATGCTGCTTCCAGAATTAGTTCAAGACAGCATGCAGCATTCCTGTGTAGTTCCCATTTAGCTTTTTCTCATGGAGTTTTGTTAATTTCTGTGTGGTACGTCTATATAGTAGTATGAACACAGCTTGGGCTGGTGTATTTGCAAAAAGGATTAGGTCTTCTGCATAGTCTGCATTTGTCATAGTTTCTGCAAGATATTGTCTGCTTCTTTATTTGATATGAATTTATTTTCTTTTAAGATGGATTGATATGCACACCCTCTTATCTATTATTTCTTCTTAGAAATTTTAATGAAATTCTTCAAATTACTCAAATTATTTCACACCCATTTCAAAAACAGAAAATTAAAACTAAAAACTTGAAGTAAAAAGATTTTTTTCAGTCTTTGAAATTCTTTTTGCCAATTTGTGGAGCAAAGTTGATACATTTTTGAAAATTAATTAAAAAAGATAATGTCTATAAGATTAAAATTACCATCAAATGTTTTTATTTTATTATGAAGAAAAAGAAGTTTTATTTGTATCAAAGTTTAAAAAGATGATGGAAAAATGTCCAAACAACAGCCCTATTTTTATACGTTATATATATACATATATATCAGTAATATCCTGTGGGTGTCCAAAGACCATGGGTGTGGATTATTCATGTATAGAATATATGAGGTATTTCATATAAATCTATGGGAGTGCTTGATGTATGGCTATTATATATTGCTTTTCAGGTTTATATAATAAAACTCCCATTCAGAGTGTATACAATGTAACAGGAAGAAAACTCAAACTTGGTTAAATTGTCATTATAAATTTATTTTGGTGAAGAATATAATCTTCATCTCATCAGATGACTTACATGCTTAATTTGATGGTGAAAAACGGCAAATATGGATTAGAGTGTGTGTGTATATATATATATATATATATATATATATATACAAAAATTTTCAGGCGAAAAGGAAAAGGAGTTAAAACAATAAAATATTAAAAGAATTAAGAATGCAGAAAAAGGGTGTTGTGGTAATTGACGCATCCTAATTTGAACATTAAGTTTTTCATAGCAGGTGGAATTTTTGACAAAAAAAAAGATAATAATTTAGTTTGCAAGCTTACACTATTAAAAAAATTCCACCTACTACGAAAAACCTAATTCTTAATTCTTTTAAAACTTGGTTTTAACTCCTTTTCCTTTTCACCTGAAAATTTAAAAAAAAATTATATATATATATATATATATATATATATATATATATATATATATATATATATATATATATATATATATTAACCATCTTCAGATCAATAATTCTTTTAGTTTTATAAATTTCTTTTAGTTTTATAAATTTCTTTTAATTCATAAATTTCATCCTCTTTGTGTGGACATAATCCTTATTGTGGCATTTGATTTTGAAGCAATCACAGTTGATTTTATTTATTTTTTATTCAACTGACTTTTGGGTTAATTGTATTTTGTTGAAACTGCAGTTCACCCACAGATTTATTTTTGATTTTGCTGGGTCCAAAGAAAATTTTTATTTCTTTAAATATCTACAAGATATTTTGATATTGTAATAAACATAACAAGAAAATATTTTTAGATTAATTCTAAAGTTGGAGCGTATAATATCCATGTACAAGGTATCTTCAAAAAGTATTGAGACTGGAGCTGTATTTACCAAGACAGAAATGAAAACTGAATGAAACATTAATTTTCTTTAAAAAATCCCTCATTATTCAGTACACTTGCTCCAGCAGGTTTTCCAGTGGTCGAAGCACCTCCAAAACTCCACTTTTGATATGGTGTAAAGCTGCATTATTGTATTCTTTTTATGCCCTCCACATCCTCAATTTTCTTATCCTAGAGATGATTTTTCAGTTTTGGAAACAAGAAAAAATTGTACAAGGCTAGATCTGATGAATATGGTGAATGTTGCACTTACACAATCCTGTGTTTCACCAAAACCTGTTGGTTAATGTATGCAGTTGTATTGTCACTGTGAATCTGCCATTGACCTGTGAATCTGCCATGTTGGACCATTTATGATGCATAGCATAATAGAAAGACAATGCCAAACTTCAAAGGAATATTGTTTGCTGACTTTTTGATCTTTATAGTGAACTACAGTCTCTTTATCAAAAAAAACCCCCCAAAAACAGACTGTCTTGCTCTTTAGTTTTGTTACTCACAAAGACTTTCACAGAGATGATTGAGTTTTAGTTTCAGGATTGTAGCAGCCGTATACCAACAATTCATCACTTGTTATGATGATTTTTTTTTTAAAAGTCTGTATCTATGTACAGAAACAAAATCACTAGACATGGTATTCTGAATCTCCCTCTGCCCTAACATTTGATGGTTTGATATGACCCCACAGAAATGCCCACCTGATCATAAAGTTTTCTGAGAGTCTATCTTGGATTTGCAGTAACCAGACTCTGTACCTTCTCAACTATTTCCGAATTTTTATCAATGAAAGGCTTTCACTTTTAATTATTGTTCTCTCTTCCTTGAAGTGGTGATGACATTCAAAAATCCTTGCACAGTTTGTATTTATAAACTGATTTCAGAATCTGTTTTGCTCAGTTTTTGGTAAAATTTAATGCATTCAGTATTTTCTGCCATGAAAAAAATGTGACATGCTAAAAATTTTTTTAAATTAGATGAAGACATACATAGCTAAGCAACTTTATAAAGTAATTCTTTCTCGACCGTTCATTACCAATTTGAAAAAAAAGATTATAAAGACAGTCTTAATGCTTGTTGAACACATTTCATTAAACATGTCTTATTTGTATATAAAACACAATATTACTTTATATGTACAGTAATATCCTGCTTTATATCATTTCAGTTTTACATAACATTTATAGTGTAAATTTTGGTTCAGCAAATGATATTACGTCTGTAACATCACTTGGCAACATCACCTACATCATAATAAAAGGATGGGAAATGAATAAATTTTTACTTAGGAAAAATAGTTAAAATAAATAAAATATATAAGAATTAACAAAAGATAAAATAAAAAGAATTTAAAATTAAAAGCATTAAAAAAGTAGATACAGTAAAATATTTAATGTCTCTGCAGAAGAGACCAAGTTTAAGGGAAATAACATGATTTTATAAATTTTATTCTAAAGAAATTAAGACTAAAATATTCATTAAGTTCTTTAATGTCTTAACAAGACTTAAATTCTTCCATGTGCAGTTTACATTAATTGTAAAGGTGTTTGTCAATATATTTAAGGCATTTTTTAAAGGCTAAACCACAAGATAAATAACAATTTTATTGTGTTCATTATCCTTTAAAAAATAACTAAAATGTATTTTTAGTGTTCTTTAAAGCTTAACAATAGTTATATTCTTTTGTAAGTTCTTTCTGTCTGTCTTCTGGTATTTGTTCTCATCTTAAGTCATTTCATCCAATTTATGTTAAAGCTGAGTTACGTCATAGCTTTTCAAATTAATGACATAGGGTGGGTTATGACCATATATTTTTCAGTCATGCAACTTGTTCTCACTCCAGAATAATGTGAAATTCTGTTGTGATCGTAACAAAAGCCATTATAGAAATGTAAATATATTAGCAATTTTTTTTTAATAAGAAATAACTAGGTAGACTACACTACTTAAACTGGCTTTTGCCTTTCCATACTTCTATGCTTCAGTCTTCTCTGTGTCAGCGTGTTCTTTCTTCTTACTTTCTTTTAAAACTTTATTTTGTTCAAATAACTTGAAAATATTTCAGTTGACTGATTCTCCTTCATCCTTTATGTGCCAACTTCTTGGATGCTATCATCTTGAATCCATTGACAAGTAAAAGTGAAAATTTACTTTCACTTCCCATGAGAGTAGAATATGATACACAATCAGTTTAACTTGGAGGTGGACCACATATTTTCTTGTAATCAAGGACAAAGATTACCAATCCCTGCAACCTGAGTAAGGAAGACATTAGACTACTCTGACCCTCTTTTTATTGTTACAATGAGCTGGTACTGCCCCTGGGCTAGAGCCTCCAGGATCGGGCTCATCTCATTTGGGATATGTTAAGCTGAAAGATGAGAGCACAACTGAGGAGGAACAGACACTACATTTTGATCTCTGTCATGGAAAACAACACTCAGATCCTATATTTAGCTATATACCTTCAGATGTTATCTTTGACGCTTTGTCTTCTTAATGAGGGTCCCATGTTTGTATTTATCAAAATTGGCCCTAGCTATAATGGCTACTGCTATGCAAACATCAAGTAAACCTGACCCTCTCCACCTTTGTAGGTGCTAACAAAGTGCTAGAATCCCTGGAACTAGATTTGCCTTTTTCTTTGCTATGTTTTGTCTGAAGAAAAGAATGTTGTGCGAGATCCTATCCAAAAGAAAGAAGATTGTAAGAAGAACAGATACTACAGTCAAATTCCAGCCAAATTGTAGAGAGTTACTCTGGTTATTAGCAGAGGACTGGAGAAAGACATTTTGATCCTAAGAAAGAAGAAATGCTGATTCAGATATAAATAATCCCATCATTTTTTATGTTAGTGATTATCTACATTATGGAGTGTGGATACAGAGTAGACTGGAGGCAAACGTGTTCAATGCCTGTCATAAACTGACTGACATTAAACAGTTTACTTTCAATCTACTCTGCAAGAAAGACGAGAAATATTTTGGTACGCAAGTTCATGTTTGCTGATGACACTGCCTTCATTGCACATAGCCACCAAGATGTACAAGAAATAACCACTCATTTCTTGAAATCTTCAAAAGGTATTTGGGCTGAAAATTAACCTTAAGAAATCTGAGCTTATGTACATGACATTGGCCAAGATATACAGTTAGAGGCCAGCTATTGACTCAAGTAAACAAATTTAAATACCTAGGTTCCTCACTCACCACCAACAACAGACTAGATGTGAAACTAGACACCCAAATGTCAAATCCTTTAAAAGGTCTTTTCCTATGGAAGTGAGTCTGGCTCAAAAAGGACCTCTCCATAAATCTTGCTCAATAAGGACCTCTCTAAATGTGCTGTGTTTTGTGCTATAGTCTTTCAGTCCTCTTGTATGGTATAGAAATGAGGACGGTATAAAATGGAAGCCAAAAGACATATATAATATGTTATTTATGCAAAATACTAAAAATCAAGTGGTGGGCAGTATATTCCAAGTAAATTCATCCTGGAGAAATGTCAAGTCCCTGGCATGTATGATATAATGATCCAACACACCCTAAGATAGGCTGGCTTAATGGAACAGACTAGTGGATGGTAGACCAACAAAATTGATCTTAGAGGCTGACAAATGGAATAGACTTGAGGGACTACAGACTGCTATAACAGATCCTGTATTTTCAACTTACAAAAGGATCATGTAAAATAGGTAAACCAAAACTCAGGCATAAGGACATGATCAAATGAAACCTGGGCGGTGGGGTGGGGGTTCATAAATATTCCTATATACTAGTGGTATTACTTGTCAAAAATAAAAACAGCTGTAGGAGAAAAAAAATCAGGAGATTATCTTTGGATAAGATGGAAAGTGAATCCAATTTTGAAATTCCTAGTTGATTATTTTCCTTTTTGGAACTAATTTTCAAACTAATCTTTCTGTAAGTTTTAATATTAAGTAACAACTGAAAAGAATGCAAAACTTTAAATGCACAAAAAAGAAAAAAAAAAAAAAAAATGGATGAATGTCATTGATTCGTTTTCATTATTCAAACTAAAACGGAAAACAAAAATTTTTATTTACTTGTCCTCATCTTTGTTATATTCACAAAGTTTCAGCTGTTGTCGCCTGTAACCATCTTCAGATGCAGTTGTTGGAAACTGGGAACATCAAGATAGACTCTTCTCATTCTGCTGCTTTAAATATCTGATATCACTTCACCTCTGTTATTTTTCCCCGAGTAACATTTTTTTTTCTTACTGAACTTGTGTTCAGAGATTGAACTCACAAATTCCAGGTAGACTCTTACTAGAAGCTCTTTATCAACATTTTATCCTTCCACTTGACAATTCAGAAACCATTTTTAAAGCCTTAAACCTAATGTCATTCTATTCGTCTTCAAACAGATGGTTTTTTTTCTCTCTCTCTCTCTCTCTCTCTTAACATGACAAAAGAAGGCTGGACTGATACTACCTGAATTCAGAGACGAGAATTAAGATAATGTTGAGACAGTTTTTCTTCTAGAGTTTGTATTTGCTTATGATGTCTCAGTCCAGCACATTAGCCACTCTGCCCTCGGGACTTCTTCACGCTGGAATTTACTCTTTGAATTTGGTGTTATTTAATTATAACCAAATTATCTGAAAATGAATTCTACATAGAAAACTACCTTATATGAAATTAAAGCTCAAGTATTTCCTTTTTCTCATCTGAGAATTAAATATTTTTCAAATCTTATTTTAGATTTGTTGATATCAGTGTTGCATTATGGATTGCTTGCTGTCACCTGTTCCTGGAGAGATTTCCGAAGCCATGAATCATTCCTAATAACAGTCATTAATTTTATATCATGATGGAGAGAAGCAGACAAACATCATTACCCCCCCACACACACACATCACCTTATTACGCTTTTCAAACCAACTGATGATTTCAGTTTATATCATAATTAGTTGGCTCCCTGTTCACCTCTTGAAAAACGAGGGAAAAAATTTCTATCAATCGCAAACTTCACCAAGAATTATACTCTTGGAAGCAGACTGGTCTGTAAGATTGACTGCTTGGGTGGTAAAGCTAAAACTGAAACCATCTCTGGTTTCTCTGATATAGGAACACTCACAATCTTTTTGGCAGTTTCATTCTTGTTCTCATCACAAGATTCCCTCTAAAATGATTCATATCTAAAAGATGTAGGAGGGTTAGCTGAAAAGTTCATATGATGTCATATCTGCTTTTGATGACTTAACCAATAGGATCCAAGCACTGCAACATTGATGGAAGAAGTGTGGAGACTATTTTGCTAAGTAAACCTCATTCTATACAAGCAGTTTGGTCTGCCTATAAACTTTTCAGTTGACATTCATACCAGTGATGCTTTGCATATATAATTTGAAACATGAATTTTAGTTTTTTATGCAGATTTTATATTTGTTTATGCTGATAGTTATGTTGCTGACCTTAACAAGGTTGGTACCTAAAACATAAATCATAACTATGGTCAAAATTTTTTTTCTTTTAATTCTAAACATATTGCAATAATTTAAATATATTCTTTATAGTCACCATAAAATAGCATAAATTTGGTCATTAAAAATATTTTTT
>OY757904.1:163417212-163684847 GCA_963585895.1 Sepioteuthis lessoniana | reverse complement strand
ATATGGAAATTATAAATTTTCCTTCTCCCATGAGCATCAAAAAAATCAAACTGCTCTATCAAAACATTATTGGGGATTAAAAGTTAAAGGGTTAACCCCTGACATACAATGGTCCATATTGAAAAGATCTAGTACCCCAAAATCTTTTGATAGTAGGTGCAACCTGTGTCTTGAAGAAAAAATCCACATTTTGCTTTTTCCCCCGCGAGCCAAAAAATTATTAAATAAGAGAAATGAACTAATAGCTAGGTGTAGATGTAGGGCTAAATTTAAAACTATAAATATTCAACCAAATTTTTTTATAAAAACAGTTAATTTTGAGAATAAATAAAATAAATTGTTAGATAGAAAATTGTGAAAAAGCATATAATACATACGTACTATGCATAAAAAGTGGAACTGATTAATGCTTTCTAAATATTTTTGAAATGTTAAAATATAGTAAATAAATTAAATACTTTTTTTTGTTTTAATATATCTATTACTGTATCTTTACGTGAAGTTATTATTTAAAGTTTAAATCTAATTCAATAAAAAATCTGTAATTTAGGTCTAAATATAATTAAAAAATTATTAATTAAAGAAAATTTAAAAAACAATTTTACTACATTGCTAACCGAAATTTAAATTTAAAACAGAAGTGGGCTTAATGAAGAGGTAACTCTTCACCCTTCTTCTATCCCCTCCCACTCTAATGTGTCTATTCTAGTTTTTTTTTATCAAAGATCTGAAGAAGTCCTGTTAATTTTTTCATGTTTTTGGAAATTTCAAATATGCGTAACAGGATTGAAATAAATTTATAATCCTATGTGACCGGTTTCGTTGTTTTTTCTTAAAGTATATATATATAACTTAAATCGCGAGTTGGAAATCTACTAAAGTTTCACCTTAACGGATCAGGAAGTCTAAAACCGACCAATGCTAAAGGAGAAAATGCTGTTTTTTATATTCACCAAAAACCCACCTAGCTTAAAATTTACATAAAAAAATTTAAAAAAAAAATAAATGAATAAAATAAAATAAATAAAAAAACCTTACTTTTATTAAAAACCCTCAGTTATAAATACTCCGAAACCGATCCCTAATTATAGAACAACCACGCCCTTTTGTGTCCTACAACTATTTAACACCTCCAACCTTTGGTTTAACATATCCCTACTTTTACAAGACGCTATTGCTAATTTTTCCTCCATGCAAAGCAAACAATCCCTATCCCCAGTCCTATATTTACGACATTTCTTTATTACTTCCCATTTCAGTATCGGATCTATTCCTTTTTTATCCTTGACCTCCCACACAACTAGATAACGTGGTACTATGCCTATACTTCTCGTGGGAGAAACTCGTTTTATGGTTATAGTAGTCTTAAATTCCCCTTGTGTCGACCCAAAATATACCTTTTTATTTCTATCATTACCAGGAACACTATATAATTCCACTTTATACACCACACATTCTTGTTTACGTTTGCCTTCAAGCGGGCATCTAACCTTATCCCTACAATTACATTTAGCAATCACCTTATTTTTCTCTTTACTTAGTTTAGCTATATTACTCTTATTTATTATGCCATTGATGTTGGGCATGCAACTATAACTTAATTTAACACAATTCTTATTAAATATCTTATGTAACGGGTTCTCACGGGGCAATTTCTTTTTAACAACTTAATTCTTTCCCTAAGTTATTGACTACCTCCATGTTATAGGGGGGATTAAACCATAAGATTTTTCTAGGTCTATTTCTCCTTTTTTGCATATTACCTTCCCCCCTATTCCAATATTCTAATTTGATCCTATATCCATCATTCTTCAATGCCTCCTCATATTCCTGCTTGCTTCGTTCAAAAATTTTCTTATTGGAGGAGTTATTTGATAACCTATGCTCTATTCCCTTAGGTACATGTTTAAATACCTGTATTGAGTGATTGGATCCCCTGTTCACATAACATAGATCCTGGTTCCTTTTTCTAAATGGAGATACAGTTCCATTATATAGGTTTAAGATAATTGGCAATTTTTAGGTCTGTCTGTATATCTAACCTAAATCCAAACTCACCAAACAGCTTATGCAATCTTTTTCTAATACCATCACATTTTTTCGGTGTGCTTTTATCCACGATAATCAAACCATCATCCTGATAAAGTCCGTGGCTACTTGGGTCCATAATCTTATTAATGCTATACAATAATACACACCCCACGAGCTCACAAATTTCGGCCCCATCATATGCCCCTATTAGCGTGTTGAAATTTCCACCCTCCCTTTTTTTTTTATCCATATACTATCTTCATAGTATAGCAATGTTTTACGGCAATGCTTAATTATCTCCACCTTGTCTAAAAGGTATCTACATATATTCCTTAGCCAAATCTAACGCTCTATCTAATGTCCTTTCGGTTATCAATGGGTAAAATTCCCTAATATCATATTTGATAAAGGAACACCTATCATTCTTATCGTATTCCTCAAACCACTTAATACAATCTTTTGTGCTTTGCCATTGGTTAATATTTAATGCTAGCCTAAGCAAAGCACATATGTCTTGGATGATTGTTTTGGCCGGGTTAATAAGCCTACATTCAGGATTAGTCCTGAAATCACTTGTGGTCCTTGATCGTAATGAAACAATTGTATTTTTCCACTATCTACAATACCTAATCTATGCGCCAACATTTTTGCCTCGCTGTTCAGCTCCTTTTCGAGATCTGGTGGTGCTTTCTTATGTTTAACCACCTCTTTAAACATCATTTGCTTATATTTTCCCTTTTCTATTTCGTACAAATTGCCCGACTTATCTGACTTTACAAATATGCTGTCGGACTCCTTAATTCTCATACATTTTCTGCTGAATATTATTGCGCATTTTCCTAAACTTTATCTCCTTAACCATCCCTATCATTTCAGCCTCAAACTTGTCCATCTCTTTAATGGGGGGGGGGTCCTAGTTCTAAACCCATATTTCTCCCGTCCCTCTTCAGTACAGTCAATCTCATTGAGAAAAAAATATGCCTTCCACCTCATATTTTTTATAAAAGATTCTATCCTTCTCAACAGAACTAACTTATACTGATGCCTATCAGGTATTGGTATATTTTTATATGAATAATTTATATTCGCCTTCTTCATAGTAACAGGAGCAAAGAAAGTTCTCAATGGTAAACACCAGAGCTTATATATATATATATATATATATATATATATATATATATATATATATATATGTGTGTGTGTGAATGAATTTACAATAGTGTGTGTTATGATGTATATAGCTCCGTAAAACACGGATACGAAACGGCCCCATGAAAGTGAGGCCGGCTCTGTAGGTTTAGCTCCCTTGGATATAAATAAACAGACTCCCTTACTAGATAGCTTGTGTGTTCACGTGTTATTTATTATCGCTCGCCATTGGCACCAGAACAGTGTGTATGTGCAGAGTATGCAATGGGTAAACTGTCACCATTTTAGATATTTTTTTCCCATGCACTTTAGTTGTTTCAGGTTGTCTATTGTGCAGCAAACTAGAGTCAGTTTGGCACTCAGTGAAAAAAAAAAAAGCAGCAGCATCATGACACAATTCACTACAGAAATTTAGAAATGGCATGCTGTACTGCTTGGCATTCATACCAGAATCTACAATATGACGATTTCAGAATGTTCTGAGGTCACATTCACAAAATCCAAACACCCAGTCCATATCATGGTGATGTTATGGTTCCGTTTATCTTCCCATATGGCCTCAGACTCAACATGGAAGCCTACCTTAAGTGCCTGGAGGAGAGTGCTGCCCTGGACCAAGAGGGTGGCAACAAGAAAATTTCTCCAACCATATTACCTCCAACATTTGGTTGCCTAACTCCGTGTTGCAATTCCCTTCTTTGTGTGGAGCATGGTTGAGCAAGAGACTAACAGGGTTCCTTGCAATATTAAAGATGAACTGAAGGCAAGGATAATGGCAGTGTTTACCAATTTAAACAAGGAAAGGTTTGTTAGATTCCAAAGTCTTCTCTGGAGGCCATGATGATTTCTTTGAATAAACCTAATCTGTGATATTTCAAGATATTTCAGATTAGTATATCTGATAAAGGGAGATGTCAGTGTTATTTTCATATCAGTTAGATGGCACATTCATGAAAACCAAATACCCAATCCACATAATGGTGTTTGGGGTGGTCACAGTGGATACAAGGTTTCTGTTACCTGTCAACTCAGCTCACTGAATATCCACTTAAGTTTGAACTTTCTTTACTCATGTGATTAAAAACAAAATGATTAAATTTATGTGTATCTAATGGAACAACTGAAGTATGGATGAAGAAAGAATAACCCACAAATGACAAAAGTATATTCCTCATTAAAACTGTCATATAATGGACAACAACACTTTTATAATATTATACGAGAAGAACAACAGTTTAGGATTTTTTTAAATCATTTATTTTGTTTAAAAATGTTTGAAAAAACTGACTCAGTAATTGTCAGGGTTCACTTAGGTGTTGGAAACAAATCTATTAAGCTACCAATTAGGAGTGGTTAGTTAGGCATCAACAGTAGCCATGTAGTGAATAAGATCAATGACCCTGCAGCTGTAACCAAATTCATTGTCATACCTTGAAAGAAAAGAAATGAGTAAATCAACAAAATGAAACCTTTTTAAAGTAAAACAAAATATTGTAACAATTAAGTGATTAGTATACAACATATGCTAAAAAACAAAAAATCTTGTTAAATAATTTCTATCTCAGAGGCCCAGTAAAATATTAAGGAAGATAATTTAGAAATGCATTGCAGATATTGGTTTTTTTAGTAAAAGCAGTTAGACTATTAATAGGTTTATCCTTGATAAAGCTTCCTTTCCAACAAGGAAAAAAAAAATGCTCATTTTCAGTGGAAACAATTGAATTGAGAGTACATAATACGTATATATCTGGACATGGCATTTCATGTAACTTAACCATAAAAGATAAAGCATTGCTTTTCTTATTGATTAATGAAAATAAAAGAAAAGAAAGTATACCAACTACAAAAAGGTGTTGAGAAAATTAGTGAAACATGTTAAAAATAGAAGACAAAATTACTAAAATTAAGATGGTTGAGAATTTCTTTAATTTATCTACATCTAATGTTAATGAAAAAAATTGCTATATGATAAAATTTTATGTGTTTTTCTACAAATAGTTGAATAATAAGTATTTTCAATTTAGGAAAATCCATCATTGAGTACATTGCATTCTGAATATAAAATAAATGTATTATTCAGTATTAAGGGATGTTAATGTGAAAGTGTCTTTCACAGTGTTTATTAATTACTTACCAAGAGACAACTTTAACAAATGTAGGACTGATCTGAATGCCAGCAGTAGCATCAAAGATACTGCTTCTATCATCAGTCATAAAATCTGTTGAGACAACTGCATCCTCTGTATAACCAAGAACTCCTTTCATCTCATTTTCAGATGCATTTTTCATAGCTTTCTTGATTTCTTCATAAGAAGTCTGGAAATAAATCATAGATATTAGAATTACTGAAAACAAAACAACCCCCATATTAAAAAATTTAGAAAGTTTAAAATCATTAAAAAGTATTAAAGTTGTTAAATATCTCACTGCAAATAACTTGAAGACAGCCTCAAATGAATATCAACATGTCCAAAATAAGAATTGAAAAACAAAGTAAATATGAATTTTATTTTGACTTAGTGATTATAAAAATTTTCTGGAAAAAAGATTTAGATATAAAATTTCTTGACTTAATCAAAATATTGAAAAAATATCACGCACATCTTTTTACAAGAAAATATTATCCACATTTATTCATAAGTGACTTGAAGTGTTTAAGAAACAAACAAAAATGATACTTATTTTGAACTTAAATCCAAAATGTAAAATTTTCTGATTTTATCAGATAAACCCAATTAGAATAATTTGAAAAATTCATTTTTGGTATATTTTGCATTTGCTGTTTGTACAAATTTACATTGAAATAATTCTATTTCAAAAGAAAAATCTGTTCACCGAGTCCAAATGTTTAAGAGAGAAATTAAGTATCTTCTTACACCAATCCTTGAAAGGAAGATTAATTCTTTCCTTCTTAAATCAAGTAAAGCAAAAATACATAAAAAAAATTTTAAAAAAGTGTCAAACTTACTTCTTTTTGCAGTCTGCAAGTCAGATCAACAACAGACACATCAGGAGTGGGAACCCTGAAAGCCATGCCAGTCAATTTACTGCAAATAAAAGAAACAATGATTTCATTCATGCACCAAAAAATCTTCTATCGTGTTTTTTTTTAATTTATTTTTTTTTTTAAGTAGTGGGAATTAATCTCTTATACATTAAATACAGTTAAATTATTTTGTTAAAAACTTTGATCATTATATTTTAACTTTCTTGCTTGTAATGATAATATGATAAAAACTTGCCAGATAGGTTAAGAATATTTTGAACTTTAAGAAATCGTTATAGAATTCAAGTGTCACTTATGTAATATTTTTCTATTACTGATTTTGGCCAAATCAGTTTTTGCATGTCTTTTTTAGATTTGATACCTTATGCAGAATTTGGTTTTTGGGTTGTTAAGAACAGATTAATATCTACATTACCCATTAAGTTCAGGAATAACTTTTCCAACAGCCTTAGCAGCACCAGTTGATGAAGGGATGATGTTTGTTCCAGCAGTCCTACCACCACGCCAATCCTGCAGGGTGGGAAAGAAAAAAAGAAATGCAAATATTTTTACTTTCAAAGAATTAAAATCAAAGTTTTATTTTCATTTTATCAATCTTTGATTAATTTTAATTCTGTTAATTATATATAGGATTTTTTTAAAAAATAAAAAGATATAAATAAATAAATAAAATATATATACACACACTTAAAACTGTCTGCAAAATCCCCTTTTAAGATCACCAATTGTCTCATCAAGTTCTCCTTAATCTTATTCATGGTTCAAAATTCTGTTCAACAGTAATTTTAGTTTTCAGAAAAGTTAGAAATGATAGGAAAGTAAATCTAGATTGCAAGAAAAGTGGGTGGGTGATAGATCCGAGTCATGCTTATGTTTTGCCAAAATACTCTGTATAAGACATGAATCATCTACTCATTTGGTTAATGTAAATATCACTCAATGGAAAAAAGTTCTGATTTGATGGGGGTAGTAAACTTTTGACTGGTTATCAAGTTAAATCAATGTTATGGAAATGCTTTTTTGGAGATTCAAGATGGTTGAATGTACTCTGGACCAACCTTTTATAATTTTTTTTTTTTTATAACTATTCAATAATTCTGATGTGAAAAAACCCAGATGATACAATTTGCAATTAAAAAAACAAAAAACTGAAAACACTACTTGAAAATAATCAACCAATAATGCATGCATAGCCAAAAGAAAAAAAACATCAAGAGAATTCCTTAAGCTAAACATAAATGCCAACAGAGTCAGGAAAAAGAAACTAAATGAGAGAGAGAGAGAGAGAGTTGATTATAAAAAAAAAAACCACTATGGAAACAAAAGGGAGTAACAATATGAAAAAATTTGCTGTTGTTGGTTTGCTTAGTATCAATTCACTTTAAAACTTACTTTGGCACTGATGCCATCAACACACTTTTGTGTAGCAGTGTAGGCATGGACAGTGGTCATAAGTCCTTCAATAATGCCAAACTTTTCATGGAGAACTTTGGCCACAGGAGCAAGGCAGTTGGTGGTGCAAGAAGCATTGCTAATAAGAAATGCAAAGAAAAAACGTAAATATATCAAAACAAAATAATGGAGATAAATATTCTGTAATTCAGGTTGAACTAAGGGAGATAAATACCACTCGCTTCAGAGAACGAAATGTAATAAAAGCTAAAAATTTATTCTATATTTCAATAAAAATATCCAAATAGTATTAAAATGCTTTGTTTCTCAGATCAGTTTATTTATCTTAAATGATTTTTTTTTTAATTGTTTGGTAAAATTTTGCAGGAGTGACTTATAAATATTAAACCATTTACTTAGGAAGATTTTTCTATTGTTTGAAGTCAGGATTTATTTCAAAATCAAACTCAACTGGATTTATTAAAATTTAACAAAAATAAACGTGTATTCTAGGAGAGTTTATTTGGATAAAAAAAAAAAAAAAAAAAAAAAAGTTATATTAAAAACTACAACACAAAATTGTAGAACCATTGTATATTATACATGTAGATACATGAAATTCTGAAAATTGATAAAGTCAAATCACAGTAGAAAAAGAAAAAGCCCTAAAATACATTTTTCTGCTATTGTTTCCGAATATTACTTACCTGACAACCTTGAGGTCTTTTGTATACTTCTGATGGTTTACACCCACAACAAACATTGGGGCATCAGCAGATGGGGCAGAGATCACAACCTTCTTGGCACCGCCTTTGAAGTGAGCCTGAGTAGGAAAGAAAAAAAAATCTTAGAATGTTAAAAACTTTTTTTATTCAAGAAGCAATCGTTCTCAAAGCAGACTTGTCATGATTACTTAATCTGTTATTTCTTTACAAATATCAGTGAAGAATTTGAGAACAAAATTGATTAGTTCTTTATTGGTGATTCTATCACTAAAAGTTAAAATACTAGTGAATTTTTTTAAATGAAATTTTACATGTGAATTTATTAGAATATTGAAAAAAGACTTGTTAACTGGCAAACAATTTTTGCACTTTCACAAATATATTTTGTTTTATTCTGTATTATTTTTAATGGCTTTGTTAAAAATTGAACCTGATAGTGTCACGCGATATCCCACTGGGAGGAGGGAGATAAAATTACTACTCCTCCTATTTGAATTGACAGTATCAAGCCGTCAAAAAAGTGACCGTTAAGGAGGAATGTAGGTCACACAGGGGAGACCAGATGTTGGTACTTAGTAACCTCAGGTCGCTGGACACCAAGGGGGAGAAGAGAGAAGCCAAATGATTGGCTGGGACCTCAAAACGGAAGTGGGGACCCCTTCCCCTCAGTGGAAGTAAATAGGAAGAAAGGCAGTTTTTGAGCAGGGTCCGTAGCGGGCAGACGAACCATAGCCATTCTACTCCGGGTTGAAGACAAAAGAATACCGAGACATGAGGGACCCGAGTTCTTTAAGCCAGTATTAAAAAAACAGAACAAAGTCTTGTAGCCCATGAAAGAAGAAAGATTCTCCAGTGGAACCCCGTCGAAAAATAAGATAAGTAACTTTGGGGCCATTTTCCTTTATACCCAAATTTTGTATACCACTCTCTCTCTCTCAATTTGAAGAAAAACAGAAGTCAAGAAAAGACATTTATATTCATGGACTGTCCAATTATTATATGTTTTGACACTTTGAAAGTGTATATAACTGTAGTAAAGGAATTCATGTATTTTTATGTTACCATGTGGTCTATGTTGTTCTTTGCCATTCTACTACGAATTTGTTGTTGTCACATTTCCTTTTTAGCTTCTATTCGCCTTATATTATCTTGCTTAGAATTGTCCTATTAATTCCTTTAAAATATCACACGGGAAACCGGAGTTGCCGACTACTACAATATAATATTATTACGACTAAAACCTATAGGCTCATATCTTCTGTTTGTCTAGGGGGAAGAAGTTTAGCGGCCTGGTGGGTGTGTGGATAGTGTGAAATTTGGAACCCCTTGCCAGCGGCGGTCAGTCTGGCTCTAAATTGATCCCTCACGTAATATGCCAGGTCTTATATGCCTGAGAGAAAAACTGAACGAGGACTTATTCTATAGGGGATCAAGTGTCAACCTGCCCCGTCTTCACACGTGCGAAAATAAAGTCCCGCTTTGGGATTTCTAGTCAATTTGCCATCACAATAGAATAAAAAATTATTCAAATTTTTCTAAATTTCTAAATCCAATAGTGCAATAAAATGAGAGAGAGAGACAGAGAGAGAGAGAGAGAGAGAGAGAGAGAGAGAGAGAGAGAGAGACTTTCCACAAAAATCACAAGTTTCATATCCATCATTTTGTACATACTAATGTTTGATTTATGATCAAGTTTGACATTTTGGACAAAATCTTTTATTCATGTAACCATCCCGATTTAACTATCAAAATATTTTCACCTTGCATAATTTTAACAAATTGTATATTCCATCTAAATTTTTTTCAGTACTTTGAACAGATACCCTGATAAGGAGTGTTGTATCAAGAGAAACAAATAAAACACACTGAAGGTGACAAGTAAGAATTTTCATTTCCTTTCTTCATTCCCATATTGTTATATTACATTTGTGTCATTGGAACATTCCTTGGCCACAAAATGATCTTTTCTAATATGCCATTTATGTGAACCAATTCCTCATCATAGAATTGCATAATCAATTTTTCCAGATTTTAGCAATTTATAAAGAATTCCTATTGAGTCCTACCAAACACCAAGAATGATTGGGGGTGGGGGTGAATAAATTTTGAAAAGATATAGGGTTTGTAGCATTTAAGGTTTGTTTTCTTTTATACAATTGTAAAAATGATTTTAACGGCAATTTTTTTTTCCAATATAATTAAAGTCAAAATTTTGATAATATATATTTAAAAAGGACTGTTCCCTTTTCTTCAATATGTAAGGATATTGTATTTGTTGATGATCCTTTCATTGAATCTTGTTACTTTTATTATATGTCCCTCCCTGTCGTTTCTGTGAGCACAATGTTGATATTTAATTACAAAAACTATTAGAATTGGTCCTTTTGAATTAGAAAAATTTCATGTCAGTTCAAATATTTGCATAATGAGAACATAGAAAATATATTTACAAATATGACTTTATCAATTAGAAAACTTGATCAAGTAAGATTTTGTTTTAAATGAGACTAATTCTATGGAAATATTCGATTATTTTTATGAAACGTTGTTTTATACATTCAAGGGAGATAGAATCTCTTGCTGTTATAAATTGCAACCATTAAAATTTATCTTCAGGCCGGAAATCCACTTACAGATGCCTTTTCAATGGTGGTGAAGACACCAGTAGACTCCAAAACATAATCAGCACCAACACTTCCCCAGGGGATGCAAGATGGGTCTTTCCTGAAATAGAAATATTTAGAATTTAAAGATACCTATACAATATTGTATTTAACATCTTCAAAACCTAATTATATACAGAAACTTTAAATCAACTTGATTAAATATAAAAGTATCCAAAAAGAAGTTGAATTGATGATTCATCATGAAAAGCGATCCGATTTTTAGGAAACACCCTGTAATAAAAAAAATTAAGTTAATTGCTTTACTAAAGCTTTATTCAAATATAATTTAACTGTATTTGGAGTGGCTGATCTAAGGGGAGACAAATATGGTTGACTTCAGCACACACCCAAATACTCGTTTTTATTTTTTATTATTATTTAATGTTTTACATATGTCTTCCTTATTCATTTCTTTTAATGGCACTGATTGCCGTGTTGGCTACAAAAAGATTATTTCATTAAAACCTATTTTAATGCTGCTGGCTATTAAATGTCAAATGTCCATCTACAAATTTCTCTTCAAAATTTAATAAAGTTTCCAAGTAGTAATTTACCAAGCTTTTTGCTTAGATGTGGCACAAGGCCGCATGAATGGAGCACCCAATCGAACTCACTCGTGAAGGTTTGCTTGTTGAGCTTGTTAATCATTGCACCACCCGAGGTACCTTTGTAAAGTTTCCAAGTAATTCAGCATCTCAGAGGCTAGTTAAATCTCACTTGATTTCTCTCAAAAGTTAATATTTCAAAATTTTTTTCTTTTTAATTACTAGTTAAATAAAAATAATTAGTCATTATGAGAGTTAACGAGTACACAGAAATTTACCAAATTATTGATGAATGAAGAAATAACAATGTCTACAAAGAGTAATAAAACCTGGAGTGTGTGGGGGGGAAAGAAGAGCGGGGATTGTAAATTCCAATAAATTTTTTAAAAAATCAAATGGTTGACTTACTCATTAAAGACGGCAATTGGTTGGCCATTAACAAACAATTTTCCACCACTGTGACTTACATCACCCTTGAACATTCCATGAGTACTGTCATATTTAAACATATAAACCTAAAAGTAAAAAATTAGAAATCAGGAAAATTTTACATTTTTATAAAAGTCATTTGAATAAATGATTAAGAAAAGAATAACAGATTTTTGTACATAAAAGATAAAATATAATTTTAAAAATTACTTATGTATATTCAAATGATATGCCTGTTAAATCCTAATGCAAAATCCTAAGTGATAATAATGCAATCATTTTTAGATAAAATTTAATCAAGAAACTTAAAATAGTCATGTTTTTTTCGCACAACTGTATTCAAATTCATGTTCCCCACTGACAAATTTTAAAGACAAAAACCTTATGTTTATCTCAAATCATTTTGAATGAATTAAGTGTAACAAATTATTTTTCTATAATTTTGTTTTCTGATAAAAATATACAAAAGTGTCAAATAAAAATTGTCATTCTGATTCTTACAAAAAAGTCAAAATTTTGTATTGTTTGAGTTTTGTATATAAATTAAAATAGCAACTATAACTGTAATGTAATTAATAATATTAGGAACATTTTTCTGTAAAAGAAAATATTTTTTGAATTTGTAACTAATGTACTCAATAAAAATCTAAAGTTATATCTTCAAGAATGTATTTCTATCCTTGTTTTTTAGTCAAGTAGAACATTGATAATCGATTTAATTGATTGAAGTCAGACATACGAATATGGAAGAAGACATACCATGTAGTTTAAGTCAACAAATGGATCATTGATGGCTACCACAGTGGCACCCTTCAACAGGGCGCACCTGAGGACCAGCCTGCCAATGCGACCAAACCTGGAGAAAAGTAAAAATAGAATAATCAGTGGATTTAACATTTTTTTTTTTAGTTCTTTTCAGCTTAGAATATTTTTAAAAATTCCTATCCAAATAGAAGTTTCATTTTCTTTATTAGGATCAGAATTCCTTACGATATGAAAGCAATCACTTAGAATGATTTTAATAGTGAAAGAAAATGATCACATAATACATCCATAAAAAGTTTTGCTAAAAAGATGAGAAAGTGACCAAAATATGGAATTTGGTTTGAGTAAAAATGTTTTGTAATATTTCATTATTCTTTCAAGAGTCAGTAAGATTTTAGTTTAGATATAATTTTCAGAGTTTTGATGGAAGGGGGTTAAAAATAGTTAAATTAAGGGTTGTAAGAGATGATTTGAAAGCTGAAGAAAGAAAACAAGGATCTTACCCATTGATACCAATTTTAGGATTCATTCCACCTGACTGAAAAAAAAAAAAAAATTCCTGAAGGTATATTGATAAAAATGTTGATTTAAAGGGTTTCAAGTGGGCACACATTTACAGAGGGTAAAATAATGAGGTCTTTGTTTTGTTATTTTCCAAGAAACAAACATCACAGATCAGGTTAAGAGTTAAGATTTGATTTTTGATATAAAATAGTTTTAAATTATAAGAAAACCTCAGAAGACATAACAGAATTCATATATGAAGAGACGTTGTGCATCAATACTTAAATGGGTCACATTACCCAAATGGCACTTTCATTGGCAAGAGTTAAAAGTCCATAAATATACAAAAGTGAAAATATCAAACCAAGTAAAAAAAAAAAAAAAAAAAAAAAAAAAAAAAAAGGGGTAAGATATGCAATTTTAAAATCTTGAATTAACCAAAACTTATAGGGTGGGGTTAGAAAACTAAGCTTCAATTGTCTGTAAATAAAATTATATATAAGAGAGCCAATGGTCCACAAGACTGGGCTTCATTCCCAGGTTGAGTTATACCAAGGACTAAAAAAAAAAAAAAAAAAAAAAGTACTTGATGCCACATTGCTTAACACTCGGCATTATAAAGGTAAGGATCAAGGGTAAAGTGGAGTAATCCAGGGAATGGAGTTGCACCCTCTTCTACACCTTGGTGTATTAACTATTGAAAAGGGAGCCTTCAGGTCACCAACTTATATATATATATATATATACACACATTGTAATCATAACAGTTGATATTACAAGATCAACTTGGTTGTCAAATTATTTTCAATTGAGTTGAATGCAAACAATGTTCATCAATAGCAACTTCAATGCAAGAAATTTGTCAAACTTCAAAAGGATTTAAGAGCTCACAATGAAGTGAGTTTAACTTATTAAAAATGTACTGAAGGTAATAGCAACATTCAAAGATATTTCAATTTTTATTAAAAAAAAGGACAAAAACATTTGTTTCAACACACTTCAAAACCAAAACAAAACACTGATGAAAAAGTTCAACTTGAAAATAACAAACAATACACAAGCAAAACATTTTGTTGATTTTTTCTTTCATATCATTCCAATAAACTTGATAACAGAGTTTTGAGTACCAAAAAAGATATTTTTAAATACAGAAACAGAATTTGGTATTTATAAAATGATACAGTTTGCAATATTTTTTATAGATACAATTTGCAAATTCAGATCCGTTTTATATTTATTCCTTAGGTCAGACAAGGCTAAGCTTAGCATATAACAATAAAAATGACAAAAATTAGATTTGTGGTCAGAATTTGAAAACAGAATTGAAATATGGACAAAACAATTTTAATTTTAGTTAAGAAAGGAAAATATTTATAAGAACTGATGTATTTTATAGATGAAAGATACTGAATCTTAAAAAGCATTTTCTAAAAGATTCCATTTTTATTCCTAACAGTTGATAGGACAGATTTTTTAATTGATGTAGAAAATATTAAATTCTTTCAAAGATTTTATTTTATACACATTTTAAAAAATGAGAAAAGGACTTCACCTCTTGGTCAAAATAATTTTCTGTATTTTATTATAATCATGAATTAAGAATTAAATTTAGATTAAGTTTATATAAATATTTTAAGGTCTAGTGTTAATATAACCTGTCAGTTGGTGATGAATGTAGAATGTTCTTTTAATCAAAACAGGAAGGTACTTCAGATTGATAGATATTTCAATTTTCAGCATCTCAATTGAATATTTTCTTGTTTAGAGATATTTGTGAAAATACACAAAAGGTTTTTTCATGATAAACTAATAGGAACTTCATTATTCCAGTCAATTTTGACTTCAGTTTTGAGAAGCTTCTTGCAAATATGCTTGGAAGTTTTATTTTTCAACTAATTTTAGTCCTAGTTGTATTTAGGGTCTTAGAAAAAAAAGTCTAAAAATCTAGCACTAGTGTAAATTTTTAGATATGTTAGCCAATTTGACAAATATTTAAAAAATCTATCAATAAAATAATTTTCTAAGGAACAGTCAGTAATAATAGATGAACAAGGTAATTGCTTCACTGAAGCTTCATTTAAATATAACCTGTGTTCCAGTTAAGGCAAAGAATCTTTTAATAGTTATGACAGCTGATTTAGGGAGAGACAACCAGTCCACACAAAATGATTAACCCCATCAGTTGAAAATAAATATAGTTAAGTCATGCAAAAAAGCAAACATGGAAAAAAATAGGAAAATACCTACCAGATTTAAACTATGATGAGAAGAGGAGCCTCCAGATGACATCTTCTGGTAAAAATAAAAGAAAGTCAAATCTTTAGATCAGGAAAAAAAAAACCTGAGTTGAAGCAAATTTACTTAAGAAAAATATCTAGACTTCACAAGCAAACAGAAGTTTGGAGGGTTTGGGATTATTAGTTGGGTTTATAGGGTTTTATTTACACTATATAAATTGGTACATTCATAGGTTTTTAGAAATAATGTGATAAAAAAATGTAAATAATCTATAGAAACTTTGTTTAATTTATTTAATATTAAATGACAGTTTAAAAATTGATTTTTATGTCCTGATATTTTCATATTTCATGTTTATTTGAACATGAAAAATTTTATATAAATTCCCAACATCTTATAAATTCAGGTATTACACATCAAAAGTTTCCAATCTTTATTTGAAAAAAAAAAAAGCAAAATTTGGATTTACAAAATCAAAGGAAAATACAAAGAAGTTTTTATAATTTTCAGCTATCCTTGATAAAGAAAAAAGCAGCATAAAAATGTCATTGAAATTAGGATGTGAAATATGGTTGGAGCAAAAATTTCAGAAATTGTTTCCGCAATTTGTGTGGTTTTATCCTCAACAGGAGAAAATCTGTTGGTAAGTGTAGATAAGGGAGGGAATATTCAAAACTTTACTGTATCTCAATCACCAAATTATTTTGTATCAATTTAATATTTCAAACACTTCAAGGATTTCTAGAAAGTTTGTAATGTTAACTTTTGTATAATGACAAAAGCAGATTTTAGGAAAAAGTTAAATTTCTCTTGAGTGGAAAATAAATCTACTCTACAAGTTATCAAAATATCTTGAATAACTATAATTCAATTAATATGCACGATATTAAATCAATTTTATTTTTAGAACAGTTGCACATTGAAAAAAAAAAAAAAAAAAAAAAAAAAAAAACTAAAGGGTATGAAATGAAACTTCTTGATACAAAATGATTAAATAGCTGCAGATTTGAGTTTTTTTAAATGGGAATTTTAGATGAGGTTTTTTTATTCTCATATCACAAAAACTTCACTTTTGATAAAAGTTTTAATCTAAAATCAAAAGAAATTTTAAATTCGTTTGTCATCACCAAAAATTATTTAGTATTGTTTGTCTGCATATGAGGATGGAACTAAAGCTCTATCCATTTTTGGCAGCAGTAACACTTAACAATATAGTGAAAATGCGGCCTTTATCTGGTGTTTAATTATACTCATAAATATACTTTTTTCTTTCAGAAAAACAGAAACTTATCAGTTACTTTTCAAACTGTCCTTTGATTTAAGAACTTTTGTCTTTCGATATATTTCATATTAGGTTCAATACATGTGCACAAAAAAAAAAAAACAAAACAAAAAAAAACAACAAACAAACAAAACACAGAACTTATGGCAAAGATGCAGTGAATGAAAGAATTTGCAGAAGGTGATTTTATCACCTTGTGAAAAAAAAAGAAAAACCATTCCATTCTTCAGAAAGAGTCAAGAGATGACTGACCAAGTAGACTTGGTTTGGAGGTACTGGAAGCCACAGTTGCAACAAATCCCACACTTACAGTAAAAGAATTTAGCAAACAATTTAATGTTTGCAATATATGATGGTTTATCACAATCCAGAAAAAGCAAGTGTCAAAGATTGAGAAATGGGTTCTTCATGACTTGTCCATAGTAACTTACCAACTATGCTGATTGTGAGTTACTGTATTTTCAGGCAACATTTTTCTGCACAGAATTCTTATTAGGAATGAGAAATGGACCTGTTTTTACAATAAGAGCTGTCATCAATGGTTCACAAATGACTGCTGTGCCCTAGCCAAAATGAACCCTTCACCTGAAGATGAAAATTTTCACAACTGTTTTGTGACAAATAAGCCATTATGTATTTAAATCTAAATGACAAAATAGTCACAGCTGAAATTATTATAAGCAAAATTCTTTTTGAAGAAGTTTTAGATGGTAAATTCCTGTTCACAGCAAGCAGAAAGGGAGTCCCTTTTCATCATATTAAGGAACAGCCTCACACAATTCAAGAGAGCAAAATTCTTAGAGGCATTTGGCTAGGAAGAAAATATTTATGCACCATACTATTCCCACCTTGCTCCAAATGATTATAATCTGTTTATGAGCTTTGCAAAGGCATTTTAGATAGACAAGAACTCACTTAAAAATCAGTCTTATTTCAAGTCAAGATTGAAAGAATTTTACTAATTTGATATCAGATGGAAATTATATTTGTGTTTAAGTGTTTAGTAAAACTATGATAAAATTAAAAAGAGTTCAAACATTCCCTTGGTATTGAGACTCCTCAGCTGAATGCTTGTAGAGTATTTATATTCTAATACTGACCCCTTCAGAACATTTCATACAAATTTAGTTAAGGCATTCTATCATTTGTTTTTAAATTCAAAGTATTTCAAAATAAAGATATTCAATTGGAAATTTGTGTTTATTAATTCTATATCTGAACTTAGATTGTAGGAGAGAAATTAAAAACTAAGGGGAAAACTGATTTTTGAAGCCTTAAATGGATTCTTAAATCCTATTCAGAATATGTTTAAATATATACAAGACACCCATTTCATTTGTGATTATATCGCCATCACCAACAGAACATTTTCTTCAAAGATTTGAAAATTAAAAATTATGAATTTTTTGCTAAATTTTTCTATACTAACATAAAAGGTCTATTTAAAAAATAAATAAAATAATCATCCTATTTTGAAGGCTTGATCAAGTGTATGCTAATCTAAATTTTAAAAAATACCATAACTTATATTATGTATGTGATAATTCAACTTTACACATATTTGATAATATTTTGTTCTCCCAGGACTCAAGAAAAAGATTCCCTCCAAAATGGTACAAAGCTGGTGACCAGTTATCTCAAGCTGAGAGAGATTATATATATATATATATATAGATAGATAGATAGAGAGACACAAAAGAAAAAAAAAAAAAACAGACAGAAAGAGTGA
Organism: Sepioteuthis lessoniana; assembly: GCA_963585895.1. Taxonomy (NCBI): domain Eukaryota; kingdom Metazoa; phylum Mollusca; class Cephalopoda; order Myopsida; family Loliginidae; genus Sepioteuthis; species Sepioteuthis lessoniana. The sequence continues at coordinate 163,666,385 of OY757904.1, read as the reverse complement.
GAAGGATAAAAAGATGGACAAAGATCTATTCTTTTCAGTTTTTCTGGAAATATTTTTTCCTCAAATCTAAAGAAAAAATTGATAAGGTAATCCAAACAAATTTGATAAGGTAATCCAAACAAAGTCAACACTCCAGCATTTCAGTCCTAATAAACCATTATCAGGACTGGCAGGGAAGATATTAGTGATAAATCAATGATGAATGTTGGGAATATATATATTGGTAGAAAGTTGGCTGTTTGATCAGTAAAAAAAAAAAAAAAAAAAAAAAAAAAAAAGAAAGAAAGAAAGGAAGAGAGAAGAGGAAAATAGAGCTAAAAGAATAGAAGAAAGACAAAGGAAGGAGAAAGGAAAGATTTGATTTTATTTTAAATTTTTCTTATTGAACAAATGGAACACAATGTCTATTTTATATTCCCAACAATGATGTAATTTTAAAAACAAATGCTGATTTACTGATCAAAAAGCCAACTCTACCCATATAGATTTTCCCTCGGTTTTTGTATAAATTTTAAAAAATAACCATCATTCATTTAACATTAATATCTTCTCTCCCAGTCCTGATGGTTCTTTTGAACTGAAATGTTATGTCGACTTTGTTTCTCAAATCTCTCCTGCTTGGATTACCTTGTTATCAAAGTTTTTCTCTATATTGTCAGATTTTACATCATTATTTACTTCCAAACCAAAAGAAAATATTTCAACAAAAAGTAATTTTTTTCATTTGCTGCATAGTATTTGATTAAAGTGGATTTATTTCAAGGTCAACTATTTAATTGAAAATGCCCAATACCAAAGCAATGCAATAGAAACAGAATCAGAGATGCTGGTTTGAGAAAAAAAAAAAAAAAAAAATGGACAAGTTTTATGACATCAAGATTTAAGAGTTGCAAATATCATTATTACCTGGTTTCTCAGCTGATTAAGCTCTTGTTTCAGTGGAGCAATTGCTTTGTTAACCTCTTCAGAGACCACCTTTTGGATAGCCTGGATGAGAGCCGGATCAAGAGCAGGCATGGTTCAATGGAAGAAGAATGGGTTGACAATCTTTCAAGAAGTCTATCACCCCTGTTAACAGAGGGAAGACATAGATGCAGTGTTTGACTCAAGTTATAAAAGTTGATACATACAAAACAGATACTTAAGGGAATTTGTGAGGAAAATAAAGAAGCCACTACAAACCTGGATTGCAAGGAAAGAAGCTGAATGGTAAATGATTGTGCAATTGATATACTCATTAGATTAAATATAGATTTTATTAATGGGTTAACATGCTAGTATTGTCTTCTAAAAGTGGGTGAGTAACTGTCAGCCAGGCTAGACTAGATGGTTAGACTAAAACAATAAAAAAGTCATTGATAAGTCCAAATATTTAGGTAGAAAACATGCAGAAGCTAACTATAATATCCAATAACACTGAAGTGTTTCAGTAAATGGCTCGGGGCATAAATCATCTATGCACTGGCTTTATGAAATAGACTAGAAAAAATAAAAACTGTATGATTTATCAAGACTATCAGCAGCAAAGTCAGATAAGCATCTATTAAGAGACCTTTTTAATCAATGCATATCACTGAATAATTAGCCTCTTACATTTTTTGCAGGGGGTCATTGACCAGATTACCAAATTTGGTACATTTATATGCCAAATAAATCAGCAAGAGAAAAAGAACTGAATATTTGTGCCAGCAATCTCAGACCTTTTCTAATCCACTTTTCTCAAGTTTTACATACAAGCAGCAAAATATACTCGATTTGAGGAATGTAGTCTATACAAGAATCTACTAACAGAAAAAAAAGAAAAAAAAAAAAAAAAAAAAAGTGGCACAAAGCCACAAATAAAAAAATAGAAATAAAAAATAAAAATAAAAATACAAAAAACAAAAAAAAAAAAACCAAGAAAGAATCTTGAATTCTAGAATGTAAAGAAACAAAAATGTTTCTTTATTGGCCTTTCAGAAGTTAAAAATCAACAAAATGTTTTGGTAAAATTCTACATGTGAACCAGTAAGAAAAGTTTCATGAAATCTTTTTGTGATTTAAACTAATTAGACTCTCAAACTCATTTTTCTTCATTTTTGAAGAAAAAAAAAAATCTTTACATTATATGGTGGCAGGGGGTTCACTTTCACATTTTAATTCAATGTAGAATGATCCCATTTCCAAAACAATTAGCATTGGAAAAAATGCATAACTAAACAGATTAAATTTCTTAAAAATTTACTTGTTCTGAACTTGAATGAGTTGCACATATAGAATACTATGTTTTTTTTCTTCTGAGGTAGAAAAATTTATTGAAATCTTGGATATAGGAATAAAAAATTGATTGGTATTAAGTTAGTTATCATTTAAAACAAACCTGATGAGATTCAGAATTCCATTTTAGAAACTGAAAAATTATTTCATCTATCAAAATTCAAAACCTATAATCATATGTTGGAAATGGTTATTGGCCGTTTTATTTCAAAACTAATTCTCATATCAACCAGTGATGATGATAGACTAGGAAAAAAAAAAAAAAAAAAAAAAAAAAAAGCTTCAGAGTTTTAAAGCCATTCTCCTTTGGAATTTCTTTTAGAAAATTCAATCAAATCTTTTGGGCCTTAAATCTACTTGAACCAAACACTAAATGCATTAGATAAATCTAAAATAAGAATTGGCATCAAAACTTGAATCAAAAATTTTTTTAGACTCAAACTGACAAATAGAACCTTCAAATAGCAAACCTTCAATCAGGTACTTTATCAATCTTTGAATTTTTTGAAACAGAAATGACATTGTGTAACATTTTCTAAAATTGATCTGTCATCCTTGAGAGAATTAAAAAGCTAAATAGAAAATTAAGTTTAATTCCATTATGAAAGGTTCAAAATTAGGTATTAGTAGAAATTTCACTTTCCTCTTGTTAGATTAAAAAGATTCTTAAAGAAAAACAGTTAGTCATAATTTTTATAATGCAAGTGGGGAAAAAAAAATTCTGATGAAAGTTTAATTCAATTTGAACATACCATATTAATTATAAATTGACAATCAAAATCCTAGGATTAATGTGATGTGTTCTGTTAAAGATCAAAGTAACACTTCCTGGACCTCAACTGAAGATCATTGTAGTATCCGTGCACTCTTTAACTTCGTATTTCCAAGATATTTTACTGTGCCATTCAGGCAGTAAAAACATTGGCATGATGAATATCTCACTTGTCTGTTTACCTTCCAATCACAGAATTCTCTTGTAAATTCTAAACTTTTAAATGTGACAGAAGAAGCTACAGAGAAACAAATAAACATACAGAAAATGTTACATTGTTTATATGATTTTTAAAATATAAAAAAAATTACCTAAGATAAATTTTTACTATCAGGCATCAAAATGTGAATATATAAGTTTAATATAAATATTCTATTAAATAAACTTAATTAAAAGGAGGGAGAGAGAGCCTGTTTTCATGAATATTCAAAATCCTTGGTTTTTATCTGAACCAATGGAATTGGTAAGAAATTACTTAAGCCAAGTAGGATTATAAATTACATATTGCATTTCTTTAGTCCATGTACAAAACTAAATTACAGTGTATTATATTCAGACAAAGTTTAAAACTACACAGGTTTTGGAAATAGAAGCAAATAATCATTGTATTTCTACTTTTACAAATGAAAATTAGGAAAAACATTAAGGACAATTAGTTCATTGAATAATTCGTAGCACAAAAAAAGCAAGTTAGTGTAACACCCATGCAAATATTAGTATAAGCAAAAAAAGAGAATTGATTTGTTGAAACATTTGGACATAAAAAACTTTTATACAAAAAAATAAAGCCGTTTCATAAACATTTGTTCATATTTTTATTGTAAAAGAAAAAATACGGATAACTATTGTGAAGCTGAAAAAGAGAAAACTGGAAAAAAAATATGAATTAACGAATCAAAAAAAAAAAAAAAAAAAAAAAAAAAAATCAGAGTATTGTTTTTTTTTCAATCATAGAAATTTAGAAAAGTAACATCTGAATTGACAAAATCTATTTATAGATGAATAGAAATGTAAATACATTTTATTTTCTTGATCCCAGTGAAACAGTATTTCAAGGTCTTAAGAATCTCATTTTGACAAGATTTTCATTGGCAAAGTAAAACAAGACATTTGCTCATCTTACAAACATCAACATTGCTTTGTCTATAACAATCAAAAACAATTGTTTGAATTTTCTTAATAGGAGGGATTATTATTATCGTCATCATCATATTTACTTTGACTAGTGTCTTCATCTTGGTTGTTATAATTACATTTCAGCACTTGTACTCTTCCACTTTTTGTTGTTTGTTGTATTCAATAAATCTTTTGGGAATTTCAATCCAAACTGTTTATTCCATCCACAGATGTTGAATATTCTTATGTTATTCATATTCAGTGAAGATCTCATCATTGTTCATTTTCCTCATTAAATGAGCTTGTTAAATTATTTGGCATCCAAGATTTTTTAGAAAAATCATAACTTAAGTTCCTCTTGTATAGAATAATTTTTTTTTCAATGAAGACCTCAAATTTCTTTGATTTTCACACCATTTATAAATTCTTAATTAGCATCAGTTCTTCGAAGGAACTATAATTGCATCAAATGGAAAAAAAGAAAGCTAAAATAAAGATTTCAGTTATAGGAAGTGATGTCTTTACGAAATGAGCCACGTCCATTTCCTTTCCTTGCTGTTCATGTAAAGATGTCCAAAATATTTATGGCTTTTCATCATGTAGTAGTATTGTGAGTTGTTTGCCAAACTAACTTTCTACAACTCAGAACTGCCTACCTGCTATTAAAGAATCTATAAGTACATGTAATGCAGATGAGAAAAGTAAGGCAATCACAACCAAAATATGGTAGGGGCTGGTATTCAGGCATTTCTTGTAGAAATAGTTTTCAAAAAAGGACTTGACTTTTGCACAATAATTATTCAACAACAGAATTTCAAGTTATCCACACTTAGCAGCAATATTTGCTGGTTTATAAAAGATTGAACATTCCCACATACATGATGTGTACATTTAATAGAACTACTTATCTTATATGAGGAGCATTTTAATTTTATCCTAAAGAAGAGTTGTAACATTAACTTATAGCTGAGATAAATTGAAAGTTTTCAAAGACACAGACTTACAGTGACAAACGTTTAAGTCTTTTTTTCAAGTTTTCTCACAGAACAGAATCCTTTAACCAGTTTTATGAATTTTTTAATGTTTCTTTTCATTCATTAAAATAATTTAAAGAACTAATCAAAAATTTTAAAAAAGATTTAAAAATCCATTCATATTCCTTAGTTGATAAAAATAAAATGCAAAAAGATGAAAATGATTTTTGTAATTTAAAACTTGATTTTTTCTAACATCAAAGCTTGTATTAACTGTTATTTCATTAATGAGGTAATCAACTCAAATGATTGATTTTTTTTATATGAAAAGTGAAAATGTAAATAGAAATTACTTAATTTTCCGACACGTAAAATCATAAGAGAAAAAAAATCTTGACTTTACTGAAACTCCTATCCAGTATTTATGCGAATATTGCAAAGTACTTTCGTTTTAGTTTTAATATCTTATTTGAAAAGTTATTTTAAGCAGCACATTTTTTTTTTAAATTCTCAAATGATTGATTTTTTTGATATTGAGAATTAAAAAAAATGTGCCGCTTAAAATAACTTTTCAAATAAGATATTAAAACTAAAACGTATAAATACTGGATAGGAGTTTCAGTAAAGTCAAGATTTTTTTTTTTTTACTCTTATGATTTTATGTGTCAGAAAATGAAGTAATTTCTATTTACATTTATTTTTCAAAAGAACTGGTTGCAGTTTAATTCCACTGGTTAAGTTTCATATTTGGGAAGAAAACTTTTCAGCATTTAAGAAAATCAGTTAAGCTTTTTAAAATAAATATTTAAAGTGATAACTGAAAAAGATACGCAAGACATAACTAAGATTAAAAAAAAAAAATAAATAAATAAAATCGTTCTTTTTAAAACTTATTTGTTGTAACATTTTCCCAATGTAACAACAAAAACAAAACAAAACTTATTGCTCTGAAGAGTGACCTTCACCTAAACGTTGAAGGTCTTTCAGAGTTAAGAGTAATTGCTGATCATCAGGCGACTTGTGTGCAGCATGATCACTCAAATATGCGTCTCTATGCATCCACACTTAGAACATTCCCATAAGTTGAAACAAGATTTCATTGGTTGAATAAGAGATGGAAAAATGATTTATCAGTTTCAAAAACTTGAGAAAACATTTTTGAAATAGTTAAAAAAAAAAAAAAAAAAAAAAAAAAAAAAAGACAAAATTAAAAGATTTGTATTTTTGGGCCCATAAGAAAAATAAACAGCCTTATCAACCAAAATACTCATCAAAAGTGATTGTTTTATAATGCAAAATTTTAGTCTTGTAAAATCATGAAATTGTCCATTTGATAAATCGAACAAGATAATTTTTTTAAATTCATACTGTTGAGGATCTGCAAAACGGGGACATATATGAAGTGAAAGTTGTTTTTCTATAATTTATTTTGTGGCAATGAAAGCAAAGTTAATACCCCAAAAAGTTAGAACAGAAAAAGTTTTTAGTGTTATGAAAAAAAAAAAAGCCCTAATATGTTGCAGCACCTTGACGGACGGCAGCTGCTGGGAAAATCCCGAGAAGTTTGCATTGGCGAATTCATGTAATTGAGGAGGATAACTATATTGGGAGCCAAATAAGAAAATTGAATTACATTTAGCGAAAGAATATTGTATATAAATTAACGGGACTTTCAGTTAGCTGGAGTTGGTAATAATTGATAATCAAAAAATGTTATAACCAATGCAAACTGGCGAGAATTTAATAAACGGAAAAAAAAAGAAAGGAAAAAAAAGATTCTGAAAAATTTAATAATTAAAAACATTTCCGTTGAACCACTTAAAAAGATAAATTTTCTTTGTTTAAAAAAATTATATTACAATAAATAGAATGAAATAAATGTAAAAGATCTAAAAACGCAATAAAAGAAATAAGTTCAAGAATGAAGAATTTGCCATCAGTGATGGCACTGTTACTCACCTTTAGATGAGATCGTGATCTGCACAGTGCAAAAGTTGCGCATGCGTATTTATACCTTGATGGTCGGGTCTATTGTTCAGAAAAAGGGAAAAAACGTCTCTCATCGAATATTTGGTTTAGTTTGGTTTGGTTTGATGTCTTCATTTAACGGCATATCAACCTTCGAGGGACATTTAATGCCAAAGCCACCCATGTAGAATAACATCAAGGATACTATTTAACCCATTGCTGAGGAGGATAAAGGAGTTCTTATGTCATCCAATGTACAATTTAATAAGGAACAAAAAAAGAACTAAGAAGATGCATTCTTTGCGCCACCTCCTTTTTTTATCCCGCGAAAGACAAACAAGATGTAATCTTTGACTATATAAAACCATATTTCTACCATAAACATCAGTTTTTCCATTCATTGTGATCAAACTGAAAGAGAAGAAAAGAACTTTTTAAAATCTTCAACTATCAATCGTTCATTGCTCTTAATGTATTTACATTTACTTTGACACGTGGTAGATATCATGTTTATTGCTTATTTTTCATAGTTTCTCAACTTATTTCGATAACGACAATTCATACCTGAAAAACCATCGCCTTAAACAGATAATTCATTCTGTTTTCGGAAGAGAAACACAAACAAATCTCATCTTTTCTCCACAAATGTCCAACATTCACGAGTGAAAAGAACTTTTGAATCTTCCTAAAATTTCTATATTCGTACGATTAAAATTAAAATTTCGTTGAGTCAAATAAGAAATAAATAATCCTTACTTACGTTCCTAATTGCAAAGACACTAACATTACTTGCTTAGTCTAAAACAGGTCAAGAACTGACTTTTTTGTACACAAAAGGATGAAAGAATCAAGATATTTTGAATGCATATATATATATATATATATATATATATATATATATATATATATATATATATATATATATATATATATAAGGGATGAAAATCTAGCTAAGACTTTGACCATGTCTACAATTTTTGGAAAGCTTTTTGCCTTTACAGATTATAAAAGAGTATTATCTATTCATTGAAGCAAATTTTTCATTATTTATGTTAATGTGATCAGTGTATCTGCAATATCAAATGATCTTAATATGAGTAGAATTAAACAAAAACAGTTTTTGAATTGGCCATAAATTTTCGTAATCATTCAATAATATAAATTACTCAAACATAACTTTTCCCATTTCTTTATGAGCAAGATTACATAAATTCAACATTATAATTTTTTGAGAGTTGTGTATTTCATACTTAAGAATTTTACTATGAGAGAGAGAGAGAGAGAGAGAGAGAGAGAGAGAGAGAGAGAGAGAGAGAGAGAGAGAGATTTTTTTGAGACGTTCCATCTACAAAGCCAATTGATTTTTCTGTGATTTAATGAATTTGTATCTGCACTTGAATAATCAAAAGTAACAATGAAATTGATTAAAAGTTAATTCTATGTCTTCCGTGTTTACCAAACTCCTTAGCCACGGGCAGAATACGACACAAAACCAAATTTTTCGGCGAAGGCACTGATTTCATTTAAAAGGTACATGATGACCTTCACCTTCCATTATAGATCCAAAAGGCCAAGGATGAAATAAAATGAAAGCACCAGATTTAAAAAAGTAGACAGGCAAAATATCAGAAACAAATAAAAAATGTTTGTATATAACACACACACACACATACATACATACACACGCGCATAATTACTGTTTAAAGCTTGCAATTTGTATTGTCCATATATATATATGTATATATATAGGTAATATTCGGTCAGGTTAAACCAGAGTTTAGAATAATTCCCTCAGGACAAGAAAATCATTCAAGAGCTGAACATTTAAATTTTCCTGGTAGAGAGCTCAATGTAATTTATTACAGAGCAATATTGGTTTTTTCTTAAAGAATATATATATATATATATATATATATATATATATATATATATATATATATATATATATATATATATATATATAAGCATCGTTTTTTAATGATATTAAACAAAAACTAAAAAACAGTTTTTTTTTGCTGTTGTGTTCTTATATTGATCACTTCTTCATTATAATACGATAAATCCTATTGATCTTATTCTTTATTTTATACTCCATTACTATATATATATATATATATATATATATATATATATATATATATATATATGTATATTGCCCAGAGTGTCTGTTACTTTGTCATGGAAGTCGACGTTTTTCATACTGAATTCATGAAGATATTGAGATATCTTAGTTTTAGTCTAGTATATTCTTCCAATTTTTTTTGTCTTCTAAATTTACATTAACCTCCCGTATCAGTGAATAATGGTTTCTCCATCTTTCTACAGAAAACCGTCTGGCTACGCCCTATTCCATTATTTGCATATTTTGGTCATGTTTAAACACGCAACCCTCCTGCTTGATCTATCTGATGAATTTCTTCAATAGAAGTTATCACATTTTGTTTTTCATGGAATTCCCTTCTTCTTTTTTTTTTTTATTAATCCCCCCCCCCAAAAAAAAATTATTTCTACAATACAAAAAACCAGAACTAAAACACACACGCGCGTGCGCAAAGCTTCTATGCTAATCTGTCCTGTTTTACAGATGATTTTGGTAAGCTTGTTTTCCTCTACCCATACACACTCTTTCTCTCTCCAATGTAGAAGTTAAGACTTCCACTAACAACAGACCCAAATCTACCCGGATGGATAGTTTACCTTACTAGGTGAGCCACATATCTAAATTTAGCGATGGGATCCACCTGATGTGCTTTAGAAAAGCAAAAAGGTATTTGAAAGCGGCACGTAGCAACTCTAAGCAGAAGCCAATAAGAAGCGCTATTTTTGCTTTATCCTTCACCTTTTGACATTGACTATAGGTGAAGGTCGTTGTGAAGTGGCTTAGGAGAGAAACATAAGCATATCAGTTGCCTTATTTTTCACTGAATCTCATCAGTTAGTAGAGAATGAGAACTGCTGATATTGTAGAAAGAAGTTCTTTACAGATGAAACTAAAAACAAATTGCTCGGATTAATGTAACAGGGTTTTATTTCATCCTCATCTTATGAAATGATAGCTCGCCTTGGCATTCATTTTGGCAACTTCTTTTTAAATGTTTTTTTTTATACATTAACCCTGTTAGCTAAAATAAATTTGTAAAATATACATTAATAGCATTGTACCCGTTAAAATGGTGGGATTATTTACATAAGATTCGACACTTCCGTCAAGCGTCAAAATCAAATTCTCCAGTTCTCTGCATAGGCTTAGAGTGTAGTTCCTGTATCTGTGAAAATTTTACGGTTATAAAAAAAACAAACAAAAAAGCAAAAAAAAAACAAAAACAAAAAAACAAAAACAGAACAAAACAAAAACAATAAGATACAAAATATGCAGCGGAAAACAATCATCATTATTTTTAAGAATATCAAATGTAATACGTCCACAAAAATAAATTCAAATTTATAATAAAATAAAAAAGATGAATGAATATATAGACGATATTTTCCTTTAATGTTTTTTGTAATTCTAACCTTTTTGCAGACAGATAATTTAAAAAATTTTTATGGCATGAACGAATCATCTTCAGAAAATTTTCATAATCGAGGCTACATTCAAACAAGTCAATTAATCAATGATGATTTAATCAGCAATTGAATCCTATATCACAGTGGGATCTCTTTGCGATGATCTATTCATCAACATTGAATTGTTCTTACATTGATCGACCGACAAAAACACAAAAATGTCGCTCTGCCTGCAAAAGGTTGATTTTAATTAGATATCCCAGAGAATTTTGTGCGTCTCATTCTCTAGGAAGGATTCTGCTTTGTGCGTATACCATTTGTTCGTATGGTCAAATTTCAATTTTTTGCACAATTCCCAGTGGACCACTTTCCCCACCCAGTCGTGTTTAGTTTTATATTCTTTTTGCGCTAAATTGTTGCATTCGTTTATTATTAGATTAATCGTATTTATCGACACATAACCAACATTTGCTATTTTGTTACGTCTTATCTATTTTTGCATTATCATATTTGGTCTGAATGGGGTTGCTTTGTGTTGCTATTAGAAGAAATTCAGTTTTTTTCTTAAGGTTTCATTTTCTAAACCATATCCACGTCTTCTCGTATGAGATTTCATCAGTTTGTCTCTTGAAATATCCATACAGTTGTTTTTCTTCCCATTTTTTGTTTCCTAGTTATCGTTGTTTTGTTGATCTTTATGTTGCCTGTACTATTTCTGTTATATAATAATTATTATTATTATACTTGGATTTATTCTTTTCTCCTCGTTTTAGTTGGCATTGTTATAATGTTTCAGTTGGTATAATTTCCGGTCTTCTGATGCCTGTCGTATTCAACAATATTAATAACTGAATCTTTTATTCAATCCACAAACATACACTATTGTAGTGACTGATTTATATGTTTGATAGTTTGGTCTCACATTTTGTTAAGGTGACATGTTTTGGTTGATAGTTGAAAAAGACATCTGAAGTAAAAGATGTGAAACGACGCGTACAAAAGAACATTTAAAACAAAGTAGTACAAACAAAATTAAATTTATATATCAAGAAATACATGAAAAAGAAACATTACAAATATTCTAATATAATCTGTTAAATATTCCTCTGTATGTGCGTGTGTGTATGTAACTAACACGTGTCTGTTGAATATTCCTCTCTCTGTGTGTATCTGTGTACTAACACAGATGTTATGGAAAAAGACTAAATATTGAAAGTGTCCTGTCGACTACAAAATGTATGTGGACTAAGTATTTCATGTAAGGTAATGATATATAGAAATATAGCAACGTGTGCTAGAAGGCATGTGTCTTCTCCCATGTTGGTTGTTTGTCTCTTTCGGGGTTTGCCGAAATTTCTGTGTTCGAGGCTGGAAAAAGTCTCACTGAAAAAGTATTACAAGGAAGAGAATGGTTGCAGAGAGTATACATTTTCATGGCGGTTGACTGCTGGAATTCAAATGTAAAAAAGAGGACTCTATCGAAATCGAGAGAGTGAGAGAGTGTTGGAAGATGAGAGTATTTATAGACAATCTTTGTCATGCAACAGGCCCCCAAAACGCCGGACAAAATTGAAGTTGCGGACGTAGTTGTGAGCACTAACCACGTGGTTTTCCTGACCAATAGGTTCCTGAGACGGATTAGCTTACCGACGTCCGCCATCTTTGTTTCGGGAACAAGTGGCATAACGGCCATTCTAAGATATAGGAGTGTAAATCCTATACCATTTTGAATTCGTTATCTCCGTTAAAGAATATTTCATTAATTATTTTGTCCTCCATAAGTTCGTCAGTATGATGTCCCTTTCTTTTTTCAATTCAACGAGATTCTGCTACTTAATACCAGGATTGAATCTACGATCACCAGATATATTGCATTGCTTAATCAATGCTTATATTCAGTAGGTCATATGTAGTCAAACTACTGTCCACAAGTCTAATGAGGCCTGCAAGTACTATTGGTCTTACAAGATTTTAAGGTACTGTTTTAGATTCCACCATTTTGAAAAATAACAACTGAAAGTCGCGTTCAAAACAATGGGAAATTTAACGACACCCTCCATATGGGTCGTAAGAAAGAATAAGCAACGCAGTAAGACGTTTAAATACGTTTATATAAGAGGAGCGAAAGAGTTGCTAAAGCCTATTCCTTTCGCGATCAACAGTCTTTAAGAGAACAAAGTTAACATTATAATACACTTATCTGTTGTTGGTGAATGTCCTGTTGTCTTTCAGTATATTTTCTGGTTGTGTTTAAGACTTGTGACGGAGTATGCCCCTGAGAGGAGGAGAAAAGAGGCCAAATGATTGGCCAGAGCCCTTCGCGCCAAAATAGGGCCTCTTTTTCGCCAGAGGAAATTTGGAAGGAGATCGGGAGTTTTAGGACAGCAGCGAGCGTGAAAAGACGTACTGATTTAGCCAAAAACTCCGGGGAAAGAGTGGAACAGAATCATTGGACAGAAGATAACAGGTGCCTTCCAGCCAGGTTCTACAGAATGCTGTTTGCCCGTAAAAGAAAGGAGTCTGCGAAGTAAACCCTTATGTTGAAAAAAAAAAGCTAAGTACAACTTAAAACTGTTTTCCTTCTACCCTTCCTAAATACTGAAATTATATGCACTCTCTCAAGTTAAATAAAGAAAAGTATAAAGAAAAGAAAGAAAGAAGAAAGAAAGTAAAGAAAAAAAAGAAAGAGAGACATTTGTGTTTAAGACTGTCTGCTGGTGTAATATAGCCGGCACCTTAAATATTTGTTTGGTCCTCGCCTATTAAAAATTTTGTTATAGTTTAAATGTTCCCTTATGTTGATATATATTCGTTATGTTGTTTATCTGTCGAGTTGCCTTCTTTTGCATTTATTTTTTTCGGCTTCGCTTTAATTTATTCTCGCTAAATGTCTTATTCGCCTTAAAAACATTATACGGGAAATTGAAATTTCCGACTACAGTGAATAACATTTTATCTTAACCTAGAAGTCCATGTTTTCCGTTATCCGTGGGGGTGGGAAAACGAATGGCTTGGTGGTGTATGTAAGGTGAAATTGGAACCCCCCTTGCCTGCGTCGGGCTGAGTCTAGCCCCAAATTAGCCCCCACATTATTTGCCAGTGACCTTATGCTCAAAACAGGAGTCTTGATTAGGACTTAAAACGCGAGGAGTCAAGTGCCAGACTTGCCCCGACGTCGCACGTGCGTAAAATAAACTCTCGTCATGAGTAAATATTTTATTCCCCGTCACAGATTGTTTTAGATGCCTGTGGACGTTTGATTTCGTAGGGCTCAAAATTGTCTTTTCGGTTCTGTTTGTAGAATTGGGTGGTCTGCTAACACCCTCAGTTACCAGGCTGTCTTTAGCCACGTCTCGCTTCGTGGGGACCCAAGTCGCTTCTCCTTCGTTTGGCCTTGCCCAAGTCACGTGCTCAAGTCCCTTCCATCCTACCTTCCCCCTCTACCTTCGGCCTGTCTACATCTAAAATGCTACTGCTAATGAGTTTTTAAATGGTATTGGTCAATAAAAAACGACTTACGTCATTTCCCTCCCAGTAGCGACGAATTATAAAGGTAAACAAACCACCTGCTTGTCTTTTCTCTAGATCTTTTACACTCACACGCACTGAGCCAGGTTTGGATCAAGATTACAGGTAAAATCCTACTGACAAATAAGTCTTTACTAAAAAAAAAACGGAAACTTTTTCCTCCCTACCTTCTTTATGACGATAAGTTAGAAAAAATAAAATAAAAAATATAAAAACAAAAATAAAACCTCGAAAATAAAAACTGAGGAATTACTCTGCCAGACAGTCGTAGTAAGACGCTGACAGTCATAATACGAGTTGATTAATCTTAGAGGGAACCTATTCTTGATACTGTACGCAATTAAATTTTTTCTTTTTTCTTTCTTTTTTTTTCTTTTTGTTTCTATATGAATCTTTGTACAAATGTTTACATTCGATTATATACAAATATGTAGATTGGGGAAAACTACACTTCCCCAACAATTCTCTCTTCCTAACCCTTTCTATTTACTATCAAATACCTCCACACTCGTTAGTCTGTTGTACTCCATGGTTCTGATCTTTTAATCCATAACCATCTAGACGCTTTTTCTGCAGATTCTGAAATCGCTCTGATGGTCTTTCTCTTTTTTCTCCTATCATACTTAATCGATTTAGAATTCTGCATACTGATCTTCCTGCAAAACCGCGACAGCCAACTTCTATTGGATAACATGCTGTCTGCCATTTACATTGCTCTACAAGCTCCTGATATTTTTCGAGCTTTCTTTCGCAGGCCACATCGATGTTTTCCTCCCTCGGGACTGTCAGTTCTATCGGCAGCACTTGCCTTGTTTCGGTTGACCAAAGAATTAAATCAGGTCGCAGGGTTGTTGTTGCGATCTGGAACCTTCAATCATTCCCCGATATCTACTTTCCACTGCCAGTCTTGGGCGGTAGATAGTAGGCAAGAGTTGATTTTACACGCCGGGGGAGGGGCATTCACCGGCTTTGACGAAGTAAATCGGCCTCGCCTCCGGCTTGTAGTTGTTCGCACGGATTGCAGCGTCCACTGTATCGGCCACCGTCTTAAGTACCTGGTCGTGTCTCCAACGGTACCTCCCATCACCTAATGCCCTTGGATAGGCACTCATAATGTGTCTTAGTGTGCCTTTTCCGGCACACAGTGGACACGATGGTATTCCGCTCTTCCCCCAAGTAATTAAATTCGCAGGACTCGGTAGTACATCATAAACTGATTGCACTAGAAATTTCAACCGACTAGCATCGGCGTGCCAAATGTCAGACCAGCTTATTTTTCTTTTCACAAAGTTCTCCCAGCGCGTCCATGCTCCTTGCCGGGATAGTCCCACCATTTTGCTTCTTCTTTCTTCCTCAACGCAAGCGCGAACCTTTTCTTGAATTAGGTTCCGTCTCTGCTTCCCCTTGGCTTTGTGAATTTGAGTACTGGGGAAGTAGCCCAGGCCAGCTCGACCTATCGCCACAGTCCCCACGAGAGCCTTCTGCCCTAATCGCTTCTCGGCATTCCCCAGTTCTTTCTTTGTACTCCATTTCCTTCCTGTGCGAACTTCAATGCCAGCTGACGCAATTTTCGAGTCCCTATACAACATTACTTCTCTCGTTCGTGAAACTACAAATTCCTCCATAAGGCCTTTCAAGGGGAGTTGTAATGCATTTGAGGAGCCATACAATGCGGCACTACTCAAACTTCTAGGAAGCCCTAGCCATCTTCGGAGGTAGTTGTTAATTTTCCTTTCTATGGTTTCCACGATTGTCATTGGGGAGTCATAAACAAATAACGGCCACAGAATCCTGGGGAGTACTGCGTGCTGATATATCCACGCTTTGAAACGGCCCGGTAGGCCGGACCTGTCCACTCTGGCCAGCCACAACTCCAGGTTGCCTACCGTGATTCGGACAGCATTGGTGTCTCTCAGTCTGGTGTCGAAAATTTTTCCTAGGCTCTTTAAGGGGCACTCCGACAAGGTGGGTATCATTGTTCCCGCTATTGAAAAACGGAATTTGTCCATCGTTCTCCCTTTCTTCATTGCGAACGACCTCGATTTAGCAGGCTTGAACTTCATTCTCGCCCACGCTATCAGCTTTTCAAGGCTGCATATGATCCACCTGCTCCCCATAACTGATGTTGTAGTAACAGTCAGATCGTCCATGTATGCCCTTATCGGGGGCTGGCGCACTCCCGTCTTCATCATTGGATCTTGACACTCGATCTCGGCCGATTTCACAATCCTATTTATGGCCAGGGTGAAGAGGGTAGCTGATAGCGTACAGCCAGTAATGATACCCCTCTCGACTCTATGCCAATCGGAAATTAATATCTTGGATGAGATTCTTACCTGAAAGTTGTCATAATAGCCCAGGATTAATTCGCTGATTTTGTCGGAGTTTCATTGTATGCTACCAGTTTAGCTTTCTTCAGTTTTGTTGGGATTTAATCTTATAGGGAAAATTCTGCGGAATGAAATAACTGATAGCGTGTTTTTTGGGCACTCGTATCTATTTTAAAGCGTAGTATGTCTATTCTACTTCTGTTCCGTAGTCGTAAAGGCTTCATCCATCTGTGGAGATATACATGATATTTTGATGCTACTAAATGTTAGACCTTCGTGCTGTTGTTCTAGTCCTTGGGTGTTGTACACTGTATCAGTCTGGATGGGTTGCCGCTTTTCGTATGAGCCCCTATTGTATCGAGTTAAGTGCTTTGACTTTGGGTTTATATAACCTTGGCTTCGTGATCTTGGCCTCGGTCTTCGTTTTTCTGTTTAACAGGCAAACCATTGTCCAGTGGTTGGATTTACCACATGCGTTGCATGTTGACGTAAATGCTTGACAGGCTTCACAGTAGAGTGCTTGACTTCTACAATTGAGGCATTTCTTTTCTTTTTTTTAATTTTTTTTTTTACTTTGGGCCTGTGGCTTGCATAGCAGAGTTTGTAGCTCCGTTGGTTGTTTTGCATGGACTTAAGTTGTTTTATATGAGTGCTAGATGCTTCGTAGGTCTTTTTTAAATGAAGCATCCCTTCATGGGAGTGTGTCGTCTTTTCTTTCCAGTTTCTTCTGGAAGTCTGCGATTGGGTTGCAAGCGATATTATAAAAATAACTAAGGTAAATGGATTGTCTCCCGTGGTCGACCCCACTCTCTAAATGACATGTATGATTCATGTAACTGGCTGACACATTTTTTCAAAATAACCAATCACTGGGTTCTAAGAAGTTTGCGCCAGCTCTCAAAGATATGCCCAACTCTCTTTCTACAACCAAGCTCACAAACGAGCAGACGTCAAAATTGTCACTGCTAAAATTTCAGCTGTGAACTGGAGCCATATGAAGTACGTTAAACTTTCGTATATACAACATAAGGATTTCAGTTAAGTGGACTATTATATGTTTATATTATATAGTCGCAAACAGAACAATTGTTTACAACAGTAATATAATACTTTAGAATTCCAATATGTTCATATTTTTCCCGATACTTTCTTCTGTTTTCAAGTTAACCATTTTGCGGCTTAAATTTCTAATATTTTCTTTATTTTGCAAACAAATTCCCACAGTTCTTAAGAATAATATTAAGTCCTATTATTCGCTCCTGTCACTTGGTTTCTGGTATTGAACACTTTTGTGCTAATCATCTGCATCTATTCAATAAGTCATCTTGTAACTCCTCTACTTTTTGTAGACAGCCTCTGAAAGGCCAGTTCACATACCTTAGCACCAATATATCATACGCAGCAAAGAAAAATTGAAAAACAACAACAAAAAAAAAAACAACAAAAAAAAACAGGAGAATAAAAAAAGGAAAAATAACAGTGGTGGTGTTTTTAACTGTCCAAATTGATTCATTTCATTTGGAATTTTTTTTTCATACTGGATCGACTTTAGGAATAATTTCACTCCTGGAATAACTGCAGTCAAATTATGGATCAATACACACAATGTTTGTTTATTGACTTAAAAAAGAACTACAACAAAATGAATTTCGTTATTACAATCTATTTACTTAGTTATTCATCTAGATGTTTTATTTATTTTTTTTTTTTTTTCATAATGTATAATGATTTATAGCATTGAAAATAAATGTGTAAAATATTACTTTTTCGGCAGGATTAGGGTTAAAATTGGAAATCCATAACTTGAAAAACGAATACCAGAATGAAATGAACCAAATTGGACTATCCTCGGGGTGTAATGGTCAAAAAGTAGGACTGCAGAACTGTAGTAAGCGAGTTCAAACTCCATTCCCGCTATGACGTTCGCTTTTGGACAAATACCCTTGGGAAAGGCATGAACCCCCTAATCCTCCCAGTTATAGGTTAATACCATTATTGCTGTTCTTCTAAAAGGATGGCTTTGGCATTAAATAACCCACGAAAGTTGACATGACATTAGGAACCAAACTATGAACCAAATTGAAATAAAAAAAATGATGCTTGCAATTTGAAAAAAAAATGCCCTTTTTCTTATAGAAATGGTCCTTCTATGTATTTTGCATGATTCTTTACTTCCTTTTATCTTCAAATATGTCTCTTGAGTCAATTGTCGACGCAGTTGTTTCTTTCTCCTTTTCCAAAACACAATTAAGCGTACATCAAAACACATTATTCAAGTTATTGCTGTGTAGGGATTACGTACCTTACTTTCCAAAAAATACTTCAAATGGCCACAAGGTGGTGTGACCAAAGTAGCATTATAAAACGCACGGCAAAGTCGAAACTCTCACTCTCACTCTCTTCGTTCCGGCTTTGTGTCCCACAAAAATTGTATATTTTTGTAAATAAAGTTCCGACTTTGACAACAAGAAGCACGCACGAGTGTGTTTGCTCCAACGGACATCGTGTCGTATCACGTCCGGTACCATGCTCTGACATAAGTCTTCATACAACAATTTTCATTTTATAAAAGACTCTTCAACAACAAGACAGAACTCTCTCCATCACGAACTCTTAGTTTATCATGTAATTCCTCTATCTTTTCTATTAAGTTTTCTCTGGTAATATATGTTTCATTGTTGATTCATTATGAATTGTTTTATATTGTTTGGCACGAGGAAATGTTAAACCATATAATATTTCCTAAGCTACAAGTATCTGAATTGTGTTCCTTATTCTCTAATAATTGTAGTGGTGAGTTTTGATACTCAGGACAAATATACGAAGACCAAACTTCAAGCAGTCGATACCAAAGTTCTCTCGATCCGATCCCAGAGCCGTATTCATTTAAATCAATCCATCTCTCTTCTCACAGTGTAATTCAATGAAGTCTGGCCAAGTTCT
Organism: Sepioteuthis lessoniana; assembly: GCA_963585895.1. Lineage (NCBI taxonomy): Eukaryota > Metazoa > Mollusca > Cephalopoda > Myopsida > Loliginidae > Sepioteuthis > Sepioteuthis lessoniana. The sequence goes on along the minus strand of OY757904.1, from coordinate 163,646,991 downwards.
TATGATATAAATGATACTAGCAACGTGTTGTGTGTGATGTAAAAGTACATTTTATGATAGTCAGTCAGTCAGTCAGTCTCTCTCTCTCTTTCTATCAAGGTGACACTTAATGAAAGTAGGACAATTCACAAATGGATATCATTATTGGGTGAAAAGAAAAAATCACATTGTTAATACGTCGGTATGCGATAGAACGTGCGCCAACATGACTATTGAGTAGTTCTTCGTGTTATATTCTGAGTTGTGGGCGAGAAATGCGTATGGTTGCAAAACAAAGAACGTATAGATACTCACAATAACACAGTAATGATGTTATAGAAATTTTTTATAGATAGATTAAGTACAGAGAGTAGAACGGAGAAATACATTCACAGTCAAAGAATGAATTCAGTGGCAGTAGCTACAAAGTTCATGTACTGTACTTGTCTTGTGGTGAAGGGATGGTTTTCTCGGAATCAGGATACGTTGGTAGCTGCGGAGAGCGTTTGATGTATCGGATGACAAGCGCCAGACGGGGTGAAGAATCCTTAACACGGGTCGTGTGAGGGAACAAGTCTGTGGTGTAGGAACGCAACTGAACTGATGATTGTTTGGTCCGTCTATTTATACGTTTTCTGTAGGCTCAGAACGGCAATTTTTGTGCCCCGCGGGAAGCGTTCCGATTGGATATTTATTAATGTATTTTTTTTTTTTGTTAATTTATCGCAAACGGAAGTTCTGCGCGGAGCCTATGCGTGAGCGACTAACTTTTCATTTTTAGTTGAGAACTCGAAGTGTTAACTTCCGTTTCTTTTTTCTTTTCTTCTTTTCTTTCTTTTTGTTTTTTCAAATCAAGGCAAGATCTCGTCTTGTAACAGCTCCCCCAGATCTTACCATGATTTGAAGTTGCTATGTTGTTAGTGCTTGCTTGCGTGCGTGTTTTGTTTTGGTGTTGTGTATTATCTATTTTGTTTTTTGGCACATAACGAAGTCTTTAAAGCGTGCTGGGAGTTGCCCTCGTGTTGTTCGTTTCGTTGGGTTTTGGGTATTGTCTCCGGAACTGCAGTCATTTGCGACGAGATGCTCCCCTGACGAAAGTGTAGGGAGTTGTGACAACGGGTGATGGGTAGGTTGCCGGGGTGGACAAGGAGATAGGAGTGGTCGTGTCGACGGGTGATTGGGAATTTGGTGAGGTGGGGATAGAGCTGGAGGTGGGGGTGGTCGATGCATGTGTTGCAGGTCATTTGGTCGTGGTACGAGTCGACGGACGTGTCCACGGTGAACCCAATGCGTTTCACAGTTGTCGTTTTTCACTTGAACTACCAAACCGTTCGTTTTGGTGACCTCAAAGTCACCTATCCAAGGCAGGTGAGACAAGTGGGCTGTTGCGGATTGCGGTCGGTGGAGTAGCACCTTGTCACCGACTTGTATCGGGTCTTTGAAGATGCTGCGGTTCAGTTTGGCTTCCATTTTGTGGTCAGCCTCGTTGTTCGCCAAGGCGACTCTTTGATGCACCTGTCGGAGCAGAGCGTTTATCTGCATACCGTAAGCACCTGGGTTGTTGTTAACGATGTCTTGGCAGGGGATCTTCGGTAGACCAATGTTTGGTTGGCGGCCGGTGATAATGTAATGCGGGGATGCACCAGTGGCGGTGTTGGCTGTGGCATTCATTGAGGAAACTGCGGATTCGAGAACGTCCGTCTATTCACAGTTTCTGTCTTCGCAGATCATGTAAAGGGCGTTTTTTAAGGTCCGGTGTTGCCTCTCAATGTTCCCCGAGCTTTGTGGTCGCCACGGGCAGTGAAGTTCCCGGGTGATCGAGGTTAGGTCACAAAATTCCTTGTAGGCCTCACCAGTGAAGTGGGTTCCTCGGTCGGAGGAGACAATGCGGGGAATCTCGCGGTGACGAAGAAAGAACTGGTAGAGTCCGCGGGCTGCGTCGATTGCGCGGTCTCTGGCACATGGTATGGCCATGAGGTGGCGGCTGAAGCTGTCTAGAATAGTAAGTATGTACCGCTTGCCCTTTGAGAGGGGCATTGAGACAAAATCTATGTAGACAACCTCGAATGGTTTTCCGCCTCTCTTGCAATGGCCCGTGGACCAGTTTCGGCGCATGCCGTAATTTCCCTTGCGTTTAGCGCAGGTTTGGCATGACTGAACATACGCCCTGATATCGCGATTTTTGAACTCCCACCAGTAGCTGGATAGGTGTTCCTGCATGCGGGAGATCCCTGAGTGGTTGACACAGTCATGGACTTGGTGGAGATATTTTGTCCGGAGCTTGTAGGGTACTACCAGTTTTGGTGTGTTTGTAGTATCCCTGATCATCAATACAGATGTACCAGGTTCCAAGTAGAATTGGTGCATGTGTTTGTTATATAGCCCGGTACGATGATCTTTGGGGTCGAGTAGGGTAGCGTCCGGTCTTGGGGTTGCCAACTGAAGAGCTCTGATGATTTTTGAAAGTGTGTCATCAGAGGCTTGTTCCGCTGCAATACCCATGTGGTCAGCTATCTCTTCAACCGGGATGGTCGATGTGGCATGAAACGCGAGGAATGCGTCGATGGCCTGCATATGATGCTGAATGTTCCGTGTTGTGTGAGTCCCAGGGAGCAGCTGGGAGCTCTTGATTTCGTCCATGCACCAGGATGGAACGTAGATGTTTAGACTGGAGCCTTGGAGTTTGAAGTGCTTCCCTGCAGGTGTGGGGTCTGCCGTAAGCTTGTCCTTGCTGTGGCCATATCTCCGACTGAGCATGTCTGCCCAGACATTCGATTCACCTTCTACATATTCCAAGACGAATTTGTAGCACGATATTTCCTCCTGCCATCGTCGTATCTTCGCATTGTTGAATTCACGTTGATCCAAGTATGTGAGAGATCGATGATCTGTGAGGACGACGAAGGGACGACTACGCAAGAAGTAATCGAATTTGGTGATGGCCCATTTTATCGCATATGCTTCGCGTTCAGTTGTTGACCAGTTGCGCTCCGTCGCGTTAAAGGTGTGTGAGGCAACTGCTATTATTTTCTTTTGGCCGTGTTTATTCTCTTGCATGAGAATGGCCCCACATGCGATATCGCTGGCGTCGGTGGTGAGGGTAAAGAGTCCGGTGAAGTCGGGGAATGAAATGATTGGTGGTGAAGCGAGGCGCTTCTTAATTTTATTGAAAGCCTTGTTGGCCCCTTCGGTCCAGACGAATGTTCGTCCGGGCTTATTTAGTTCGTTTATGGGGGCCATTAGATTGGAGAACATGTCGGTTCTGATGCTCTCATTAAGGCGTGTCTCGATGAATTGCCGAATCCATACGAGACGTCCGATGAGACTTTGTAGTTCTTTTCTCGTTGTCGGGGGTTTCATGTCGATAATGGCGCGGACATATTCGGGGTCGGCCTTGAACCCGTCGCTATTCACGATGCGACCGAGAAATTTAGCTTCGGACGCAAGAAAAATGCATTTTTCCGGGTTTAGTTTTAATCCGAACTTGCGTAGAGCAATAAATAATTGCTCCAGCGCTGTTACATATTCCTCGAAGGTTTTGGCGTGGACAAGATTATCGTCAATATATGACGATATGTTCGCGCGTGAGGCCACTGTGTCGAGAGCCTCAGCTATGCATCGCGAGAAGATTTGTCCAGCGGATGTTAGACCGAAAGCCAGACGAGTGTATTGGAAACAGCGTCCTTTCCAAGTAAAGGCCGTTTTATGGCGGTCACGTTCGTCAATGACGATTTGCCAATAGCCATTGCGGAGGTCGAGTGTTGAGAAGTACTTGTTACCTTCGCCAATCTTGTTGAATGTCGAGTCAATGGTAGGTATTGGGTATGGGTCGAGATCGACTAAAACCTTGTTGAGGGTTCTTTTGAAATTTGCGACCACTCGGATCTTTCCGTTTTTCTTGCGGACGGCAAAAACGGGACTGTTAAATCCTTTAGGGTCGTTGCAAGGTTCGATAACACCCTCACTTGCCATGCGGGCAATTTCTGCGTCAACATCATCCTCCAGTGCTTGGGCTATAGGGTGCTGTTTTTTGGCTCCTGGACTGGCCGTTGGTTGGTATGCGTATGGGCTTGATGAAAGTGCCCCTTCTATTGTCGTCGGTGCCGAGAATGTCCGCATAGCTGATGAGTAAATCGGCGGTAGCTTCTAATTCACTACGGCTATGATGGTCTGGAAGCGATAGGCCTACGGTTTGCTTAAGCCAATGGAGTTTTTGGTTGAGAGTCAACCCGTTAGGCGATGATCTGGCTGTGGCTCGTGGTTCCTCGTTGGAAACGGTTAGGGTGCCGTGTGAAAGGTTGTGGGTCGGTTTTATCCTTGGATGGACGGTTGTAGAGAGCGGGACAGTATGTTTTAGCTTGCCAGATGGGAGTGTGCGGGAACAAGTCTGTGGTGTAGGAACGCAACTGAACTGATGATTGTTTGGTCCGTCTATTTATACGTTTTCTGTAGGCTCAGAACGGCAATTTTTGTGCCCCGCGGGAAGCGTTCCGATTGGATATTTATTAATGTATTTTTTTTTTTTGTTAATTTATCGCAAACGGAAGTTCTGCGCGGAGCCTATGCGTGAGCGACTAACTTTTCATTTTTAGTTGAGAACTCGAAGTGTTAACTTCCGTTTCTTTTTTCTTTTCTTCTTTTCTTTCTTTTTGTTTTTTCAAATCAAGGCAAGATCTCGTCTTGTAACATTCGGAAATTTTTTTTTAAATTAATCGCGAATAACTTAGAGAGAGTCGGCAGAAAGAAAGAAGTAGTACAGAGTGAAAGAGAGAGACAGGGGGAGAGAGACAGAAAGAGCGGTAAAAAGGAAACAGCATCGTCCAACGGAATGGTGGACATTTCCACTGACAATTTATGTATAAAAGAAAAGTTGCAGCTTTTGACTTGTGTAAAATTGTTAATAAAGATAGTCGAAAATTAACTTTTTGTTTTTAATAGAGAAGAAAAGTAAATATCAAATTACAAGCAATGCGCTAAAAACACACTTTTTTCTTGGCAATGCTTTAAGTTGGGTGACACTTTCAAAGCTAGCCGGGCCCACACGAAAAATTTGATAGACTCTAACGCCTGAGCACTAAAGAATGGTAAAGTTTAACATTCAACCGCATAAGTATGTTCAATTTTGATGTTCTACAACTTTCTACATCCAAACACTTTTGACAAATATATATATATTTATATTTATATATAAAAGGAAAAACCGATATAAGACGCAATTGTATTTTATTAATCTTGGAGAAAATCTTGGAGAAAATTCTGAAATAAAAATCATTTCTATCCATTATAAAGAACAGTTGGTATTTGTGTTTCAAAAATTGTTTGTACTGTATAAAACATTGTGACTTATTTATAATTTGCATAAGATAAGATTCAGTTGAAAATTATCCAATTTTTTAAAACTCAACCAAAAATTTTATTGAGTGGAAATTAGATAAGTTCGCTATCAAAGGACGAAAATAAATGTTTTAAAATAGAACACCAAAACTGAATCGTATGGATTTCAAAATTAAAAATTAGCAATGACTATTTATTAGCCAATCAGCATAGACTATAGCCAATTCCAAAATGATATGCAAGCAGCAAACTTAGAACGGCTGAAAACCTTGGATTTTAATAACTCATTCAGTCTTACTCCAGTTGCCACTGAAGTTCATGTCGGTTGCATTTCTTCCAAGAGTAGGAGGATTGTTATGTAAGAATTAATGCTGAAAAAATCTACGTTTCATAAGAAAATGACTCTACACCAGTCTAATGTCTGAGGATCAAATCACCTTTTAAAAACTACATAAACTTCTTTCAAAACACACACACGCGCGCGCACACACACACACACACACACACACACAGAGTGGTTTTCACGCAGAACTAAAACAACAAAATTGACAGAAAAAGGGGAAATTTGGAATAGTATGATGAGAGTGAGAAAATGTACTTAACTTCAGTGGTTTTTTTTCTTTTAACTAAAAAACAATGAAACATTGTGGAGATGTGCAAGGTTAGCACTGGTCAGTCGCTAATCAAGCTCTCTTATTTCCCAAATATATTCAAATTTATAAATTTTGGGGAGCACAAAGCCCCAAGATTTTTGTGGAGGGGGGGAAGGGGAGTGGTCATGCTAAACTATGAAACTAAGGGTCTCAAGCTTGCCACATTCGCCGACCCATTCATACAATACAAAAGGCATTCATCCTTCGCCAGGTACACCGCAACCACCGAAATGCCGCATTTACTCGGAGAAAAACCCTTCTTAAAACTCCTGATGGAAAATGCATGAATTATATTAGCAAAATATCATATATATATATATATATACACACACACACACACACACAATTGATGAAAAGATGATGGGGATGGGAAAAACCCGAAAGAAAAAGAAAAATAGAACGAAAAAAAAAACCCTTTGGTTACCCTCCCATCTCCCCGTCTATAGAGGCCGACTGTTTTCCGATCTCCGAGGGGACCGAAAACAAGCTGGACCGAGTGGAGAAGGGAGACTAGGCTAATGGGATAAAAAGAAACGCAGAGTTGGGCAAGGTGCGGGAAATTTATATTGGTTACAGAAATGAGAATATAATTATGAATTCCAAGATCTTCAGAAAAATGGGACTGGATTGGGAGTTAAGGAACAACATAAAATCGGGGCGGGGAAGATCTTGGAGGCTAACAACTAGATGACAGGAATAATGACAGATAACATACTGCTAACAAAGGAATTAGGGAGACAAGCAATCCAACTTACCGGGGGTGGGCTCCCGAAGTATCCAGTCCGTAGTCGCCATGCGCAGGAAGAGGGAAGGATGACTCCAATATTACCGCATTTCGTACGACCAGGCTCGCTGTCGAATGCTATGCGGTCCAAGCGTTTTCTGTCGTATCTAATTTTGACCCTAAGCTGATGCCTAAAGAACAAAATCATATCACCATGAGAAAAGTTTGCACCGTCATACAATTCCTTCTTTCGCGTCATCCAAATCCCCATTTTAGCGACAGCTAAGATCTCGAGAAAAACCACACGCTTCTCACCTTGAAACTGTTGTTGTATAGCCGTGATACGACTATACGTATACATATATATGCGGAAACATAATCAACAATAATGACGAACGAATACACTTCTTTAGAAAAATATACCTCTCACGCTTTATTCGAAAGGGTTGCGAAAGGGTTGTGAAAGGGTTGTATGTATGTGAGAGGTGAGTAGGAGACTGAACAGACTGCAACATATTGACTCCCAGTTCCTCTAACTATAGCAGCACTTCTTTTCTCATTCTCCTGAGCTGCTCAACCAGGGGTCCTGAGGGCCCAAGCCCTCTGCTGGGAGCTGGTTCTCACTGCCTTGAACTGCAACTCGAGCTTCAACAGCAACTGACTCCAACTAACCCAAACTGTCTGTGGCACCGGGTTATATAATTGTATGACATACACCTGCTTCTTGTGGGCGTCGCAATTACAAATTCAACCCGTCCACATGTCAAGGTGATATCTTCGACCGGATGCACCTGTTTCTCGATTGACGGCAGGGTCGAAGGTCAATATGTTACACTGAGGCAAAACTTTGTCTACGAGGTAACCAACGTCTAGCAGCATGAGCTGCTTGGGTTCGATGCAAGCCGTCCCCTCTCTGACGTGATTCCAAAACTGACGAACTCGCTCGCAGTTGTAGAAGGCGTGCTCGGCCGTTTCTTTTAAGCTACTTTTGTAGCGAGGACAATCAGGCATGTCTAACAAGCCCGCGTTGTAATTCAAGGCGAAAAGGACAACGTGTTCCGTGCAAGCCACCAGGTAAGCGAGAACTCGTTGTTCAAGAAACCCCAACCTGGTGCTCAATTCCAATGCCAGCGAATCTCCTCCATCGACCAGCCGAGCCGGTCTACTAGAGGATCCGAAGCGGAGCCTACAACTAGATCCCGATATAGCTCCTTTCCGGACCAAGAAGGGTCACTGGACACAGAAAGGTTGCGGGGGGCCTTACAGCATTCGTGGACAAACGGCGCTTCGCCCTTCAGCCTACGTCGACCTTCAGCTTTGGGGTCTGACTTAAAGCGAGGAAAAGTATCGCTCACCTTTCGACTCCACACCGTGTCCTTCGACAAGGTTCGGCATAAGTAAGCCAGTCTTTCAGATCAGGCATACCCAGACCTCTATTGCGCGGACGTTGACAGCAGACCTGTCTACGGACCATCGGCCTTTAGCCTCTCCAAACTACTTTAGAGAGGGATCGTTGAAGCGCCAGCCGATGACTCTTAGGAAGATGAAGTACTGACAAAGGATCAAGGGGAACATGTACACGGCGCACAACTCCACCCAGCTCTTTAGGGACAACTACCTACGATGCCAGGTACCCACTTGGACATCTACCTTGGCCTGTACCTTAGACCAATTTCGCTCCAGTTGGAGGCCGAGCCCGAACCACACCCGATGATGCAGATGGATCTGTCACTCCAGCTCAAAGGCTCTGGCAGAGGAACGCCACCCCTCAAGGCACCTAGCCGAAATCCTTCGCTCTTATCAAAGTTGATTTTGGGCGCTACTATATGTTCGTACCTCGCAACCACTATCTTTACAGCCTTTATGTCTAGATGACGGGACACAAAGAGAAAGAGGGCCAGAAAAAGGGATACCGCGCACAGCAGGACTTGCCTCTTCATCCCTAAGCCTACGAAGCAGGGGTTCCAAAGTGAGGAGACAGGGGGCAATCCTGCCGGACTGAACGCTCTATCGCGAAAGCCTCCGTGCTCTTCCCGTTCCCCTGCAATACTGCCTGCGGGTTGTTGTACATCATGCTAATCCATTTGCGAAACTTCTATTGGAATCCGGCGGTTTCCAAAAATGTCACCAAGAACCGATGGTCAACGCTATCGAAGGCCTTGAACTGATCCAAATTGATCAGCGCGGTTTCGGTGCCGTCTTCTAATCCCTCTAGGACCTTTCACACTAACTGCAAGTTGTCTTGGATTGATCTTCCCTTCACGGCATAGTTCTGCTCAGGTCCGATCAAGCTGCAAGCGGTTCGCTAAGAACCGCATTAAAATCTGTGTTAAGCAGAGTTCAGGGTCTATAGTCGTCTAAGTCCTCCCAAACATGCCTTTTCTTCAGCAATGTGATCACGCCCTTGATAGCGTTACCAGGGATGGCCCCCTGGCCGAACCAGTAGTTGAACATATCCACCAGAATAGGCACAAACATGTGCGACAGCCTCAAGTACACTTCGAAGGGTGAACCATCTACTCTCTGCGATTTGTTGAGGCCGACCTGCTTCAACGCATCACAGACTTCGCATTCAGTAACCGCACCTTCGCAGCTAGCTGCTTCAGCCTCACGAAGGCGTGGGAAGTCGGCTAAATAGCTACGAAACCCCTGAACCGAGAGATCAAGACAGTGATCAAAGCGATCACAAAAGTGTGCATCTCACGATTTGACGGGAGCACCTGCCCGTCCGGAAACTTGACCGATTCGATATATTGAAAGGGGAACTTTCGTACTTCTTCCTCACGAATGAGCGCGTTGTATTTCACGGTTTCGTTGGGAACTCTTTAACCTAGATCTAACTATGTATCCCTTATAGCGCACGCTAGTCTCACGCTCATGGTCTCGTCCAGCTAAATCTATGGCTAGAGAATCCCCCCTCTACTGCACGGGAAAACTTATCTTCTAAAGATTTTGCCACCTTGGTTCTATCTAAGTTGAGCTAGCAACCGTATTTGATGACGAAATCCCTAATTCTAAGTTTAAGAGATCCCCACCACTTATTCCTGGTAACCGCCCCCAATAATGCCCGTTGAACTAGGGATTCCAGCTGGTCCCGGAAGTCCCGTATCTCCAGTAACCGGCCAGACTTAGCCTATTAGCTAACCGTAGACTGACCCTAACATGCTTATGGTCAGTTCCACGCAACATAGTGTCAGCCCCTCTGACTTACACTCAGTCCAGATAAGATCTGGCACGTACAGAGGGTGAACTATCTAGCCACGTCCACATCTCCCTCCCTGGGTGATCCAGACGAAAACTGTCGACCAAGTCGTGACAAGTAATCAAGTCGATTACGCTGCTTTCACACCTTCCCAACCATGTAGCTCCCCTCCCGACCTTATCAAGGATAGCATTCCAATCACCCTCTAAAACTATCCGTTTCGGATCGTCGAGGAATGGCCCTAACCGCCTAGGAAAAAAAACCCCTCTCTGCAGCGATATTGGGTGCATAAACTGCGGCCACTAGGAACACAACCAGCTGGCCATCTGCAAGAACAAGATTTACATCAGCATTAAGGCTGCGTCCAATTAGCAAAGAGACCCCAACGCTGCTACGGCTGCCGTATGCTGAAAGGACGACATAGCCATCCTTCAGCACACGACAGTCCGTAGCGAAATGGAAGTGAGTCTCTTACACTGCAACTACATCTACTCTGAGGTTCGAGAGTTCACTAAGCAAGTGCTCACACTTAGTTGGATCCCTCAGTCCCCACGCATTCAACGTGGCAATGTTTAGAACCATCAAATCCACTTACCTTTCTCACTGTCAACTACAGCACGAAAATCATCAAGGATGAGGATGCCAACGGCATGTCTCAAGGAGCTGGTGCTCAGCTCAGTAATTACACCACCTGCATCTAGAAGGTACCTCAACTTTAGCGACCTATAAAAAGGATGAACACAAATCGGGATCCTGCCCCGAACAGTGTGACTTCATTTTACAGAGAGAGGGGTGCTCCAACCCCGTCAGCCTTATGCCCGCTCGACTGGCCATATCCAGGAGTCGCCACACACCCTTCGGGTTCCTTGCCGAGCGAACAAAGGCGGTCACCATGAGTGCACCCCTGAACAAATACGAATTGGAAATATTTTTGTTTTTGATTTTTTTTTAATCAAGGAGTGGCTTGAGTGCTATGCGGAGTTGAAAGTCCGCTAGAAAGTCGCCAGTTTCTGTAGAGCACTAAGCCACTCCTAAAAGTTCTTGGCTGTTTTCAGCAGACGCTGACTTGGCCCTTTGTTGGGCTGTAGAGGGCTGCGAATGTGTATGTTCTTGTGAATGATCTGAGCTGTCAGTGGGGAGTCTATTTAATGAATTGAACCCAGAGAACAGCCTGTGAGGCGAGAGAGAGGGGAGAGTTGAGGAGAAAGGAATTTCATGCAGAGAGGACTGTTAGGGGTTTGAAGAGGGGTTTGTTGGGGGTGTTTAGTGGGGATTTTTCAGGTGGGGGTAGTTGAGTGCCGGTTGTTGTCGAAGAGATTGTGCTGGGTGCTGCTGTGTCGTGACCTTTGATGATGACTGATAAGTTTCCTTTTCTGTAGGTGTGTTGGGCTGGGAGTAGAGTTTTTTTTTAGCTTTGGTTTCTTTACTGTCTATCCGCCTCCTTTGATTTGTAGAGGTCTTCATCTCCTCAGGATGTTCTCATCTATGTTTTTCTTTTTGGCTTTTTTTCTGGATTTTTTGGCAGTTGATGGCGGTTGTAATGGAGGTTGCTATGGATGTTGTACAGATATTACTGGTTCAGTTGGTTCTGGTGTTGTCGCTGCTACTTTTTTAGTTGTTGTTTCTGTTGTTGTTTTTGCTCTTGCTTCTGTTGCTAGTTCTGTTGTTTTGTGGATCGGGTTTTTTTTTCCTTTCTGGTCATCTGGGTCCAACCTTCTTCCAGTTTGTTTAGGTGGTCCCCAGGTTTCAGAGCAGGATTGGTGGTTGGGCAGGTGGTTTTTTCCGGGTTATTGTTGTTGATGTTGTTCTTGTTGTTGATAGTTGACTTCTGTGGACTGGTTCTTGATAAATAACCTAACTGTTTGCAGGACCAGCAGTGTGGCCTCCTACCCTCCCCGACCACGATCATCTGCTAGTCCCTATTGGTCAGTATGTGTAGGATGGGCTGGAAGCCCTCCCTATTAAGGCATATGTTCAGGACAAAGTCACCGTGTGCCGTCTCGTCTGTTGAACACACCGTCGTCATCTCTTCGACGCTGCCATATGCGCTCATGTAGGCAGCGAGGACGACCCCATTCAGTTGCACCGGGACGCTGCATACGGTCACTTTAATTCGCCTGTAACCTTTGTATTAAGGCTGAAGCAGGAAGTGCTTTGTGGAGACTTTGGTCCTGGCCAGCTCCTCTGAGGGCTACAGGACATCCTAAGTAGCAAAACTTCGCCGGCAAAAGTACCAGCATAGGATGCCTGTGGATTTTAAGAGCTTCGACAAGGTTTCCCATCTTATTCCTGCCAATCTCCTGGTGCTTAAATCTGTAATGATATAGGACAGAGTCTTTGGTTCGACTTCAGCCACCAATTCTTGAATGGGAAGTATCTCCGTTCCTTTGAAGTAGGGAGCATACTTCCCAACTGTCCTTTTCATAGCGTTGTGGTCACTTCTTTTTAATGGATCAGGAGATTGGAGTTGCTGCTTCGGCCGGTGTTCTTTGTCCTGATGGAATAAAACTATCCAGAAACGAGGATTCCTTGTTCACTTGAGAAACCTGTTGTGATGGCCATTCGGATGTTGATGTAGAGGGTCTTGCTACCGACTCTTCCGGCTTCTAGGTCATTTCCGAAGAGAACGTTTAGGCTTTTTATGGTGTTTACCTCCGTAGTTGCTTGAGGCAACTTAGAGGAATGGTAGATTGCTGTTGGTGGCTGTTGTTGTTGCAGATGTGGATGAAAAATTGGTATGCATAAATGTAAAAAGACTGTGGCAAGACTGTGGAAAAAAGGAAAGAAGGTATGAAAGAAAAATTCGTTGAGTCTAATGTCTGGATCACCATTGACTCGAACTCGCTAATAATGAATAACGAGGAAAGGATGTGTGTCTTGCGTGTATTGTGCCTGCGGCAAAAAAAAAAAAAAAAAACGCTAATCAAGCTCTCTGAAGCTTATCAAGCTCTACAGTTATTCTCAGTGAGAGACTTATGTCGGCTCTTAAACTCATACAAATTAGGCAGATTAATTTGCCAGTATCACAACATCTCCCGGAAATGTATAGGTCTTATGGCCCTTGAAGGTCGTGTACTTCTTGTGATTGTTTCATTTTTGAGATTGCTTTTCTCTCCTTGTCTCTCTCCCATATTTCTTTCTCTGGGAGATCTAGATATGTCCTGCACTGATATATAATAAAAATCGTTTTCTTGGATTATTTGATCTTCAAAAGAGTTTTCAAAGTCACTCTGGTCCACCTGATCGCGCATTATTTCGTATTCAGATGTTTCATTCTGTAAAGGTTGTTCCAATAAATCATTAACGGAAGGAATCGTAGAGATTTCTTCCTCATTTTGCTCTTCATATTCACCTCGGGGCCTTATTTGATCTGCATGAGCTTATATACTGTTCCTCTTTTCTGTTTATTATAGCTGTATTGTAGCCTTTTTGCATGATAAATTTTGCCCTTTCTGAATTCGATTTTTTGTTCTTTTTGTGCCACACTTTTTCATTTGTGGAATACGACATCGTTAGCGGAGATCTACATGTAATTTGCCTTCCCATCAAACGTGAAGAGCTTTCTAGTCTTTAGGCGTGCGCTATAGCTTAAAAGCAGCCTTGGTAGAAAAAACTATTTTTTCTTTTTGCTGAGAACATGCTTTCAGTCCCATTTTTATGGTCTGCCCCATTATTTCCGCCCACCCATTCGATTGAGGGTGAAATGGCGGTGTCTCATACGGTTTACACCCTATTTTTTCCAACCATAAAATTAAGATCTTCATCACAAATTTCTGGTGCATTGTCGGATACCAGGGTTTTTGGTCGCCGTTTCTGGAAAATATAACCCTTAGAAGTTGTTTTTTTTTTTTACTGGGATACGGATTACTACGAGCAATCCTGAAAAAGAGTCTACAAGTATTAGTAAGAGTCCCACTCCAGTAATGTATGCATGATCCATATGCACACGACTCCATGGCTCCAATTCTCTGGGCCATGAATGTAGTCTGTGTAAAACTTCTTAATTCTTTACATTTTTTACATCTTTTTATATATTCTTCGACATCTCGTGACTATCCCGGCCACCTTGCTTCTAATTTTATCATTTTTTTGTGTAACCACTACTCCACAAGGTATATCATCATGTACACTTTTTATCACCAATTTTCTTTGTGTTTCTGAGGGATCGATCAGATCCTCATTAGAAATCACTCCATGTTCTATCGGTTATTTATGTCTTATTTCTTTGTAGGGTCTCTCCGCCCTGAAGCAATTTCCCCAAATGTTTTTTTTTTATTCTTGATGTTATCCTACTTAGTACTGGATTATGTATAGTTTCTGTAACCATTCTATCTTAAGACAAAACTTCAATCTCTACCCAATGTAAAAATTTTTCATCAAATCTGTTTTATCTTTTGACTCCTTGTAAAATCGCAATTTTGATTGTGCATCTACGTGTGGAATTGAATTTCCTTTGACATATTCTATATCAAAGTCAAATGCCATTAATCTCATTGTCCATCTTAGTATTTTCGATGTCGTGACTTTGGGTAATTCTTTTCTTGGATTGAATATAAACTCTAATGGTCTATGATCACTTCTCAAAAGAAATATTTTTCCAATTAAAAACTGTCGGGCTCAAGATGTTGTCCACACAATGGCCAAGCCTTCTTTCTCAGTATTTGAATAATTAAATTCAGTGTCCGTTAGTTTTCTTGATTAATGCATTATCGGATCTCCTTGTCATAATATTCCATTTATTGAATGTTATGTATGTTGCATATGTGGTTAACGTAATGTTTTTCGGATCAAAAATTTTCATTACTAGTTTCTTTGCCATAATTACTTTTAATCTATCAAAAGCTTTTTGTTGTTTCTCTGATCATATAACTTCAACATTCTTTTTTCTTGAATTTGCAAACGGTTCAGACAAGTCCGTATATTTTGGTACATATTGCCTGTAGAAATTCACCAATACCAAAAAAGATTCAAGTTATTTTTTATTTGTCGGTGTATTTTTAGTATTTTTTCTATCAAGGCTTGGTCTGGTGATAAACCTGTTTTTGAAATAGTATAACCAAAAAATGATATTTTACTACTATCATTTACGCATTTTTTTCATTTGTCATTCCAGCGTTTCTTAATCTATTCAAGACGATGTCGGTTTTCTTTTTTAATTCGTTTTCGTCAGTAGCTCCTATGCATATATCGTCTTGGTAACAAACTATATTTTTATATCTTCTCTTAGAACCTGTTAGATGGCTCTTTAAAATATGGCGCTTGCAGTTTTGATTCCATAAGGCATCCTCTTCCATTTCAGTAACCCTATTGGCGGGTTTATCGTTGTTACTTCTTTGAAGTTATCGTCTATTGATAGACGATACGGTGGTATGCCGTTTTCAGATCTATTTTTGTTAAAACGCTCATACCAGCAAGTGCATCAATTGCAACTTCAACATTAGGTATCGAGTATGAATCCAAGAAAACTTTGTGATTTATGCCTATCTTATAATCTCCACATATACGTATGTCACCATCTAATTTACTTAAAACTACAATGGGTGATACCCACTTGCTACCCACTGGAGGAACATATTCAAGAAGGTCTTGTTCTATTGAGTTTTGCTACTACTAATTGCAACAAATATACTGATAATTTTCGTGCCTCCTAATAAGAAGGGGTAACATTTTCTTTTAATTTTAAACTCGCTTTATAGTTTCTTAACTTTCCATTTTTTTCCATTCTTATATCATTAATTAATTTGGTAGAATTTATATTAAGCACATCGTTTCCAAGAAGTCTGTGGTTCTTTTTACGAGTTGTGACAATTATAGGTATTACTTCAAATTTATCTTTTAACTCCAAGGAACCTTCAAAATACCCTAAAGTTTTTATGACCGACTCATCAAATTGGCGGAGTAGTAACTTGCTCTTTCTAATGCGTTTCCAGAAATTTCTTAGTATAAGCGTTTACCTCACTGCCGGTATCCATTTGCATATCCATATCGAAGTTATTGATTTTAACCCTAAAGTATAATGTCTTTTTTCTTTTGTTCAAGTTTTTTCTACTTTGTTGTTTTTGTTTTTTACTGAAAAGACTTGCATTTTGGTTTTGTTTTCTTCAATTCTTTCAACATTTTTTCTTTTTGAATTTGCATATTGTTTGAAAATATTTTTTTAAGCAATTTGTACAAGTCTTCTCAAATGCTGGGCATTTTTCTCTTTTTATTTCATGTACACATCCACAATACGAACATTTTAAAAATCTTTTTTAGCATGTAAGAATCGGCGAATATTTGTCCGCTGGGTTGACTTTTATCAATGGTTGTATTTCTGTATCAATTCTTGTTGTATATAGTAAATGCAGGTATTTGAAGACATATTTCCTATTTGTAGTTGTTCCATTATTTTATATCGGTGTGATGCATTGTACATATCTTCAATTAACCTTAATTAAATTAAGTCCTCTTCTATCGTCTGTTCTTCTTGTCCAAGTTTTTCAAATTCGCAAAATCTACTCGCATTTCGTAGACGGTGTAGATATTTTATGATTGGTTCGTCAATTTCTTGTTTCATCGACACGGACTTCGTTCATTTTGCCACGACCAACCTTTTTGGGGCCTCATGATCTGACATATTTTCAAAAGTCAGGTCTTCTAGGTTTGTGGGATACGCCATGGTGGAGACTTTCATCATCGCCTCCTATTCAGCTGGAGACAAAAAGAGATCCGTAATCTCATTTTCTCCTCCCTTTTTTGTCGTCTTTCAACTATTTATTTCTTGCGCTTGCAGCAAAACGTCGTATCCAGGTATCGACAAAATCGGGATCCTTGAGAAACAATTGGTATCCCATCAGCGACGCCATTGTTGTGATGTGCAAGGTTAGCACCAGTCAGTCTCTAATCAAGTTCTACAGTTATTCTCAGTGAGAGACTTATATAGGCTCTCTTTTTTTCTCCTGCAAGACAGACAGATTGATTTGTCAGTATCACTACAAACATCTTTTTATTTCAACTAGAAAACAATTTTTAAAAAAGCTTTTGTTATGGAACCATAAAATAGGTTGAAAAAAAAAAGAAAGAAAAAAGAGTATTTACTTATTTTACAAATTAGGTGATCCGATGATTCGGTTTAGTGAAATTAAAGGTCCTAGCAGAGTTGATAATAGAAAAGGGTTTGAAATCAGTGGAATATTTCGGGGTAAGCAATACGAAAGTCATATTTGTTTTCTTTTCTTTTTTTTTCGAATTTTCTCCTTTGAAATTTCCCATGTTTCTGTTGCCTTCGTAATCATAAGAATTGTTAAGTTGGCTGACCTTAGTCGAGGGTGACCCGAAGGCTCCCTTTTCAATGGCTTCCACACCAAGGTGAAGAAGAGGGCGCTACTCCATTCCCCGGATAATTACAAGAATACTAGGGCTGATATTTTTGTGTTATTTTGTATTCATTTTTATTTTTTTGTCCTAGTTAATCTATGCACAAGAAAATATGCATTTATGCAGAAAATTATTCAATACCATGAAATGAAAAAGTTTCTGAACAAAAGTAATGACAATATGGCGATTGGTAGCTTCGTCAGACAGATTAAGAATCTTTATATAATAAAATTGCCATTTTTCAAAAGTGTTTGTCATATATGTACGTAAGATTTCTTGGTGATAGAGTAAATATTTTAGTTCTGAGAACAAGTCAATAATTGAAGTTTTAGAAATAGTCATTAAAATATTAATTGTAAAAAAAAAATACTTAAATTGTCCTTGAGTAGGCACGTGAAACAATACTTTTCAGATGGGGTGGTGAAGAGGTAGAAAGACATTAATCCCCGAGTGTTGAATCGTAGTAGACTATTGTGTTGGCGTCACTCTGCATGCTAAAAATTGGAACTCTGTCTGCTGGTCGAAAAGGTCTCTATTTATGCGTTTTAGGTGGATCAAAAGGCTCGGCCGAAAACATCTTTGATTTTGGATGCGAACGCTTTTGATTGGTTCCTAATTCTTTATCAAATTTATCTTTTGTTGTTTGATAGGAACAATGCGTCGAGCTGGGTGCACACGACCTTATTTCTATCATTTCTACTTACAACCTCTGAGGGTGAACTTCCTGTTCTCTACACTGCTCCAGTATCACCACAACAGAAAAGACCTAAGACGTTCGAATAAAAAAAAATAGTGAGACCATCTGAATCCCAAATTTGTTTGATGCAGAAATATCAATTGTAAACGTATCCCATGTCGAGGTCATACAAAAAATAAAAGAAACGTTAATTATACAACAAATTTTTTTTAGCAATGGATTTTATTCGGTGTAGATATAGAAATGAACCGAATCCAAAATTGCATACGTCTATAGAACACACATTTTTTGGCCTTAAAATAATCAACAAAAACATACATAAGAACATTCTAGAAATTTTGGATCAAAACCGCATTAGCATTTAAGTTACATTTTTATATTTTTCCACCAATCAGCTAAAAACATAGGATAAGAACATTCTACAAAAACAGGATTAGAAACTAATTAACAGAAAATTTTTAGACTCTAAAACAAATAAGTAAAAATACGAATCTGATTGGTCAAGAAATGTCCACGCGCTTAAATTCTAGGACCTGCAATAAAACTATTTTTTGATCCTCTACTAAAGTATAAATAACGAAGAATTTAATCAACCAGGTCAGTTTTCGGTCATTTAATTCATTTCTTCCGCGGCCAAAAAGTCATTCCGTCTACTACCCAAAAAGACTTTTCACTAGAGGTCATGAAACGAGCAGCAGAGCCGCGATATAGACTCAAAGGGAAAGGCTTGCGACTTTCTTTCGCCAATGCGACATGTTGTCGCCAAAATCTTAAGAAAACACACAGGCGGACTTAATGAAAGCAAAGACCCATACTTACGATCCATCATTCACATACGTACACACATACCCACATATGTAAATAAAGACAATTATTTTTATCCTACTTCCTTCGGCCAACCATGGAACCATTTATTTGAGAGACTTTATTAACATATAAACTCACACACACACACACACACACACACACACGTGTGAACAACCTTATTTTCATTTAACTGGCCATAACTATATTTCTACAAAGGCTACTCGCACATTATATTTCTCATTTATTTTTTCATTCCTGTTTTGTTATGAATATTAAATTGTTTGTTTCTTAATGTTCGTTGTTTTCATATTCCATTAGTTTTACGTGCTTTTAAAATGTGTGTTGGAACTAAACGTGAATGTAATACCTGTAAAATACGGACAAGAACTCACTCTCACTCACTACACGTAATATGAAATTGTTACCGCTTCTTTTAGGCTTCCAAAACACTTTTCTACAAGACATGATAATTTTAATAAAAATTTTACTGTGTATTTAAGAGAGTTTTTTAATCTAAAAAACAACAACAAAAAATACAAACCAATTTCATCAAAATGTTCAAAGTTACGGATAAAGTTCAAGAAAACACCTATGATAGCTGAACTTATTGCAAAAAAAAAAAAAAAAAAAAATTAAACCCCATACAGTTGCATTTTCTTTAAATTTACCTTCTTGCAATGCTGCCAACTATTTTCGGTCCAGAATATGTGAAAACGAATAAAATTCCATTATCTGATATCACTCTAACCCGGTGTATTACAAATTTGTCTGAAGATATTGAGAATAATGTGAAAACTGTAATGAATGATGCATTGTACAGGATATAGATTAATAAATCATGTGATAATAGTGAAATAGCAAACTTGCTGGCATTTGTTTACTTCATTCACAAAAAAGTATTGCAGAACCGGATGTTACAAAGAAAATCCGGGGAAAAAAAAACTATTTCTAATATTATGAATGATTACACGATATCTATAAACTTACATTGTAAAAGTTGTGTTGGTATCTGTGCAGATGTTTTTTTTTTTTTTGGCGAATGTAAGGCAACTTTTGTGATTAAATGAAGAAAAGATTGCTATTTGAGCATCAGTTATATTGTAGGGATACGGTACAAAAAAATGTAACCTGTGAACCTCATTAGTGTCTCTGATTGGATCCTTGGTGTAGAGATGGAGGAAGAGATGGAACACTTGTTCCACATATTTTCTGGTCCTGGTTTTTGCTCTGCAAGCTGTGGATATGGGACTTATCAAAAGGTGGTCAAATTGTCTCACGATTACAAAATAAAGACAAATTCGATACTTATAAAAACTCAACTGTCGTTTACTTATTGCTGATTCTTTTACACACGCACAAAACAAATGTAACGTGATTGAACGGCTTATGGAGAGTCGAAGTTAGAAAGATAACGGAAGGCTGATTTCGAGGGAAGGATAAAGAGAAAAAATAGGAAGAAAAAGCAGACAGACAGTATACAAACGGTCAGATGACCCCTGAATGTGTCAGGCGAAAGCACTCGTTGTAGGTCAGCCAGTCACGGGTGAATTACTACGGTAATTAAAAATGACGAAAAAAAAAACGGCGGTCCCAAATCTCCTGCGCAGGTGCGGAACCACCGAGAACGGATATTCCTCCGTCCAACACCGCAGGCGAAAGTAAGAGGGTGACTTGGGTTTGAAAGTCAGTTGGTTGGAAGACGCGACGAGGTAAAGACGAAAGTTGAACAACAGCCAGAGGCGATGTAAAGAGAGACAAAAATTACGAGCTCCATTTTGGGGTGAGTTCCGAAAAGAGATCTCCTACCAGACACGCAGCTGTGAAGACGAAACCAGCAGACAAGAGCGTTGGAGCTGAACACGAAGCCGGAAAGATAGATCAAGGTCTGTGTCCGCCCTCTTTTTCTCTCTTCATAACATGTTTTTTTTTTGTTTTTTGTTTTTTTTTTTTTGTCTAGCAGATGCAGTTGGTTCAGTTTTCATACTCTGTTCCTCTCTCCCCGACGACTAACTTAAAAAGTGTAAGTGAATAAACTTTAATGCTGGTGAACCAAGGCAGGGTTTTTAGGTGTTCGTCACTTTTACTCACGGCGAGGTTACAACCATACATTTGGTGTGTAACCGTATAATGTTCTATTTGGTGTAGTAACAGTACAACCTTCTATTTGAGACCCATAGTGGTACACACACGCGCGCACAGAGTCACTTTTGACAATGTTAAAGTTGACATTCTCCTGAGGAAAAAGGATGCGGAATTGACAAACTTGGACAGAGGAAAACAATACACGTACGTTACGTAGAGAGGAGAAAACTTTATTAAGAGCTTTTGGGATTGAAAAAGGGTAAACAAAAGGGAAGATAAAAGTAGGAGTTATCAGACTTGTATTGTACTCTTTCAATAGACATGTGCCGATAAAATTGCTTAAAATTCCAATGTGTTAATCTTATCATAACAATGATTCAACTGTATCTGCTCTTAAAAAAACGAAATAAAAATGTCAAATTAATTTTGGTAGGTGTTCTGACGTCTTATTTACTTTGCTCGTTATCCACTCACCGCAAAAAAAAAAAAAAAAAATCCAAACTGGCTACACGCCTGTAATGGAATGAATAATAGTTGATAAAGTTGGACGAGGGAACGAACGGACGAACGGTCTTGTAAAGTTGGACTAAAAGCAAGAGAGACAGAACAGACTGCGCTGATGTAAAACTTTCATCAGGAAGTTGGTGAGAAAACTGTCTAGAACTATCAAATGATCTTTCGCTTCTCGAAGCCCGTAATTAAGAGGATGTTTTTGCTTCCTATATTCCTTGAGAAGGTCCGTTAATTCTTTTCCTTGTAAGAACTGTTTTTCTTTTTAGAAAGAATTTTTGTCAGGTTTTGCGTTCAATTACGTGCAAGCTGTGACCCGTCTAGTTATTGTAATAGTTAGAAATAAGTTATCTCCCTGGTACTAGAACACTTCAGCAACGTGATATCAAAAAACAAAAATAATTCTCTACCTCTCTGCTGCTGATAGCGGTTCCTGTTGTTGCTGCATTTGCTGCCGTTGCTACAGTTATCACATACGTTCACTACCCATTACACCTTCTCTGAGCATATTGAATGGTGTCTGAAGTTGTAATTTCTAAAGCTCGGCTCGCGGGTCACAAAGAAAAGAACGGAACACACAGAGACGTCAAAAGCTCGCTGCCGGAGGTAGGATTGACTTATTCCCCGGCAATATACTTTTATTACATTATTTACAAGTGCCGCTGTTTTGCCCATGACTCAACAATTCCTACCTTTTCCGGATAGGTCAAGGGAAATATATGCTAGTGACGTGGTTTACGGTTACTTTCTTTTGACTGAAACGGATGGCCATTGTCGGTTTTGACAATGGTGGAATATCCCTGCCTGGCGAAGATCATATTGAGGCGAGGGATGAGTACATTTGCTGACAACGAGGGGAGTATTTCGACCTCATGAAATCGGTTGTAGTTATCGATGACGACTAGCAGATACTCCCCAGACGGGAATGGACCTGCAAAGTCCACTGAGATTTCAGTCCATGGGGCAGCTGGGAGTGGCGTGGTGCGTATGGGTTCATGGTGTGTGTGCTTTGGGTTCGAGGCTTGGCATGGGATGCAGCTGTGTACTGTCTCTTCCACTAGCTTGTCTATTCCTGGAAAGCACACCTTTTCCCTTATTAGCTATTTCGTTTTGACAATGCCCTGGTGTGAGTGATGAGCTCTGTCGATCATTCTTTTCCTCAATTTGGAAGGGACCACAAGACGGTGTCCTCGACGGATGAGACCGTTAATTACGAATAGTTTCAGCTGTGGGTCGTTCCAGCGTCCATTTGCAACTGCAGCCTTCAATTTCTGTAACAAGGAGTCCTCTTCTGTAGCTTTCTTCACCTCTTCAGGGGTGATTGACTTGGGTATGGTATTCTGAACCACATTGCTTATTGTTGCTTCTGCTGCGTTGTCTTTCTCCGGTTTATAGTGTGGGTGACGGCTGAGATAATCCACGGGGTTTAGATCATTTTTCCAGGCTGGTATATCAAGCCGTATCGATACGTCGCTTGTCGTTTTCATTTCTGTTGTAAGACGACAGCGCGTGAATTTCTTTTTGTTCCATCTGTGGCACGCACATGAGCTGATTCTATGGCTCTGGCTTGGTCTAGAACCTGTTTTAGGGAGTAATTTTCCATCAGCGCCTTTCTTCTAAATTTACAAGACAAGCATCCGTGTTGAATTTAGGCCAGACTTTTCGGTCGGTGTTTTCAAAATCACACATGGAAGCCAGAGTTCGTAGCCTTGCGTGATAGGCGTCTAAATTTTCATCCAGGTTTTGCAGGGCACGTCGTAATTTTAAAATTTCGTACGTCGTATTCTTTTGGGGCGTGAAGTGGTCTGTTAGCGACTTTTTCGTCGTTTCATACTCATTAGGTATTTTAGAACCATCCTCTGTTGTAGTAGTGGCGGCAATTCCTTTCTGCTGGTCAGTGAAACTGTGATAAATATCGAAGACTTCGTCTCCTGTGTAATGGAGAAGTGTTGCTTTCCCTTTTTTGTCGCTGTCAATGTCCTTGGCAACGAATAAATTTTCCAGCTTGCTCATCCATTTCTTCCACCATATGCTGGTTGTTTTCGAGTCAGCATGGACTCTAAAAGTCGGGAAAACTGGTAAACCTCAACTGGCCATTATTTTTCTTTTGTGTGTTGACTTCTTTCCTAAAATTGATTTATACACGTGAGCTCATCACGAAAATCTTCGTCGCCAAAATGTAATGTCTAAAGCTCGGCTCGCGAGGAACAAAGAAAAGAACGGAACACAAAGAGATGTTGACAACTCGCTGCCGTAGGTAGGACTGACTTATTCCCCGGCCATATACTTTATTTACATTATTTACAAGTTCCGCTGTTTTGCTCATGACTAAACAGTTACTTCCTTTTCCGGATAGGTCCAAGGAGATATATGCTTGTGACGTGGTTTGGTGTTACTTCCCTTTGACTGGAGTATTACAAAAGTCTAATACAATTTTACCTCTAAAAGAACCCACAAAGAAAGAAAATAAGATGGAAACCTTAGAATTTTTACCAAGAAAATCTCGCAGCATGGAAGAGCGAGTTTAATTTCTACAATCAAACCACGGAAAACGATACGAAATCCAATAAAGTCCAAACCTCGATTCTAATGACATGTATCAGTACAAAAAGCAGATAATTTTTCTTTAGGTTACTTTCGACTCACCCGAAGACAAAATAAATATTCAGACTCGACTCAATAAATTCGACGCATATTGTCAGTCAAGGAAAAACTTGATAATTGCAAGACACAGATTCTTTACCTGCAAACAAGCAGAAACCTAAAACTTCGGTGACTATGTGACGGAACTTTGTTACAAAGCACAAGAAAGTGATCAAATGCAATTAACTGAAAGTCTTATCCAATATGTCTTAATATGTGGGATGAAAGATTCTAAACACAGGGTAAGACTTCTCATGCAACCCGACTTGAATTTACAGAGAACGATTCAGACTGGGCAAACCGCCGAAGAGACGAAAATACAAACGAAGATATTAGACACTACTTCTGAACGTAGACCTGCTGAAAAAGCGCACATATGAAGTAGTAACCACTACAAAAAATGGCGAAAAAATGCAAGACTTCCCTTCCCGGAAATGGCAAGAATACTGACAAAAACTCAGGACCATATAAGTAAAGTAAAGTTAACGACCGTAGTCGAGGGTTACCAGGAGGCTCCCTTTTCAATAGCTGTTATACCGAGGTGTAGGGGATGGCTCTACTCCTTTCCCTGGATTGCTCTACTTTACCCTTGATACATACCTTATATTATTGAGTGTTAAGCAAGGAGGTATCAAATACCATTTTTAAAGCCTTTGGTATGACGTGGGACGGAACCCAGGTCTCCCGGACCATTGGCGAAAGTCGTAGAAGCCTCTCAAGAAGAATTTGTCCTGCATTTTACAAAGCAACAATTGTAAAAAAGAAAGGACACTACACTGAAATGTGTTAGTCAAAGGTAAGAAAAAAAGATACAAAAAAATGAAGTCTCATTAGAAGACTCAGACTCGTGCATTGAACACGTGTTGCTAAACTCCATAGAAAAGGAATAAGAAAAAGAAATACACTCAGGGAAAAAACAGAGCCAGATTATTAGACTGCAACAATAAACCTAAATGATTTTAAATCAATTTTAAACTAGACTCTGGACCAGATATAAATATACAGTCAAACAAAATTTATAAAAGCTCTCTCTGCGGCCTGAATTACAGAAAACCCCAGTCACAACCTGTGTCTATAATAAGACAAAAATTCCTACTCTAGGAAAATGTACGAAAATTATTAAAAACAAAAAAATACATACACGTGCAACATTTATTATAGCCGACGTTAACTTAACACCCGTTCTTATTGCAAAACATGTGAAGAATTAAACCCCATAAAAAGAATCAATAAAATTAATTGCAATGTAGACGACTTACAAGAATTTATTGAAAAATATGACGACTGCTTTGGTGAAATTGGCACTCTCCCGTCAATTTATATTACTATCAACAAAAACGTAAAACCAGTTATACACCCTGCACGAAACGTGCAATTTGCGTTAAAAGCAAGATTAAATTCCGAATTCGAATGAATGACAAATTTGGGGATAATAAAACGAGTTACAGACCCAACTGACTGGGTTAGCTCCCTTGTTACAGTCATGAAGCCTAACGGGAAAATACGCTGATGTTTAGACCCAAAAGATTTAAACAAAGCTATTAAAAGGGAATACTACAGTCTCCCCACAGCAGGAGAAATATTTGTAGAGATACAGAATCCAACATTTTTCACAAAGCTGGATGCTTCTAATGAATACCGGCAGATAAAATTTGATGAGGAAAGCTCACGGCTGCTGACCTTCAATACACCATTCGGACGATTTAAATACACTCGCTTACCCTATGGAATTCACAGAGTCAGTTGAGTATATCAAAAAGAGTTAGCTAGATTCATAGAGGGGAATGAGGGAACAAAGCACTCTCTAGATGATATAATATGGTTCAACACAATGGAGGAGCATATAAAAAGACTGTCATTCATTTTCAACAGACTTCGCAAATGTGGTCTGAAATTAAACAAGCATAAATGCACATCTGCTAAGTCACGAATTATATATCAGGGACACCTCATAACTAATGAAGGATTAAAACCAGACCCAAAAAAGTGGAAACCATCAGTCATATGCCTCTTTCAAAATGTAAATCAGACTTGCTGAGACTCCTTGGGATGACCAATTAATTATGCAAGTTCCTACCGAACTATTCAGAGGCAACAACGCCATTATGCCAACTCTTATAGAAAGACATAAAATGGACGGTCGATGAGCCAAAGATTGAAGCAGTGAGTAATCTAAAGAAATGATAATAAACCAACCAATACTAAAATATTACAACCCTCGCCTAAGCACAACACCACTAAAAGATAGTTCCCCCATCTCCAGCTAAACAACTAATGAACAGAATGCTAAGAACAAACCTTCTTGACATTACCACCAACAAACACTAACATTGATTGTTATGACCACATATTCCTAGATCAAAAACCAAACACCCAAAATCAACACATAGAACCCCCACCCGCTCCCGATACAATAAAACAAAACACATACACCAGATGAAATGGAAGAATAATAAACTCTCCACAAGTTACAGTTTATTAAACAAATGAAAACACTTCCCATTCATTTCTAACAAACTCAAACTTGATCCATCCAAAGAGCCAAAATTTCCACAACCGCATCATAGAACAGAAATTCCTTAGTCACAAATCACTATGACTGGCCTGTTTTTAACCCTTATCTTTTGTACGTGAAAGAAAACTTTATAACCCACAACTACAACTTCTTGAAAAAATGTAAGTAAATATTTTCTCTTTTCAACAGACAAGTCTGGACTACTATCTGTTCACTTTGTTAGCTCTAGCGCTCACTGCAAGTAGTAATCATAATTTCCCTTTAGCAGGCAGTGGCGACTTCTTTCACTCTTTTTAATCAACAGGGCATATCATTCGTGTATTATATCCACCATTCAGTGTGTGGTGACAGTTTTTACGTTGTCCATTCCTCTGGAAAAAATGTTTTCTCACACCAAGAACAATTTATCAAGCCCGGTCGGAAAAAATATATAAGTGAACTTTTATTCCACAGAATCACATATACTGATTAAATTTACGAAAACTACTTTTAATCTATTAAAATTCAAGAGTAGAAAACTGTGCAGGGGAGGTAACTGTACATTTATAGAAGATATTAAAAATAATTTTCAACCCGTGAAATTTTCCGTCATCAATTTATGAAAACAAATTTGATTTTTTTCTGATTTTTTTTAGAATAATGAAAAATAGAATTACTCTTTAGTTAAATTTTCATTAAATTACGATCAATTTTCTTTAAGTCTGTGTTAAAATGAAAATAATTTTTATTTCTACAATATATAAATATTTACGAAATAAAAGTGATATAGATATCTAAAAAGGAAATGATTTTTTGTTTCATATGAATTCATTTAAACTTTTCAACAAAACAATGCGCAATGAATATCGATATCTTGTAAATGATAGAACTTTTGTTGTGTATTTAACAATTTTCAAATCTTTTTTCTATGCATGGGAGATAACTGCTTATAATCGAAGCAGCTTCAGATAATCAACTGTGGGATTATTTGAAAAGGCAAAAGTCAAAATCATTGATCTGATTTTGTTGTCTCAGGTGATTTCAAGAAGATCAATTTGAAATATTTCTTTTTTGTTTTGTTTTTCTCTTTCATTTATAGAAGATAGTTGGATGATTGATGTAATGTTTGTTTTTGTTGCCCATATCAACATTGTGACTATCAAATTAGCTGCTGAAAAATGATCTGACATTTTTTTCATCTCATTTTACTTTTTTTCTTTTTTTACAAGAGTATTCTTCATTGGTTGTCTACAGATCATGCGTTGTTTCAGTTTTAAAGTTAAAAAACACAAAAAACAGCAAAAACAAACAATTCTATATATAGTTATTGATCATGCTATTATGTTTCACAACAAAGTGATGAAAAATTGTGTTGTTATGGTAACATGAGACATAATAAGCCATTTGCATTCTTGTTTTACTAAACACATATGCAGAGAGAGAGAGAGAGAGAGAGAGAGAGAGAGAGAGAGATTTGTAATGTATTAACAACCTAGTCTCACTGTAAATTTCTGTTGTTATAATAAAACATTTTTGTATTTGTTATTCATCTTTGATGCAGATTTTAAGCAATTCATAACAGTATAAGTTTGTTGAAATAATTATAATTTACAAACTTACAAATATGACCACTTTCAAAAGTATCAGTTTGTGGTAGAACAGAAAATTCTCAACTGAGGTTGGGAATGTCACATTTATCAACTGAGTTAAAAAAAAAATGACTGCAATGTCATAAGAAAAGATTTTCTTATAAGCAGTAGGAAATAAAAATAAATGAAAATCAATATAATTTTTCTGTTTGTGAACATTTTTACTCAACACAGTCCAGAAAAAATGTTTCAAAGTGATTTTTCATAAATCAAATACAGAATGGAATTTTTTTTTATAATATTAGTTTAGTCTGACATAAGGCCAAGTCGGTAGAAGAGAGGTGGTATTATGCAAATTTTTCGAATGAATTAGGATTATTTATTGTAGATTTAGTTCATTGCCCCTTTTTTTGAGAGAAATAGTTCAATCATATGATTATAAAAATTTAGCCTTTCTTTTTTAGGATGTCTTTTTAATGAATAATTTAACTTTGTATTGCATGTAAGCTTAAGTGAATTTGTCTGATAGCAAAGAAGTAAATAGAAATATCTTAAAGAATCTATTTGTTTAGGTGTCAATTAATTGTCAAAGATCAGAATTAAAATTAAAGTCAAATAAAGAAGAGGAATCTTATTAACTGAAGATATTTCTACAAATTTTTGTTGACAAAATATATTCAGAAATTCATTTATGAATATAAAAGATTATATTGAAATAAGATAAATAGCTGATTGATTGATTGATTGATTAATTAATTGATTTTAACAGCATGTCGATCTATCTCAAGTTATTTTTGTCCAGAGGTTTATTGTATATTTATATCTACATTTTTGTGTAATTATTTCTTAAGAGTTTTTTTGCACATAGTTATATATTAGGTATTCCTATCTAATCAAATAATTTGCACATAGTTGTATATGGTTTCATGTATTCTTATCTCATACTAATTATTATAGGGTTTCAAGTATTTCTATTTAATACTTGTCATTTGTTCGCATACAGTTATATGGTTTTAATTAACCAATAATAATCTTTAGTAAACAATTATAGCTTCAAGTAACTATAAATACAAATAATTTACAATTATATGACATTAAGTATTCCTATTGAATATGAATAATTTTTAAGCAGATCTATTTGACCCATAGATGGGAATCCTAACAGGTACTACCACTCCAGGTCAAAGTGGACCTGGAAGTAATGGCAATAAAAAAGTACTCCAAATACTTTAGATCTTTAGAACTAGACCCTCACCATCAAATGCAGTTTAGTGTCAAAGTGTCATAGTGTGGTCGTTTTTTAGGACATCTTACCCCTCTGCAAGAGTTACAATCAGAATATTCTTAGCCCCATTGACGGTGGAGTTAAATAACTGCTTTTGGGTAGATTTTTAAAATCATTATGTAATTCACTTACAACAACTTTTCAAGTATAAAAATCTTTTTTTTAAATACTCAGAACAAATAATTTTTGTTAGAGATTTTTTCTAATCACTCTTCTTAGAAATGAGACAAAGTTTAATACAATAAATTAATGTTACAAATTTCAGGCATTTTTATCAAGACTTATCAATTGTTTTAAAAATTACCAAATATTTTAGAATATATAGATCTCTCAGTTTTGAACCTCCTAATTATCTGTCCACTCTGAGATCTAGGAAAATATCAGAGTAGATTTTCTTTTTTGGGGTATCTGTAAAGTTCTTGTAAAAGTTATTTTCTTTGCAACTATAAAACAGAAGCTGAAGTTACATTCACCCTATACTTTATAAAAATTGTAAAGATGGTGGTAGTAATGATATTTTTTAAAACATATTTTGCTGATTGAAAAATATTTTAAAGATATATTTCAGTGTCTAAAAAATTAAAACGAAGCAAAACAAAACAAAAAACAAAAAACAAAACAAAAACAAACAAGTAATTAACAAAAGGACAATTTTTACAAAAATTTTGGTACATGACTATTGACGAAAGAAGTATAACTGCTATAGCACTCATTCAAACTTTTGAACCTCAGCATCTAACCCCAAAAAAGCATTATCCCATGGTTTAGTTAAACTGAATGAGGTATATTGCTTATTGTGCCCTTTCAGCAAAATATCTTAGAAAATAATGTTCTTATTCTTAAAAGCTTAAATATTTACCAAAGTGTGTCACAATCTTTTGAGAAGATAAATATAAATGCAAAAAATAATTTATAAATCATTGAAATATAACTAATAACAAGATTTTGGAAGATGCAACCATGATAAGGGAGGGTGCAGTGATCAAAACAACTAATAATTCAATGATATCACGGTAATATAAAATATTATATTTGTAAAATAAAGCAGATTTGTGCATTAAAAAGTAAAGGACATTAGCTTTTGTATATAGAGACATTTTATGCTGAGAGACTTACATGATTACTTCAACAACACTTTAGTTTCATGGAATGTTTTAAGCAATTGTCACTCATAAAAACTTGAAATTGATTGTATATATTCACTTTAAACAGTTATATATTTAAGGGCTTATGCTGTTTAAATACACACACGCACACATACACACAGACATACCCAAACTAACACCTACAGACACAGACACACACAAATAAAAACTGGGCTATCATTGCTTATATCAAATGATTTTCATGATTGTCTTATTTTATGTCTGTTTAACTTGATGTAAAGTTCAAGTTCTTGAAATATAAATTTGCCAAATAATAACTGTAAAATGTACTCTCTCTCTCTCTCTCTCTCTCTCTCTCTCTCTCTCTCTCTCTCTCTCTCTCTCTCTCTCAGTTATACATTCAATTAAAAGTCAGTTAAATTTCAGAAAATTATTCATCAAGTTTGAGTTTTCCAATTTATCTAATTAGATAAAAGATGTATTTGTATATTTATTTTTTTACCTTTAATACTTAAGGAAGATAACTAATAAACAATGAATAATAATTATAGAGTATTCTCTCTTATCTAAAAATGAAGAAGGAGTGAGTCAACAGCTAACTAGGTTATTCTCATTGATATATGATATTTGTTTTACTCTTTTTCTCACATTATGAAGAAAAATAGTTTTTAAAAGATTTTAATGAAAACTTTAAATATCAAAATGACTTATATATGATATATAGCATTCAATTATTTTAAAACTCTTATGACACATAAATGGAAAAACAACAACAAAAAATAAGTAATTCTAATTGTGTGTGTGTGTGTGTGTGTGTGTGTGTGTGTGTGTAAAATAAGAAATTTATCACAAATCTTTTAAACATTTATTTAGCGATTTTTCAAATATAATTCTTTTTCTAATCTCTATCTTCCAATTGAATTAAAATTTATTTTGATAGTTTTAAGAATTAAATAGTTTTGTGGTAAAGATAGGACTTAAATTATTTATTTCATTAAGTAAAAATGAAATTGTTTTAAAAGATTTTAAAATGCTGCCTACAAATTCTAAGTTTTTTTTTTTATAGCATGGATATTGTAACAATAGAGATAGAAAAGTACAGATAAATTTTCTTAATATTGCTTTTAACCAAAAAGTAATCTTTGCAGTTCAGACATTTTAGTTCATGAAACTTTTTAATTGTGAAAAAATCTTGTTAATATTAATAAAATATATAAACATTTTGCTAAAATTTAATTTTAGATTGTTGTGGAATAACATACTACTAGTATTTTAGAAAATTGAATTACTAAGATGAAAGATAAGATAAATATCTGGAAAGTTAATGCTTTATGATCTTAACTAGAACACTGGTTAAATTCAAAGAGTTTTCTCGTTTATTTTTTTAATCTAATTTGTTTATTTTGTAAATAATACTAATATCTCTGCTGTGTGAGACGGCAGTTGTGGTGCTAGCGTAAGAGAGGCAGTGAATTCTAGCAGCAGCTGAGCCAAGGTATCAACCGACATTATGCGTCACGTGACCTAAGTTTAAATGTTTGTAAGCTGCGACTGCTTGCTTTAGGTGGTTGTATGAATGAATAGTCTAGGCATTTGGTTTTATTTTATTTTTTAATTAGTTTACCAATCCATCCAATCTTCACTCTGGCCGATGGACAGATTACTGCAGCAAGATCCTAGTCGTTTTTATTTTTCTTTCTTTTGGAAGACTTAAAAAATCCTCTTCCTGGGCGCTTTTTTTTAATACCTCTGCTTGATTTCCATCCGTGTTCCGACCTGTTTACTGTTGTTGTCTTCAGTGCAGAAAAACTGGATGAATCCATTGTCATCTTTTATGTCTTATTTCGCCGCCGGCCACAACAATAGACAACACCTTAACGATGAAGAAGAAGAAGAAGAAGAAGAGTCAGAAGAAGAAAGTGAAGACAAGAAAGAAAAAGAAAAAAAGGAAGGAGACGATAAAGACGGAGGAAGAACTAATGATGAAATGGCGCAGAGAGGCTCGCCAAACCGGTCAGAAACGGACATTGTGGTCATTGTTGACAATGATGATGGGTCATCATCCTCAGATGTTACAGGTAAAAAAGACAATGAAAGAGAAAATGGTGATGCTGGTTCTGACAGAGGTCAGCCCTGTGGGGCAAGAGCTTCATCCCCGACTCCTACGACGTCCCGATGGCCCCAAAGACAACCCCAGCCTCCCCCAGCCCACCTCAAAAAATATTTGTACCCGAAATCAGAAACTGTGGAAGAAATGCACCCGGAAGATGTAAGGTGGATGTATAGGGATGCTGCCAAGAAAAAATGGATTCCGTTCATTGGATACGATTCATTGAGGATCGAATTCAAATACCGGGAATTGTCCGTGACAGCATCCGATCCGGATAAAACTGTGGAGATGATTGTTGTGCGTGGAGGTCTTTATGAGGTTGATGTCATATCACGGAAATGTTATCCTCTTTTTTGGTCAGGTAAATCCTTAATCTTTATACTTCAGTTTATCCTTGCTTTTTTTTTTTTTTTTTAAATTTGTTTTGGAGTGGAAGGACCGAAAATGTACCTTTTTTTTTCTTTCATTTATAATTTGCAAATTTGAATAAATTCAAAAAATTTAATATACCATCATATCAAACAACTTATGTCTATATTTTATTTACTTTTTACTTATAAGATGTCAGATGTTAAATTTGGCAACTAAATGACCATTTATTTTTTATTTATTTATTGAATAAACGCATCTATTTGACCAGTGTTTTAAACATTGGCAATAAAGAAAGGTTTATTCATTTTTTTTTAATTTGATATTTTTGCAATTTGCATGAAAAAGAAGACATAATACATAGATTTTAAAAGTATATTTGGAATTATCCAGATTCAGTCGATAATGTTTCCAGTTATCAAGTTTGAAGAAAAGTAAATGTTAATGGATATTTCTATAAACATTTTTTTAAATTACTTCTGGAAATCTAATTCTTGATTCTTTATCTAACAGTTGGTTCGGTCTTTTTGTGAAAACATCTTAAGGCTACCCAAGTTTCAAGCACATGGAATCAAATGCGCGCTGCCATTTTGGCAATATTTGTCTTATGACGTCATATCCTGCCAAATTGGTGCCAAAAATGTGGTCAAACATTTCTTTCTTTTTAGAGTCCATTTTTGGGTATGACCGATAATTTAAGAGACCAAATTGTTTAAATGTCGTTATTAGAAACCTATTTTAAAGGACTGTCAACAGAAATAGATAATAAAAATAAAAACGTCTGCACTTTTCCAAAATGCATTAGTATTGAAGAAATTCTACGTTGCAGTCGTCTGCCAAAGAAATTCAATTTGAATATAAAATGAAAATAAAACGCATTAACATTTTGTCTTTACTTTTTTGGTTTTTAAAAATAAATTTACAATTTATTCACAATAAGTTATGTACTTTTAATTGAAGTACATTTTACTTTTATTGTAGTTTTTAGTAATAAGCTATTACTATGCTGCTTGAAGTGAAAATACACACTCATTCGATGAATTCTGAAGACTATCAACCTCTTTATTGTTTTGATCACTCTTTCCTTTACTTGCATAAACTGGAGCAACAAAAAATTAAAGACAGCTATCTAAACTGTGGTAGCTCCTCCTTCTGTCTGAATAACAGCAGCTATTGGATGCTGCATAGAGTTGTTGCATTGCTACATTTATCCTGACATGTTTCAGAGTTGTTCATAACTATGTTTGCTAGTTGTGGTTTCAAGGAATTGAGTGAAGTCTGCCGCATGACTCTTATATGCGAAAGACCAATGAAGTAGCTGGAAGTCAGCCAAGTCTTCCCAGAACCAGTTTCATGGTATCTCTACATAGCCCTTCTGTAAGAAACCATCATTGCCAGGAAACATAGCCGAAAGGGGGTGCAAATATTCTGTAACAAGATATTTATATGTCACACCTATCAGAATTGACTAAAATTTTACTGGTGTTTCTAACAAATTCCAACAAAACATATCCCACATCATTAGAGCCATCACCAGCTTGCATGACACCCTTCTGGTTTCAAGTTGTCTTCTCCTCACATCATTGTTAAAGAGCTGGAAACAGGGCTCATCTGATTATACACCAGTCTTACACACTCCTTTGGCAATGTTCTCTAGCCCAGATGAGGTGCAATAATGGATAATGTAGTGCCAGTAATAGTACCTTCTCTGCTTGATGATTAAAAAACCTCATAGAATACTGTACACATTGTAAGGTAATGGGTTCAGTGGTATGAGCCTTAAATTAGGATAAGATTTGATGCAAGTTTTCTCTTAGGGTGGTTACCATTTTTGTCAGTGCCAGCAGTCCTGTTGGTCACCTTTTGGTGCCTGCAATTTTCACCCGCTGCTGATATCCATCTTGAATTGATATATTTCTGCTATACCCTTTGCTACTGTTGCCTGAGAAAAACCTTGAGTAATTGTCACATCTTTCTAGTCCTAGCAACCATTCTACAATCAGTGCTAAATCCTTCCTGCATTCTATAGCTGCTACTGTTACACTTCCTCTATAATTTACTAAGTCTCACGTATGTCATCCATCTATATTTATTAGAGAGGGACAGCCCTGTTTGTAGGGCTTAGAATACGTTGACTGTATCTCTGCAGAAGCTCCCCCCACTCCAAGTGGGTATCCTGGGTATGACACTAAACTGCCTCCAGTGGTAAGGCTCCAGTTCTGGAACTCTGAGGAGTGAGAGGTACCTCTTAGTTGACATTACTTCCCTGTCTACATTGAATAAGAGTGGTAATACCTGTTAGGGTTCCATCTGGTGGTGGGGTGTCAAATAGATCTATTTGAAATTTATCAGTACCAGATTGGAATACTTGGTATCATACATCTGTGCACAAACAAATAATAATAATAAAATTAAATGAAATGGTTACTTAAAAACCATGTAATTGTATGTAAATCATTAGTATTAATAATCGTTAATTGAAGCTATGAATGTTTACAAATGATTATCATTCATTACTTAAAATCATGTAATTGCTTGAAAAAGAAAAGACTGGCTTTGGCATTAAATAACCCAAGAAGAGTTGACATGTCATAAAATCAATCAAATGAGGGAGGGTAAAATTATTCAGTTTATTGCTGTCATTTATGTAAGATGAGTCTTTTTCATTTGATCACTCAGAAAAAGAACACTGAATTATTCTGTTTATTTTTATTTGATTTTTACAAGAATTATTGTCAGTCTCTCTTGTTATTAACTGCCCTGTTGGTTGGGGCTGTAGAGTAGACTGACTGCATCTCTGCAGAATAATAGAC
Organism: Sepioteuthis lessoniana; assembly: GCA_963585895.1. NCBI lineage: Eukaryota > Metazoa > Mollusca > Cephalopoda > Myopsida > Loliginidae > Sepioteuthis > Sepioteuthis lessoniana. Next base: position 163,611,238 of record OY757904.1, on the reverse strand, counting down.
TCCAGTCAGTGAGGCCCACCTGTTAACCATGGGTGGCAACCTGTAATAGTTCAGCACAGGAACCTAGTGACTGAGTAGTCCTTCACCTTGCAACCAAAGTGGTCATATGACACACAACACTTTACTTGAAGGTGCTTTGCTGAGGGTCAATTGCACTGAGTTAGTAATACTTAAAACCATTTAAACTCTATGCAAACAAATGAATAATGTTGAATAGAATTATTAGTGTTAGATAGCAAAATACTTGGAACTATTTTGTCTTCTGTGTATAACATTGAACTGCATCTGATAGTGGGGCTCCTGTCTTGGTGTTTGGGAAATGTAGAGTACCCTTCATTGCCATTACTCTCTGGTCCACTCTGACCCAGATCAATAGTACCAATTAGGGTCCCATCTGTGGGTCAAATAAGACTGTTCAATCTTTTACTAGGTTTATTATTAGTAGTTATTTTAAACCATACCTCTGTGTACAAGTTCTTCATATTAGGTACTTGGTTAATTGTAATATTCATGTTAAATAGCGTTACTTGAAACCATTTAACTGTGTACAAATAAATGTTTAATATCATGTAAAACTATTTGTATTAAACAGCCATACTTGAAACTATAACTGTGTACAAATAAGTGATTAATATTGAATTTGGAATACATGATAAATAGAATTACTAATGTTAAATACTTTAAACATTTTAACTGTATGCAAACAAATGAATTCTTACTTGTTTAAAAATCAAGTTACATATCAACTATTCACTTACAAATCATATAAACAGGATTTAGCCTTAAATAACCATCAAGAGTTGATATGCGATAAAACCAAATAACCTTATGTAACCTAACCTATTATTATTGACTTGGATTTGTATTTTTCTTCATCTTAATTTTAGTTGCTTTTTATCTCAACTCACTGTGGTCAATATGGCTAGGAACAGTATGTATTGAAAATAACAACAAAAGATAGCCTCCAAGAAGGTCTTGAACTCTTTTGTCACTAAGAAGCATTCTTCTCTCTACCAGCAGCTTTATCTTTTAAACTACAAGAGTTAGTGATATTGCAGAAATCCAAATAAAACTTATTTGTTGTTTTTCAGTTTTTAAAAAATCTAAAGGAACTTGAATTGAATTTATCGCTTTCAAGTAAAAAAAAAACTTTTGTTTATTCCTACTGAAATTAATTGATTGAGTCAAAAGTTTTGGAATATTTTGTTAACGGGGCACAATTTGTTAGCTTTGGATGCTTATGCAAAGGTTGTAAAAGTGACAAACTACACTGGATTGTGAGATACCAAGCTCACCTGATACTCTCTGAGTGCTACTTACTGAATTTGTTTCTCTCGCTTGAAGCATAGGCTTGGAATCCACCGTTTTAGGCTTACCTTGCAGCCTCAGCAGAATTACTGGAACCATGTGTTTACTGTGATCAATTGTGCAATTCACTTTTTGCCCAGCAAATGTTTTTGTGGCTTCTATGGCCTTATGGCCAGGTTTGAACTTGTAAAGTATAAATTCTCAAATTAAACTGCAATGCAATCTAATTCAAGAACTTATTATTTACTGTGCAGCTTTCAAGTCTCACATGGAATGAAGTAATGCACAATGTGTCAGCACAACAACTACCACAATACTACCAACCACCACAGGTAACTTTCACATGACAGCACACCAACTACCACAATACTACCATCCACAACGGGTACATAACATGGTTTAAATTGCTTTGGTCATGTGATATGCATGCTGCAAATTAACATGTGCCAAAATGTTGCAAAACTTTTGACTCACCTTAGTATAAGTTTAAATATCTCAATCATCTTCATCATCATCATATCGTGCTGGTAGCACGGATATCCCTGACCCTCTCTCGCCACTCCTCCCTATCGTTCATCGCCCTAGGTAGGTCTTCAGGACAACATCCTGTATCCTCACATAGCTGCTGAATGTATGTTCATGCTGGTCGTCCTGCTTTTGCACGGCCATCTGTGGGGGTCCATAAGAGTACATCTCTTATGAGTTCGTCCCTGCTTCTCCAGCAGTGTCCTGCATGTCTGGTTCGTCTAACTTGAATAGTTTTCATGATAGGGGGCATGTGGCCGTACAGTTGGTGTCTTGTGGGGTGTTGCCGCCAGGACTTGTTTAAGATTGCACGTAGCATTCTTGTGTAATTGCCGTCTAGCTTCTTCTCCAGCCGTTTTGTTAGCATCCATGTAGTAGTATCGATGTGACCGCTGCCTGGAAGAAACTGCGTTTCATTTTATCGGTTAGGTCTGATTTCCATATAATCGATAGCCTCTATAATTCCTGAAGCCTCCTCGGTTCCCAACGGTAGTATAGAAGAAAAAAAGAGAAAAAAAAAACAAACTAAAAAGCCTAGGAAAATGTCCCAATACCGCCAAAAAAAACAAACAAAAATTCAGTACCAGTGAAAGTCTGACAAAAGTACCCTAATCTTGGACTTTAAGTAAGTTAAAACTTAAGAAAACTTAAATTAAAAATCCCCCCCCCTTTTTTTTTAACCTACACATGGGAAGCAGCATGATGTACGTAAAGGTATCTGAATAAACCCATGGACGACCAAACTCAATACCTAAACAGGTCCTGGACGTGAGTTTGACGACTTTACACTCAGGATCGTTAGTTCAATCGGGGAACTACTGCTGCTCCTCTATAAGAGTGGCTTCTATAGAAGAGAATAAAACAGCCATCAAAAGATAACCATGACCCACACTCAATCATCTTAATCATCTAAAACAAGAGCAACTCAGTAAAAGTTGTTGGGTTTTACTCAAATTACTAAAATATCAAAGACCTAAGATGTATGAGTAGTTTAATTGAAGTATTTTGTTATGAATTTTCTCACTTGTTTCAATTTATTGTTACATGATGATTCCCAGGATTTCTTTTGGCACCAAGAATCTTGTGGTGATTAAAAAAAGAATGTTCATGAGTGAAAGTATGGATACTGCTAATCAAGGAAAAAAAATCAATAAATGTTTCAAATGCTTTGGATCTTTGCATTCTAAACTGATAAATTTAATTACAAAGTAGTTTTATAAAAGTTGAGTTGAAAGTAATTATTGCCAGTAAATCAGAGGTGCAATATGTTCACATTTCAAAGTCTGTTGCCAGCTGTAGTAATATTTGTTTCACTGTAATTTACTATTCCAAATTGCAATTTTTACTGAATTACTGTCTCTTTGCTATAAAAAAAAATATATCTTTACATAATTTTTTAATGATGAAATAATGAGTAACAATTGGCTGAAATCAAACTTTTTCTGCATAATTACTCTTGGTAATGGTTATTCCATTTAAAAAAAAATGATTTCAGGAATAGTGTATTTTGATAGATGTAAAAACTGCATAGTTTTTGAGATTATTTTTTTCAGCTACATTCCTATGCAATATTAATCATTTATTTTCAATTCCACACAATTCTTGATTGAAACTTTAAAATATGCTACCTAAGATCTGGTTTTGAAAACCACAAATGAATCTTGCAATGCTACTCCAATCGATATGTATCAGATTATAACTGAATTTAATTCCTGCAATACATCAAAATATTAAAGTATCTGATTCTTCTTTTATTGATAGAAAAAACTTGTAAATATCAAATTGGTTTTCATAGTTTTTTTTGTTTTTTTTTAAAACAATTTTTATTGAATTTATCCTGTTTTAGTGAGAGTCAATCATACATTATTTTCTTTTACAATGATTGTTTGAGTTTCAGTTTGTATAATACAGTTTGATACAATCTGCTATGCACAATGGCCCAGTTGGCTGGAGTTGCAAAATACACTGACTGCATCTCTGCAGTGAAGGAAGACTTCCCCAATGAATGTCCTGATATGACACTAAACTATCTAATGGTGAGTCTTCAGTAATGCTGGAGCTTTGAGGAATGCAAAATACCCCTTCATTGACATTATTCCCAGGTCCACTCTGGCCTGGAGTGGTAGTAGTACCTGAAAGGGTCCTATCTATGGATCAAATAGAACTGTTTGACATTAAAACTGTGTACTTATGCTAAACGGAATTGTTTGAAGTAGAACTGTTTTTACATCTAACTATGTATAAACAAATAACTGATGTTTTATTGAATTGTTAGTGATGCATAGCAATACTTGGAACCATTTAACTTTGTTGGTATGCTAAACTGAACTGTTAGAAATAGAACTGTTTTTAAACCAATGACTGACTGTGTGTAAACAAGAAACTATACTTATGCTAAACTGTATTGTTTGAAATAGAACTGTTTTTATGTTTAACTGTGTATTCATGTTAGATAGAAATAAATGAAATCATTTAACTGTATACAAAAAAAATGTGCTCAGGCTTGTTTAAAAATGTTTTTTACAAAATGTTATTAGGAGTCATATATTTAATATATACATATAAAAAGGATTTGGCATTAAATGACTTACAATGATTGATATACCATAAAACCCAACCAAATCATATATATTTGAGATATATATAGGATTTGGCATTAAATGACCTACAATGTTTGATATGCCATAAAACCCAACCAAATCATATATATTTGAGATATATATAGGATTTGGCATTAAATGACCTACAATGTTTGATATGCCATAAAACCAAACCTACTATGCACCAACACAAATAGACAGTTTTGTACACTTTTCAAACAGTGTACTTGTATTTATGTTTTTAAAAACTGACTCATAACAATATAACATTTGCTTAAGATACAGATGAATTGAAATCCAATTAGCCCATAAAAAAGAAAAAGGTAATATATACATATGTATGCAAATGTCTAGAGAAATAAATGTTCTATATTGATTACAAACAAAACAAATCAGTTATAGAAAGATATGATTAGAAAGAAATGGCCTGGTTGGTTGGTTGGTTTTATAGCTAATCAATTCTTATTGGTTTATTTAATGTCAGTCTATTTCTTTTTTTATTTTAAGCAATTATTTGGTTTCTACTAACTAATGATAATAATCATTTGTGAACAATTACAGTTTCAAGTAACTATTCTTAATACAAATAATTTATACATGGTTATATCGTTTCAAGTTACTATTCTTATTTGATATTAATGATATGTTTGGATATAATTAAATAGTTTCAAGTGTTCCTATTTGATACAAATAATTTGTACACAGTTATTTGGTTTCACATATTTCAAGCAATCAACAATAGTATTCTTTTATAAATGATTATATGTATTGATAGACATTTAGTCAATACTGTCCTAAATGTTTGAATTTAGATTTTTATTTACTGTTTAGAAAAAAAATCTTGTGGCTCAGAAATGACTTAAGTGTAACAAAAAGCTATTTAGCAAAGCAATAAGGATTTAGATTTAGAATTAATCCTACAATTATGAATCTTAATCTCCTTGAATCCCTTTCTGTGATAGGGGATAGAGGAAAAAATTGCCCAGCATACAGACCTTCAAAGATCATATTACAAGTTGAAATATACCCTTGTGGTTTTGTTTGTTGAAGCAAAAATCTTTGGCCTTCAAATTTAAAGGATTTCAACAAAAATGGATGAATGGTGGAAATGGGGAGATAAAAAAAAACTTATAACTCCATAAATCCTTTATAAATTTTATCCATTTCATGTGTTTCGATTCTAACAGTTTATGTTTTATTTAGATTAATTTCCATGAGAAATCTTTTGCCTTTTAATAGTGAAAGACTTTAGTCATCTCATCATTTGGATTAAAATAGAAAATATGTTAGAACTGCAAAATCAAAATTGCTTTTAAGAGAGAACGTGAATTCTCTGGATGAAAAAAATAAGTAACTTTTTAAAAAATCTAAAATACCCTTTTCTTTTCTTTTTTTTTTTCTTTTGCAGTAAACAAATTTAATGATGTTTCCACTTAAATTAAGAAAGTAAAATTTTTTAAAGTGATTTGCTAAATGAATTGGATTTACTTTACTTTTTAAAATTTCTAAATATAATTTAATCATGATATAACTTTTCATTATAAAATCAGTTTGCAATACGTTAATTGACTTTTTTTCTTTATTATTTGTTAACATAAGCAACGATAGAATTATCCAGTGTTGTTTATGTAGGAACATTTTCTTTCAGCATTAAAAATTGAAATAATTCAATTTTTGTTCTGATAATAGTTTAGATAAGATTTCCTAATTAAAGAAGTGCAGATTCTGCAAGTCTTAAAAAAACCAAAGAATTTATATTTTTGCTATTTAATTTGTTATCAATATTTACAGTAGAAAAAAGTTAAAACAACAATGTTAATACAGATGAAAAGTTTCTGCTTTTAGGCTATTTACAATAAGAATTGAATCAAAAGCCATTGATAAACAGTCTATTTTAAGCAAGAAATAATTCAGTGGAGTAATTTTAATGAAAACCAAATGAACAACTTCCTTTTATTAATACTATATTCATATTTGATTAATTAAACAATTGAGATGTTAATTTCTGAAATAATTTGCCTTTATATTCACCTTATTAACATTGTCAATCAAATATTGTCATTTGCCATTTTCATTTTATTATGATTGCTGTCTATTAATCAATTAGTTTTTGTTTCTCTCCAAAATATTTTAGAATCTAACATAATTAAAAAAAAAGTTTTTATGTAAAGAACAGTTATATAATTTTCCTATTAACTGCACACGTGTTGTGAGATAATCAGACTGAACATGGGAGACAAAGTTTTGCTGTATCATTTTCTAAGTATCTATTTCTTACAAACAAGTGTGTGTGTGTCTTCTCTAATGACAGAAGACAATAAGAAAGAAACTCTAAGCAAAAAATCATTGAATGTTCTTTTTTGTTATTAATCACTTTTGTAAGATTAATTTGATGAGAGTTCATTTTTAGGTTTTCTTTGGATCTTAACTCTTGTAAATACAAACCTGGTGTTTCAGATCATCTGCTTCTTTTTATCTCAGTAAAGGATAGAATTTATTTTATATGATTATATCTTTTGTAACAGAAATGATTTCAACAAATTTTTTTCTTCCCCAAATAGTCATATATTCAAGACAGAAACTACAAGTGAATTTACTCACATAGGATTTTTGTTTGTTGATTAGCATCTTAATAATAGAATCATTTTATTGTTTTAAGGTAGAATTTGAAATCAAGCCATTAACTTGGATAATCACTTTGTACGGATTGACCCTCTCTCTAATTGAGAATAAAATAAGTTTATTTTTTCTTATTAGTTTTTATCAAATGAGTATCAGTAGTGATTTACAAGGCCACAAGTATAGAATACTTAGTGAGGTTCCAATTCATCACTACTCAATAATAATGATTTTACAAGACTTACTCGCTAACTATTATCTCAAGATAAGGCATTTTATCGAAGAATTTATATTTTAACCAATGCCGGATTTATTTTATCATTTGAGGTTTAATTTAAAATTTTAAAAAATTCAAAATTCAAATGAAGGTTTATGCACAACAACCGAGCAACATGATATTTAAACATCTGGACAAAATCTAGACAAGTCCGTGTCAAACTAAAAAAAAAATGATGAAGTTAGTCTTGATGCATTTTAAACAAAATGTTTTTGGATGAAACACAGGATTATGCAAGTGCATAGCTTTCTATAATCACCATATCCTCTTGGTTCATTCAAATTTTTTCTTTTTTTCTAAACTGAAAATTCATCTCAAGCTTAAGGGATTTAAGGACATTGAGGACAATTAAAGAAATACGATAATGCAGCTTCAACAATAAGAGTTTCAGAATTGCTTCAACGAATGAAAAACTTGCTGGAATAAGTATGTTGAATTCCATCAAGCCCAGTTTGAAGAAAATTAATGTTTCATTTGCTGTTCATTTCTGTCTTGGTAAATACAGCTTCAGTCTCATTACATTTTAAACACCTCATATATATATACATATCTACAATTTTTTTTTATCAAGATCTATTAACATACAGAATTCCATCCCATTTCAACTTCCTTGTTATCAGCTTTGCTTAGTCTTGCACAAAGACTTCCAATTGCTTACGGTACCAACTATACCAAATTGATTATTCATCTCGGTACTGAGCATGCTTATTGTTACTTAACTTTGATGATCTGGCAGAAACTGGTGCTTTTAGCATGACTTGACCTTAAATCTTACAATTTACTAAGCTGTGTTTAGTTTGACGCACACACAGTCCTCAGATTCTTTACAGTAGCTCCTAAGTGGTTACAATCTAAGTACTGAACAAGTTTCATTTCTGTGATCTCGTAAGAATCAGTGTTTTCAGTGTCACTTGACTGTGGAGGACCACATTTGAACATTTTCATAGTTTTCTCCATCATAATTTAAAAAAAATTTAGTATTTATCCTCCACTACAGTTTGGATGTGTCACAAGGTCAATTTTTTAAAACAAAGTTAAGGTGGTTTTGAATTCATAGTTTTCTTTTTTTCTTGACTGCTTGCTTAATCAAGGCTAAAGAACCCTGCCTTTCCTACTATTTACTCAGAGTTGAAAGAGTTGGTTTCATGCTTTTTCTAAAGATATTTGTGTGAAGTGAAATCTAAAGAGCCTTGTTGATGATTTGGACTCAGCTCACCAATTCCTATGATGATAACCATGACACAAAGCATGCCAAAAAAAAAAAAACTTTATTGAATTTCAACTTATGTAAATGAAAAAGTTTATAAAGTTATCAACTGATATTGAATCAATGAACTTAAAAAATGTAATTACAAAAGATAATTGCATTATTATTATTATAATTCATTTCGGTCATTCTCAATTTGATTCGATATATTTTGTGTAAAAGATAAATATAAAAGTAAAGTTGGTGATCATTTTTTGTGTCTTTGGTATGACTTGACCTGGGATTGAACCCCGGTCTCTTGGACCATTGGCAAACAATCTACTCATTAGACCAAATACAATTTTAATTGAAGTGACTTTGTTGAAATTTTCTGTTTGAAGGTTAATCATATGTGTCTGAACTGTTTTGTGGCCAGATCATTTGTTAGACATCGGCTGTTGTATAATTAATGGCTACAAGAGCTACTGATTAACTGACACTAACACTTGTTATCAACATTGATACTTGTAAGCAAATAGCAAATACAGATTCTTCTTTACCAGACACTCAGATAATAATGATGATGATGATGATAAGTATTAGCTGTAATTTGACAATTGCTACTTACTCCTTTATAATTGATTCATTGGATAAGCTATGTTAAAGTAGAAAGAAAAATGTACATTTTATTGAAAATATTCTGATTTGTTATGCATTTATATGTGAATTTATTTGTATTTCTGTAAAAATTAATTTTATCGTCCTTCTATAAATTTCCTATTTTAAACATATCTATTTACTAAAATAGTTGCATCTGAAATAATTCAATAATTGTTGGCCCATTAGTGATGCTCTAATTCTTTTCTTTAGTACTTAAATACTATTTGTTTTGTATTTATTTAAATATATGCAGAGTAATTTCATACTGTTATATTTTATTGATAACTGTTTAATTTCTGACTTTGTATTTACCAAACATTTCTCCAATGTTGTGAATATTTGATAACTTGAAATCCAGGGTTTTATATATATATATATGTGTGTGTGTTTAGAAAAAAATGTGTACATTTTTTTAAAATTCTTATATCATTTTGTTGACAATTCCTAATTTTGATTAAATTCTTCTTTTTTTTCTTTTTTTTTTTTCATTGTATTTTTTTAGTTGTATAAAACTACTTATGAGCTACAATTGCTTTTTCTGTGGATTTGTATTGGGTGACAAAAGGGTTAAACAAATTTGTTTTGTCTTGTTGGAGGTCATCTTTGATCATATGTAAGACCTACATTTGACCAGTAGTCTGAAATAACAGGAATTACAGTTCATTGATTTAATTAAAGTTTATCATAATCTTAAAAGAAACAGCTTTTTTGGCTTTGACGATTATAAAGAAATTAATCAACCATGAAACTACATTCATAATTTCTTAATATTAATTTTGGGGGGTTAAAAATTTGTATTATTTCCTCAAAAGTAAATAACATTCTTAACAAGAATTGATTGATTTTTAATTGATAAATCAATTAGTATCTTTAATTACATCCCATAATTTTGCAATACCCTTACAAGCAACGCTTTGAAAGTTGTTTTTTTTTCCTCACATTGAAGACATTAATGCTGGTGGGGGAGAGGAACTAAGCCCTCCCCCCATTGTAAATGCTTATGTCCAAACAGCCTAGTTTTTACCAAGTTGCTATAGTATTACAATAACAACAATTACAAAGAATATTTTATAAAATAAGTTAAAACAAACCAAAAAAACTATAAAGTCTAACTCAACTCTAATGAAATATCTTATGAGATTCTCACAAAGACCAAAAGATCTACATTTCTATTTTTAGTTTCAAAATAAATTTTTGAAAAAAAAAACCCAACAAAACCCCCAAAAGCCCTCAGACAAATGTGTGCTTCCATAGCCCTAGTTGAGTTTCAAATAATGTAACTCCAGATAAGATTATTGATTGGTAAGAAAAATATTAAGATTATATGTTGTAATTCCTCTTGCTGCTTTTAGAAATTCTAATAAGAACATATAAAATTTAAAAGTATTTGGCTATCAATATTATTATTTTTCGAAAGAATTAAAAATTTTGCTATTATGAATTCTGAATTTTCTAGACTGTTTTCTAAATAATTTATTCTACTAAGTGGTGATGTGGTTTGTTGATATCTTTAGTTTTCCAAATACCAGTGTTTTTTTTTATCCAGATGTTGGCAGAGAACAGAAAAAAATGACTCTTTTCTAAACTATTTAATCTACAATAAAAATAATCTATTTTAAAGTAGGCACTGTTTGGCCTTTTGCCATTGGACCAAAAAAAACAACCTTTTATAAAAGATGGTCAGTCATTATAAGTTATTATTATTATTATTTATTAAGTTTTGCTTAGTCAAGTACGCAGGCCACAAATTGTTTAGGGTACCTTCTGTTCATTTCAGCATAACTTCTCATTCATGATAAGTTGTTGTCTTGAGGATGAATTGTTCATTTTAGTATTTTGTATCTTAGGATAAGTTCTGCTCTCAAGTTTTTGCTTTCATAACAATTTCACATAACCCAAAAACATTGAAAAAGAAATATGCAACTAAAACTCTTGTTTGTTTCTCTCGTTTTTTTTCCTCTTTCAATTGCTACAAATTTTCATTGTAATGGTTGCTTTCATTTGAAAATGCTGATATTTGTTGATAACTAATAATAATTTGTTATTATTTTCTTTTACTGGTGTCTTCATAAAAATTCAAATGAAAGATGGAAGAGTTATTTCATCTTGAAAATTTTCAATGTTCATGCCACCCAAAAACTTGATACTGTGAAATTTTATAAATAACTAAAGTATACGAACATCCCCTTGTATGAGTGAATTATATATGAAAAAAAGAGTGTTTGAATATTTGTCATTTTTTTCTCCTGTCTCATCCATGAAAAGTTATAAAAAAAAACAATGCATATATAAACAACCTTGATAAACTTTTAGATAAATCAATTTCCTTTCATTTGATGTCTGGTTTGACAAGATTTTATGACTTAATAGAAATTTTTATGAGGATTTTTCAGATAGAGCTCTTTGAAAATGCAAATGTCTTCAGTGTTTTAAGCTGTTGTTAGCATTGCTACTATAAGAAGCTCAAGTGATGAATTATGTCTTTTTTAATGGTTCCATGATATTTACCAGCAAATTTTACATATAGATGCCAAATTTCATTGTTTTATCTTGAATGTTTTTTGCTGTAAATGGGATTTGTCAACAAAAACAAAATATGTTATCCAAAAATTTTCTGGAAATTGTCCACAAGTACTTATATTTCAAAAAGTTAGAAATAGATTTTGATAATTTAAAAACCCAAAATATTATATCAATCTATATTTCATACTTATTCATTATAGCAAAATCTCATTAAAAATTTTTTTTGTGTGCATTACTATAAAAAGAGATTGATAGCATCTGTTTCTTCAGTTTTCATACATATTGGCACATTATATTTTCCTTGATATTTTTTGTTCTTTTTACTGATTTTGTATGGGTTACTTACAAGTCTAGCTTACAGGAAGATGAAAAAATTTGATTGTCATTATGTTAGAAAGGTTCTTTGTCATATTATTTAGGGACAAGAATTTCAAACTATATTTAAAGAAAATAATTTCATGCATATCATTATCATGTCGTGCCTCGAGCACAGATTTCCCTGATTCTCCCTCGCTACTTGTCTCTAATGTCCATTGCTTTCAGCGGGTTTTCCAGGCTACATTCGTTGTCTGCACAGAGCTGCTATAGATAAGTTCTAGCTGGTCGTCCAACACTTGCTCGTCCATGTGAAAGGGTTCAGTGGAGTATGTTGCTTCTGAGTTCATCCTTACTTCTCCTGCATGTCTGGTCTGTCTTGTTTGGATGTTTTTAGAGATGGGAGGAAGGTGGCCATATAGCTGCTGCTTTGTGGGATGTTCATTACAGCTCGCAGCATTCTTGTGTAATTGCTCTCGAGCTTTTTCTTTATACGCTTAGTCAGTATCCAAGTGGTGCATCCATATAGTAGTATGGAGATGACTGATGCCAGGAAAAAAATTGGGTTTTATTTTATCGCATAGGTCTGACTTCCATATGACTGATAATCTATATATAGCTGTCCATGTCTTCTCTAGTTGCATATTGATGTTGTTTTCGGTAAATGAGATGCTACTTCCAAGGTATATGATCTTGTCCAATAGTTTCAGAGATCCACCTTTTAGTGTGGAAATGTCTCTGTTTTGATTTTGATTAAAGCACATGTATTCCATTTTGTCTGCATTGACATGGAGGCCTATGCCACCTGCTGCCTTCTCCAGACTTTGCAGCAGGAAGTCAGCCTGGGCAGGTGTATTTGTCAGAAGCGCAGTCCGCGTCCAATTATTGTTTATGTAGAGTATCGCCTGCATCTTGCTTGGTCAGAGTAAAGTCATTTTCTTTCATTAAACCTATCAATGTTCAAAGTATGTAGTCTAGGCAGATTTTGGGCAATGTCCTAGACATCTGTCTCTGTCTGGTGAGCAAACCTTTACTTTTGTGTTTTTATAGAACATCATTATGGCTGCAATGGTTTCTTTAGGGAGACCATACACTAGAAGTATTTGTTCCATCTTACCTCTGTGTCTGGTGTCAAATGCTTTAGAGAAATCTACTAATAAGTATTCATGTATATAGTCATATATATTTTTTGATAGATACATCTCTTCTTGAACTCTCATTTGAATCTTTTGTCTTAAATTCATTCCAACACTTTTAGATTCAAATTTTCTTGTAAACTGACAAAAAATGAATTATTAAAAATAGAAATTTCTCTCTTGCTTAAGCCCAGTCGCCTGAAGCTGTAGAATACACCGACTGCATCTCTGCAGAGAGGTAAGAGCCCCCAACAAATGTCCTGGATATGACATTAAACAATCTGATGGTGAGACTCCAATAATACTGGTGCTTTGAGGAAAGGAGAGTACCCCTTCATTGTCATCACTCCCAGGCCCACTCTGGCTCGGACTTGTAATGCCTGATAAGATCCTATCTGTGGGTCAAATAGAAATGTTTGACATTTAAACTGAGTGCAAACAAATGACTGATGTTTAATTAAATTGTTAATGATACATAGCAATACTTGGAACCATTTAACTTTGTTGACTTATACTAAATTGAATTTTTAGAAATAGAACTGTTTGATCATTTAACTGTGTGTATCTACAAAATGTGTTTACAAATCATACATTTAATATATATGTAAAAAAACAGGATTTGGCATTAAATCTCTAACAATAGTTGATATACCATAAAACTCGACCAACCAACCTCTCTTGCTTTTATAGTCAACCTGTAGGGTTTACTAGTTATTATATTGAAAACATGTTACTGAACAGACTTTATACTTAGAAAGCAGTTATGTCTCTCTCTCTCTCTCTCTCTCTCTCTCTCTTTCTGCTCATTGATATAAATTTTTGCAAATTTTTATTTGTAGCTTGATTATACTATACCAACTTTTGGTTGTCTTGTGTCATAAGACAAATGTTTATATAAACAATTATTATTTAATGATAATTCTTTTATAATAAGGTTGAATTATTAGAAGATTCATCTTTCTTGTTGATACATCTGTTGAATTTAGCATTATGGGCTTGTATCTCAAATAATCTATTATATTCATCTTCTAAGTGAACTGTTTTAATTAGAAACAACCACCAAGGATTAAAAGACCAGAGACATTTTTAATGCTTTATTTTTTTGGTATCATATATGTTACATTATAATTTAATGTATGTGCCCTACCTATTTACTTTCTGGGCCCAGTGCTAGTTCAAAAACAAACTTATTGAATCAAAAGCTTCTCATCAAAGGTTAGAAAGAATTCTCCAATGAATTGACTCTTGAATTTTTGTTGCTTTACTGATTAACATGCGTGCTTATCAAGTTCTTTTTGTGTGTGGTTACTGTCTTTTTCTTATTTTAGGTGATACAGCTGATGTAATTCGAGGTGTATGGTTTTATGAAGATACTTGGCAGCCTTTGGATGAAGAAACTGCTGTCCATATTGAATCAGAACATTTGTCCAAATTTTTTGGTCAGATGGTTCAAGTAGATCTAACAGAACCTGTAAATACAAAACTCTCAAAACCAGGTTTGTGCATTGTAACTACACAATTATATTTGTCATTATATTGCAAATATCTGATTTGTGTATCTGATTAATTTCATATAATTAAATTCCAGATAATTAAATAAATATGAACATTATAAAATCTAAAAATATTTCCAGTTGATAAATCAATCATCTTTTTCCTTTTTTGACTTGTTGACTATACACAGAAGAAATTTGAATTTCATTATCTGAAGTTAGTTCAAAAATTTCAGAAATCGCAAAAATATATCAAAAGTCATAATAAATAAACTTAAAAACATTTTATTAAATACTTCTTCCAGTCGTAATGCAGTTCCTGTTTATATAATTTTTGAAAACTAAGATTGGAAATCAATTAGGAAAGAGGATTTAGACATTTGAATAATTCAAAAAAATTCAAATAAAACTATCTCATTATCCATGTTTTTCTTGCAGTGGTTCATCAAGTAACCTTCACTGATTTTCATGTAGAATGGAAGCTGCCTACAGAGGTTTACATGTTCAGTGATTCAACACCATCAAAAATTGTTCGATCTGTAAGCCAGTCTCTTGGCTTTCAGAAAAGTAAATAATTTTCTTGTTTTTCCTTCTCTCACAATGTTTTATTTTTAATATAACAATTATTACTTCTTAACTTTGGTTATCAATAATTTAGCTTACCTCTATATACATTATATACTAGAATAATGAAGGAACCCTAATTTTTAACCACAAAAAAGATTGTTTATCATATATTGTGTATAATGAAGGACCCATAACTTTTGACTATTCTAGCATCTAAAAAATATTTCTTGACTATTTTTTGTTTTTGAGGTGAAAAATTGGCCCTAAAAAGTTGTTCATTACATGAATATTGCCATCTATATTAATGGATCAATATTATTATTTTGTAATTTTTTTTTTTTTCTTTTTCATTGATCACTATGTCATCAATATTATAGCCCCATATTATTATTATTATTATTATTATTATCCACAATAAGTAATCAGTCCCATGTATAAAGTTGATTATTTATTTATTTTTTTTTTTAGGATACTTCAAAGTTAATCCAAAATACTTTGTCTCTAACCTGGAGTGATAGCATACTCCACTATGCCTGACCTATTTCTCTTTACCTGTGATATGATGTAACACTGGATACCTGTCAGGGCTCTGACGGCATGTCTTCAAAAGGGATAGATGGGAGCTATTCAGTGTTTGCAAAATCTCTCATCCTTCTGCCTCATACTATGTTTCAATCTCAGGAGGGCGAGAAACTGCTTGGGCAATTGATAGGTCGTTGTTCAATGACTGTACAATTTTTAGACTACTTTAAAGGAAAATGAAGGACTTGATACAGATTTATTAGCCTAGTGGGTAGAGTGTTTGCCAGGGTTCACTCCCTGGTCGAGTCATACCAAAGACATAAAAAATGGTACTTGGTACCTCCTTGCTTAATACTCAGCATTTTAAGGTATGGATCAAGGGTAAAGTGGAGCAATCCTGGGGAAGGAGTAGCACCCTCCTCTACATCTTGGTGAAGTAGCTATTGAAAAGGGAGCCTTCAGGTCACCCTTGACTACAGTCGCCAACTTTACTTATTATTCTGAGGTTTATATCATGAAAACAAAAGAAAGAAAAATGGATACAGAATTATATACAAGTCTTGAATCCTTTCTACTGCTGATTAGTTCTAAGTGATACTGAGATTCTGTTTATAGTTGAAGGTAGATTAAGTACTGAGTAATTAGGTTGGGCACAAAGTGTGAGTTCAGGAGGCTTCTCAGTGCATTGTGGATCTTGGCAGCTGTGTTTTTTTTCTCGGTGAAAATCTCTCGTTTATATGGACACAGCACCACAATTAGCAGAATTTGGTTAGGCAGAGTATATGTGTCATTCTCAGATATTACATCAACATAAATTGAGTTTTTTTTAAATCTTTGTAGTTAACTCATTGTTCTCAATCATATAAACAATTTTAACATCTGTGCAACCTTTAACATTTTGCTTTGTTTTAGTTCTGTTTATATAAGCAATTATTTTGACCTAAATATGGCCCTGAGACCTAATTATTTGGTCAAAAACAAGGATTAATCAACTTAGTTTTGGTGTTATCTGGGTAGCTCTCATCTACACCCTCCCAACTCTACAGCATTACAGTAGTACCTGTTAGGTATCCATCTATGGAGCAAAAGGGTCCGTTTAACTCTGTGCAAAAATCCCTTAATAACTACAGGTTGACATGCTGTTAAAATCAATCAATATAGTTTGTTAGTCTTGCAGAGGGATTATTAAAAACTATCATTGAACAATTTGCACGAAACAAGAAATAAGGAGGTTAATATACAGAAAAGTACATTATATACTTATAAAATCATATGATTACAAGAAGCAAAAGATTTTAAATTGATTTGTATTTCAGGAATATTTGTAGTAAAAATATTTATTTGCCTGGCACTAAAAATATTAGATTGATTTTGCAATATTTTGGTATGTGCTAGTTTGTGGAATGTTTATCACGTGACCAAAGCAGTTCAAGCTGTAGCTGGTTACTTGCTATTATTGGTTGTCTACTGACACATTATGTATTGCTTCATTCAATGTATGATTTCAAAACTGCACAGATGAACATGCAACATAGTCTCATTTGAGAACTTGTGTTTTCCAAATTCAAACTTGGTGATAATGTTGCAAAAGTAACCCAAAATATTTGTTATGTAAAAGGTGTAGTTATTCACAGTTGAGTAATCAGATGGTTCAAGAAATTTTGCTCAGACTTCTAGAAATTCAGTGATCAGGAAAAGGTCAGGTCAAGCTAAAACTATGGATTCCAAGGCCAAACTCCAAGCCATAGAAGCAAATCTGGTGATTAACACTCAAATGGTATCAGGTGTAGTTGGCATCTCGCAGTCCAGTGTGGTTTGTCAGCAAAAACATCCACAACTGCCAAATTTGTGCCTCACATTATCAAAATATGGCAAAACATTTTATTTACTCTGGTATTAAAATTTGTTGCCATCAATATAAACTCACTACTTATTTATCATCTACAAAAATATTTAAGATGTCGATACTTGGAATTTTGCAAGAAAGTAAATGAATCATTGACAAGAAGTAGAAAAAATAGCCAAGGTCTGCAAAACTTTTTTTTAATGAAAAATAGTGAAGAAATTTGTATTATCAAAAGTTATGTTTCTGGTTATTAACTTTTTATTTTTATTTTCATTATTTACTTGTTCATTTATGTTTATTTAAGTAAGAATTTATATTTCTTTTTGTAGCTGGCACTAAACTGAGTCGGGGATACTGTGATGAAGCTAAAATGGATGACAAGCCACCAGACATCACTCATCTGGTTTTTGTTGTGCATGGCATTGGTCAAAAAATGGACACTGGGAATATAATAAGGCGTTGTAATGAGTAAGAATATTTGTGTTTATTTAGTTTACCACTGTAACCCTTACCCACAACTTTGGACTATAAAATTCTGAAAAAAGAATTCTTGTGTAATACACACTGACTTTTTAGAATTTGTAACGGCTAGATTTAACTGAAATTTGGCTTTTGTTCAACATTTTATCAGTTTGTACTGAGTAGAAATAAGAATTTATATAGTTTACATTATGTCTTGACCAACCCATTGGCATAGTGAGTAGTGTGTTCACTAATGGTCCAGGAGACTGGAGTTCAATCCCTGGTCAAGTCATACCAAAGACTCAAAATATGGTACTTGATGCTTTCTTGCTTAAAGCTCAACATTAAAAGGTAGAGTTCAAGGGTAAGTGGAGAAATCTAGGGAAAGGTGTAGTGCCCTCCCCTACACCTTGGGTGTAGTAGCTATTGAAAAAGGAGTCTTCAGATTGCCCTCCTTACTTACATTATGTCTAAAACAAAAAAATTACACTGTATTTAGTGCAGATGAACAGACATGTTCACACAAAAATGTAACAAGCTTGCAGTAAAAATAAGTTCAGATTTGGAGAAACAAAATTCTAAACAAACATGCATTCCAGTGGATATTTCACTGTCATGGCATAAAACACATTCCAGTTTGGACAATAGATCTAATTTACATTTCCTAAATATGGTCAGACATGTTAATTATGTTACATTTCCTAAATATGGTCAGACATGTTAATTATGTTGCTGTTGTTGTCATGTATAATATTCACCCCAACCTTTGGACTGAAAAATTTGGTAAAATAATGCATATTATATGTAAAATGATTACTGTATTTTTTCACATTTCTATATTCTAGGATGGTTAAACGTAATAACGTTTTCATCTTCTTTTTATTTGTAATTGAAATCTAAAAATTGTCTTGTTCTATAGTTTGCTTTTTTTGCAGGGAATTTGGATTGTTTTAATGAAATTGTTGTCATGCAGCATGTTGTTTGTAATGTATTAGGGGTGGAAAATAGTGTACTTAATAACCATTAGATATGATTTTACTATCATTTTAAAATATTATGAATCTAAATTTTTATTAATTTTATTCATCATTTATTTACTGACTGACAGATTATTTTATTTGTATTAAAAATCTTTTTCTATGCATTATGAGTGATTGTAAAGGGTGTTGATGAATAATTAGGATCACTCTCTTTGGGCTATCAGACAGTAATAAAGACTACTTTTTTCTTTTTTTTCTGACCCAGTTGGCAAACTATGCTAATTTCTGATGTTAAACTTGAAGATGGAGAATCTCAAAAATTTCTCATAGAAATACAAGTAATATTCAAACTTAGGGTCTTAGAGAATCTAGTCAAAGCCTAAAAGCTAAATAATGCTAAGAACCTAAATTAATTTTAATCTGTTGATGTCACATGTTAATCTCATGTCTCAAAAAATGTCTTTTTATACCTGAATAGATAATTAGTATAGAAATAAACTTTTTTAATCTTCCAGTTTTATTAATTGTGCCTTCTTACATAGTGATTAATAATATCTTATTTTCAACTGGGAACAAGTCTGTTAATCTTATTTATATCAATTATTTTTCTAAATATTTGACAATTCTTGAGAAAACAGTTTTTAATAAGAATAAAATGAATTTGAAATTATATAAAATAATTTTTAAAAAAACCCTCAAAACTGGGAATTTATCTATTTTTTATCTTTATTTTGCTTCTTTTTTCCTTTCAGATTACGTGATACAGTTGACCGTTTAAAAAAGAAATATTTTCCTAAACTTGATAATATTAACCAAAGAGTGGAATTCCTTCCTGTAGAATGGAGATCTAGTCTTCAACTTGATGGCGGTGAGAGTTTCTTTCTTTACATATTATATTTTATATATTTGTAAAACAGAAAATGCAAATTCATCGAATTATATATGTTTATTTTCCTATTTACAAGGATAGTATTTTTTCGAGTTGTTTAATATAAAAAGTTCAATATAAATTCATCATGGTTTTTATATTTTGAAAAAAAAATTTAACCATTTACTCGCTAAAAAAAGACATTTTAATTATTAGTCCAAAATATCTGACTAATATTCCAAAATCTATTCCATGTCATTTGAAAAGTTTATGTGAAAATATTGGCTAAAAATTGAAAAAGTTAAAGATTGTAAAACAGATAATTGCAAATGTAAAGAAAAATTTTAGGTTATTTTGGCAGCCTTTGTAAAAATTAACTTGTCTGTGTTTGTCCTTTTTAATTCAAATTCTTATCAGCTATCTTAAATTTGTGTGTGCTCTTCAGCTTTCTTCCTTTATTATTTTAAGTTTTGTGACCTGCTTGGTTGGGAATATTGTCTTATAGCTGAAATGAAATGTGTGGATACTAAAAATTGTTACTTATAGTAAAACTCAAGTTTCTTCTTTGGTTTTACTTTAAAGAATACACTTGGCATTCCAGAATTTCTCTTTCAATATTCATTTTGAAATGAATGATTTCAATCAGGCATAATCTTGATAGAATGAATATAGAGGTGTGAGATATTTAATGAGTGAAAAGGATGATTTGCATATTTGATGAGTGGGAAGAAAAACTGCATTATCATTTGGATTAGATGACTTATTTCTTTACTCATTATGACATGTATTTATGTATCCAAAATTTTTATTTTTCATTTTTACAAAATATTTCATTTCAAATGCCTCATTTAAAATTTTTTTTTTTTATTTCATTTCATCCTTTATAAACAATTAGCCCAGTCATCTGGGGTTGTAGAATACACCAACTGCATCTTGGCAGAGAAGTAAGACACCATTCCTCACCCCTAGACCAAGTGTCCCGGATATGACACTAAACCATCTGATTGAGAGGCTTTAGTTTTGGAGCTTTGGAGAATATGGAGTACTTCCTCATTGCCATCACTCCTACGTTCTCTCTGACTTGGAGTGGTAGTACCTGTTAGTTAAATAGAACTATTTAATCATTTTCAATACTTGAAACCATTTGTATTTACAACATATGAGTGAATATATATATATATATATATATATATATATATATAAATTCTGTCTTGCTCTTAAATATCTGCTGCTATTTCCAAAATATAGGACCTTAATCACAACTACCAGATGTACATGCTCAATGCTATCTTTAAAATTGTTTATTTCATCATTGATGCTAAAGTTTTCATCAAATTCTCAATTTTTGTCTCATGAACTGACATTAATATCTTTTGTTCCTTGCCTCCTACAGTTTGTATATCTTTTTTTTAATATTTCACTAAAAAAAGATGGGCTATATTTTTCTAGAAACTCAAATCAATCGAGCTACTAAGTTTATTTATATACTACAAAAGTTTCCTGCATTACTCAGGATAAAAAAAACCCCAAAAAACAAATGCATTTGTAGCATAGTCACTAATGACTGCTATGTCAGGGATGGTGATTGTCTGGTTGTCTTGTGGATGAGAGAAAACACAAAAATATGATGAAATGTAGAACGTTCCATTTATTGTCTTCATTCAGTTATTGAAGCTGAGGAAGTACATGAAAATAGATAATGAACACAATTTGCATGGAAGATTCATGGGTATTTCTTTATTCTAGAAAGAACCCAGTATCTTTAGGTGTTTCTTTCTCTCTTGTCTCACTTATGACCCCACGAAAAAGGCTGAATCAAAAAACCCAGATTCTTTCATTAGTGAAACTTTCAGAGTACCAAATCTTTACTCCTGCCTACATGAGCAGCATAACTTGACCAGTCCCTGCAACCACTTTCATGGCCAATGGAGTCTGCTGATTTCAGTTACTATTGGTTAATTGCAGTTTTCATTCTGTGGTGCCAGATAAATCTTATTCCTCTTATAATTTTCAACTTTATTAACTCATCTTTCTTCCCTCTTCTGGCTGCTGTTTTATTTGTTTTTGTTTTAATAAATTATCTATTTTCACCCTGTGATTATTCATCTACAGTCTTACACATATGCACAACTCATTTTTCTTCATAATGAACATTTTTATCAAACCCAAGTTAAAATGGTTTATGTAATTTTGTGTTTTGTCAAATAGTTTTTTTTTTTTTTAAGAAGAAAAGAAAATTGTTTAATATTACTCGGTCTTATATTATAATAGTATCTTTACAGTATTGAATTCAAAAATAAAGTAATTGATATAAATCATTGTAGTAAATCTTAAGAGACAGTATTATTTGTCTTTCCATGTGGCATACAGAGATCATTTAATTATGTCTTCCAATTCTGGTTGTAGGGACATATTTGGTTTTTCTATTCATTAAATGAATCTATTACTCAAAACAATTACTGTTCCAGTCTTTGCTAAACATAAGTTTTGCATCAGTAGTAGTTATAGTTGTGTCTGTAAGACTGAAAGCAAATCATGTCTTTTATGGTTTGTGATTGAAGTTTTACATATGGAAAAAAAAAGATAAAAAATAAGACTTAGACAAAAAAATGTAATTTTTAAGTAGCATCTTGATTCATAGATATTGTTATTACTTGAATGTTATTTTGCATTTGACATCTGTTTTATAAAACTATTTCATCAAACATTTTATGATGAAATATTTGAGTTTTTATCATTAGCATTATATTCACATTTAAACATAAAAGGATTTTTAAATTAAAGCATCAGTTTTGAGGATAATTTAAATTTTTTTACTAGGGGTTAATGCTACATTTTTAAAAACATTTAAAAGAAAGACTATTGTCTTAATCTTCATTGTTATATTCACAACATTTTGCCCGATGTGTCCTTCGGCTTTCTTCAGGTGTTTCATGTCGAACTTGGAGTCCACATAGAACTTCAAACCAAACCCTTTATTTAATCTTCAAGGGTACATTGTTCTAATTCAATTAACCATGACCAGTTACAAGTGTTAAGCTATTGTAAGTATTCTCTGTTATTTACCTGGAGTTGGGATTGAACCTGCAACCTCCAGATGATTTCACTTAGAAGCACTTCTCAATCAAACACCTTCATCTGTGCACCATGTGTTCTGCTAGACAATTAATAGTAAATCTTGGGGAAGGACGCATCAGCCAAAACATTGTGAATATAACAATCAAAATGAAAACAATAGTCTGAATACTCTGAGTGATAAAAAGAAAAAAAAAAGAATTTTTTAGGATGTAAGAAGTACGCCCTGAATCAAAAATAAAAAAAATTGAAGCTAAAATATTGTTTCCTTTGTAAAACTTTGCTTTTTAAATGTAATTTACTCTTTAGGTTATCATTGCATACAAGTTATTCCAGAAAAAAATTTTCTTGATTAAGTTTTTTTTCAATCAACCTTCATTTCTTCAATTTTGAAAAAGAAATTATTTTTAAAGTTTTAAATGTTAATTTTTTTCAAATAATTTTTGCTTGAAATTTTTTTTTTTTATTATTTACATTTTGTTATTTATAAAAAAAACCTTTAAAAGAAATCTCTTAAAAAGCCTTCGAATAATGTTAATTGTATTTTATTTTTTATCTATTTCACATCTTCCACATCATGTGTCATTCATAATTAACAATAAAATGTTTTTAGTTTTCTTTTTCATAAATGTCTTTTTCATAAAATTGTTGCTTAACCCTCCTCATTGGTCATACAAAACACCAGTGGTGTTCAACTTTTGGAGAATAGATATTTCTCTTATCAGTTCTGAAAGAGACAAATGACCCAGTGACAGCATGTTTATGTCGCAGGATATGGACATGGCGACACGAGTTCAAATCCTGGACCTGACTGATTGCATTTCACATAGCACTAATACCCTTGGGAAAGGTATGAATCCAATTATTCTCCCTCCAGCTATGGGTAAATAGTAGGACAGACTAGGTACTTCAGCCTTGGTGAGGCAACTAGTCTAGGAGAAGGAAAACTCTGAATTCAAACCTGTTAAACTCTGCTTAAAAATTGACCTTGTGTCATATCCTGCCCGAGCGGAGGGGTTGGGTAAATAAGATCATTAAATAATTATATTTATGCTGAATTCTTTCCTTCAAGGCCCAAACCCACATTGGATATCTTGGAACATAATATTAGTTCCACCTTTTGAGCCAGTGTGGTATATGAACTTGCTTGTTTACTGTCTTGTCAGCAAACTGAATTACAAAAAAGCTGCATTTTCTTCAGTGATGTCATCAATCTTACCAATCTCTTTCTCCTCCTAGTTAAACCAACATCTAGATCATACCTACATATACAGGGTCATAGTCATGACCCCAAGCATCTGGTTGTCTAGCAGCAACTCACCCTGTTATACAATTCTCCTTTGCTATTCTACTAGATATATAAAATAAATAAAAAGTGTAAATTACAAAATGGACAAATTGATGATCAAATTTTGACATCGCGGGTACAATCTAAGGGGGATAACTATTATTTGCAAATAGGAAAATTTCAAGCGAAGAGACCAATGTTTTTGTTATTCAATGGAATAATTTTATATTTCATAGAACTTTAGTCCAGAGAATCAGATGTGTCATCTGCAATTTTAATTAGTAGTTAATGATTTGAGTCCTAACATGAATGTTTTAATGAATTGGCAAATTTTAAGTTATTTTATAGTTTGATTATATATATATATATATATATATATATATATATATATATATATATATATTCTTCACCCTTTTTTGGGTGGGTAGGGTTAGAAAATTAATGCAATCATTATTCTTACTCTAATTTAATATAAATGATTATTGGCTGAAAATCAATCTAGTTTTTTGTGTATAATCATTATTGTACTATTGTTAATGTTACCTCTCACTGTCCTTTTGTTCTAGGCTACACCTGGAACTTTTGCTTGTTTATTTTAGAGATGCATTGTTTTCTTAAATATCAAATCAGTTTCTTTGTTTTCTTTTCTCGTATTGAATATCTGCATTATTTTAATCTTGTGTAACTTGGTTGCATTTTTAGATACTGTTGAACATATTACACCTCAGAAAGTTAAAGGCCTTCGAACTATTTTGAATAGTAGTGCTATGGATATATTGTACTATACTAGTCCTCTTTATCGGTCAGAGGTAAGTTACCAGAATAAGTTTGTTATATTTCTTTAAAATATTTTTCTTTCTTATGTCATATCTGTTGATACCTTAAACTATTTCAAAATACTTGTTTTAATCAAATTCTACCTTGATATGTTTGTTCAAAGAATATAAAATAAGTGTGTAACTATCTAAGCTGTTTGGGGTTTTTTGTTTTTTTTCCTCATATTTGAGCAAAATAAAAAATGATTTTGTAATGCCTTTATTGAATTTTTTCTTAATTGTTTTTAATAAGTAAAATTTTTGTATCATAAAAATTTTTTAAATTTGATTTGTAATCATCAAAAAATTGGATAAAAAAAATGCCTATACAGATTAATCTGGTTGTTTATTGATCAGAAAAAATAATGTACAAAAAAATTGGAAGAATTAAACAAATTATAAAAAGGATAAGATAAAATGGTGGAAAGTCAAAAGTCAAAAAAAACCCACAATATTTGTTTGATAAATTGATTTTTATTAAAATTCTTGATAAACTTATAAATACTGACTTAAATACATAACAAAATTATCATACTAGAGTGAGTCAAAAGTTTGGCAACTTCAGATACTTTTGCTAATGTCATGACGAATCACATCTGACTGAAATGCTGACTTCACCTAATACTCTCCAACTTTGCCTCTATAGTTTGGAGCACAGCCTCAGAATGGGCTTAGGCCTACCTGACATTTTCTGATAATAAAGTTTCTCACAACCTGGTGAAATTTCAAGAACCATCTGCTTTCTGTACTTTGATCAACTCGGCTTTCACCTTTCACACAACAAATGTTTTTGGTTATTTCCATTGCATTTTGGCCCTATTTAAACTTGTAAAGTATAAGTTTCTGAATTAGACTACATTACACGTTCATTTGTGCAGCTTTCAAATCACACACAAAGTGAAGCAATGCACAAGTTGTCAATGCACCAACTACCGTGATACTAACAACTACAGCTTGAACTGCTTTGCTTACATGATATACATGCCGCAACTAAAATATTCCAAAACTTTTGTCTCACTCTTGTGAATTTTAGGCTTGTTTTTTACTTTTGATTAAAACTGAAAATATGACTCTAGTCAAAATATATCTCTCTTTAGTCAATATTTTTGTAACAACCTTATTAAGATCTATAGAATTTTTAAACAAAATTTAAGTGACTATAATGATAAAACATTACAAAATTGGCCAATGGGAAATTTGGTGCCATATTTTATAGCTAGATTTTTGGTGATAATTGTTCAAGTATTTTTTGAATATATACAGATATACCATATTTTGCAGCCTGTAAAACATTTAACATTCTCAATAGAATATATCGGGGTAAACATATAAAGCCATTTTAAAGTTGCTTGGATCATTCAACTAAGCTGATTCATAAATACCAAGCTTGATCATAAGTTGAACCTTTGCTGTATTGGGCACAAGATGAATTTGAGGGAAAATGGGCTTTTTAAGACCTAAAACAGGATTTTTTGTTCATATACACATGATTAATTTTCTAACAACCTATTTTTTCTCATTATATAATCAGACACAAACATTAAATAAGTAAATATAAGAGAAAAATGAATAATTAACATAAGACAAAATAGCCTCTTGTGAAGTTGAAGCAAAACTTATTGATCCCATATTTCAAATTAGCAATGCTGATTATTGTTTAATGTGTATGGTAAACTCCTGTTACTCTAAAATAATTCTGATTAATTTTCTCTGCAGATAACTCATGGTTTACAGACAGAATTAAACCGACTCTATTCTATGTTCTGTGTCCGGAATCCTTATTTTCATTCAAGTGCTGGCAAAGTCTCAATTGCTGCTCATTCTTTGGGTAAATATCATTATTTTCTGTGAGCTTTTCATTTCTGTGATTGCAAATTTTTTTCAGATATCACTGAATTCAAATATTTTACAAATAAAATTTCTGATTGTATAGAATTTTTTTATTGTTTTTTTTTCCCTCCCTATATATAATTTATTCCTTGCTTGAGGAATAAAGAATTTGTCTTGTTTTTCATGTATTTGTTTGGAATGACTTCAGTTTGGTAAACCTGAAACTTTCAAAGGTGTGTTTAGTGTAATGGCTATCATCATAGAAAATGGGATCCGCAACCCAGGTTCAAATCTTGGACAAGGTTGTTTGCATTTCACTTTGTACTAATGCCCTTAGGGATGACATGAATCCATCTGTTCTCTTTCCAGCTACAAGTAAATAGTAGGGTAGACTGGGTTCTTTAACCTTGGTTTGGCAACAAGTCTAGGGGAAGGAAAGACTCTGAATTCAAACTGGAAGTATACTGTTCGGAGATTCTGTCATATCATTGCACTGTTTTTCTATTATCGGCTCATCCAAATTTGTTCATTTCTGTAATTAACCTTAAACTTCTTTTAAAGCAACATTTGCCTTACTGCCAATTGAACCAACTACCTAAAAAGTTTACTAAATTTCTCTCAAAAATACAAAAAATATATTTACCTACGAAAATAAGATACTTGAGTTGTTTAGTATTTTTTTAATATTATAAGGTTAAATTGTATTTATTTTTGTTAGGTATATGTGTTGTTATTAATTCACAAAATTTTAAAATAGAAATCAACAATGTATTTTATGCTTTAAGTTCATACAGTTATTCACAAATACTGAGTGAGTGAGAGAGAGAGAGTGTGTGTGTGTGTGTGTGTGTGTGTGTATATATATATATATATATATATATATATATATATAGTATAACCTTCACCAGGGAGAGAGAGAGAAGTGTGCTATGTACCTTATAATGCATTAAATATCCATTTTTCCATAATACTAAATTTCCACCAATATTTTTTGGCAGATTTCTATCAAATTTTCAGGGATTGTTTAGATCATCCCTTAAAGGTTTTTAAATTTCATTTAGTCAAGATTATATTTTACTCCGTAAAATTAATATGTAAAATAACTTTAGAAAATAAAAATAGTTTTATAAAATAAGGTTGTTACATTTCTTTTGAAAACCACAAAATTGAGCTTGAAGTCAGAGAAAAAAAATGCAACTTATTGTAGCCATCCTTGCTACTCAACCGAAAATCTCCAGTTTAGAGAAAACACTGAGTCAACTGTGATGTCAAACAAAAAAGCATCATGCTTACATTCCTGAAGCAAATTTCTGTTAATAACACATGAACTATTTGTCGAAAGGATTAAATTCTTCTGGTCTTTCAGAAACAAATTTATAACCACAGGATAAAATACATTATATTTAAAAGTTCCTCTTCAGAGTACAATGAAATATTTCATTATTACTTATATTTAATAAAGGAACTTCCTGTGTACAGAAGCCCTTTCATTCAGCCAAGTAGTGTTGCAGCAGCTGATGCTGTATAAACACAGCAGGCAGTAACCAAAAGTCAGTTGGCAGCCGGGCTCAATCAAGCCCAGAGAAGAGGTAGGAACTGTTCCTCTCCCAACTGCATGCGGTCTGCGTCCTTACCACCAAATCTAACTGCTGAATGTGGGGTCTGCATCCTTACTACCAGCCAAAGCAGACGACTTGGATTCCAACCGATCACAGCCCTGAACCCAGCACAGTCAAACAGACCAATCCCAGCTGCCATAACTTCAGAAAGTCTTCCTAGATCACTTTTGGTCTTCTCACTACACCTCATGGCAGATACCACAAGATGATGACACAGCAACCAGCACTAACTGCAGACCAGCTCCAGCTTAACTGAGCAGCCATTCCTGTGCAATACAGCAACAGCACCTGCAGCACCACTCTACAAGCAACCACACTGCTTGGACTAGCACCAACACTTCAAAGCCACATTAACACACACCTGTTTAACCAAGGATTGAATAAACCCGGGACATCGATCACACAGCTTCTGCAACCAGCATCTGCAACACCTAGTCCATGAGCAACCACTCTGCTCAAACTAGCACCAACACTTGAGGCCACATTGATACACACCCAGTTAACCAAGGACTGCATAAACTAGGACATTGATCATTCAGCCTCTGCAAGTAAGGTGTCCACATCATCAACCAGCTACACCTACAATCTGTACCAAGCACAGAGACCATCCTCACCTTCTAGATGCCCTGTTGCTACAAACTTATTGACAGCCGAGTCTCCAACTTTCTACAATACTGACTTTTAACACCCGACAGAAACTACACCGACGTGATACAACTGCGATTCTACGCCCGTACACTTTTCATGTATGATTCCCTCAATAAAACCTGATATTTAAACTTAATCACTTGTCTGTCATTTGTCCAGTCCTCTGTCAATCACAACACTTCAAACTGTTTGCTGGATCAACCCATCATCAAGGGTCCTGCCACAAACTTATCTTGTTCTTTTTAAAATTCTAAGGTTTAACAAAAATAATGCCCTCTACTTCTATGAAAACATACAAAGTCAAAGTTCAGTTTAGAAATATATTTACATCGTTAATTGAACACCCACTTTTCATAAAGATGGGAGAAAAGTCAGGGTCCAGTTTAGGAGTGTATTTACATTGTAGATTGAATCTCCATTTTAAAGCCCTTTCACTCGCTTCAACTTTTAAACTTAATTTTTTGAAAAAGGGAAAATTTTTTCCAATTTTCCCATGCAGAGCCTATAAAATTACATTGGAAAGAAATCTTTATGCAAAAATACCTTAGTAGCTTGATGAACTCAGACTTTTGGATTTTTTTATCAAACAAAGAGAACAAATACATCACAAACAATGTTGTTTATTCAAAATTTCTTTCATAATGAAAATATTTGTGATATTAGATTTTGACAGTAAAATGGATGTTAAGCATTAATAAGATTTTAATGTTTAAAGTGCTTTATGAACATATGTAACTATCTTAAGACCTGTATGTAATATAGTTAAGTACTGTTAGTTTCATATAAGATTAAAATGTTTAGAGTGTGTGTAGTGTTACACACATACACACAAATATGGCAACCTTAGTTGAGGGTGACCTGAAGGCTCCCTTTTCAATAGCTACTACACTGAGGTGTAAGGGAGGGTACGATTCCATTCCCTGGATTGCTCCACTTTACCCTTGATCCTTACCTTATAATGCTGAGTGTAAAGCAAGGCGGCATCAAGTATCATTTTTTGAGTCTTTGGTATAACTCGAGTTGGGATTGAACCCTAGTCTCCTGGACCACTGACAAACGTAACTCTTTAATTTAATTAAATTGTAATTTATTATGTTGATTAAGTTTCAATTTAAAATTGCATGAGGAAGTTAATGATATAATTTTTTTCAGCAATGATTGAAAGTTTTGGTTGGATCATTAATGTAACTTTCCTTCTATTTTGTTTATTTTTTAATAAAATCAATTTCTTTATTTTTATTTTGCTAGGTGCTGTGATTACATATGATATCATCATTAGTTGGAATCCCATCAAACTTTATGACCAATTTGTAACTTCTCTTATAGTAAGTGACTCAATTTTTGTGCAATAATAACATCAAAAAATAAACAATAAAAAGTAGTTTTCACATTTTCACTTTATATTCATGCTAGGTTAATAAATTAAAAATGGTATCACTATTTTAAAAGGCAGTTTTTATACAATATTATTGTTTTGATAAGATTCAGTATTTGTAGATATTGCCAAGAAATTAAGCCAAGTTTTATTCACAGTATTTCAATTTTTTTTCAATGTTAATAGCCAAAAGTCAATCAAGCTTCTTAATTTCTTTACAGATTTTCTCTTTTACTTCAACAAAATATTTTCTTGTTCCATGAATAAAATTTTGAAATGGTTGTATTGCTTGTTTGTCTCAGTTTTTCTTCTTTTCTTCCTTTAATTCTTGAAATATTCCAACATTTTTCAAAATCTTCTCTGTTTTTTTTTGTTTTTTTTCAGGGTTTCTTTCATAAGTTTGAGCATTTCTTAATTTCATTTTTTTATTTCAGGTTGAGAAATTAACACAACTTGTAAGTCGGATAATCTTCATTCACAATCAAGATTTTATTCTCCTCTCTCTCATTAATCTTTACTAACTTTTCTTCTTTTGACTCAAAATTCTGGTATTCTCTAGATATGCAGACTAACAAGGAATTTTCTTCAACTCTTCATCAACTTCCCAAATGTCTTTTTTCTAAATGCCTTTATCATATCTTGGAATATTTTTGACAACTTTAAGGCAGGAAGTAAAAGTGAACTACACAAACTGTGCATTTAATTGTACAACTTGAGTGACAGATAATATAGAATTATTCAACAATCTTGTTATAGTATTTTTTCTATTTGATATCAGTTTCATTATTCAAATTGTTTTTTTATATGATGTCATATATATTGGATTAAAAACAATCAGTGGTTCCCAACAGTAATTGCTATTCACAGCAAAGACTGTTTAGTCAGTACATTTTTATAGACACACACATTTTCCCTGAAAGCCACATAATTTGTATATGTATAAAATGTTGTATGTTTATTTACCATCACTTGTACAGTTTATTTAAAAGGCAACTCCCCTGAATTTATGGGTATTGCTAACAACCTAAATAATTCAAATGTATTGATAGAAAAAGGAAATTCAAGTGATATTTGTAAGAATAAACATACAGTATTTAGCTTTTGAGGTTGAATTACTCAACTTTAGAATATTTATTATTAGTAGTATTAAATATATATTTTCTAAATTATTTCATTTTATCTAAAAAAATGAATGTATATAGTTCAATTTTGAGATTGGGTAAGGATATTGGTAGATCAATTTTATTCCAATCCCAAGTTAAGTAAGCACATTGATAATATTTTATTTTGATGTACAACACCTTCCTACAATTCAAGTCTCATGAACTGTTACTTTCTATTAATGTTTAAATCTTTGATGCTGAATTGGAATTTTTATAAATCCTATAGCAATCTAATTATCACAACATACTGTGTGACACATTTGAATTAATCCAAATTTGTCATATTTTTTTAGTTGTGAAATTAATAACTTTGATTCCTGTGTAGCTGCTGCCAGAGATTTATGTTCAACAAAATTTTATCCACTTAGTTTCAGTCTATATAGTGACTTTTTTTAGTTGGCAGACCAATTTCTCCAATTTTGTTATGAACTAAGCTTGCCATCTATTCCATGTACAGTTTCCAATTTATTTGAGAATTCCGGTACATAGTTTTGATATTTATTTAGTGGAAAAATAAACTAGACAGCTATTTACATAATCATTTAGATAGATGCTAAGCATGCTGTAAGGGAAAACTTTTCATAGTAATTAACACTGGTGATTTGTGAATATCCCTTTGCTACAAAACATACTTTGTATTGATGTTTGTGAGTTTTATTTGGTTTAATTGAATAAATCCAATGAACCCCCCTCTCCTTTCCTATTTCCTGGTAAGGAAACTAGTTCAGAGTTATGATTGCTCTTCAGAGCACTAATCTCATCTTCTATGGCCTCCTGTCATTGGTTGAGAGCACTAATCTCATCTTCTATGGCCTCCTGTCATTGGTTGAGAGCACTCATGTGTTATATTTTGCATATGGTGGCAAGGAAAAGACAAACACAAGTTGAAGGTTTTAAACAATTAACAAAGAAGGAAACTCAAGGTGATAAAACGAAGAATCAACTGTACAAAATTTGTAGTGTACAATATCCAGTGAGTTAGTGAATTGAGGAGTGTGTGTGAAGCCAGAGTTCATGTACGATCACTTGTTATAAGTTATGAAAAACTCACTTGTCAAGTATGGTGGTATGAGGGTGGTAAGGATACCAGATGATCTCGGTGGTAGTAGTAGTCATGGACAGGGCGGCGTTGTAGCCAGGTCAGCTGTCATTCACAGCAAGTGGCGCGTTAAATCCGTCAGGGTTCAGATGAGTTCTTAATGGCCGTAGTGTGTTCCTTCCTTTCACCCTCATGGTCAGTCTGACGCCTTTGCAGATCTTCGCTTCTTAAGTAGCTACCCCTTGGATCAAGTCGGTTCTGGGAATTTTTTAGGGGGAAGATTTATGATTGGCTGAAAAAGGGCATTTTGTTAAATTGAATTAATTTCTTGCATTCTCACCCGGAAGCCCTGCACAGAGCCTCTTGCGCAAAGACGCATTTTATTCATTTTCTTGGTGGCAGCCATCAGGCTAACATCCGGTCGAATGCTACCCTTCTCCAGCCATGTGTGTCTTTTTTTTATTTTAATGAAATCGGGAAAGATCTAAATCCTGCTATATAACACATGTCATCTTCTATGGCCTCCTGTCATTGGTTGAGTGCACTTATCTTTTATGGCCTCTTTTCATTGGTTTGAATCAAAGTAATAGCTTCCTGTTATGTTTTGGAAGAATAATAACAATTTACAGTGTATTTCATATTGTCACTTTCACTAGTAATCATATAATTGTCAAGGTATTTATGCGTATTATGTATCAGACTTGGATATTGACTCTTTCATCAGGATTAATATTCACAGCATTCAAATCTGGCACTTTGATCAACTCTATTTCTCTTTCAAAAATTCAGTCCTAATGCACTTCACTCCTAATAATGATTTTGTTATCAGTTAGATTTATGCTTTCACTGGCATCAAAGCTATTGAAATCTTACTTTTTTCATTTCTTTCTTGTTTGGAAAATAAACAAGGTAAGCCAGATTACCTTTGTCATAACCTACTAAAATTCTTTTCTTCTTTCTAGTGTCATGTTTCATTTGTATCCTGCATGTAAGCATAACAAATTGTACTGAAAATATGCATATTAATAATATTTGGTTTTGTACCTTTGAATATTTAAAATACTGTTTTACCAATTTCTCAATAACAAAAATGGCAGCCATAATATCATAAAATCCTCACAATATTTTTAGTTGTCTAAATCTGATTAAGAAACATTTGATCTTTTCAAACAGAAATCCCTATCATCCTTCAACAAATAAATTTTTGACAGTTTGCTTAATAGGCAACATAAAGATAGAATTTTTCTCGATTATGTTAAATCAAACAATCTTTTTATTTAACAGGATTAAATAAGGACTCGCGTCTCTTAATGCCAGGTCAAAAATATGACAATATTTTTAGCTGAACTTGTTTTTTTTTTTTTTTTTTTTTAATATATTTTTCTATAATAATCATTGAATTTCATTAAAAGTAGAATAGAAATATGAAAAACATTTTTCATGGCTGCTTTTTTCCTTTTTTTAAACAAACAAGAAATGGATTTCTTGTCAATCTGTAAATTGTTTAATGGAGATAATGTCATTGTTTAAAAAACAATGCACCTTATGAATCAACTAAACACAAATAGTAATAATAGGGGGAGTATTTCCCCACCATTACTATTCCTGGTGCTAGATTTCAATTAGGATAACCCTGGAAGATACATCTGAGAACTTGTTGTTTGAGATACCAAAGGGATACAGTAAAGGGGTGGTAGTTTGAGAGATTCATGAAACCTTGATAAAAACTCTTCAATCAACTAAATGCTTTAGAGACATCATGTGAAATTTTGTAAGCATTACCTGAAATTTTGATCATTTAAACTAAATATTATCAACCTTTTGATCATTATATTTTGGCCTCCATGTTCTTTGGTTCTAAATCTGAGAAATGAAAAAATCATGAAGGCCATAGTAATTCACTGATAAGTCTCTGGAGATAAAAATGAAAATAGGTGGGGGAATCAACAGATGAATTTTGCACCTGAGGAAGATCAAAGAAAAATCTTGCTGCAACATCATAATCAAAGACTGAAAATATGAGAAGACATTTCTTAATAATTAGGAAAAATAATGGATTTTATCTTTTGGGATGAAATCTAAGTTAATTTCATTTTTTTTTTTTTATTGTTTAATCAAATATTTATTATCGACCAATAATATTTTTGAAATTACTGGGACCTTTAGTCAAGAACAAGCATGAAAAACGGAAAGTTTTTGGGGAAAAAAATATCATTCCGTTTTTTGAAAAACAATTTAAACACTTTGCTTTCCTGCTTTTGTAGATACTTTTTATTTATTTATTTTTTTTTGCATGGAAATTGTGTCATTTTTGTTGTTTTTCTTTTCTCTTTTTTTTTTTTTATTATTTTGAATTCATTTTTAACCCTTAAATTCTTTATGTATTTTCAGTTGACATTTTTTGTTTACTTGAGAACAAGCAAAATAAACAGCAATCAGTCAAGCCAACGTCCTTAATGTCAATCAATAGAAAAAAATGGTATCTCAATTTTTGCAGAACATCATGAAAATGTCTTTGTTCATTACATAATTTTCAAACAAAATATGAAAATAATTGTAAGAAACATTTTCTGAACAGTTCTGGAGCTCTGGGGAGTGTGGAGTAACAGCTTTATTGCCATTTCTCTCTGTTCCAATCTAACCAAGGGTAGTAGCAATACGTGTTAGGATTCCATCTAGTGGTCAACTAGTATGCCAACTGCATTCTTTGCAGAAAGGTAAGACCCCTTTTCCCCGCTGTCAAAAGAGGGATCCTGGGTATGACACTAAATTGCGACTGGTGGTGAGGTTCCAGTTCTGGAGTTCTAGGAAGTATGGAATCACCTCTTTTTTTGTCATTACTCCCATGTTCACTGTAACTTGTAGTAACTGTTAAGGTCTCATTTTTATGCGTCAAATAGATTTGTCTAAAAATGATTTATATTCAATAGAATTACTTGATATTATAGAACTGTGTACAAATCATTTGTATTAAGAATATTTACTTGAAACTATATTCTTTACTCTTTAAAAGTAACTATTCTTAACACAAATGATTTGTACACAGTTCTATAATATCAATTATGGTTTATGATATTATGGTTTTAACTATTTG
The DNA here is from genome assembly GCA_963585895.1 of Sepioteuthis lessoniana. NCBI lineage: Eukaryota > Metazoa > Mollusca > Cephalopoda > Myopsida > Loliginidae > Sepioteuthis > Sepioteuthis lessoniana. The sequence continues at coordinate 163,575,405 of OY757904.1, read as the reverse complement.
TATCTAACAACAATAACTTGCAAGTTAACTTTTAACAATGGCTTGCAAGTTATTGTTGTTAGATACGAATAGTTAAAACCATATAACTGTGTGAAACAAATGATTATTATCAAATAGGAATTATTTAAACCATATAATTATCTATAAAGTATTAGATAGGAATACTTGAAACCATACAACTGTGTACAAATTATTTGTATTAAATAGTTATATCAAATATATATGATATAACTGTGTGCAAATAAATCATTATAGACAAATAAAAAAAAACACAATGGAACCTTGAAAATATAGTTATAATTACGATCAAATTAGTGTAAACATTAAAAACTTCATTATATTTATTTACATCTCAATTTTGCTTGCTATTGTTACAAAAACCTTTTTATTTTTCAGATTCTTGATTTTAATATTTGCTGTATTATTTTAGTTGGCTCAATTCTTTGAATTTATTTGCTTCAGAAAATTTCATTTTGGTTATTTGGCTTTAGTTCTATAATAGATCTTCATCCTAAGAATAATTGATTTTTAATCTTACCATAGAATTTTGTCTTCTGAATAAATCGTTTACATTACAAATTATTTTATTTTATAAAACTACTTTTCTTTGGAATTTATATTCTGTCAGATATCCTTAATTTTTATTTCTTTTAGTACTGATTTTCGACTGACTAATAGGGGGTGTCCTCGTGATGTAATGGTTAAAGCGATGGACTGCGGAATCGTAGTATGCGAGTTCGTACTACAGTTGCGCTATTACGTTCACTTTCGGACAAATACCCATGGGAAAGGTATGAACCCCCTTATCCTCCCAGCTATGGGTTAAATAGTACTACTACTGTTCTTCTAGGAGAATGGCTTTGGCATTAAATAACCTACAAAGGTTGATATGCCGTTAAACAAAGAAACCAAACCAAACCAACTGACTCTTGTCTAGTGACAATTAATTGCAAGAATTCTTGTCATTTCAATAATACAAGTAAATTTAATTTTATGTATTTTTAATGTTTTCTTTCTTATTCTTCTATTTATCTTTTTTTTTTTCTTTTTTTTTTTTTTTTTTTTTTTTTTAAGGAGTTTAATCACTCTTGTGATTTTAAAAGTATGCAGTAAAACATAATTATAATTCGTTATTAGTTAAAAATACAGATTATCATTCTGCTAATTTTTTTTTAATTGTCCATGAAATTTTTGTGTCTTTCATTACAAGCAAATTTAATATTTCTGCTGATTGCAATTATTTACTTCACATCATAACAAAGTTCTATATTAGCATATTTGAGAAACATTATCAATCAGTATTTTGTTAGTGCGCTTAGTATTATACTTCACATGAGTGAACTTTGGTTTGTTTAAATTTTTTTATTTCAGCAAACTTTGCTCATCTTTTAATATAATCTTCTACTTGTTTCAAATATCCTAGCAACGAGGCTTGCAACCTTAACCTTCTTTGTGTTATAATTATGCCACAATGTACTTCATCATCAACAGTTTTTAAAATGGCATTTCCCTATGGTTGGTTTGTGCCTCGTTTGTTTGAAAGGTCTCTCTGCCATTGAGAAATTATTCCATATATTTTTCTTTATTCTCACTAGTATCTTGATTAATTGTAAAATTTCAGCTTGCATTCAACTTCACTTTTCTCCTTTTTTCTTTCCTTTGGGATGCGTGGTTTGATTCAGGTGCCTGGATATACAAGGACAGAAATTGACAGGTAGTGAGAGAGTGCAGGTGTTCTTTGGAGACTCTTAGTGTCCAGTATTGCGGACGAGAAATTAGCATTACCGTACAATATCTACTACTTTCTATATTTAAACTACAATATATTACTGATTGACTTTCTTATGATTGCTGCTACGGAATGTTTATTTGCATCTGTGGTAAAGGTTACTTCTTTCTTTGGATCAAGGATTTTTATCTCTGAGTTTTTTTATTGGTGTCTTTTTCAATGTTTCAAAGGCAATAGTTTGTCTTTGTGTCCAGTTAAACTTGGTGTTCTTTTTGTGTAACTTTGAAAACAATTCTACCAAGTCACCGTAACTGGATTGGATTTCAATTCCTCTTTGTTTCTTTGTGTGGATATTTCTACTATCTTCTTGGCTAGTCTCTCATCAAATGATATTCCATCCTTTGATATTTGATATCCTTAATATCTTATTGCAATTTAGCTTACATTTGTCCTTGTTTGTCATGGGTACTTAGTTTAACTTCTTCAAAATTTGCTCTGTTTTGTGTTTCATTTTTTCTTTTTTTCTTTAGTGAATGCTCCCACACATATATGGTCCTCATATATTATGATATTTTTTTATCTTTCCCTTTAAAACTTTAAAATTACTTTTCAAAAATATGGCTCAAAGTTTCTATGCCAAATAGCAGATGAGTCCACCTTAGTAAGCCTATCAGATTGTTGATTTCCTTGAATTTCTCATCAATTTCAATCTGTTGTATGCTGACTTGAGATCTATTTTTGCAAAATATTTCAGGCTTGCTAATTCATGGCTCATAGTTTCAATATTTGGCAATGGAAATGATTTTGAGCATATTTGGTGATTCACCCCCATCTTGTAATCTTCATATATTCTTAAATCCCCATCAGGTTTTCTTATAGTTACAATCATTGAAACCCAATTGCTATGACTATGGGGAGTTTTTTGTAATATTCTTTGCTGTATCATGTTTTAAAATTTAGCTTCTCCCATAGGTAAGATATGAATTGGTAACTTTCTAGATTCCACCTAGCTTGAATGATTATTTTTCTTTAAATGAATAAGTAAATTTGACAACCTTAGTTGAGGGTGAACCAAAGACTCCCTTTTCAATAGCTACTACACTGAGGTGTAGGAGAGGGTGCTACTCCCGAACTATTGGTGAACACTTTACTTATTAGGCCAATGGCTTGGAGTAGAGTGTTTGCCAATGATCCAGAAGACCGGGGCTCAATCCCAGATCATGTCACACCAAAGACTTTAAAAATGGTACTTGATACCTCTTTGCTTAACACTCACCATTATAAGGTAAGGATCAAGAATAAAGTGGAGCAATCCAGGGAATGAAGCACCCTCCCCTACACCTCGGTGTTGTAGCTATTGAAAAGGTCGCCAACTTTAAATGAATCATCATCATCATCATCATCTCGTGCTGCTAGCACGGATATCCCTGACCCTTTCTCGCCACTTCTCCCTATCGTTCATTGCCTCTGGCAGGTCTTCAGGGCTACATCCCAGAACAATCCTATATTATTTTCTTCTGCTTTTAAATATTAATAAGTTTTGTGGTATTCGCTTTCAACATGTCAATTCCTAATAGTCCATGATCTTTATTGCATGCTACTACCATGATGGGAATCATTTTGAAGCATTTTGTTTTGATTTTCCCTTCAAAAATGCCTATTACTTTAATTACAGTTCCTTCAAATTGCTTCAACTGGAGATTGCTCTATTTCGGTTTCCCATTTTCTCTCGGAAGTTTCTTGGTGTTGAAGTGACATCTCTGCCTGCATGACCTTGCATTTGAAAAAAACATGCCATTCAACTTTATTTTTTATTTAGTCTTAGTGGGTGTATTTATTGCATATATTTTGGCACTTTTTTTATTGGAGGATTCGTGCCATTTTGATTCTTATTTTGTAATTGTATACCATATGAAAATTATTCTTTTTTTTTTTTTTACAGTTTGAGCATATTTTTTCCAGGGCTGGGCATTTATTATTTCACTCATGTTCCTTGCCACAATATTTACATTACTTAGTTGTGTTGTAGGCGTCTTGATAATCTCTTTAATTGATTTACATTATTGTAAAAATTCTATGCTTGCTTTTAAATTCATCTTACCTATCTGTAATCTTCCAGCGATTTTGTGTTTGTGTGATGTGTCCTGCATGCTTTCTATTAATCTGATAAGGATTGATTCATCCTCCATATTCATATTTTTTGTTCCTAGTTTTTCAAAATCCCAATATTTAGATGCCTCCTTTTAGTTTGTGCATATATTGTATTATAGACTCCTTTCAGTCCTTTCTAGTCTTCATGAATTTGGTTCTCTCTGTGACAACTTGTCCTTTATTTATTTATTCTTTTTGGTCATATTTTTTCTTAATTATTTTAACAATCTCTCCATTAGTTAATTCTTCTAGTCCTCTTGGGTAAGCCATTGTCATTATTTTCTTTACAGCCAGAAATAGGTCTGTGATTTCATTCTCTCTTCTGCTAGCTTTTTAATCTTTTAATTTCTTAACCTTAGTCAATGCTGCAAAACACCTGATTTATCTTTATATATGATCCAGTTTGTCTTGCATGGTTAAAGTTTTTATCAACAATGCCACTGTTATGATGTATATGTCTCACGTAATCTGATTGTAGTCAACATCTACTATGTCATATCACAATATCAATTACCCATTCTATCAAAAAGTAATGATTTTCCTTTCTATGTTTCATGCTTAAAGGACATCAAAGAAATCCATTAGGTTCCATATCAAATCACTTTCTATTCATAGAATTTCTATTATAATTATTTGAAAAAATAACTAAATTGCAACATTGACAAACATTTTAAAATCTATTGACTAAAATTCTTTTAAATACTACTTTGGAAGACTTTGGTTCACTCTAGAATTTAATCATTTTATTTGTTTAATTTTGAAAATTAATTTGGAAGTAGGTGTATGATGAGTTTTCAACAATATATTTGGTATTTTAAGATTTTGTCCTGTCATTTTATTTCAAAGCTGAAACAGTCATAAAGAAAGAGGAAAAGAAAAAGAGAAAGATACTTGTATGATAATAGCATTTCAATAAAGGTATCATTATTTTATGAAGTAATTAATAATCTTTTCATTTCTTTTTGTATTTCATTGTTGATGTGTTTTCGTTTCAGATTTTCATTACAGGATTATCTTATATATATATATATATATATATATATATATATATATATATATTACTTAGTGTGTTATGTACGATTAAACTATTAGACTGTCAACTTTTAAAACTTTCAGAAGACTCTATTTTTGTCTATCTCAAATTTTTCAATTTTAAATTTTGATCTCAGCTGCTATCATGGAGATTAAAATATGAAATGGAAAAATAAATTACGACTGGAATTATCTCATTTGATCAGACATTCACCTCTACACAAATATGATTATTATTAAGATGAGTGTGAATGCTATCAGCACACTATTAATTTTCAAATTGGATTGGAAACTGCTTTATTATAATGAAAATTAGTTTTAATGATGTTTTTTGTTTTTGTTTTGTTTAGGATGAAAAGCGGGAACAAATTAAAGGAAGTTCTCATCTCCTGTCAGATCTTGACGATGCACGAGTTCGGTGAATATCTTTTTAATTCACTTTAAGAGTTTAGATTTTAATTCATTATTTTTTGATCTTATGAAAATGAAGGTATTTAAATATTTTATTATATGAACTAACTTGAATATTCATATATATTGTTTTTTATTCTGTATATAAAATGTTTATTTGCAATAGTTAAGTACTGAATATAAAACATTTTAAAATTAAAAACAAACTTTTTTCATTTAATTTTTTACACTGGGGGAGGCACACTTGTATCATTTTGGATACAACAATATTTTATGTTCAGTTTTTATTCAAGTGAATGTTGTTCTTTTGAACTTTGGTTGCTTTGATAATTTATATTTGTGTTTTACAAATGGGATTCACATTTTTTGATTTTGTATAAAATTGCTTTTTAATTTCATTTGCAATGATAAAATGTTATTTATTGTTTTTATGATACTTGTTGGAAAAAATAGAATTTCTGGTTAAATAATTTATCAACTCTAAATATGTGAACACACCAACATAAATGATGTTTTTATTTAATAAACCAATAATTTTTATTTTTATAAGAAATGATTCTCTCTCTCTCTCTCTCTCCCCACCCCTCTCTCTCAAACTTTATTTTTTTCTAATGTATTTCCATCATCATCATCATCATCATCATCAATAGATACAGATGCTAACAGTTAAGTTTTGTAATGATCTTTCCTTTTTTGAAATGTCTAATAATTCTAAATATTTTTCTTTTTAATTCAGAGTATCAGAAATTGAATCTCAATTAACCACACTTCAAGAACAACAACAAAAAGGATCTCAGTCTCTTAAATTCAAGGTACTTCTTCTTATTTTATGATAAACAAGAAAAGTATCAATTTCTTGAGTAAAAAGCTAATTCATTTTTCATTGATCAACTTTCTGGTGACAATTCTAAAAAAGTATTCCAAAGCTTTAGTTTATTGCTCATATTAACACTCAATATTTTCAGAGGTTTTGTTAAACTAAAAAATGTACATCTCTATTAAGAAAGATAACTTAAAGATTTGTTTTTATTTTTTAATTTCTATGGGAATCGTATTTTCTCCTGCTCTACTGATTTTAATTTTCTATTTTTTCAAAATTTTCTCCATGTGTAAATTGTTGTAAAAATTAATTTTAAAAAGTTATAATTATTAGCTTTCCATCATTAATTTGTATTTACTGATCTCTCAAAAGCTCTCTCTATATATATATATTTAATTTTTTTTTCTTTTTAACCTAACAATTTGTTTCTTTTTTCTCTCATGTTATGTATTTTAAATAGAAATGAAAATTTCAAAAGAATTTTATGTCTTTATTTTCCAGGTGGAAAATCTTTTCTGTTTAGGCTCACCTTTGGCTGTTTTTCTTGCTTTACGTGGTGTTCCTCTTCATGGTTGTGATGACACTGGACAACCAAACATTATTCCACCTGAACTTTGTCGAAGATTATTCAATATATATCATCCCGCTGATCCAATTGTGAGTAGACAACTTTCAGTTTTCATTTATTTGTTTACTCATTAATTAGATCTTGTGTCTTGAAGTGTCTGCAAAATTTCCCAGAATGCCTTTTTTTAAAAAATAGATACTGAATAGACACAAAATTGTGGAAACTTTTGCGCTCACCAAATATATAAACTAAAAACTTGCTTTTAGACTATATTCCCGATAAAGTGACCAACTGAAAGTAATTCTGAAATATATCTTTTCTCTTAGACAGCTGTAATTTAAACAGTTAATTCAAGTGAATAATTCTAAAATTAACTGTTTTTACATTTAGCTGTGTGTTTAAACTGTGTACTGTTGAACTGATTGGTTTGAAATAGAATTCTTTTGACATTTAACTGTTTGTAAAAAAAAAGAAAAAAAAAAAAATCTAATACTAAACTGAGTTGTTTGAAACTTAATTTGGCATTAAATGACCCGAAAAGGGTTGATACACAGTGAAACCAAACAAACAACAAATAAGTAAAATTTATATCAGCCAGCTCTTTATGGTTCAATTTAGTCATAATGTTTTTCTATCCAAAGTAAATGTTTTACACTGTTATAACTTGTAAAAATCAAAGCTTTTTCTCTGCATTGATTTAGAAGATTTTGTTTAATAACATTTTAGGAAACTAATATCTTCCCATTTAATAAGATTGAGAAGATTCTGGCTTCACAAAAGTTGGAATTAGAAGAGTAAGTAAAGTAAATAAATCTATCAATTTCTTTTTTTTTTTTTAAAGGAATTGTTGCCATTCTCTCGCAGCTTATCTCTCTTGTGTACATATTGATTCACCCTATATTTTGTTTTTATATTTTATCAAACACACAAAGCTTTTAATCTTTCTTTTTTTTTTTTTGTAGGCCTATCGCTTGGAGCCTTTGGTTTATAAACATTACGCTTCAGTCTTACCTGTTGAAATTCATCGTTGTGACTCTGCTCTAAAGAGACCGTATTCTGAATGTGTGAGAAGGGTTAGTGCACCAGAATCATTCCCAGGATCTGTGAGTGAACAAAACATTGCTAGTTCAGAATCAGAGTTGGAGACATCAGCTGCTGAAGCAGAGTCAGATTCTGCATCTCTGCCTAAACAAGCAGGTTTCTCTTTTGGTAAGTTGTTATTTACCTTCACTCATATTTTGATAGGATTTTTTATTGTATGCTTCTCAATATAAATTTTTAAAAAAACATGAAATATTTTATTTCTAAGAATAAAAATGATTTATATATCAGCTTAGTTTTTTTTTCCCTATTTTAAGGTGTTCCAAAAGGTTATTCATAGATTTTATGCAAAATGTTAAATTGATAAAAGAATACATATTTAATTTAAACTTTTTCAAATTATTTTTAAATTTTGAAAGAATTTTAATACATTATAATTTTGTCGTTATTTTTTAGAATGTTAACTGAATGTTACTTTGTGTGTGTGTGTGTGTGTGTGTGTGTGTGTGTGCGCGCTGGTGTTTTGATGACTTTATAAATTATTGTGAATAAACATGTATAAATTTTGCTCTATCAAAGACTTGATGCAAAATTTTGAAGATTCATGTGTGAAGCTTATTCCGTTTTTATAAAACATGATTTAAAAGTTGTAGGTGTAGTTCCATGCCACATAAAGGACCTATGTCCTTTTCAGGGGCTGATCCCGCCATCCAATAGTGAAAGCGACAGCTATGATCAGTCAGCAGAGAGCGGAATACCAATTGCATTAGGGCCTACTCTGCTAAATGATACTCCAGACACCACCAGGCTGGATGCGGATGATCCATCAACAGATGTAAGTTCGTCAGAGGATGACATTCCTGTCATTCTGCCCTGGAGGAACACTCGGCAGAAGAGGCTCGCCTGGAGTTGCACTGTGTGATTAAGATGATCAGCCAGCAGAGAGCAAAATACCAGTTGTGTTGGGACCTACCCCACTGGATGACACTTTAGACGCCACCAGGCTGAATGTGGATAATCCATCTACAGATGAAAGTTCCAAGAGTCCTCAGGAGGAACACTCAGCAGAAGAGGCCCACCCCAAGTTGTACAGTATGTGATCGGAACGGGGTTGGGGCACAAGATGAGTGTGGAAGCCTTCCCCCTCGACACAAAAGAGTGCACGCATATGCTGCAAAGGATGCCAATTCCGTGCATGCAAATGTCATCCACAAGCCAGCCCAACTGAGAGTTGTGATCTGAAGATCAATGGGGGTGGCATGTGTTCATCCGCGTTCAAGGGCGACCAGTTTTGAAAAATATGCCGATAACAGACCATGTCGAAACATACGGACAACCCAACGTGTTCCTTATGCAAATATCCAACTGGGAACAGGCATAAAAACATGGAAGGTGACGATTGCAGGCAGTGAGATTTTAGCTGTCAACGAAATTGCTGTGTGCTGTGAAGAAGACCACAAGGAAAAAGAGAGAAAGAGATCTCTTCATTTTATTTCACCTCGGAAAAGAACTTTGTTGTTGACTCTGATGCACTCTTTATTTTGTTTCTTTACATATTTAATTGTAATATCAATGTTTTAAGAGCAAACGTAGTTCAAAATCATTTTAAATATCATCTCAAACAAATTTATTTGACACAGAGACGAGACAGTAATAGTACTCTCAAAGTGATGACTGACCACAAGGATCACCCACAGTGTGTGGTCCATGCCTTTTCTCGTTGTCAGGTATTTGTACAAGATGGATACCGTTTTCTTGAACTTGGTATCTGTAAATGCTATTTGCAGGTGCGTTTTCTGGAGATACACAGTCCTTGGGTGTAATATACCAATACTTGGTCTCTGAAATGGTGCACTGTTTCCTGGCCACAATTTTCTTAATGCTGCGATGGTTTCTCTCTGTGATGCCGTTGCCCAATAGTACATATGCACATTGCAGTTGCAGCCTGACCCCCCCCATTCCTGCAAGAACAGTTTGATCTGTTGGCTACAGAATGCAGGGTCATTATCTGTTAATATCTCCTGATGCACCTCATTTGAAAAAGATTGATGAGAGCTAGAGAATGACGCAAAATGTGTAGGTCCAAAGTCAATAAGGGTGAGGAAGTGGTTGCCGCCATAGTAGGTGATATCCATTCCTACCCTTTGCTACACATTACTTGCTCCCAGCTGACCTTTTTTCCATTGCACAAATATGCATTGAAAGGTCACTGTGGCCATTTCAGACCATGGAAATCAAGGGGACCAGATACTGCCTGGGATTTGGTCTCAAATGCAGAGAGGTGCATTGGAACTCTGCATTCTATGCACTGTACACCACTGAGTTGACAAATTAATTCCACCTTCTCAATTCTTTCCTGCACGGATTGGTCAGAATCATTACCATCGAAAAGTGGCATTAGTTTAGGGTCGAAGCTTAATGACATTGCCAAAATAGCTTGTGATGAAACAAAATAAAGAGTGCATCAGAGTCAACAGCAGTGTCATTTTTCTTGGCGAAACAAAATGAAGAGATCTCTTTCTCCTCTTCTTTGCAGCACACAGCAATTTCGTTGACAGCTAAAATCTCACTGCCTGCAATCATCGCCTCTCATGTTTTTATGCCTTTTCCCAGCTTGCTGTTTGCATGAGAAACGCGTCGGGTTGCCCGTATGTTTCTACATGATGGTCTGTCATCTGCATACTTTTCAAAACCAGGTACCCTCGAACCCAGATGAACTCAAAATATGAAGTGCTTGCCTGTTTAAAATGATTGTGAAGATACATTTTTGTACCATATACTACTCCTGACAAAAAGATGGAATTAGCACATTGAGATAATGTTCACCTTGGAATGTTTATTTAGCAGTAAATTAACTAATAATAGATAAGATGCAAAATATTTTCTTTCATAGCAAAACATTTCTGACTTCACAAAATATTTCTTTAACAAACTAGACTGCATGTTGAGAAAAAAAATCATGGAATGATCTTGTAATTTACGTTCCTAAAACAAATGCTGCTTGTTGATGTCTGCAAAAAACTGTGTTTTAACTTTAGACTGAATTGTATATCTAAGCTTCTGCTGATATTTGTTTTAGGAATGCATTAAGCTATTAAAGAAAAAAAAATGTCTCACATCTTAAACTGTTATTAGTTTATTTACTGCTAGATAAAAAAAAAAAAAAAAAAAAAAAAAAAAAAATTAATATTCTCTAAATGCGCTAATTCCATAATTTTTACCTGGAATAATATACTTGGAGACAATCCTTGTTAAACTGAGATTGACATAAAATATCCCAACAACAATTAGGACTATTATTTATCATCATCATCATCATCATATCGTGCTGGCAGCACGGATATCCCTGACCCTCTCTCGCCACTCCTCCCTATCGTTCATCGCCCTAGGTAGGTCTTCAGGACAACAACCTGTATCCTCACATAGCTGCTGAATGTACGTTCGTGCTGGTCGTCCTGCTTTTGCGCGGCCATGTGTGGGGATCCATAAGAGTACATCTCTTATGAGTTCATCTCTGCTTTTCCAGCAATGTCCTGCATGTCTGGTTCGTCTAACTTGAATAGTTTTCGTGATAGGGGGCAGGTGGCCATACAGTTGGTGTCTTGTGGGGTGTTGCTGCCAGGACTTGTTGAGGATTGCACGCAGCATTCTTGTGTAATTGCCATCTAGTTTCTTCTCCAGCCGTTTTGTTAGCGTCCATGTAGTGCATCCATATAGCAGTATCGATGTGACCGCTGCCTGGAAGAAACTGCGTTTCATTTTATCGGTTAGGTCTGCTTTCCATATAGTCGATAGCCTATTGATAGCTGTCCATGCTTTCGTTAACATCGTTTCGATGTCCTTTTCGGTTGATTCGACGCTGCTTCCTAGGTACGTGAATTTGTCTACTAGCTTAAGAGGGGTTCCTTCTAGAGTGGAGATGTCCCCCGTTTGGTTATAGCACATATATTCCGTTTTGTGTGCATTAACATGGAGGCCTATGCTTGCTGCTGCTCGTTCCAAACTATGCAGAAGTGTTTCGGCTTGGTCAGGTGTATTTGCCAGTATCGCTATGTCATCGGCGTAGTCGGCGTCGGTAATTGTTGTTGCGGGGTATCTTCTGCTTCTTTTCTTCGTCAGTTCGAAGCCATTCTCTTTGATTTGGTCAATCGATGTTCTAAGTACGTAGTCTAGACAAATGATAAAGAGGTACGGAGCCAGCGTGTCCCCTTGTAGTACTCCTGCTACAATGTCGAAGTATTCTGTGTCTCCATCCGGTGATCGTACTTTTACTTTAGTGTTTCTATAGAGAATCGTTATTGCCGCTACGGTTTCTTTAGGTATGCCGTACGCTAGTAGGATTTGTTCCATTTTTCCTCTGTGAATGGAGTCGAAAGCCTTGGTAAAGTCGACAAATATTTTGGGTTCTATTCGGTTTCGTAGTAGGGCATTGTAGATTTTGGCAGCTATGGATGTAAGTGTTATGCCTCGGTAGTTTTTGGCTAATCCTAGGTCCCCCTTTTTAGGGAAGGGGAGTATGCATCCCTTCATCCATCTATCTATAGGATTTTGATTGTATACTGCATTGCAGTGTCGGAGCAGTATGTCGTCGAATTGTGTGGTCTTCCATACTTCCGGGGGAATTTCGTCGAGCCCTGCAGCTTTCCTATTTTTAATTTTTCTGAGAACCGAGTCAAGTTCTTCTTGTGTGAACGGTCCAAGTTTAATGTCTAATTGTTTGCTAATTATTCTGGTGATTGGTTCATGCGTTATTTTTGGTGGGTTTCCAAGTAAGTTTTCGAAGTGCTGTTTCCACAGTTTTATTCTTTCTTGTTGGTTTGCTGCTTTAAGTTTTGCTTTGGCTGTGTTCTTTCTTCTGCTCACTTCGTTTATTGTTTGCCAGGCAATTCTAGATTGTCTATCTTCCACCGAGTCTCTAATCTTATCTATCTGATTTTGAATGTATTCTGTCTGTTCCTTTATATATATGCCTGCTAATTGATATTGTGCCGTTTTTAGTTTTAAGGCATTTGTGTTTGTTGGGTTTTTTCGATAGTTTTTGGAGGCTGTTTTCACTAGTGCACGTTTTTCTCTCACTGCTAAAGTTTCCCATGGGACTCTATATTTAGTTTTAATTTTTGTTGGAATGTATTTTGCTGCTGCCTCGAGGTGTGCATTGACGAAATTTTCATATTCGTCGTTTGGTGTACTTTTTTTTTTTTTTTTTTTTTTGAAAAAAAAAAAAAAAAAAAGTTATTATTTATACTCAATCTATAATATTTAAATCCTGCTTGAATGAAATGTGCTACATTCATTGGTTGCTGAAAAAGATGTAATCCTAAAATTATATGAAACAATCTACTAAAATTATTATTTTATTTATTTATTTATTTATTTTTCAATTTTTATTTGATGATTATTTTATTGAAATTAATCTCCCAACATGCCCATAATTATTTTCTAAGCAAAGAATTATCCTTTAACATGTTTAAAGAAGAAACACGATATTTAGTTTAGACATCAATTGCAACTAAAATTATTGTACATATTTTATTGTGTAAGTTTTATTCATAATGTCTATACACATGGGTAGTTTAAAGACTTTTTCTGTTAAATTCTTATTTTTAGTGTTAAAAATGAAGTTTCATTATTATTTATGATTTTTTTGTTAAAAATGATTTTCCAAAACTCAAGTTATTTTTGTTATGTGCATCAAGTTTCAAATTGTTAAAATTCAGTTAATTGTAAAATCTCAGTTTGGCTACTTTTATTAAACTTTCCTTGTTGATATTTAAGCATTTAAACTATTATTTTGATTTTTTTTCTCTCCATGGAAAATAATTAAGATTTAAATGTAATTTATCAACAATGATTTATTGATGGAAATCTGAGGAAAAGGCCTTCTGGATTTGATGAAATTGGTAACAATGTAGCTCAGTACTTAACAGCAATAGAAGCACATAGTTTTTTGATATATTGTGTTGTTTAATTATACACAATTTCTCATGCAAAATGATACAAAGTGTGTTGTTGTTGGTGGTGGTGCACTTATTTCTTAGGTGATTTTATTACATTTGTATTCTTGTTATACTCATCATGAATTATAAGAGCAGAAATAATTTTATTAATGGTATTAGTACAATGTTACCCAAACTTTTTGAATAATAGTGCCTTTAGTATATAAAGATTGTTTTCCTTTAGTCAGAAAACACTGACTAATTGTATTTACATCCATGTGGTTTGGTTATTTAAGTTAAAAAAGTAATGAATCATGTAATTTAAATTAATTTTAAAAAAGTTATATTTTTTCCTCTTAATAATCACAATTCCATATTGAGTAGATGAGCTTTTTTTAACAGACCTCTTCTCAAATCTCGGAATCATTTCCTATTTTACATTTTTACCTGATACTTGTTTTGACTACTTCTACCATCCAAACCCAAGCTTACTAGAGATAATACATCAAAAATAGAATTTCAGTTCACTGAGTTTCAATAGCCAAAATATGGTTAATTCCATTTTGGCAAATTTTGTCGTTTTAACTTAATTTTTGCAAGACAGCTTGATACAATTTTCTTCCTCTGCAGATATTAAATCAGATAAAGTGTGATTTTATGTATGGGTCTTATGAAAACTGCTTTATATTGTTAAAAGGATTTTTAAAATCAGGTAGTTGAGGTTCTCCAAAAATTTTATATTATGAGAAAAATCAACTTCATTGGGAACCACAAACTGCTGCAGTGATGGAAAATGCTCTTTACTAACTTCAAAATATATATCTTGCTTTCCTTCTGGTATAGATTTAACACACTTAACAATTTGTCGTAATTTGGAGAGAAAAAATGTAACTATAAAGTATTTGGGCTACTCTTATTCCTTGTTTTCAAGATATATCTAAAGACCCTATTCCCTTTGGAATCTCACTGACTTCTCCCAGTGTTCCTTCTACTTTTACCTGCCCTGTTGGCTGGAGTTGTAGAATATACCAACTGTTTTAGCAGAGGGGAAAGACCCCACCCCAATGAGGGTCCTGAGTATGATACTAAACTGTCTGATGATGAGATTCCAAGACTGGAGCTTTAGGGAATATGAAGTACTCCTAGGTTCACTATTAGGGTCCCATCTATTGGTCAAATAGAATGATTTAATCATTTACTGGAGACCATTTAACTGTGTACTAACAAATGATTAATATGAAATTTAATTATTAGTGTTAGATAGCAATACTTGAAAAAATTTAACTGTGTGCAAATTAATGGATAATGTTGAATAGAATTATTGTTAGCAATACTTGAACCCATTTAGTGTCCTAGGTATAACATTAAACTGCATCTTATAGTGACGCTCCAGTCCTGAAGTTTGGGGAATATGGAGTACCCTTCATTGCCATTACTCCCAGGTCCACTATGAACCAGAGTGATAGTACCTGTTAGGGTCAAGCAGAACTGTTCCATCATTTACTAAGGATTATTATTG
Source organism: Sepioteuthis lessoniana (assembly GCA_963585895.1). Taxonomy (NCBI): domain Eukaryota; kingdom Metazoa; phylum Mollusca; class Cephalopoda; order Myopsida; family Loliginidae; genus Sepioteuthis; species Sepioteuthis lessoniana. The sequence goes on along the minus strand of OY757904.1, from coordinate 163,560,198 downwards.
TTATTAGAAACCAATTGGCTGTGTGCAAATTGTTTGTATTTGGTGAGAATGCTTGATGAATAGAAATACTGGAGTTAAATACCAATACTTGAAACCATTTAACTGTGTACAAATAGAATTATTTGTATTAGATAACAATACTTGAAACCATTTAACTGTGCAAACAAATGAACTCTGGTTCATTTAAAAATGATGTTACCTACAAACTCTATATAAAATCTACTTTTCAAAACGGATTGCAATCAACTCCTTCATTAAGTTCTCCTCAATCATTTCCTCATCAGAAAGGAGAACTTAATGAAAGAGTTGATTGCAATTTTTCAGAAAAGCCACAAGTCACTGGGAGATGAATCTGGATTGTAGTTGGATTGAAATATATATATAGGCAGATGTATTGTTATAATCCCACGGTAGACAAGCTCGCTCAATGATATCTTGCTGCCAACAGAGTAATCTTCACAAGAGTATCTGTTCTCATACAGTAAGGTCACTTCTGATTCTTTGATGCAGTTAGATCAAGGCTGCACAACTGGATCTTGAGATATTCAAAATAGTTGGATACATTCCAGACAGATAAAATTAAAGTTTTGCAATATTTTAGTATGTACTAGTTTGCAGGTTCAAGCTGTGTAAGGTACCTGCTGTGATTTGTAGTATCATGGTAGTTGGTGTGCTGACATGTGCATTTCTTTACTCTATATGTGATTTGAAAGTCACACAAATGAATGTGTAACATAGTCTAATTTGGGAACTTGTGCTTTGCAAGTTCAAAGGGGAGTGTCCTCGTGGTGTAATGGTTAAAGAACTGGACTGCGGAATCGTAGTAAGACAGTTCAAACTCCAGTCATGCTATTACGTTCACTTTTGGACAAATACCCTTGGGAAAGGTATGAACCCCCTTATACTCCCTGCTATATGTTAAATAGTACCACTACTGTTCTTCTAGAAGGATGGCTTTGGTATCAAATAACCCAAGATGGTTGACATGCCATTAAACAATGAAACAAACAAACAAGCAAGTTCAAAATGAGCTATAATGCTGTGAAAGTAACTAAAAACATTTGTTGTACAAAAGTAAAGTTGATCAGATGACTGAAGGAATTTTGCTCAGGCTGCAAGACAATCAGACAAACTCAGATAAGCCTAAAGTTATGGATTCTGAAACTATGCTCCATGGAGGCAAATCCAGCAAGTAGCACTTGGAAAGTATCAGGTGAGCTCTGCATCTCACAGTCCAGTAACGTTCATCACCATCATGCCTCACATTACCAAAATATTGCAGAACCTTTGACTCACCATTGTAGAATATTTTATGTGTGTGTGTGTGTGTGTGTGTATTCTGCCCCTTGATAATAATGATGATTGAAGAATAAAGTGAGGATATTGTCTAAGCAACTAAAAATAATATTTCTTTTGATATAAAACTTTCTTATGATTTAACTGATATTGTTGCAACAGAATTGCTGTCAGTGTTTTTATTCATTTATTTTTTTCTCTTTTTTAGGTAATATGTTCCTCACATTTATTAAAAAATCTCCATCAGAAACTCTGAGCCCAGAATTAAAAGAACTCAAGAAAATGGAAACTGAAGCCAAAAAGTTAGAAGAGATGGGTCCTGAACCAATTCCAAGTTGTTCTTTGGCAAATGCACCCAGTAAGTTTCATTTCTGTTCATTAAAAAAACAAAAACCCAAACACATTGTATTTGGTCCAATTTTATTATTTCTTCAATTGATTCTACATTTACAAAACTGCAACAGCAAATTTTCCATCTAATATCAACAAATTAATTGATGGTCAAAATGATTGACATTTGCTTTTTAACAAGCTTCTTTATATTTTTATTAATAAAATTCTACAAGGGTTTCCTGAACTGAAGCTGATTACATGGTTTATTGGTGAGTGTAAAATGAGCTAAGAAAACCAAATGATTCATATATTTTGTTCAATAAATTTAGCATTAACAAAATCAAATAATAATAATAATATGAGCAAAAACTATTTGCCCAATCCAAGAATGCTAGGTACATAACTCTGAGGTTCATAGATCAGAACTACATTCTGCTACCAATGTTGGTTGGAATATATAGTTGGGCATAGCACCAACAAAGTCCCAAGGGTCTAACAGTTTGTGGTTTACACTGTCATAACATCTCCAGGCCATGATACTAGAATTCAACAAGAAGAAATACACAGAGCTTTAATAGAGCTACAAGGTTGAACTCACTCCAAACAATGGGGTGCCAAGCTATCTTAAAGCTGAATTAGATGGCAGTTGGTTATTGGAGACTTCCTTTGACTATCAGGTTTGGTTTGGTTTGGTTTCTTTGTTTAATGGCATATCAACTCTTTTTAGGTTATTTAATGCCAAAGCCATTCTCCTAGAAGAACAGTAGTGGTACTATTTAACCCATAGCTGGGAGGATAAGGGGGTTCATACCTTTCCCAAGGGTATTTGCCCAAAAGTGAACGTAATAGCGCGACTGGAGTACGAACTTGCATACTACGATTCCACAGGCCATCGCTTTAACCATTACACCATGAGGACACCCCCTTTTTGACTATCAGTAGATGGTATGAGGTGCATACGATAAGTTTCCAGACATTTTTCGTATGGGCACTTTTATTGATAGTACACACATGAAACTCTAGTCCCCTTCGAAGTAATCTCCTCCAACTGCAATGCACTTGTTGTACCATTCCAACAACTTCTGGAAGACCTCATGGAAGTCCTCTTGTGTGAGCATGTCAATGACCTTCGTCACAGCCTCTTTCATTTCCTCAATTGTCTCATAACGACAGCCTCTGAGCTTAGGGAATAAACAAAAATCACAGGGGGCAAGGTCTGGACTATAGGGAGGGTGAGGAACTGTCTTGATGCCAATCTTGGTCAAATAGTCTGTGACAAGGATGGAGTTGTGGATTGGTGCATTGTCCTGGTGGAAATGCCACTGACCTGATTTGAAGAGTGCTGGCCTCTTCCGACAGAATCTCTTGCTGAGCTCCCTTAAAACCTCAACATAGTAACCCTAACCCTAAACCTTTGGCCAATCAACTCTGGTGTATTGACTTACTTACTCTCCCACACCTCCCATCATCCCTCACAGACTCCCTGCCTTCCTTGAATCTCTTATGCCACTCAAAAACTGATGCTCGATTCATGCAAGATGCTCCAAAAGCAGTCTGAAGCATTCCATACTTTTCTGTGGCATTTTTTGCAAGTTTAAAACAGAATTTTATTGCATATCGTTCTTCTAAAATGTCATGTCCAGATTGCATTTTTAAAATTCACCAGCTGTGACAATCAGGCTTTAGTAGGGTGTATTCCAATTCCTGCCAAAGCTGTTGATTTGAACCTGAAATCATAAAAACTGGTCAGTCATCTCATAAGATGTATAGCAATAACATAGTGAATTTCCAAGAGTCTACAACAATTTTAAATGCCCATACGAAAAAAGTCTGGAAACTTATTGTATGCACCTCGTACTTTAACATTTTGTCCAAATATTCTGGAATCTAGGTTAAACAGGTAATAAATCTTTTCATGTTTTTATTTTTTCATTTTAAGGTATCGAAAAGTGGGATTTGCTTTTATAAAGGCTTTGTTTTATGTGGTTGATTACAAATCAGAGGACAATTTGTTTTATCTTAAATTTGTATTTCATCCGTGAATATCTTTCTATAATCTTTCATTCCCCATGATTATTTCTCTGCAGCCGACTGTGAACTTGTTTTCTTTGGTTTAGATGTTAGTGGTGATTCCATAATTTTTTCTATGTAAATCATTGCTTCTACTGCTTATATACTTTTAGAAGAATCCAGTTAATTCCCAAATCATCAAATGTTAAAACAAATTTGATTTGCTTTTATTTAAAGAATAACCCTTCACTTGAGTTGAAAGAAGAAACTGTTATTTTGTATTTGATTATTTTTATTCTATGATTATTTGATGTTTCTAGTTTGAGCAACTGATCATTACAAGTTTTATTATATCTAATCTGTTCAGTAAATAAAGTGTAAATCTTAAATTTTGTACATTTTAAGTATTCACTGAAGAAATAATTAACCCTCACAATCCTAAGCCTTCCACGACCGTAGACCTTACTATCTTGGGCTCTCCACTTAGAAAATAGTTGAAAATGTAATTTGTTATTTAACAGTTTTACAGGCTGGTAAATAAAAGGTTACAACATTATATAGATAACTTAAAATCTATTAAAAAATCATAAAATTGTAAGCTTCAACTGACAAAAGGCCACATTTATTGAGTATTGTATGTATTTTTCTTTGAAATGTTTTTAAAGTGTTTTTCTCAAATTCTGCTGGATATTGTATTCTCTTTTGCAGAACTTAATTACAGAATGGATTTTCAACTCAAAGAGAGCAGTTTTGAAAGCAGTTATCTTTCTGTTTTGACATCGCACACTGCTTATTGGTCCAATCAGGATGTAGCCTTCTTCATCCTCAACCACATTTATCCTGAACTTCATGAATCCTAACCCAAAAAAGAAAAACCAAATATAAAATCCAAATCTTCTATTCACCATGACACTACTGCCTATTTATATCTACATTCCAATTTCGGTGTCATGGTGGATAATCTATTTTCCACACCTAAACCTAAAAAAAACTTACCTTTTTCCTTTTCTTATTTTTAAAAATTCAGTTCAAATAAATTTATACACAAGTCACAAAAATGATAATAAAGTTTTGTAAGGGTTTTGGGGGGTTTTTTTTAACACATTTTCCATACAAAAATATTGCCACTGGTTAAAATTTCAATTTGATTTGGATTTTTTTAGAAGGTCCAAAAGTTTTTGTTTCCAAAGTGTAAAATGTAGACTAAAAAAAAATTATCCAATGTTTTTTGAAAAAATTTTTAATCTTATTTTCTTAAATCTAAAATGTATGAGTGTAAGCTAATATTTCTAGAAATCCATTCTGTTAATCAAACTATTTAATTATTTCCAAAGATGTAGTTGGTCTCAAATAAGGGAATCCTTGTTTAAGATTTTTAATTTTAATTAAAAATCAGATTTTTGTTGGCAGTTGGGATGTTAATAATAGAGGGATATGTTGGCATTTTTTAAATGTAAATATCCCTGTATAGTGACTATTTTAGCTTTTGCAGACTTGAAAGAAAAAAAAAGGCACCCAATACAATAAATAGTGAGCACTTTTAAGAGAATTGTTGTTTTCCCAATATTAAATTGAAGGAAAAGGCTGGCAAAAGATGAAGATGTTTTATCTGCAACATCCTTGACTGCCATTCAACAGTTTTCTTTTTAACTCATCATCATTATTTCTTTCTTTCTTTCTTTTCCATTCACTCAAGGTTTCCTGTGATATGACAAGTAACAAATTTTCATATTGTAAAATATTTTCCAATCTATTTAAATTTTTCAATAGATTCACGTTCAATTCTCTGCTGTAAATAATTTTGATAGTTTTTAATCAACTGATCCCAGGGCTCAAAACTCTTTTTCATTTCAGGGTCAGATTCTCTTTCATATATTAATTCCTTTTATGTTATACAACACTTTTCACTAGATTCAAATAAATCAAATACTAAAAATGTTTCTCATTTGTGATTGCAAATTGTTTTGTTTTTTATCCAAGCATTTTATATTTCATATTTTGTCTTATTTGTTAAATGGTCAGATTTGTCGAGGCAGTTGTGTTTTATTTTCGAAATGACACATTTTTGCATTGTCTAATAATGAAAGCCAGAAGATATTTCAAATTTTGTAACTTTGTTTCTTTTGGTTTTTAAATTAGAAAATAATTTCTGGTCATTAATGGAATCCAAATTTGGTTTTGCCTGTGATTGGAGCAATAAATTCTTTTCTGCTTTCAAGCAAGATTTTCAGAAATAAGATTGTTGTTCACTTAACTCTCTTCATTCTTTTACAATCTTTCTGAAGAATAAGGAATGGTTTTATTTGAGACAACTCACATTTTTCAAATTCATCCATCCAATTACAGGTACACAATTTCTTATCCTAAGCACTTGGGACTAAACATTTTTTGAAATTCAGAATTTTTCAGTTTTTAGAATTATTGTACAGAGTGTCTCTAAAGTCTGAACACATACGAAATATCCCTAACTATAATTTTTTTACCCTCCCAGATTAAATTTAAGTTTGTTGATAGAAAAAAGAATTGAGATGGTACTTCTCAGTGGACATGAAGTATGGTCCATATTGAAAGATAGCAGATGTTTTTAATGTACATCATCCCAAGAAGGTTCAAATTGGCTTTTCAACTTTGGGGAGGATGGTTAGAGAGCTTAATAGAGAGTTAAGGCATTGAGTTCACATGAACCTTGCAAAATGCATCAAACTTTGTATCACAAATAATGGAAATTGCATTGAAGATGTTATTGACTAATATTCCAATTGAATAAAATGTTGAAACATTTATTTATTAAAAATATGCATTTTGCCAATATGTTCAAATTTTAAGGGACACCCTGTAGTACAGGATAGGCAATGAGGTTTATTATGGATTGACAATGTCTCTGTGATCAAACTTGTAAATATTCACACTATAATAATATTACAGTTTGTGTTTTTGAAAAAAAGTTTGGTTTTGAGACATTTTCAATTTTTAGAATTTTGGATCAGAGATTGTGTATCTGTGATGACCTGAATTTCGTCTCTTTCATAATGGACACAGTTTCTTTATTCCTCAAAGGATCCCTGCATTATTACATTTACCAACTGGCTAAAGCCACCCACCTCCTGTTTGAACACTTACTATTGTTTAATTTTAGACATTTTTCTTGTCTTGTACCAAGTTTTATCTTGGTTTTCTGCTTGTATTTTTGTAGAGGTGTGAGAGGCTGAGGAAATACTCCTCAGACTGAAATCTAGTTGGCTCCACCCATTTAGACTATCAACTTCACCTAAAATATATTTGTGAGTCAATAATTTGAATGCTACAAACATTTTTACTGGAATAGTTGTTCTACAAGTGAAATTAATTATCTTACTCAGTCAGTATGAAATAAAATAATGGATAGACTAATTATTAATTTCCTTTTGCTTTATTTCTTGTTCTATTCTAATAATAGGCCTTGGCTGATATATATAAAACTTATAGAGAAATATTATTTTGCATTAAAAGATGTTCTGCCATCATCTTTTTTACATCATGTGAAAAGGAGTATTTTTATGGTTTTTCTGATTTTTCTAAACATACTTTTAAAATGAACACACACACACACACACACACACACACACAGATTTCTGACTGGAATGGAAGATAGAATATCAAAATTCCAAATCAAGTCAAATTGTTTGTCACATTAAAAATTTCATGAACTGAAATGTTCATGATAAATAAAGAATTAAATACAATGAATGTTCATATTGAACTGTTCTTACAAATCTTTCTGACTTTGATTTTTAAACTTATATGCTGCCATTTTTTTTTTAAATCTTTTTTTGTGTTCTACTCCTCTTTTTTTTTTCTTTTTAACTGTCGGGGCATTCATGAAAGTGATGGGTTTGATTTTAACCTTTTTAACCATTTTTCCTCCTTTCTGTAAAGCATTACCTAAAACTGAAGGTTGTTTTTTTGCTTTTTCTAGAAATTAAAATGTTGAAACATTATTATACTTGTACTACTTTTTAATTTCATGGAAAATAATTAGTAGCTACTTTTAATGACCAAGAATTATGATATTCAATTTTTTTTAGTCATAAGTTTTGTCTTTTAAGGAAACCAACCTCATAGTGAATTATATTTTTCGTTTTTAGTGGCTTTACATCTCTATCCAATCTCTAAGATATTCAAAATAATTAATCAGCCATAAATGATATGGAATTAAAAATATTCCTTTTGAAAAATTAATTTTTAATTTCCTTTTTTATATTTTATGTTCACAGAAGCATACAGAATTCTTTTCTGTTCATTATATTTAACATTAATCTTAGCAATGTCTATGGCCAACTGTTCCAATGTGTCCAAATGTCAATCTGTCAAAATGAAGTAAATAAATTCAATTAAGTGAATAAATCTAATCAACAATCAATTGTAGATGAACAAAGCACATTTTCCTTGCGATTCATTTAAGGATCATTGAATAATTTGAAACATTTTTTGCCCAGAGAAAAATCCTCAGCTTGGTGCTACTACAGATATTATATTTAATTTCTGAACAATGTGATAGTAATCATTTTGTTCACTGATTTTATCATCATTTTTATTAACTCCTGCCAAATTGTCAAATGTTGCTGTTTTCAATCCACAATTGTAGTTTTTTGTTTTCATATAAGATAAAAAAAAACTTAGTTGAAATTTCTTTTGATTTTAGTGAGATAAATTTTTTAAAAATGCATCACCAAAGCAGAGAATATGGCAGATTTTTTTTCCTTTAAGATATTTCTTTATTCCTGTCTTTATGAAGAAAAAATTTCAGAAAATCAAATTGATTTTCATTTGGGTAGTATTAATATCAGTCAAATCAAAAATACGTATAATATTGATTTTTGGAAAAAGAAATTGGATAATGTTAGCACTGTTTCTGTGTCTTTCATTAATAGAATTGCTAATAGATTGTGTCAAGTATGGGGAGAGGCAGATTTCCACCAAGTGAAAAAAATTAGTGAATGAGATTTTTTTTTTCTTTAGACATGGTTCGTTTAATATCTCATAGGAATAATTTAATTGATATTTTTTGTACTTGAAATAATTATTGTGTCCCTGAAGATAGTGTGATTAGTCAAAATCTTGGAGTTCAGTGCTGTTGTGAATTTACAAGATTTGGATTGGATGAAAAATAATTTTCATGCCATTATTATATAAGTTATTGACAGTTAAAATTGTGGTTCAAAAATCTATTACAGTGGGGGTTCATGTACACCAAAAATCTCACAAAAGCAAAATTGTGACTTTATTACCAGCCACCCTTATTTATTATGAATTTTTTCCAGACATGATATCACCTACTTTTAAAACAGCAGATAGATATTACACAATATACTATGCAATGATATTAATTACCTTAGCATACAGTAATATATCATTTTTTAAAATTGTATCTTTGCTAGTGAGTTTTACAGGAACTAGATTATAATGCAACACAAAACCAATTTCTCTACTAATTGTTACTTTTTTCCATTTTTGTTAGCATCAATTTCAGATGATGAAATATAAAACAAACATATCATCAGTATCAAGTGAGGATTATTAGCAAATATTAAGTAATTAATTTGTTCAAGTGAATTTTTAGAGTTACAAATTTCAAGTAAATTTATGACTATTATACAATTAAAGACAATCACTCCCCCCCAACTTGGGATACAGTTTTATTTTAAGACCATTTGGATTCAGAATAGCTATAAATGTTAAATTATTCTTTTTAAAAGGACATTTTCTCTATTCTTTTCTGTATAATATCACTGTGTTAGTATTCATAAATTTACTTAATTTTTTTTTCACTTTTAAAATAAATCAAGTACACACACACACACACACGCTTTAAAAATCAAAATTAGATTAACAAAACAATAAAACCAGTATTTCCTGATTTCTTAATTATGAAAATTGACCTTTTTTTTTTCTTTTTTCTTTTTCTTTTTTCTTTTTTTTAACCAAGTTGTAGTTATTGCTGGGAAAGCTGCCTTGTAAAAATGTTTGTCTATAGAATGCAAACAATCAATACAAAATTTTTTATTTGATTTGTCTTATCTTTCCAAAAATCTTCTTAAGTTTTAAGATTTAATTATTTCAATATTCCATATATTCCAATAATTTTTTTAAAAACAGTTTTTATTTTATTTATTTTTACACCTTTATCTTCAACCTTCCTTTGGTGATGTTATATCAAGTTTTTAGAATACTTTTAATGTTTCTATTTTTTTTATTTTTCTTGTTTTTATCTTCTCAACTAGAATATCACTGTTCAACAGACTGACTTTGTGTTAAGATCAAAAACAGAATTGACCTGGCTGGAACCTGGTTAACTTCTTTTTATAAAAGACATGACATCAGTTCAAGTGCCATGGCTGACAGTCTTTTAATCAAGCATGCACAACCATTTTTAAGAAGTGAGTTGTATGAGACATGGCTCAGCATCAGACTGGCTGTACTATGAAAAAAATGAAAAGTTATTTAACATTGAAGGTACCTCAATGATTTTTATTTCAGAAGATGATACACATAAATATCAGTCTTTAAAATAGGGAAAAATTTATCCCCCCTCTCTCTCTTTCTCTCTCTCTCTCTCTCTCTGGTAAAAAGATCTTTTCGATAAAAAAAATTGAAGTCTTAGGTAGACCATCCAAAAAACACCATGGGCAACATGTAGCCCATGGCTGTAGTTTGTCTATGGCTGTTTTAAATTGTTTTATGTTGACTCTCAGGAAAGCCTACCACCACCGTCACCTCCACCTCCTCCTCCTTTTCATTTGCTGTGGCTTTTTTTCTGGACAAATTCGTTGAAGCAGTCTTTTGACTTTATGAACTTTTCATGTCTGTTATATTGAAAATAACACTCTTTTCTTTTCTTTTTACACTTGCACTGAAAAGCTTGGTTATATTTCTTCCCTACAGATAATGATTTTCTGGCATTTGTCAAGGGGGTGGGTATAATTTCAATCGCGGTGAGATGCATCCTTTGCTCACACTTTTCTCCTATTGTGATGGGAGACAGTTTACCTTTTGTGAAGAGATGTCAAAGGGCAGATTACTTCTGTCTTGTCTCTTGTTTGCATTATTAATATGAAATCTTAACACTCAGTCATGTGATTCTTTTGGATATATATATATATATATATATATATATATATATATATATATGTTCTAGTTGAGATAAAAAAGAAAAAGCACTGAATGAATTTAAGAACCAAATACCATTAGTAATGTTTAAGGTAATATCTAAAAAATATATATATATCCTTATCTTTATTTTATTTGAATTTTTTTTTCCTAATGAAATTTTGACCAGTTCATATTTTGGTGAAATTTTATCTAATGTAAAGTCCATTGCTCATTAGTTCTGCTCAAATAATCAAACCTTGGTTAACATCATAATGCCTTGATATCTTGAAAAACCTCACCAAGGCAATTTTTGTCTATGTCGTTTGCTTGTGTGTATGTGTACTTATCTTTGAGATGTTGTTGTTTCTTTTTTTGTTTTTTATATCATATGTGCTAATCACTTGAGTTTTCATATTTTCCTGTTTCTTTCTGAATGAAATCCTATTTTATTATTTTTAAAAAGAAATGTAATCTAATTTTCCTCCATCAACTCTACATTTTTGTCATCTGTCAAAACAATGCAACAAAGGAAAGTCATGAAATAAAATTGAATTTAGAAAGTAACAAATTTCAACTGAAGAAGACTAGAGAATGAAGCAGACAAAATATTACTAAAGGAAAAAAATAACAAAGATGAAGATATTCAAAAAGAAATGATGATTCATCTCAAAATCTCAGATACAATGTGAAACTTTAAGATTTTTCTCTGGAATTCTGAATTGAATTTGTACGAGATATGTCATGTCAATTGTTTTTATGTATGAAAAAAATTGTTAGAGTTTCAAGAGTATCAAGTAAACGTGAATGGAGATTTCATATTTGGGCTTTATTGGCAAATTTCTTCATCTGTCATTTGACTTGGTTCTTAACAAATAAACTTTTTATTGATTTTGTGCTCATCTCTTTGATATTCTGTTATTCCATGAAGATTGATAATTTACCAATCAAAATAAACTTCATGATGATGATGATGATGATAATAATTCTAAAATCAGAAGGCTTCTTAGATTTGTTGCTTGTTTTTAATCTTTTTTCTTAAAAATGTTTTTTCTGATCATTGAAAAATATTTTTCATCAGAAATTAAATTTTTCTTTCAAAAATATTCCATGAATATTCCAGTAAAGTAAAAAGTTGTTGTTCAGCCTCTCAATTTTTTTATGACATTTGAAAAGAGGAAAATATTTATTGCATCTGATTTGAAATTATAGCAAAAATGTTTTGAGTGAAAGAACTTTTTAAAGAAATTTAAAGTGTCACAAAATAACTGATTTCACCTGTCTGTTCACTGATGTGGCATTTTCTTAAAACTGTGATCCTTAGAAAATGAAGCAGTTGAAATTGCTCAAAATATTTTTTATTATAAAAACATAAAATGTTTGACAGTTTAGTCACTGTGGTTCATGAAAAGTTGGAGAACTTTTAAAATTCATTTATTTGTGTGTGAGAGATTTATGCAAACATTTTTTCTTTGCTTTCTACTATACAAAAACTTTTTGAATTCTCTATTGAATATAAAATCATCCACATTTGTATTTAATTTACTTTATGTATAATAAAACAGACTTATTTTTCTTATCAAATTATAAATGTAAAACTTGCATGTAATCTGCAATGGTGTAGCTGAATTTCAGGAATCTTTTCTATGAATTAAGAATATGACATGAGTTTACCTTTTCACAAATAATCTGTTAAAATGCTGCACCCAACTTGTTAATTTATTTCAGTATCTTTTTAGTTTGGTGAATATAACATTTCTTAAATGAATTCAATTTTTCATTAGGTGATTTGTTTATATATAAATTCTGTATATTTATTTTTTGTCAAAATATTTTGAATAATTTTCAAAATGACAATTATAGATTTTTTTCTTTGAATTCAATCTTAAAAACTATTTAAGGTTTTTATTTTTGCTTTTCTCTACTCCAAATCAGGAAAATAAAACAAAAATAAACAATGAGGCAGTAGACATTATTTCTAAATGCCATTGTTAGTTTTATTGAAACACACAAAAATCTATAAGTTTTTTTTATTTTTTTATTTATTTTTTTTTAATATTGAAATTTTGAAAAACTAAAGATTCATTTTTGTAAGAAAACAATTTGCTTTTATTTAGATTAAGATATTTGATATTTACAAACAACTTGAGTTTTTATCTTTGTATCATTGAATGTTAATCAACCCAACTTCCATTTTCAATGACATTCTTTTCATGCCTTACACCTTTTTGATTTTTCTATTTGGAAAAATTATTTTCGGGTAATTCTAAAGAAATCTTAAAATTTTTCTCTTTATTGCTGTATTTTTTTTCCAGAAATTTAAGCTAATTCCTTGATGACTAAATAAAATAATTTTTGTGATGAAATAGATTTTCTGTTAGCATTTTTTCTTCTCTTATTTTCAACTGAACAGTTTTGTTGTTTTTTTTTTCTTTGCTTCTAAATTCAAATGATAAAAGCATAAACTACAGATACACACAACCAAAGTCTATTTTAATCAAATTTATCATCATGTCAGTATTTCTATTAAATAATAATTCATAAAATGTTCATCTAAAACAAAACAAAAAAAATAAGGATTTTTAAAAACTGTATAAACTTTTTGAGGTTCAAATTTACTTGTGTTCATTTCATTCTTGTTTTACTTTCCATATATTGTTAATCCTCTAAAATTATCGAATCATTTGACTTGTAACTCTATTTAGGATACTTTGATAATTAGAAATCAGTTTTGTCTTTTATAGGCTTAACATTTCTTTGCTTAAAATGTTCAAACAATTTTGGATTGTTAAACTCAGAATTTCCTGTACAGAACAAAAATTCAGAAAGTGGTTTTATATTTTAGATTCTTTATTGATGTCTGGGTTTTATTTTGGGATTTACTGACTCTGTATTAAAAAAAAAAAAGCTTTTAAAATGGAAGACAATTTAGGTGAGGAAGTCTGATCTTTTTAAAAAACTTTTTCAGAGATCTTGACTGTACAACATTGTATCATTCCAAAAGTTTAAAAATATTTCTACTTGAAATCTTGTTACAGCAAGTTTTTAACAAGCTATTGGAGGAAGCCATAATTATAAAATATAATAAGAAAAGAAAATATAATTTAAAACCTAAAAATCTTGTTGCTGTCTACATTTAAAGCAATATTTCTTCAGATTGGTGATTTCTTTAAAAATTTCTAAACTAAATAAAGGAGTGTACACAAGGTAATGAATATTGCCAACAATGGCTTCATTTTGACAGCAGGAGTTTTCCTTGCATTTCCGTTTTAATAGCTGAAAAAATAGTTTTATATTATTTTTCATGAGTAATTTTTGTTACTGGTAATAAATGATATTTTTGTTTTGTTTCTTCTATTTTACCATAACACTTGAAGAAAGGGTTAGAATTATCAAGCCATACCTTCAGTTTTTGTGGTTTTTAAGGCAAAGATATAATAAATAGTCTTTTATTAGTTTAAAAGCACAAATATTAAGTAAAAGTTTTATAATTTTGCTTCTTATCATAATAAAACTTTTATTTATTTTATTTAGTTTTTTATGGTTTATTTGATAAAGGCATCCTTTATATCAACAACGTTTATTCATTTTAGTTTTAAAGTAACTTATCTATACAATAATTCAGATCTAATTAATATTTATATCCCATCATTGAACAGCAATTATGCAAACCTTTCCATCTAACTAAGTAGACATGATATTAGATATTATTGGATTTTATGATATTAGATAAAAAAAAAAAATTAAAGCAGCTTTACATTTTAATTTTACTTTTTATTTTTTTTTTAATTCCTGAATTGCAATCATTCTCTCAGGTTCTTGAATATTGAATAAATCAGATGATGTCAAACCATTTTATCTATTGTTCAAACAAAAAATAATTTTTTTGTTTTTCCATATAAAGTCAAATTTAAGACCCACCAATTGTAGATAGTTATAAAACTTTAGCTTTGGCCGACACAAGACCATGATATCAAGGAATATAATGAAGAATTAAGTTTTCTTGCAGTAGCCAGCAAAACTTGCTTGCCATTTGCAAGTGAATTTGACATAGTGATTTATATATGAGTTTTGGTTTTAAAGGTAAACATAGAATAATATATTAAGTTTTATTATTTTGCATCTATTTAACTGCCAACTAAAAGCCATGCTTCTTCATTAAAGGCAGACAAGTTTCAACAAGACTGAAATTGCTATTAAAAGTCCAATTGAACTATTTTTCAGCTGGATATAATTTATGAGGACCTGACATTCCATTTATTCAAATGTTGAATTACCCAACTGTTTACTGTCTTTTTCTTCTATCATGATTTAAACTTATTATTTTGAATTGTTTTATTGCAACTAAATATCACTTCAGTTATGATATTCACCTGCTCAAATAAATGAACAAAAAAAGGTAATTTACTCAATTTAACATGAAATTGAAGTTGCAAATTCATTTTTTAAAAGAATAAAATGAAATTAGAACAGTGAGAAAGATTTTCCAGAGTCTTAGTTTTTGTGTTATTTTATTGTTTATGTATTTATTTAGGCCTAATAAGACAGAGGAATTCTTTAGCTAAAAATTGTACTGTCACTTTCAAATTATCTCCCATAGTATTTTTTTTCTAAGTAATATCTGTTTTTCTGAGTATTTTACATTTTCTGTCTAAATTGCAAATCGTTGAAACAAAATTTTTAATCAGTTTTTTTTAATTTATTTATTTTTTTAATCTTTCAAAAGATTTTGAGAAACTTTCAGGGGTTCTTATCTATCTCTTGTAAGTTGTAGGGGGCACTACAATTGCTCTGTTCTTTGGCTTTTTTGAGTAACTAAGCAGCAACAGCTGCTGTGCCCACCATTTTCTTTTGGGAAAATTATTTTCACTTTATATTTTTTCTTTTCAATTTAATGTTGGTTCATTAAAGCAATTCATTCTGACTTGTGCTACACAAATGTCTTTCATCATGATGTGTAGGATAATATGAATAGAAAATAGAAAAAACAAAACATGGATAGATTAGTAAATTGTTTTAGAAAATGGATTCAAATTGTTTTTTTTTCAGAAACATTGAAAATGTCCTTAAAGGAAATTTGCTCTTACAAATATGGGTACATTTTTTAAAATAATTTTTTTATAGTTGAAAACAAGTAACATGAATATAATTAAGAATAATATTAAATTTAAATCTCTAGTCAATCTGAATATATTACAATATATTGGTTAAATCTATCAAGTATAATGAATAAGAAAATAAAAATGTTACAAAATCTTTGTTTATTCATTTTTAATATTTGAAAATAAATTCTTTTAATCTTAAACTATAAAATGAAGTTAGAAATCCTGATGCGATCATAGCCCGAATTAAGTTAAATATTTAGCTTGAATTGTTAATTCATTTGTTTTCTCCAACAATATCAGATTATGCTATAAACCACAACCTTTTTTCTGCATTTTCAGAAGAAAAGCAAAAAAAAATCTTTTTCTGATCCTAACTGTGGTTCACTAGGCTTTGAGTAAGTCTTTCATATTTTCTCCTATCTAGTCTCAATCCCATGTTTACTCTTGTTCTATGTTTTATTTATGAAGAAGTTAAAATATCAACTTATACCTCAACCTTGTAGTGTTATACAATGCTATCAGATTTTTAAAAAATGTATTAATTGTAGCTAAGAAAGAATATTATTTGCATAATGCTCACAGATTTAATGTTTATCTAAACAAGTGCCTTTATTATCTGAGTCCTCTAAAATTGTTTCTAGGAAGATTTAAACTAATTTTTAGTTGTAATTGTTATTCTTGTGGAACAAAATTCAAAATGGTCAGGGAGAAGAATTAAACTGTAGAAAGTTGAATAATTTGGGCAGAGACCTTCACTATCATAAGTTTTACATTTCCATATAAAAAGTTTAACTTCTGAATGAAACAGCTTACATTTAAAAATAATTTTGAATCATCTTTCAACTAATGTGTTTTCAAAAATATATCCAATTTTTGACACTTTATACCAAAGCTATCATATTTAAGGAGGCAGCCATTTTGGATACATTCTGTTGTCAAAGTTCAACTCTATTGTTTGAATTGATTTGATGACATCTTTAGGTGGATTTTGAAATGTTTTCTTTTTTATTTAAATTGATGATATTCTTTTCCCTTTCAATTGAAATAACATCACAAAAATCAACAACAAATTTACCTAGAATTAGTTTTTATCCTTATTTTGATTTTAATTAATAAAAACGCATAACATTTTTTTTCCTTTTGAATTTAGTTCTCTTTATTGGTTTATTTTATTTTCATGATATTTTAGTCTCCCATCTTCCTTTGCTAACTTTTGCATTTTAGAATGTCAACTCTTGTTCTGAGGGAACATATACACACCTACTTTCCATACACATGGTGCCTCTACTAGCAAATTCTTAAAGTTATCCTTCTCACTCAACCCACACGTTAAACCTGGGATATTCAGTGAATTTCACCCTCACTCCAATTGTCTGAGGATCATTTTTATGGTACTCGAAATTCACAATTTTTGCTTTTTTTATTAGTGATTTCTATTTGCTATTGATATCTATGCTTCATCTATTAAATGGATGATTTGGACAAAGTTTGTACATGGATTCCTTCAACTGTTTATTTTCCAATATTGCTTCTTGTTTTGATATGCTTTCATAAAGATTAATATTCTTTACTCCCTCCACATAGGATCAGCCATTCCTGATTTTCAAGTTTCTCTATGGATTACAGCTTTTCAAGTCTTTATTTTTAGGAAGTGGCTGTTGCTCTGTACTCTCTGGCACAACTACGTAGAATTTTGTATGTACAGTTTCATCTGTCTTTTTTTCCCCTCCAGTGGAGGTTTTGCTTTGAAGTTTCTGTGTAGATGGGAACCCCTTTTGAATATTGTCTTGATGTTATATACACAGCAAAGATTGTCTAGAACTTCTTTGATATAGACAAATTGGAGGAAGAAATTAGTCCAAATTACCCAATGAGTACAATACTTTTTCTGAAAAATAAATTATGATAAATATATTCTATTTCTGCAAAAATTTTATTAAATTGAAATAAAATCCTTTTTTTTTTTTTTTTTTTTTTTTTTAAATTTTAACAAACTAAAAATTCTAATGGAAATTCATTTGGTCCAAAGATTGATTAGAGAAACTCATTTCTTATTTATTTGTTAATGAAGAATTTGGAAATAACCATTTATGACCATAATAAAAATGGAGAAACTTGAACCTGATTCAATTTTTATTTTAAACAATATTTCAATTCAACTGGAAAATCAATGAAACTACAACAACAACTATATGATACTGATCAGTTCAGAAATATAATTCTCAAAAAGAACATTTATGTTTATAAACTTATCATTAATTAGTTGTTTTTTTTTGTTTGTTTTTTTTCAAATAGATATTTGAACTTTAAAATTTTATTTGAAAAAAAAAAAAAAACCGCACCTGACTCCACCGTAACAAAAATATTTTAATAGTAGTCAAAAAAAATTGTTCACCAAAACTTTTTCTAAACATCTTTCTTGAAAATCTTTTAAAATTCAACTTAAAAGTAAAATAAAATTCAAATGTAATTAAATTTTTGACAAAATTCAAGTGACATTTTCATATCTTTGTTCTTCAAAATGAACTTAGATGATATTCTTTACATTTTTGTTTTTATAATTGTTATTCAATTTTAACGATTAATAATCTTTTCACAAATTCTGCAATTTTGATCTTTTTAATTTTTTCTGGACAATTTATTTATTTCATGATCAAATGAGAAAACAATGAAATAAAGATTAGTTTTTCATTTTTAAGTTTTTCTTTTGAAAACACTTAAAAATTTTTTCTAATTTTTCTAATTTTTCTTTTTATATTTAAAAATGAATCACACACACACACACCAGTTTACAATTGAAAAAATATATAAAATTAGTTGATGCATGAAGCCATAAATACATTTCAGAAATTTGGATAAATATTCTAAAGGATAAATAAATTGTGTGAATGATTTTCTCTTCTGAAATGAATGACTGTTATCAAACTTTGAAATTGTTGCAAAATAATTTATAATGCATTTGTGTGTGTGTGTGTGTGTGTGTGTGTAAATGCTTGTAGCTATTGATATGTTTGTTTTGTTTTTTTTACATCCATATATCACATTTCTGACATAAATATGAATACAGTTTATCCGTCCAAAAATATTAGTGAACTTCTTCCCCCTCCTTCTCTTACCTGGACTTTTTTATATTTCTTCAAAATCTCCAGTCCCTGACCTCCAAATTATTGTCATCTCATCATTTTTAATGAGACTTGCGTTTTACAATTTTTGGTGAAATTAATGGATTAACCTCCTACATAGACAAATTTCCTGAAATGAAATGGAAGATATTTTCAAGCATTTAGTTTTTAAATGGAAAATATTTTCAAACATTTAATGGGGGGGAGGGGGATGTTTTCTTCAATTTTTATCTTTTCTTGTTGTATTCTGTCTCTATCTTTTTTTTTTTTTTTCTTTTTTTTTTCCTCATATCAAACTCATCAAGTCTTTCACACAAATGGGGTCTGAAATTCATGTAACCACTTGAGGGACTCGGTTTTGAATAAAAACTATTTACAAAATATCTTTTTTTTGTTTTTTTTTTTTTTTGCACTGTTTTTCGTGAATCTTGTCAATATATAATTACTTTGGAAAGAAGAAAATAAGAAGTTTCAAACATGACCAATAAAATACCCTCAGGTAAGCTAAACTTTTGTCTAGCTGTGATTTTAATATTCAGAAATGTAATATTAGCCAAGTTAGTGATCTTAATTAAAAATACTTTTTTTGCTTTTTCTGTTTATTGTGATAATAACTAAATTAAAAAAAAGATATTTTAATTTTTAACATTTTGAATAATCAAATAAATTGAACAGATAATAAAATGTATAATTGATAGATGTCATTTTTATATTTACAGTTAAGATAGTCTCATTTTTATTGCAACTGCCAATTTGAAATGCCAAATTTTATTTGTGTTAGCCATGTTTAATAAGCTTGATATGACACAATACTAATAAATGTTCTGTTCTCTTTGCATATCCTATTAAAATCATCACAATCAATGGACCTGCATAAATAAATTCTATAACTGAAGTGAGTATTACTAATAAATTGTGTAAAACTTTTCTTCTTCACAACTGAAAGTAAAATATTTTAGTTTTCTGAATCTTCAAATTCTGTCACAAATTTTCTCTCAATTGAAATTTACTGTTAATTTTTTCTTGTAAACATTTTGAACTAATTTTATTGCTCATCAATTATTACTGAAATTTATGGCATTTAAGACCCACTTTTCATCTTAAAAGATTAGAATTTCTTAAATTTGGGGTAAGAAACTTATTTTGAATTGGAACAAATAGAAAAGATGAATGAAATAACATTTGATGTTCCATCCAACAATTTTGTTTCTTTAATTCCCTTGCTGAAATGTGTGCATATGGTGGGGGAGGGGGGTCTTATATCCCATTAAATATGGCAATTTCTTTTACACGAAACCTCTTCCTATTCAGTTTTATTCTAAAGACTTTAGCTAAGGTTCTAAAAAAAATAGACATCTACAATATCAACCATAAATAAGTACAAACCTTAGAAATTTTTAATCAAATGTTAATTTTCTAAATTAAAGATGAACTAGAAATAATAAAATTCCAGAAACATCTGCAATCAAAACAGATATTACAAGGTATTATTTAATACCCAACTTTACAACATTGAAACTCTAACCAAAACTAAAATTGCATATATAAAGAATTGTACTTATTTTTAGACTGGTACAAATTCATATTTCTAATTGTAGTCCTTGTGAACACTAACAGAAGCCACCCCCACCCCACCCCAGAATGACTTCCAGCTTGCATAACACTCTACTGACAAGGTGGGTCTATAGCGTTGTATAGTTTCCTTCCCATGTAAACTCAACTGCCTACCTGAAAAAGTGAGAAATGTGGTGCCATTCTAATATTCATCCAAGAAAAAGTCTGTGAGGGTGTAGAAGAAGTGTGTTACTGTAAAATGGTCCATCTGAGTCAGCAAGGAGCCTGGACAAGGTGGGAGGATGTAGAGAAAAAAAGGATTACATGGTCAGATTGCTGGCGGACGGATTTTAGCGAGATTTGATTTCTCATTAAATCAGTGGATGATGTGTTACCGAGCCCAACGAACCTGCACATATGGGGGAAGAGAGAGACCCCCAATTGTCAACTATGTGCTAGGAAAGGATCTTTACAACATATCCTTAGTAGTTGCCCAAAAGCTTTGGGTGATGGACGGTATCGTTGGTGTCACAATCAAGCACTCAAGGAAATTGTGAATGAGGTGACTAAAGCTATGAGGGCTAGTAATCATCAACCAGGAAAGAAATTGAAGCAGATCAACTTCGTAAAAGCAGGAGAGAAGATACAGAGAAAGAGGAGAGAGAAAACGAACCTGTTATCTTCCGTGGACGATTGGCTGTTGATAGTGGATCTGGAGACTCAGCTGAAGTTCCCCAGACACATAGCTGTAACATCGCTAAGACCGGACCTGATATTGCACTCTGATAACATAAAGCAGTGCATTATTTGGGAACTGATTGTGTCATGGGAGGAATATATCACTCTCGCTAATGAGAGGAAGAGGTCCAAATACCAAGAACTGGTCGAACAATGTCAACAAAAGTCATGGAAGATATATTATGACCCCGTAGAAGCTGGTTGTAGGGGCTTTGCTGGACAGTCTTTGGGCAGAGCCCTAGCAAAAATTGGTATAGTTGGGGCAGCTAGAGTGAGGGCGCTGAAAGTCATTACCAACACAGTTCTGAAGGCGTCCAAGTGGATTTGGCTTAAGAGATCAGAGCCATGGAAGAAATAAAGAGGACGATGGAGGAGCCTAAGAATTAAGATTAGGAAACATATTACACATTATAAGAGTATATTGAGTTAATATTAAGTTAGGATTGTCGGAATGTCAGGGGTAGGGGTTGAGAATCATTGGCATTTGTGAGGGGGGGATGGACATTTAATTATCCTTCTTTTTTTTTTTTTTGTCCTCGTATACTGGTTACGGTACGCTACTAATTTAAGGTTTTAATAAGTTTATTTGCCAGCGCCCACTAGTAGTTTTAGTTAATTGATTGAAACCTAATTGCAAATAGTTTATGGGTTTGTAATAGTAATAAGTTAGAATGTAAGGAGTTGAATAGAGTAGCGTTTTTTTTTTTTTTTTTTTGAGAAATATGCATTAGATTGGTAATATGAGTATAGATTATTGACAAACGGGGAGGGGGATCTAGGCAAATAAGTATGAGTTAATCTGTAGCAAATGTTTTCGTGAGTCAAAATAAATGGGAGTTTTTTTTTTTTTTCTGGCTTCGAATAAAGGTATAAGGTAAGAGTTAAAGACTGACTGAATAGTTAGAGTAGGGGCTTATTTCATGTTAGTTTGGAAGTATTAGTATAGGATAGATTTGGGGTGGGATACATGTAGGTCTTGTTAAAGTGTAAATCATGGATGTGGACGAGTATTAAAAAAACTATCTTACCTGGGTACTGAATCCGGAAGTAGTCAGCCGAGGTATTTGTTGCACACCCCACCTTACGGGCAAGTGTGGCACAAGGCCTTTTTTTGGTGGGTCCGGGCACAGGGCCATAGCCCACACACGCCCGACATTTCCCAAAAATGCCTACGGCCCCGTCGGCATTTCCTTTATTAGGGGTGCCTCAGGCACTGGGCGATTAACCCAACCTCCCCTAAGGGAGTGAAAGCCTGGGGGGAAGGCCCCCTGAGGCTGAAGGAAATCCCCAGGCACCAAGACACACTTGGCCAGATCCGTGCCCAACAACACGGCCGGCCAAA
Organism: Sepioteuthis lessoniana; assembly: GCA_963585895.1. Classification (NCBI taxonomy): domain Eukaryota; kingdom Metazoa; phylum Mollusca; class Cephalopoda; order Myopsida; family Loliginidae; genus Sepioteuthis; species Sepioteuthis lessoniana. The sequence goes on along the minus strand of OY757904.1, from coordinate 163,537,573 downwards.
GTGCTACCTAGCACCTGGAGAGGTCCAGTCTGAAATCAATCTGTCACCAAAATGATTTGGACTGGGGCTGGAAGTAGTCAGCCGAAACTGGATGAGGTAAAGATGGTATTATATATAGTAGAGGAGTGTGAAATGCCCTGTTTTTCATTGGCTGTTACTGAAGGACAGATGTCTGTAAGAACGGCTGAAGTCCGGCCATATTATATTTTTTTTTTGCTTTGGTAGAGGCACGAGCGTAGCACGTTGCGATCAAGGAGGTGGCTTGGCTCTTCCAGAGTCATGTCGGGGTTTCTGTCGGAGCCGATATGATGCAAAAAAACCCGAAATCGGCAATGAAGACAGTGCATCACTGAAGACCTACCTTGATGCATCTAGGATGTATGATTGAAATATTGAAGTTTTCTGGTTTGGATGACGTGTAATCAAAATAATGGTATTGTCCAGCTTAAAAGCTTTTGGCCAATTTACCAAAACTTTTCTCATTCCCCAATGATACCTGCATTAGAATTAACCTTACAGCACTTTTAACCTAGACTAGTACCCTTGTTGGTCAAAGATTATATGGCCATTAAATGCTATGTACAGTTTAGAGCTCATTGATTGATTGGTAGAATAGGACTGGCATTACCTCATGATTTGTTTCTATCTCTTTGTTGATTGGTTGAATAGGACTAGCGTTGCCTCAGGATTCCTGTCTATCTCTTTGTTGATTGGTTGAATAGGAATAGTGTTGCCTGGAGATTTATTTCTATCTCTTTGTTGATTGGTTGAATAGGACTGGCATTGCCTCATGATTTGTTTCTATCTCTTTGTTGATTGGTTGAACAGGATGAGCGTTGCCTCAGGATTTGTTTCTGTCTCTTTGTTGATTGGTTGAACAGGATGAGTGTTGCCTCAGGATTTGTTTCTGTCTCTTTGTTGATTGGGTTGTGACGGCAAATTAAAATAAAAAGATCCCCGGATGAGCAACCATTTAAACGCATATGGGAACTGGTGCATTTAAATATTGTTATCACCAAATGGGGGTTTATTTTTTTTTTGCATGTGTGTGGATGGGGTGGCCTGGCACTTGATCCCTCATAGAATTAGTCCGGGCATGTAGGGACTGGCATATTATGTGGGGGTTAATTTATGGCTAGACTGACCGCCGTTGGCAAGGGGTTTCCAAATTTCACACTACACACCCACCCACCAAGGCCACTAGTTCTTCCTCCCCTAGAACAATGGAAGATATGGACCTCTAGGTTTAGAAGTAATAATATTAATTATAGTAGTTGACAACTCCGGTTTCCCGTGTAATATTTTTAAAGGAATTCATATAGGACAATTTAAGCAAGGATAACATAAGGCGAATAGAAGCTGAAATAGAAACATGAAATAGCAACTTTGATAGTAGACAATACAAATGAACAACTTCAACACGTGGGAAAATTAAAATATATCAATCTTTTTACTACACACGCGGATACACAATTTGAACGCATCGGCTATATTATTAACGGATAGTACATGAACATAAATGTCTTTCTTCTTTTCTTTTCTTTCTTCTTTAGTCTTTCTTCAAATTGAGAGAGAGAGAGAGAGAGAGGATATATAATTGGGTATAGGGAGAAACAGTCTTATAGTTTACTTATCTTTTTCTGATGGATTCCTGTGGAGAATATTTCCTCTTTTACGGGCTAACGGACTTTATGTTATTTTTAGTTCTAGCTTGAAGGTATGGCTCCTTCTCCTTCTTGTCCAAGATACTTTCCATCTTTCTTTACCCAGAGTGTTGGCATGGGCCCCGCCCCATCTGTTCACGATGATGTCTGATCCAAAACTGATTTTCTTATTCCCTATTTCCGCCAACAGAAGGAGCTCCCACTTCTGCCTTAGTGTTCTAGCCAATCATTTGGCTTCTATCTTCTTCCTTCCCCTGTAAGGCGACCTGAGTGAGGTCACGGAGTACAGATAGCCTGACTCACATTTTTTTTCTTCCTTCAACGGCCGGCCGAAGTTGACCTACATTCATTATCTGTCTTTTAACGGTCAATCTTTGGCTAATTCAAACACGGACGAATAGTAGTAATTCCTTATTTCTCCTCTCTCTGGGAGACCCCCTGACAGGTTGAATAGGACTGGCATTGCCTCAGGATTTGTTTCTGTCTCTTTGTTGATTGGTTGAATAGGACTGGCATTGCCTTAGGATTTGTTTCTATATCTTTGTTGATTGGTTGAATAGGAACAGTGTTGCCTCGGGATTTGTTTCTATCTCTTTGTTGATTGGTTGAATAGGACTGGCGTTGCCTTAGGATTTGTTTCAATCTCTTTGTTGATTGGTAGAATAGGACTATCGTTGTTTCATGATTCCTCTCTACCTCTTTGTTGATTGGTTGAATAGGACTAGCGTTGCCTCAGTATTTGTTTCTATCTCTTTGTTGATTGGTTGAATAGGACTGGCATTGTCTCAGGATTTTATTCTGTCTCTTTGTTGATTGGTTGAATAGGACTAGCGTTGCCTCAGGATTTGTTAATGTGTCTTTGTTGATTAGTTGAATTGGACTGGCATTGCCTCAGGATTTTTATAACCTGTTAGCATCTTCACTTTGAAATTTGATAAAATAATAGTTTTTTTAATTAGCATTTGATATGAGCAAGTTTTGTATCTTCAGATTCAACTAATTATGGAACAAAAATATTTCCCCCCCCAAAAAGTTGAAATTTTACATGCAAATGAAATATAAACAACATACCTAACTGTAGCACTTCCCATCATTTCATAGAACCCAATAAAAATAATTTCACCCCGAAAAAATTAAAATTTTCCATGAAATTAATGTATAAACAACATACCCAACTGTAGCACTTCCTATCATTTCATAGAACCCAACAAAAATATTTTCCCCCCAAAAAGTTAAAATTTTCCATGCAAATGAAATATAAACAACATACCCAACTGTAGAGCTTCCCATCTTTTAATAGAACCCAAAACTCATTTGTGTCTTTTTCAACTTAGAAGGTTCATTCACGATTTAGTTGTACAAAATTAGCAATGGAAAATTTTATTTTTTAATAAGGAAGTTCTAAAAAATTTATCAAAATCCAGTAATTTTTGTAAATTTTTAAAATCAATTTTCTAAAATTTCTCACACAAATTCTTATTTATTTTTATCTCCATTTTTACAATTATTTCCTTTTCTATAAAACTTCTACAAATAGTTTTGATATTTGAATTATTTCCAAATTTTCTTCAAATGAATAGCTAAAAGTTTTTATGATAAATTCATTTTTATATTACTTTTTCATTTTTCTTAAGTTTTGGTTTTCCACTGAAATTTTTTGTTCATACCTAAAGTATAAAAACTATTTACATCATATTTATATTGTATTATAAATGATCTAGAAGTTATTTAAAGTATTAGGGAGTAGAGCCTGTCTGAAGTGCAAATCATCATCATCATCATGTCGTGCCGTAGACACGGATATCCCTGACCCTCTCTCGCCACTTCTCCCTATCGTTCATCGCCTCCTGCAGGTCTTCAGGGCCACACCCTGTATCCTCACATAGCTGCTGGATGTATGTTCGTGCTGGTCGTCCTGCTTTTGGCCGGCCATATGTGGGGGTCAATAGGAGTACATCACTTATGAGCTTGTCCCTGCTTCTCCAGCAGTGACCTGCATGTCTGCTTCATCTAACTTGGATAGTTTTCGTGATGGGAGGCTGGTGGCTGTATAGTTGGTGCATTGTGGGGTGTTGCTGCCAGGACTTGTTCAATATTGCTTGCAGCATTCTTGTTTAATTGCCATCTAGTTTCTTCTCCAGCTGTTTAGTTAGCGTCCAAGTAGTGCATCCATACAGCAGTATCGATACGACCACCGCCTGGAAGAAACTGCGTTTCATTTTATCAGTCAGGTCTGATTTCCATATGATCGATAGCCTATCGATAGCTGTCCATGCCGTCGTTAGCCACGTATCAATGTCCTTTTCTGTTGATCATACGCTGCTTCCCAGGTAGATGAATTTGTCTACTAGTTTAAGAGGGGTTCCGTCTAGTGTGGTGATGTCGCCTGTTTGATTATAGCACATATATTCCGTTTTGTGTGCATTGACATGGAGGCCAATGCCTGCAATGGCTCATTCCAAACTATGCAGTAGTGTTTCGGCTTGGTTGGGTATATTTGCCAGTATCGCTATGTCATCAGCATAGTCGGCATTGGTAATTGTTTTTGCGGGGTGCCTTCTGCTTCTTTTCTTTGTCAGCTCGAAGCCGTTTTCTCTTATTTTATCAATTGATGTTCTAAGTATGTAATCTAGACAGATGATAAAGAAGTATGGGGCTATTGTGTCTCCTTGTTGTATTCCTGCTACAATGTCGAAGTATTCTGTGTCTCCATCCAGTGAATGTACTTTCACTTTGGTGTTTCTATAGAGAATAGTTGTTGCTGCCTTGGTTTCTTTAGGTAGGCCATATGCTAGTCGGATTTGTTCCATCTTTCCTCTGTGAATGGAATCGAAGGCCTTGGTAAAGTCGACAAATAGTAATGTCACTTGTAGGTTTTTTGCCCGTACTCCCTCTAGGATTCTACGGATGGTTAATATTTGTGAGGTCGTGGATCTATTTCTACGGAAGCCATTTTGGTTTTTCCTAAGGATCTTGTCTATTTCTAGTTCTATGCGGTTTCGTAGTAGGGCATTGTAAATTTTGGCTGCTATGGATGTAAGTGTTATGCCTCAGTAGTTCTTAGCTAATCCGAGGTCACCCTTTTTAGGGAAGGGGAGGATTCAACCAATATTTGTCAAATTTAATCTTGTTTATTTCCACTTTTAGTAAAATATTCAATTAAATTTTCTGCCATTTTTGATGGTTAGTTTTTGAGTTATTTGGAATTTACAAAAATTGACTGACTGAAGTTAGTATGCATATTAAACTAATATTAGCTAAAGTCCTATGAAATCGAATAAGAACTCTTTTTTCTTTTTATCCATAATATATGTTGAAACATAGGTAAAGGAAAAAGATCTGACAGCTGCTAAAAAGCTGAAAATAACAAAGTTATTGCATGAGAGAATGTTCACTTTAGAGATATCAAAGGATCTTTGCAGAGATCATTAAATGATTAAGAAGGCTGTTGAAAATATAACTAATTTGATAACTTGAAGCAAATGAAAAGGCTTTAAGAACTAGCTCTTTCTTGAAATGAATATAAACTAAAACAAGTTATAGTGAAACAACCACTTTTGACCAATTCTCAGATCTTTAAAAAGGCTGGAATTGAGGGAGTCAAAAAAGACACAAGGTGTAGAATACTTTGTGATTCAGGATCTATGAAAAATCTCTAAGGCAACATCTCACTAAAGCAAATATTTTAAAGCATTGAAATTGGGCCAAGAAATACATAAGAATTGACTTTTCTAAAGAAATTTTCATAGATGAATCTTAAGTGACATTTGCTAGACCTGATGGATGGGCCAAAGGTGAGAATTTATTCTATTCAAATGTGTTTGTGGCTAAAAGAAGGCAACAAGGAGATGATAGTGAGATGATATGAGCTGAAATTGTCAATCAATCCATTCAAAGTCAATGAATGAGTTAAAACAGTGCTAATTATTGCAATTTTATGGACAAGACTTTCTTTCCATGGTACAAGTACCAGTCTCACACTTTCAAAGTGAAATGTGTATTCATGCATAACAATGTATCTTTTCATGTATTAAGGCTTACCTGTGAATTCTTAGAACATTAAAGATTTACAAGAGGGAAGATAATGGAATTGCCACCATCAAGTCCTGATTTAAATCTAATCAAAAATCTATGGTTAGTTGTAAAGATAAAATTATATGAAGTTGGCAAACAATATAACAGCAAAGTAGGCCAATGGGAAGCAATTACAACTACCATGTTAGAAATTGAACCTGCAGGATAAAAAAAAATGAACAAAATCAATGAATAATAGATTAGTGACTGTTATTGTGAAGAAGGGTCATTATATTAAAATGTAAAGGATTCAAAGATTTATGTGTTTGTTATTTGGTCTATTGTAGATGTTGATCAATTTTTGATGATTTTATTACCTTTTTATTAAAGTAAAATATGATTATTTGGTTTTGCCAAAAAACTTCAGATGGTAGTTTTTTAGAATACATCAAATAATTTCAATAAAATATGTTCATGCTACTTAAGATTTTAAATCAAGTTTTGTTTTGACATCTAAATTGATTGTTTAAAATGGGATTATTTTTTTTAACCAAATTTGAATTTTTGAAGTTTACATGATTTGCTTAATAACTTCAGACAGGTTGAAGATTTTATGCAAATATTCTGTGATTTTATACAAAACACTTAAAAATCCCCTGAATTTTGTCCCACATATACCAATCGCACTTTCATAAACAATTTATAAGTATTTTCCAGTCAAATTATTTCTCGGAAGTCATCTTAAGAATTAACCTCATAACTGCTTTCAAATTATAACAAAATCAAATCTACTCTTTTTATAAAAGAACTTCAACTTGTAACGTACTTCCAAAAACTTTGATTCATAGTAGAAAATAACAAACTGTTCAAGAATAATTAGAGAATAATTTTTTTTCCCCACTAGAAATATTTTGCTAGTAAGTAATTCTCCCATTACTTTTTTTTTGTTTCTATGCTTTAAACATCTACTTTGAAAAAAAAGGTTTATCACTCAAACAAATTGAAAAAATATAATGAAAGCTGTCATAGATTTTCTGCAAAGTGTGTTTAAGAAAAATAAACAGGAAAATCATTTGACTCGACTGGGTTGGTTCTGCTGCAGCTCAAAAAAAAAAAAAAAAAAAAAAAAGCAAGGGGACAAATAAAATGAAACAAAAACCCATTAAATGTTATTAATAATTATTTTTTCTTTTTCTTTTTTAACCTATTTTTCTTGATGATATTTTTAATAAATGTACCCACTCTGCCGCATAAATGTGAGCTGATTTAGACTGGAGCCAGGCATCTAATTCATCTATCCTATTTCAATGCATTAGAAGCTCCTTAATTTGATTGGTTATTTTAGTTACTCAAGCAACCAATCAACAACAACAAAAAAAGCTTTCATCTTCCAACATATTTTTTGTGGCTTTACAAAAGTGAAATCTGTTCATAAAAATCTGAACACCAAATTGCACGGAAAATAATCTGGCTAGTAATTTCTTTTTCTGAGAGATTGTGTCATATGAAATCAACCAAGCAATTCCACTCTAAAGTGTAAGTAGAAACCAAATTTGCTTGTATGAATTTCAAAGTATCAGAAAATTTTCAGGTATATTATATTCAGCTCACTGAAGTGTTTGATGAATGGTTTGGTTGTGAGAATTCTTTTCATTATTCCGTATGTTACAAATGAAGGACCTAGTTTCCCCTTAAAGCACTTGAAAAATAATTTTCTCATTTAATAAAATTCAATTATCAAAATACTTAAAAAATCAAACCTAGCCACTATAAAAATACATTATGAACTGCATTCTGATTTTATGCAAGTCATCAATAAATATGAATACAACATAACTGCCATCATTAAAAAATATTTTCTCTTTTTTTAATATATGTCACTTACATAATTGTCTGCACTCATTAACTAGAGATTGTATGTTGTACATTGCTCATTATCCTGAAGAACTGTTTGCCTCATTAGAAAGAAATGGCCTTGGCCATCTGGCAAACTCAAAAAGGCTTGAGAAAAGGTCAGAAGAAATAAACAAGTGAAGAAAAAGGAAACTTGTAAAAAGGCAAAAACGGAAACTGGAAAGTTGAGAGTGTCAAAATTGGTAGATTTAAGAAGAAACTTATCCCATAACCTGGTTTGGTCGTCAGGCTGCTCCTCATGTGACGTGTTTTGTGGAGGAATAGCCTTGTGGAACCCATCCCTCTCCAAGTCTGGTTTGAATTCAAAGTTTTTCCATCTGCTAAATCAGTTGCCATACAAAAATCAAAGAGCTCAGTCTGCCTTATTATTTACCCCAAACTAAAAGGAGAAGAGTTGGATTCATACCTTTCCCTGGCGTATTAGCATTATGTGAAATGCAAACAGCCTCGTCCAGGATTTGAACTTAAATAGTCTAGTCCACTTTTGATGATGATAAACTTTACATCACAAGCCGGTCCAAAATGATAAAACAGAATAAGATTAAAAAAAAAAGAACTGAAAGGGAGACTTTTTATGGTTATCTACTAATCTTGACCAAGTGGGTAGAGTGTTCGCCAATGGTCCAGGAAACCTGGGTTCAATCCCGGGTCGCATCATACCAAAGACTTTAAAAATGATACTTGATACCTCTTTGCTCAACACTCAGCAATATAAGGTACGTATCGAGGGTAAAGTGGAGCAATCCAGAGAAATGAGTAGTACCCTCCCCTACACCTCAGTGTAGTAGCTATTGAAAAGGGAGCCTTCCGGTCGCCCTTGACTAAAGGGAGACAACTTTACTCACTTACTAATCTTTGCTTAATGTAACACACAAGTTGCTTACACAACCGATTGTTACTAAATGGTCATCTATTAAATGTTTGAATGGGCTAATTACTGCTTAATTTCAATGATCTGATGAAAATATATTTATTGAGGTAAAGTTTTTACCTCTCAGTGTATATGTCAAGATATCAAGATTTTGGTATTGTTTTAAAAAATAAGACAGATATTGAGTGAGAGAGAGAGAACACAATATCTCAGCTGTTATCTGCTAACTGAACTTTACTATAGTAACACCACAAAAATAACCAATAATACATGATTAAAAAAAGTAAATATTCCTTGGGTATTAAAAAAAATTCTTCTTTGATTTTAAGACATATATTTTGTTTAATATACATAATTACCATTTCTTTTTTTATCAATCAACTTTTATTCACCTTTAGTTATCTCATGTGATATGGTAGTTATTACATGACATCAATTAAAAGAATATAGCATATATAAAAATTAAAATTCTCTGAAATTTTTGTTGTTATTACCTGAATACATATGCTATCATTGTTCACTGGCAAGGATGTGGATATGACCATACCATGGAGCTATTCCTCTGGTTTCCCTACCATTTAAATTTAATTTTTAAATTGCATTCATTCACAGGTGTGACATCTCACTCGGGAACAAGAAAAGGCTAATAAAAAACTCAACTCAAAATTCTTGTCTGTTATCCTTAAAATATGCCTACAAGATAATCTACTGCTTAAATACACACTATATATATATATATATATATATATATATATATATGTAGAGAGAGGGAGAGAGGGAGAAAAAGAGAGAGAAAGAAAAAATAGAAACATGAATGTTGGTAAATAAACTTGTTAGTTTTAACTCTTTTTTGTTTTCAGCCATCATCAACTCGTGTTTATTTCAGCCTCTCAGTTAAAAATGTTTGAGAATTTGCACTGATGTGAGTTTATGAAAATTGAACTACTTTTAATGACATTTCATTTTAGAATGAAAAGATTGCTTTTTTAAAGATATTTCAAATATGAAAATTTTTATTACTTTTTTATTTTATTCTTTTTTTATGAAGATGTTCAATAGGAAAATCAGTCTACAAAAGTCGTTGAATAATGGGAAATATTTTAGAATAATTGATTTTTTTATTTTTTAAATATAAAAATTAATGAATAATGAGAGTATAAGTGTTAGGGGATCAAAATGTTTTTTGGGTGGTTTAATTTGTTAAATGTTTTTGGAGTTACAGTTTCAAGACATTATATATATATATATATATATATATATATATATATATATATCTTCTTTATATTATTATTAATTGCAAATGAAATAGGGAATATACTTTATAATTAACATTTGATAGCTCTCTTGAGAAATTAATAGGATTAGAGTGAGCATGAACATAGACCAACAATAAAATTGCAAATTGGATTGGATACTGCTTTATTCTCTAATATCATTTTAGTTCTATTGTACTACTGTACGCTTTATGGTAAGGAAAATTTTTAGTCAAGTTCCAACTCACCAAAGAGCAATATTAGCATTAACATATTCATGAAAACTAACAATGAATATAACAAAAGGAAATAACAAGATAAACGAATTTGTATATACACAAACCTTTTACATACATGATATACATTCTAATGGTATTCAGAAACAAAATACACAAATGTGTGCCTTCAGCTAGAAATATATCAAAATTGTCCAATGAACAACGAATATGTGGAAGAAGAAGAAGAAGAACAAAAATGGAAGAAAAACTTATTTGATAAGGAAAATAACCATCTAGCTTTATTGTTCCCTGGCAGAGTCTGAGACAATGTCTCTCCTGTTCAAAGAACAGACATGAAAGAAGATCAAGAATGAGTTTCTGGAACTGTCATGTGCTATCTTCAGACTCATATGCCATTCTCTATGGGAGATTAATTATTGTCTCCCTACAGCATTCACAAAAATTTCATTTGGACATCTTCATTGTTTTATGGTAACGGACACATCCTTATCCTTAGGATATAAAATGAAATGTTACCGAAAATCTATGAAACCAATTCAGTCATAGCCAAAAATGAAATTCTTTTCATCATCTGGTAAATAATTTGTATGACAAGATTATATTTAATCGAGAAAGATCTATAATTTTGTTTGTCCGTTTGTTCACATTATACTCATCTAATTGCCCTTCCCATAAACAAGATATTCTTCAACTTTCCCTTTAGACCAAGTGAGATATTTTTCTACATAGATGTTACTTCTTCAAATCAGAAACTATTCAACTCCAATTGAATTGCCTTGTGCTAACTTCATTTAATCTCACTAAATACCATAGGAAATATAAATGATAGTATATTAGTTGACTGATGAGCTCTGAAATTCTGATAAGCTCCAACAATGTGCTACTAAAGGTTGAAAATGAAAAAAGAAAGTGAGTTTTGTAGATTCCTCCGTACTAACAATACTGTAATTCATAAAATAGAATATTCAACTTTATATTGATCTTGTAGTTTTGGTAGAATTTAATTCTAAGAAATGATGTGTATTAAGTATCGTATAGATTGTTATTGTATATTTTTGTATTATTTACCGAAAAATAGGATTTATATGTAATAAAATTGCAAATCATATTTTCTTGTTTAAATAGCTACTTTCTACTTTTTTTCTTTCCATGAAATTTCCACAGAGAGAAAATAAAGTATTTAAGTCAAAAAATATTTTCAATTTAACATAAAAATGCATTAACAAATAATGTAAAGAGTAAAAATAATCTTTACTATTCATTTCTATTGGTACCAATTCTTTTAATAGAGCTGCTCCACAAGCAAAAACTAAACAGTGTTTGTTTCATTCTCAGTTGCAACTAAATAGCAAATATCTTGTTCTTTTACTTTCTAGGTAATAAGATATATAATTATATTCAAAGTGTCACATAGAAAAGGCAAAGAAAGAAATACCGTTCCTAGTTTTCTTTCTAAGTCAAGATCTGACTTGTTACTTGCAAATAAGTGACTCTTGACCTGCTGTGAAAATAGGTTTTCATTTTGTCCTTATTTCCTGGTAAAATTTGTAAATCTTAGAGAGAGTGGATATAAGAGAAAAAAAGGAAGATAACCTATAAGTAAGGAAGGGGGAATAGAGAGAAATGCAATTAGTAGTATGTGTATAAAAGATAAATGATTTGGAAAGAAAGATATATTGGATCATAATGAAAGAGAGAGAGGATAGAATGGGTCTTAACGAAAGAGAGGATAGAATGGGTCATAAAGAAAGAGAGAGAGAGAGAGAGAGAGAGAGAGGATAGATTGGGTCATAAAGAAAGAGAGAGAGAGAGAGAGAGAGAGAGGATAGATTGGGTCATAAAGAGAGAGAGAGAGAGAGAGAGAGAGGGAGGATAGAATGGGTCATAAAGAAAGAGAGAGAGAGAGAGAGAGGATAGATTGGGTCATAAAGAAAGAGAGAGAGAGAGAGAGAGAGAGGATAGATTGGGTCATAAAGAAAGAGAGAGAGAGAGAGAGAGGATAGATTGGGTCATAAAGAAAGAGAGGATAGAATGGGTCATAAAGAAAGAGAGAGAGAGAGAGGATAGATTGGGTCATAAAGAGAGAGAGAGAGAGAGGATAGATTGGGTCATAAAGGGAGAGAGAGAGAGAGGATAGATTGGGTCATAAAGAGAGAGAGGATAGAATGGGTCATAAAGAAAGAGAGAGAGAGAGAGAGAGAGGATAGATTGGGTCATAAAGAAAGAGAGAGAGAGAGAGAGAGGATAGATTGGGTCATAAAGAAAGAGAGAGAGAGAGAGAGAGGATAGATTGGGTCATAAAGAGAGAGAGAGAGAGAGAGGATAGATTGGGTCATAAAGAGAGAGAGGATAGAATGGGTCATAAAGAAAGAGAGAGAGAGAGGATAGATTGGGTCATAAAGAAAGAGAGGGAGAGAGAGGATAGATTGGGTCATAAAGGGAGAGAGAGAGAGAGAGAGAGAGAGGATAGATTGGGTCATAAAGAAAGAGAGAGAGAGAGAGGATAGATTGGGTCATAAAGGGAGAGAGGATAGAATGGGTCATAAAGAAAGAGAGAGAGAGAGAGGATAGATTGGGTCATAAAGGGAGAGAGGATAGAATGGGTCATAAAGAAAGAGAGAGAGAGAGAGAGAGGATAGATTGGGTCATAAAGGGAGAGAGAGAGAGAGAGAGGATAGATTGGGTCATAAAGGGAGAGAGAGAGAGAGAGGATAGATTGGGTCATAAATGGAGAGAGAGAGAGAGGATAGATTGGGTCATAAAGAGAGAGAGGATAGAATGGGTCATAAAGAAAGAGAGAGAGAGAGAGGATAGATTGGGTCATAAAGAAAGAGAGGGAGAGAGAGGATAGAATGGGTCATAAAGAAAGAGAGAGAGAGAGAGGATAGATTGGGTCATAAATGGAGAGAGAGAGAGAGAGGAAGAGAGGATAGAATGGGTCATAAAGGGAGAGAGAGAGAGAGAGAGAGGATAGAATGGGTCATAAAGGGAGAGAGAGAGAGAGAGGATAGAATGGGTCATAAAGGGAGAGAGAGAGAGAGAGAGAGAGAGAGGATAGATTGGGTCATAAAGGGAGAGAGAGAGAGAGAGAGGATACAATGGGTCATAAAGGGAGAGAGAGAGAGAGAGAGAGAGAGAGAGAGAGGATAGATTGGGTCATAAATGGAGTATTGTCTTTATGACAAAATTCTGCTACACAACCATATAAATGTAAACTGACAAAATTCACTATTAACAGCTTGAGAGATAACACAATGATTTTGATTTGGGTACAGTATAAAATCTGACTACAGTTTATACATCCCCCCCATTATTTTTTAACCTCTCCCCAGAGATATTGATCTTTATTATAAGTGATCATTTACAGTAATCCATTTCTATCACTTGCACATATACTTTTGAGTAAAGTGAAATTATCGCAATTTTATTTAGTCAACAAAATTCGATACAAGTAACAATAATATCATTAGAAAAAAATATGGAGGCAAAAATAAAATAAGATGAAATAAAATGAAATAAGGGGGTAGATATCCTTATTGAAAATTCAAAGTAGTTTATTATGACAAAAGGAAGGTCACTTCAGTTAGTTGCATATGTGCCTCAATACAAATATGACAAGTAACTTATAAATACAAAAAAGAAGTAAAAAATTATAAAAATCTTTCACTTACTGCTACACTCACAAAACAGGGAAAGAAGTCACTATTTCTTCCCTTCAGCAAAACAAGGGTTCACATGTGTATCTTTTCTTTTTTTTTTCTTGGAGACCAAATCCCTAAAAATGTCCTTTTTTCTCCTTTTTTCATTTTTTTTCTGAAAGACCAAGTCCCTAAAAATGTCTTTTTTTCTTTTCTTTTAATAAAAAGCCACTCTCAGCCTTTATTTCTTTTGTGAGACAAAATCTCAGATAATGTTTTTCTTCTTTTTCTTTATCAGCCGTCTTCTCTCTTGATATACCAAGTAATGGTAACTGAGACTTGTGTAGTTGTTAGAGTTGATTGAAGTCGTTAATTCTTTTTCTTACAGAAACAATTTCTCTAAAATATAAATTTATGTAGTAGAAACCTACTTTTTTTGGCTTCTTTCTTTCTTTTCTCTTCTTTTTCAGCTTGAGCAGTAGAAACCTATTTTCTTCGGTTTCTTTCTTTTCTCTCCTTTTTTAGTTTGTGCTAAATTTGAATTATCTTTTAGAATTCTAAATGTAATACAAAATCCTTCAGGTGGATTTAAATTCTTCTCCTTTGTTTTCGTTTTGGCAATCAAGCTTTCTTTGAATTCTCTTCTGGAATTTTGGAAAGAAACACAAAATCCTTCAAGTGGACTTCTTTTTACTCAGCTCCATTTGAGTTGTGAAGTAAAAAACACAGCCGAATTCTAAGGCCTCCTTTTTCTAACTGACTACGATTGATTTTGGTGGGTAATGCCAGGGGCAACAGCACTCCACCTCCAGAGACTTCAGACAATCATCAAAGCTCCTCTGCCTTACACAGATTTTCACAAAACATGAACGCTAACCAGCAGTAAAAGAAAAAGACACAACACAAAATAGGCCCCGAAGTCACCCAGAAATTTTGGTGCTCCATTCAATAAACCCATTTACTGATAGAATTTCCACAAAATACATATTTAGCATGTTGCAATTCCATTTTAAATCAGTTTGTATATATTGATATATAGAATAGAGGGTAAATTTTGAAGGACATTTGTTGAGAAACCTTGAAATCATAGGTAAATCTCTCTCTTTCTCTCTCTCTCTCTCTCTTAATATATATATATATATATATATAATGTAGTTTCCTTTTTTTAATAAAGAGTGTTCACTATCAATGATAGAGCATATGAAAATTTAAGTTAGGATAGCATAGATGCAGAGTAGACATTGTTTGTTGCCAATGCAATTATCAGAAGAAATATATATATATATATATATATATATATATATATATATATATATATATATATATATATATATATCACTAATATCAGGTAAAATTTAACCAATAAGATCCATTATAGATTTATTTCAACAATCTTCTTTAAAAATATTGTTTCTTCAGATGGAATAGGTTTGATATATATATATATATATATGTATTAGACAAACACATGTCTCTTTCTCCCTCTGACTTTATGTATATGTGTATGTGTGTGTGTACATATATATATATATGTGTGTGTATTTGACTATATGTCTCTTTTTCTCTCTCTCTTTATATATGTATATATGTGTGTGAATATATATATATATATATATATACACACACACATATATATATAGCAAGAAAGAGAAATATGTGTTTGACTATCTATCTATCTATCTATCTATATATATATATATATATATATATATTGCATTGATTAAGTGAAGCTACTTCCTATAAATCCTTTCTTGTTGTGTTATTTGTTCATGATTATAAACATCATAAGTTGCATTTCTTATCTATTTGCTTTGATCAAAATATCATGACATTGGTGAGAGTTTTTTTATGAATGCTTTTTCAAGAGCACAAAATAAAATAAAAGTTTTCAAACCAGAATTGAACTATTTTCTTGGTTGTTTCTATTTTCTATCTTTTTCTTTCTTTTCAGTTTACAATGGGATCAAGGAAATACCCAACAAAATATAAGTGACCCAATTCTCAATTATTTGGGTCAAATTTTACTTTTATTTGAATTATTACGAGATGTAAATTTATAAGTTTTTTTTTTAGAAAAGTCAATATATTTCAGTGGATTAATAGCCGACAAGGACAATATTAAGGTGAGTCAAAATTTTTGTAATATTTTGGTAAGTGCTAGTTTGCACCAAAGCAGTTCAAATGGTAATTGGTATCTGCTGTGGTTGATAGTAGTTTCATAGTTGGTGCACTGACACGTGTATTACTTTACTCCTTTTGTGATTTGAAATTTGCACAGATGAACAAACAACATCGTCAAATTTAGGAAGTTAGGCTTTACAAGTTTGAACTGGACTATAACATGATGGAAACCAAAGCCAAAAATTCATTGCGCAAAAATTGAAAGCATAGTTGATCACAGTAAAATATCCAAATGGTCAAAGAAATTTCACTCAGGTTGCCAAAACATCGATGATCAAACAAAGTCAGGTTGTCCCAAAATCATGGACTTGGAGATTGAATTCCGAATGATAGATGCAAATCTAGCAAGTAGCACTCAGAGAGTATCCGACTGTCCATTTTGGTTCATCACCTTCACAATCTCAACAAAAGCGTCCATAGCTACTGAATTATGTTTAACATTGCTAAAATATTACCAAACTTTTGCCTCACACTTATAATACTTCTTTACTTTTCATCTGTTGAAAACATTAAGAGAACAAAGAAAACAAAAGATTTTCCAAGTTTTTAGGGAGTTTAAAATATTAAAAGTCATATCAGTCCTTAAAACTATTGTTTTGATTCTCTAGCACATCATGGTGATGAGAGAAGCAATATTTTGCTCTAAGTTGTCCATTAGATGCAAGTGAATTGGTTTCTGAATTTATCCTTTGTTTTCCATATCATTTTTTTGCTTAGTCATCTTGTCACTTTTTACAAAACAACAACATCATCTTCCTTCTCTTAAGAAATTACACTTCAAGTTGGGTTAATCAATTTTTTTATGCAACAATGTTAACTAAATATTTTAATGGTCATTAAGTAATTTATCTGTTTCACCTTTCTTTATGGTGGCTCATAAAGAAGAAGATAACTAAATTGCATCAAATTGTAGTTTGTTAACAATTTGAAAGGTTTTCTATTTGATAAATGGTTAAACAGGGTTGCAGAGTTAGTAAGAACTTGCTGATAAAAGTCAATGGATAGGTTACATAACTTTTTGACCCTAGCTATCAAGTTAGAATGATATGTGGGTTGGCTGAAAAGTTCATGGTTTGACCATTTCAAAGGTTGTCTCATGGAATGTGACCAAGTAAGGTATATTTTTCAATATAGTTCTTGTTGGATTACTTTTTCCATTGGTGTTACAGTGCTTGGACCACTTTGGTCAAAAAATTATCAACAGCAGATATGATGCCATCAACAAAACTTTTCAGTCCACCCTCATAACTTAATATACATATATAAATATGATAAGGAAAACTTAAATGGAAACACAATAATAAAAAATAAACTTTACCATAAAAAAAACTTCATCCAAAGCAGAAAAGAATTAAAAAATAATCATAAGTTAACATTTACCTAACTCAGAAATAGACTAAAATTTTGAACGTGGTAAGATTAAAATTTGAAATTTCCCTGAGATATTTCATTTAAATTTAATCTTAACCTTAAAGGTGTTATTTTAAAAACTTCATCAGCACATAAAAAATAAATCAATTTTGTTGTTAAATGCACTTCAATTTTATACAGTGGATTTTCAAGTGACAATTCCAATAGAATAGAGTTTTGCTTAATATGATCAAGTTTGTTATTTTTAATCCCATGAAAGAAAAAAGTAGAAAATATTTCTAGAAATATTTTCCTTTCCTTTTGTAATCTCTTTGCATTTTTCTTTCATATCTCTAAGTAAATAAATAGCTTATCTGATTTGGTTTCTTATTCAAAGCCCAGCTTATTTTCTTCATTCTTATTATTAGATTCTTTTGTACACTTAAAAAAATAAAGGCTGGTGTTTCTGTCTACTAAAATCTGTTGCTGAAGTTTATAATTGCTCAAATGTCCACTCCAATAGCAGGCTTGTTAAACAACTGGTGTTGTGTGGAGTGTGGTGGTCAGGCCCTAACATCTCTCTCTCTCTCTCTCTCTCTCTCTCTCTCTCTCTCTCTCTCTCTCTATTTTTTCTTTCCCTAACAGATACCTTGGCTAAGGAGAGCCGGTAGCACCAGCCTTCTTACTTTGTGCCTTTATAAGAAGGTAAGTAACTTCTTTTTTATAAATTTAATATCTTCTCCAAAACAAAACCATAAAAAACTTAATGACCTGGAATATTTATTAGATTCATTTTAAACTTTAAATTTTGCTTTTATAAAAACACAACCAACTTATTTATATTCTAAGCTAATCATTTAAAAATCAGGAGTTAAAAAAGTTTTTCTCACATATTTTCAGTTTTATGTTGACAAAGAAAGAAAAACTGCTTTATTTTAAGGAATAATTTCTGAAACCTTAAATGCAAGAAAATTTAGAATATATTTTAACCAAGTCTTCAAAAGTTGTTCTTTAAAAAAAACACAAAAAACTTTCATTTTTTATTTTAATTTGAAGCTTTTTGTGATTTAATGCATTTTGTATATTAATTAACACATTTGAGAAATTCAGTTGAATTAATTACCGAAAAATATTGAAGAAAATAAATAGTGTTTGTATTTATTTTGTTGATCTGTTGGTTTGAGTATTTCTATTTGATTTCTTGCTTCAATAATCAAACTGTTAAAATGCATTGATTTTTGAGAATCTTTATTACCAGAAGATTATTAAGCAATAATGTTAATAGTTGACATAATTTGTATAAATACAGACATTAGAATATCTGCACACATTTCATATACTTATATCATCTTGGCATCACAAATTTTGTTTGTTAGGGAGAGGATAGAAAGGGCTGATTTATCTCTCAGATATCTGTTCTTAAAACTTACTAAAAACTGAATAAAGAATAAAACTTACCTCTATAAAAAAATGCTAATGAGTGACAAAATGTAAAAAGCATATCCTAGAATCATTTCAGTTTTCTTATTGGTACATTGGGAAATAAATAGGCGACATTGACAAAAATGAAGTTAAATATTAAAAAAAGAAAAAACATCAGTAAAAAATGAAAAGAATTTCAGGAAATTTCAAATGTTCTTTCTTTCTTTAAATTCAAAATAAAATTTTTAGACTTCACTTGATTTTGTCACTTCCTTCCAATTCTGGCAATTATCAACAAGCAGGGTTGTCATTTCTGTTGCAAAGGAAATTTAATAATTGGTCGGGGAAATCTAATTAAAACTTTTGACATATTTTAAAATTAAAGAGATGATGAGATTAGATTCTTCAACTATGCTCTAAAAATATTAAATACTTGTACACATACATATTTGCTCATAGAGAGATGTGCATTTATGCATATAGAGACACGTACATATTTGCACACAGACACATTAGTATGTGTATGTATGTAGTCACATATATTAACATATATATACAAACGTCTATGTATTTTTATTAAATGATAAAAATATAATTTTTTTTTAATTGATATTTTTAGGATTGATATAAATACATAGATGATAATATAGAATTGAATAGATGTATTTTTATATATATGTATTTATAAATCTTTTTATATATATATATATATAAGAGAGAGAGAGAAAGAGAGAGAGAGAGAGAGAGAGAGAGAGAGAGAGAGAGAGATGTATATGCATGAATTGTATTTTTTAGTGTATAATGTATAAAATAAATATAATATATATAATAAATTTTAAAGTAAAAATATCAAAACAATCTAAATGTATAATACACATGTTGCATGTTTAGATATAAAAACAATAAAATGCAATATTATATATATATATATATATATGTGTGTGTGTGTGTGTGTGTGTGTGTGTGTTAATGTATGTAATTATGTAAGTAATTCCTTTAATATCTATGATTATGCATATGACTTCATATACATATACATATCCAGTTACTTATACACACCTATAGTTATATTTTATAAATGTTCATTGAAGAAGTTTCTCTTTACCAGTGTATAAGTTTTGAATGGAGACAAATGAATACAGAAAGATTTGTATACTCTCTCTCTCTCTCTCTCTCTCTCTGCGCTTCTCTCAGTATATTGTTGTCTGTCTATTTAGTACTATAAATACATTTTGGTGACACATATTCACATATAAATAGCTATGTGACATTGTTGTGAAGTGGCTGGAGCCCCAACTGGATGGACTGATCTGAGGACTATTTAGAGCGATGCTCACTCTGGATTGTGTCCGTAAACAAATACAACTAAGATTATTTACAATAGACGGCGTACCAAACTGTGTACCGTATTCTCCTCAGAATAAAATATCTCTTTATTTTACATGTGTGTCGACCTAAATCATTTCACGACACAACATCTGGCGACGAATATTCGAATGTCAAGCGTGACCAACATTTGGCTACGAAGGACTCGAATGTCATAAAATTTTCTGCGAAATGCCGACATTTGGGACGACTCAAACATGCATTAAGAGGTTTTTCAAAACGATTGCGCTACATGGTCGGACGAAAAGAAAATACGACTGTTGCTCAGGAAATTCAGTCAAAGCGAACATTATGTTAAAATCAAAGAAGATTTTTGTTCAGTAATGCAGGTTTGCCAAAAAAGAAAGAAAAAAATAGATCAGTAGGAAATTTTTGAGTCAGTTGAATTTCGTCTCGATAAAGAAACATGGAGGATTTTAAAGAAACAAAGATGGAATTTATGAAAATCCTGAACAAAAATTTGGAAGAGCAGCGACGATTGGACCAAGAACACTATGAAAAACAAAAAGAACGGTTGGGAAAAAAATGTTCAAACTATTAGTGTTTAAAAAAGAGCAAGGCAATGAAAATTATTTTTCGCAGGACTCAGTAATTCAATCGGCGAATTTAAGTTCAGTTCTGAGGAGGAGGTAACTTTTGCGGCGTATTTTTGCCGTTGTGAAGAGGTTTTTTTAAAACGATTGCGCTACATGGGCGGACGAAAAGAAAATACGTCTGTTGCTCAGGAAATTTAGTCAAAGCGAACATTAAAAGTATACGACATACATACGAGAAATCTTGGAGAGATATCATTTGAGGAGACTGTCTTAATTCTGAAAAAGACATTTGGAGAAAAAAGTTCTCGATTCAACACAAAATAGCAGTGCTTAAACCTGACAAAAAAAGTAGGGAAATTTACTTTACTTTTGCTGGGATTGCCAATAGAGAGCGTGAAAGGTTCAACTTAAAAGAACTGATTCTGGTAATAGAAATTTTTATGTGCGTATCTCTTTAGAATATTTTATTCTAATCGTAAACAGAGATATCACAGCCGCTAACAAATCCTCCTAAAACAAGAAAGCCAATTATTGTTAAAGAGAACAAATTAGGCTGTAAGAAGTATCATGGCCTTTTGATAAACATGCAAAAACAATAATAAAAGAAATCACACAAACAAACAACGAGAAAGGGATTTTGTATATATATATATATATATATATATATATATATATATATATATATATATATATATATATCGTTTTATATATGAAAGCGAAAGAGGTGTTATTCTTTTACAAAAAATTATTCCCGAACAGAGGTGAATTCTTTCTTTTAGTTTTTTTTAATGTGTTGTTTCAAAATTTGTTGAGTACTTACAAGTGTCATTTTAGTGAATTGAAGTCCAGTGGATTTGTTTGTTTATCGAGCAGGTATCTTCATTGGAAATTCTTTTATTTTTGGGTCCTTTTACTTCTTGTTTTTTTTTTTATGTTCACATGTCAGGAGTCAGAATTTAATTCACAAAAGTAGGAGAGATTTAAAGATGCTACAGCCAGTGACAAGGGATCATTAATCAAAATTTTGTTCAGACAGTTGTCTGGTCCTTTTAGAAAAGCTAAATATGATAAGCATCAGGCGAGATAAAGGTTTTCTTTTTTTTTCTGTGGTGTTAATTATCTAACATTTTATTGGGATAAAGGTGAAGTGTTTATTTTAAGGCGCTAACCAATTTGGAATAAGATTTGACAGAAGATTTATTTGTTGTCTACAATCTATTAATTAGTTCCAAGAGTTGAAACACTGGCAAGCAGCAGATATTTTATGCTATTATGAATTAATGACATTTTTCTAGGGATCATGTGATAGCAAGTTTCTTTATTCAAATTCAATTTTTATTTTATTTTTATAGCTATTAACTATTATTATTAAATTTTAAAAATATATATTAATGTTTCTCTAAGCATTGCAAATTTGGGCGGCCAAAGATAGCGAAATTTGAACCAGAATTTTGTCTAAATTAGAACAAAATCCTAGAATAAGTCTGCAAAGGGTCTCACAGAAGAACGCGAATGAATAAAAAATATTCAACACGATACGGCGAGGATTGAAGAACGTAAAAAATGAATACAGTTTTAACTGTATTCATTTAAAACAACATGAAGAACAATTTGTCCATAAATCCTTGTTATAGCTATGTACTGATAAGGAATGTTCATTTAGAAAGAAAGAATGCTTAATTGTGGCCAAAAAGGTTACCGACATATGCATTACAGAAAGCCAAAAAATAAAAAGGAGGCAAAAATGAAAAATACAATTAACGAAAACGAAAAACCCAGAAATGAAAATAAAAAGAAAGTTTAAGAAAGTATTGATGAACAATACAGAGGTTAAGTTCAAATTGGATATCAGTTCAGATGTGACATTGATAAATGAATAAGTTTAGGAAAAAATTGGCTGACCAACTTTATTAGAGACGGAAAAAATTGCACATGACATTACAGGAAATCAACTTAAACTTGTTGGTGAATGTTATACAAATGTAACATTTATGGGAAAAACTTTCGTTACGAATCGAACCCAGAACCTTTTTCGGTATGGATTGGATTGAATCATTCGACTTTTTGAACTAACCAATTTATTCGTTCTTCTATAGTGTCAGCGTTAATACAAATAACGTAGAAAAATTAAAAAAAAAATTAATGATAAAATTTCCAGAATTTTTTTTTTTTTTTTTAGGGTCTTGCACAGAAGTTAAAGTGACATTCAAAATCAAAGAGAACGTAACATTTATTTTTAGATCGAAAAGAAAAGTACCTTTTGCAACCGAAGCCTTCATTAGAAAAGAATTAGATCTCTTAGAATAAATAGGCAGGTTGACCAAAACGAACTATTGTGAATGGGCAAGTACTACCATTTACGTGAAAAAGAAAAATGATAAAATTAGAGCCTGCCAGATTCTTCTGTGGGATTGAACGAATGTTTGGAAACATACAATTACTCTTTGCCAAGTCTGGAAGACATATTTGCAAAATTAAGTAGTGGTAAAGTATTTTCAAAAGTGGATTTGTCTGAAGCATATCTCCAGATTCCTGTCAACAAAGAATGAGGAAAGTATTTAACTATAAGCATGCTTAATGGTCTGTACAGCTTCAACAGACTGTCATTTGGAATTAAGGTTGCACAAGACATTTTTCAGTAAATCATGAATACATTATTGAATGACGATTTTGCAATAGCCTACCTTGACGACATCTTAATTATGAGTGAAAGCCAAGAACAACATGCCAAACATGTGAAAGAAATTTTTGAAAAAATAAAGCAAAATGGTTTGAACCTTAGTTTTTTAAAATCTAAAATGAAGTATTTGCGACTGATTGTAGACGCAAAAGACTGAAAGCCAGATCCATCAAACTCAAGTGCTAAAAAGAACATGCCTACTCCAACAAATGTGTCAACTCTACAATCATTCCTGAGACTAGCAAACTACTACAGTAATTTTATCACAAATATGCACGTATTAAGTGCTCCTCAAAACAAATTATTGAAAAAAGATTTGAGATAGAACTGGAAATGGACCATATCATAGGCCATTTTGTTGTCAATCAACACCATGGCTACATTTTTCCTCTTCGCTTTCCTCTCATTGAGGATGTGCTGATCAATATACATTAGACCACCTATTCTTCTTGTTCCCTTGTGGTATCCTTTCTGTTTTACAGGGAAACAGTCAATGGCGTACTAACAAGTAAATGATCTCCTTCTTAATTTGGGGGTGGGGGTCTTTCTGTATGAATGTAGTCATCCCTTCAGATATATGTGGAGGATAAGTTAGCCAGTTAGTTCTCTCAAGGTTCGGTTAGAAACAAAACTTCGAAAGTTGTTCCACAATTTACAACACAAAGAGATGAACAACACGGACAAAAGAAAATTCGCAACATGATAACATATAACAGGCAATTTTATATATTTACAACTAAGCAAAAACTATACAAAGTTGGAAGAATGTTCGAATATTGTTTGTTAGATATTCATGTGTGTGTAGATGTGACTGATACAAATATTATGTGAATGTATGTTTTGTTCGAACATATCTCTGTGTACATGTGTTGAAAAACTAAGACTTACATAGCAGTGAAGTATTCATTTGCCCATTAGCTAAAAGTGTGTATCTGTATGTGTGAGGTTATTTGGATATCCATGCAAAGTGTAGAATATTGTAATGTAGCAAATACACCAATTTCTCTGTGGTAATGAATGTATTTTTGCTGGCTCCCATTTTAGGTAACATGTCTGAAATAGTATGAAGCAAAATGTCTGAGACTGTATGACCACATGTGACAGTGAGAACAGTCAAGTTGTCTGGAGCTATGTGTTGCTAGCTGGGAAGAATTGAGAGTGAGAGAGTGTCTGGCTGAAAGTAAGTCTTGAGAGAGAGAAAGCTTTCAAAAGTGCAGACTATATAAGTATCTATGTTATGTAACCGGTTCCAAATGCAAAATTTTTTTTGCACAGGACAAAATCAAAATGCACGGACATAGTTGAAATGGCACTTGACTACTTTGTTCAATCAGGCTTCTGAAACTATTTGATTTACCAACACCCCACTACTTTTGCTTCAGGAACAAGTGAGTCATGAATCCTATTTTCCTAGAATTTTTTTGTCCCATGTGGTCCTCACGGACATGTTTAAAAATATAGGAGTGTAAATCCTATAAATATTTGTTTCTTCTGGGTACCGTCTCAGTTGAAGAGCCAGTCTGTCATAGATGGACGTGAATCCATGGCTGCTATCTTGGCCAGATGTTTTTCAATTTGGTACTTTCTTGAGTGTTGTTTTGAGCAATTCCTGATGTATATTTACCTCAGGACCTTGTTCGAGTCCTTGTAATTCTTTTTTCATGTTATTTATCCATTCTACCTTTCTGATATATTTCTTCTGTTTCTATATTTTACTCCAAAATAGTTTTGCTTCTTTTGCATCCAGTCGTTGGTATATTTTTGTACATTTTCCACTTACTCATAGTTAGAATTTTCTTTCTTTATTATGGAAAATCCTATTTTGTTTGCATTGTTTGACCCTGTCTCGATTTCTTTTAATTCTCCCTTTTTTTGCCAATATCTTTTGATTCATCTCTTCAAATTGTATTGTTAGACTTATCTACTGTTTTGGTTTTTTTTTTCCTCTCAACATTTATGCATGTTTTTTCCTCCATATCAATCTTCTTTATTGTTGCAATTTTTTTGTTTTGTTTATATTTTTCTCTATTTACCTGTCTTTCTGGCCTAATTTCCCATCCAGGTTTTGTATTTCTGATTGGGTTTTTTAAGAGAGCACCAATTTCATCACAGGCTAATTTCACTCCAGCATAGATTAGCTCGTTTAGTTCAGTGATGTTGTTCATTGGTAATAATTAAAATAACTTTTTAGTTTCGACCATAACTTTTTCTCAGCTTTAATTTCTAAAGATGGTAATGTAATCTTCTTTTCAGTCATGATTTTCTTTAGATTTATTTTGTCTTCCTCTGATAACATTTGTTTTGTATTTCTGGGGTGTGTGCCATTTCAGTTTTTATCATTTTGCATTTCAATTCAATTAGGGGCACTTGCTTTTCAGTATTTAATATTTGGATTCGAGGAGGGGAGGATCTTGTTTATATTTTTCTCTATTTGTTCCCATACTTCTTAGTATCTCAAAGACTTTTTTTAAAATATCATTCTTGTTTGATCAACAAGTCTTTGCTTGTTGCATTAAATCTGGTGGATTTTTTCCAAATTTCTCTCATTCTTTTTCAATACTCTCTCTCTTTGTGTAGGACTGCTTTTAAAATCGTTATTATTATTATTATTATTAAAAATTTACCGATAATTATTGATTGAATTTTTTTAGAATTTTTCTTTACATATTTATGCATGAGGAATTTTTGTTTTTAAATTTCTGTTTTATTGTCAGTTGAATAAATTGAGGAAAAGTTCAATAGTTTAATAATGTCATATGGTACAAAGCCTAATTCAAAACTTTTTCTAAAATCTTTTTACATAAAAATAAAAACATTTATTTTCAGTGAAAACATATAAGAATAATGTAGAAGAAATCTTTTAGAGTTACTGTATCTTTATTATATATTCCTATTTTTACATTATCAAAACTCTCTATAACCAAAAGAAATAAGTGTTAGCTACTTGGCCAGATACTACAAAGGAATTAAATGTTTTTAACCAACAATCTTTTCAATGGTTGAACTTATGTCACCAAGTTTGTTCTAAGTGGATTTATCATGAAAAAAAAATTAATCACCAAGGAGTTACAGTTAAAAGTAAATGTGAAGAGTGAAATTTAGGGTGGATACCAAGGAGGTCAGGAGGTCAAGTTTGAGGATTGGTGTACAAAGTTAGTCAAGAAACTGTGTATTATCAGCTGGCGACTCCTATTACACCCAAAGAGACCTAGGTAAAATCATTTTTTAATATAATTACTCAAACTTTTTTAAGTCTAAAAAGAATTGTGTCAAATTGTATTTTTATCAAATCCTAATTAGGTCAAATAAAATGGTTTGATATGATATGCTTTGTTTTCTTTGTTTAATGGTGTATCAACCTTTGTGGATTATTTAATGCCAAATTCATCCTTGTAGAAAAACAGTAGCAACTTTAACTGGGAAAATAAGAAAGAGTTCATATCTTTTGGAAGGGGCATTAGTCCAAAAGTGAAATGTAATTGTGTGACTGGAGTTCAAACTCAACATTGTTGTCCAGCACTTTAACCAGAGGGTTCCCCCTGCTCCCCCAGATAAAATGAAATGGAATATGAAAGAATTTTTGTCATGGAAGGAAAAAGAAATTTTATTATTGAGATTTTTTTCTCATCAATTCCATGACTTTGCACTCATTACTCTATACATTTGTTTTTTTTGTTTGTTTCTTTATTTAATGGCATATCAATCTTCATGGGTTATTTAATCTCAAAGCCATCCTTGTAGAAGAACAGTAGTGATACAATTTAACCCATAGCTGGGAGGATAAGGAGGTTCATATCTTTCCAAAAAGCATTATTCCAAAAGTGAACGTAATAATGTGATTAAATTTGAACTCACTCGCTACAATTTTGGTTTGGTTGGGTTTTATGGCATATCAACCATTGTAGGTTATTTAATGCCAAATTTCTGAAATTAATCTCTTTTTGAATTATTTTTACAATTTACTTTATGCTTGATATGAAACAGTTTTATGACTTATATTTTATTTGGAATTAGTTTTCATATACACTATATCTATCTATCTATTTAGCTTGCTAGCTGGCTAGCTGTATGAGTGTGTGTGTGTGATTTTTTATTTAATGGCATTAAAACCTTCATGGGTTATTTAATGCTAAAGTTATCGTTGTAGGAGAGTAGTGGTACTATTTAACCCATTGCTGGAGATAAATAGTTAATGCCTTTCCCAAGGGGCATTAATCTGAAAGTGAATGTAATGGTGCAATTAGAGTTTGAACTTGCATATTATAATGTCGTAGTCCATCACGTTAGCCACTACACCCTCAGGTGACCCCCCCCTGTGTGTTTGTAAGGGACAATATGTATCTATATATACATGTATATTTTGTGAGTAGCATTTTTAAGGGTGTACAGTTACTTTTTAACTATCTCCAAATAAAGGTAGGGGGTGACACTTGGTCAGTGTAATGATTGGGTAACTTAACATATACATGTGATAAGGACAATTATCCATTACCCACAACCAGCGTTACAAGATCTTCAGGTCACTCTGATCCTTTATTTTTGTTCAGTGAGGAGGTGCTGGTGTGAGATAAGAATCCCCGGGACCAGAACACACAAGAATACAGCCAAGGAGGAGAAATTGGTCCCAGTTCAAAAGTCAGAAATCTATACTCTGATTCTAGGCAATAATGTCAGGAAGTACATCTGTTGGTGTGTATGTGTGTGTGTGTGTGTGTTATTGAGGCAATACTTTAATTGATCCAGATGTTGGGTTGACATATTTAATTAAAAATCAGCTAAGACTGTTTTATGGCTGAAGTAGTTGTGTACCAGTGTCAGGGATCTGTATTTAAACACCTGTAAAAATCAGAATTTTTAAGGCAGGCACTCTCCCAGAAGATTGGTGCTGCACAATCTTCTTCTACAATATTTTCCCCATTTAGTTTTCTACTGGACAAAGCTAAACTTAAATATCCGGGAGCAATTTATATTTTGTTGTGAAATTAAAACTGACTCAGATATTCAATATTTTACAACTTTTTAAAAATCTGAATTTTTATCCTACAGGTTTACAGTGGATTCAAGAGTTGGCCAGGAAAGATGTTTTTAAATGCTCTCTTTGACTCTTTTTCAAAGAATTACCTGAAGATGCATTGGCTAGAAAATGACCAAAGATGACATTTCCTTTCGCATTTCTTAAAAACT
Source organism: Sepioteuthis lessoniana (assembly GCA_963585895.1). Lineage (NCBI taxonomy): Eukaryota > Metazoa > Mollusca > Cephalopoda > Myopsida > Loliginidae > Sepioteuthis > Sepioteuthis lessoniana. The sequence goes on along the minus strand of OY757904.1, from coordinate 163,509,241 downwards.
TCTTTGTGCAGAGCATGATTTCTTCATTGCATCCGTGATGGAAGCATTTCGGTCCACAACAATTTTTATCACCATCCCTTTTATTTTCACCTCTCTTGGAATCATGAGTTGTTTCATTTCCCTCCTCTTTAAACTAAGCAAAGGCTTACCAATCCCTAAATTATGGAAATATTCCATCTGCTTATTGGATTCTTCGGCACTGTTCTTTGGAATTGGTCTGATAATGCATCTCATTGTTCTTATACAACAAGGAACTGCACCAAGGTTTCTCACACTTGCTTCATCTAGTTTGATGCTCTTTGGATATTTGGATGGTCTGTGCTCTTTTCTCACATTCCAAACAATCTTGTTATTTGTACAAAATCCACGAAAGGTAACAAGCACCACTAATTACCAGCTTGGATCATCTATCATTGTTTTTACAGGAATAAAACTTGCCTGTCTTCTGCTTTCTGTCTTGCCTGTTATTCCAAATGGAGATTACTTTAATGTGACATTCTACAGCCTTTTGCCTCTTCACTGGCCTGAGGAACATGGTGGTACATACAGCGTTCTTCTAGTCATTTGTTTCTGGTTGGTGATTTTTGCAACATTTGTCTTCAGCCTTATTGGAGTGATCAAGACACAACGTTTCACAAGTCTTGTAAATTCTGCAACGGAAGATGTATGGCAGATATCGGCCATTGGTCAAGGTCGACTACTTCACCGATTTTTACTTTTTGAGCAGTCTGTATACATGGTTGTCAGTATTCTAATTACAAAAGTGCTTTTTCGCAGCCGACACCAACACAAATTGGATAATGCCGATCGTCATGTTGCCATGGTAATGATCAGCCTTTATCTTTTCATACATGGAATTGTGACCAATGTGGAAAATGTCGTATGGACAAAAAACACTTGTTGCAAAAACCAGAAAGGAGTTTCCCAAGAGAGTAGACGACTCAAGAGATTAGAGCTATTAAGAATGGAAGTAAGTAACATATTTTTTTATTTATATGAATGAGAATAAAGTTGGAATTTGATAAAAATGTCAATTTTGAATGATGCAGTTGTAATTATTACATTTAATTGTAGTAATGCTTATTCAATTCTTGCAACTAAAATCTGTTATGGTTCTAAGAGTCAAAGAATAAAAGTATCATTTAGAATATTGATGGTTTCATATAAACTAGTTTTACAATAAGTACATATATATTCTATGTTGTTAAAAAACAATTTTTTCCTATTCTTCATCTCTTTGCATTTGGTGACAATTAGATTTATTATGATAACTTGGAGTTTGTATTTACCTGGCCCCTCTGTATAAGCAGGATATGATACAAGGCCAATTTTTTTAATTAGAGTTTAACAGGTTTGAATTTAAAGTTTTCCTTCTCTTAAACTGGTTGCCATATCAATTTAAGCTGGATGCATACTTTTCCTAAGGTTATTAACACGATGTGAAATTTAAACTGCCTCATTCAGGATTTGAACTTGGATTGCTAAGTCTGTTTTGCAATATGGTAACCAGTACGCCATCAGTGCTTCCTGTGATGTCTCCGTCTTACTGACAGTATTATGTAGTTAAACCCACATTCATATCTTCATTCTGTTGGGACTGAGTTCATAGATACTAAATGTTATCTAGCGGAGAATTTAAATGAATGGAACAGAATCTTTTGGAGGGAAAAGAAAAATAATCAAATGAGTTAAATTATTTTGTTCTCAGCAATTTTCATCCTACCACAGAATAGCAAATAACCTATAATAAATTCAATATTTTATGTAATGCAGACATATTAGATACAAGTTGTTATCATATGAATAGAATATATAAATTGACTTTTTATTATTATTATTATCTGTTGATTGGTCAACAGAAAATAAGACAAAGGTCATTTAAATGGTTCAGATAACAGACCAACACATTGTGTTATCTTTTATTTAAAAGAATGCTTAGTATTTCATGTGGATTAAGTTAAATCTTTATTTAATTGTTCCTTTGTTTTCTTATCAATGTCCAAGATAAAAAGATTATTTGCTTGAAAACAACTTATTCATTCTTCTGTTTTTTGACATACAACACTTTGATTTTTTAAAAATAGAAATGTCTTGTTTTTATTTCTCAGATTTTTGCACTTAAAAAGACGGAATTTATTTTCAAAGTTATTGGGAAAAATGTGAAGGAATTTTAGTGGTAAAGCCATTACAAATAGCATTCGTTTTTGAATTTTAGTTATCGAAACTTTTGAACAGAATTGAATAACTCACTAATTATTTCTGTTCTATCAATCATTCTAGCGATGAAAGTTTTGATTTCAGGTAGAAAACTGTCGTTCTGATGTAAACCATTTATTTTTGTTATATATTGACTTTGATCACAATGATTTTTATATCTGATACAAAAACAGAAGATTAAAAAACGTAGTGATTTATTTGGGTTGAAAATTCATTTTTAGATAGATAGAAGATAAATGATTTATGAAAAATTTCTACATCAAACTATTTGGTGCTTACATAATCTTCAGTGTTATGTGTTAGATTGTTCTCCTGGTATAAGCCATAAACAATTTCCTGTCTTGCAATAAATTGCCATCGACAATGCAATCTTGGAAAAAAGGAATTTTTCTACTGACTATAAAAAAGCCTGACTTTCATAGACTCTCATTGAACATTTAATGTGACATTTCCAGCAAGGAAGAAACATTTTACTGATGATGGATTTAATACTGAACTTGATTGTGTAATCTTTATTAACTTGGGACTTGATATCAATTATTTGTGAATTAATTGGAACTAAAATGCTTTTGATAAGTTTATTCTCTGTGTTACTTTTGAATATGTCACACTGTTATATAATGACCCTCAACCGAACTGTCAATCAAGAGATGCACCTGTGTAAATAAGCTGAAGAAGAGCGGAAGCAGGTGAGTGTTAAGAAAGAATATAGACTGGGTGCCCACGGCCATCAGTCAGTTGAGACAGGAATGCCAGCTTGAGAACCAGTTTGCAGACTGAGGGCTTCGCTGCCCTCAGTGACCTACTGTTGAGCAGCCCCAGCCAAGATGCGAAAGAAGTGCTGCTATGGTCAAGAGAAGAACTTGGGTCAATATAGCAGTCCGTCCCTGTCTCCACTCATCTCTCACACACAACAGAAGATCACCCTTTCAAAAATAAAGTGTGAGAGATTTCATCATCATCATCATATCGCGCTGGTAGCACGGATATCCCTGACCCTCTCTCGCCACTCCTCCCTATCGTTCATCGTCCTAGGTAGGTCTTCAGGACAACATCCCGTATACTCACATAGCTGCTCGTTTGTTATTGAAGTCGTTCATTGCCGGTTAATGATGTTTCCGCATATAAGTGTATATTTGTATATGTATATGTGTGGTTTTATAAATGGCTATATAACATAAAGTGAATTTGGTGCTGAAGGCCTGTTCATGCCCACATGGCATGGTATCGAACCTGAATTGAACTAGACGATCAAAGAAATGGCCAATAAAGATTTTGAACATTGGAGAAAGAAGAAAAACCAAGAGAAAATTGGAAACAGAATTCGACACATCATGGCGAAACAGAATGACCGAGACATGAAAACAAGGAAGAAAAACAGAAAAGATGAAGAAAAAAAAAGAGAGAGAGAAAAACTTAAAAGTCTGTGAGTAGCTTGTTCATTCATTGCAATTTGTTCTCTCTGTCTTACATATTAATGTTATTTGGCCGTTCTAAAAGATACAATGAAAATAATTTTAGAAAAAAAAAACTGATTGAACCCTACATATAAAGCATTGAAATACGAGTTGATACAATTACTACTATGTGTAATGTAGAAACGAAGTAAGGGAGAAGGAAAGGGAAGAAATGATGGTTGGATACGAGCCATGCTTTTGTAGAGATACTTGCTGAAAGAAGAAAGAATATTATTGAAAAAGTTTGATTAACGAACCATGCTTGTTTTATGGAAATACTTGTTAGAAATTGAATAAACGAGGGTGCATGAACCCATAGTGATTATATTAAGGTAAAGACAGAGAGAAGCAGATATAAGGTTAAAAAAAAAATAGTGAATGGAGCGATTTAATAAATTAAAAAAAAAAAAGGAAAGAAACTTGAACACTGTTGAACATAGCATATAAAAAGAAGAAAAAAAAACAAAAAAAAACGAACATTTTTAGGAAAAATAGACAATGCATTGATCAAAAAAAAAAAAAAAGAAAAAAACTGAACATTTGTTAAACCATGTGAACTTTGATTGTGGACATTGTAAATATTGTTGATTTGTTCAGAATAGTTGAAAAATTAGTGAAAAAATAATGAGTTGTTTGAGTTTAAAGACGACATTAGAAATTTTTTTTACTCTCTGTTTCATATTATGAAAATTGACGAAAACCATTAACAGGTGATTTAATATTAAGTTTATGAAGATTTCAAAATTATATTGATTCTAGTTTTTTTGTTGTTTTTTTTTAATATTGGGTTTTTGTGGAATAGGAAATACTTATTTTTTTGAGTTTCTGTTTTCGAACGAATCATGGGCTGATGCAAGATTAGGACAGAGATTCATCCAAGTTTTATCACGGATTGTTTTTGGGGATACGGTAAGATGTAATTCTATTGAAAAATTCACCGTTGTTGAAGGTTTGTGGTAGTCAGAATTTTCAGATTGGAGTTCCAAGTTGATGGAATAAAGGAAAGAAAGGCGTGGCCTGCTCCAATATTTTGTGGATGATGTCTGAATCTTTCAGTCCCAATGATGTTTTGGATTCGTGTGTGATTTGGCGAAGTGAAATAAATCTGGAAAAGGCAAGGTACCTATATCTTAGTAGACACAAGGGTTCCTGATTAAATTGAAAAGCAACCTGGCGAAGGTGGGATCTGGTAAAGCATGTCCCTCTAGGGTTTACAGACCAATAAACACAGTAACAGAAACTTAATAATGAAAAAAATATGCAATACATTGCTAATAAATATTTTTGCGTGGTCTATTTTAGGTGTACCTGTCTTTAATTGGAATTGGAATCACCTGAAGAAGGCCAGAGGTGAAATTTGGCTGAAACGTAGTGGAAAAAACAACAATACAAAAACTACCAAGATGAGGACAAAAAGTCCGCAATAAATAAAAATTAATTCTCTATTTTAGGTGGTTTACTGCATGCATGACAGATTGTGATACATCTGGATGTATAGTTATTTTTTAGAATTGTGATGCATTGTTTTGGGCCATGATTTTTGTGGATTTATGAGGAATTGCAGAGGGCCCTATTTTATTTAGAGGACGAAAGATGCATCTGTATTGTACTTTGATGCATGCATGTCAGGACAGCCAACCGCGCAAAGAATAGTATGAAATAAATTTAGATAATAATTAGCCTGGGCAAGTGTTACATAGTGAAAAGGTCATCTTCTAATTAAGATTTCTGTATTTTACTGTTGTTCAAGTAATTTCTTTCTGTATTTTTGGTTGTTGTCCTTGAGCATTATTTGTAAGATGTTTGTGTGAGGGGGAATGGAGAGGGACGCGAGGAAAATGTCCACAGGTGTACATTTTGAAAAATAAGGATAGGATGATTGTTATATATTGACCCTCGACCGAACCGTCAATCAAGAGATGCACCTATGTAAATAAGCTGAAGAAGAGCGGAAGCAGGTGGGTGTTAAGAAAGAATATAGACAGGCTGCCCACAGCCATCAGTCAAGTAAGACAGTAATGCCAGCTTGAGAACCAGCTTGCAGACTGAGGGCTTTGTCGATATGTCCTCCAGCCTTCTTCAGGTATTTGTCGAACTCAGGAACCTTCACAGAACTTCGAACTACGTCCTTTATTGAATCCACAGGGGTTGCTTGTTCTGATTTCGTTTGCCCTAACCAGGTATAAGTGTTAAGTATTCCTGTATTGTGACTTGCCTGCAGTCAGGATTGAACCTGCGACCTCCAGATGATTGTCTCCTTAGAAGCTTTGGGAACCAATGCCTATAACTGCTATGCTATGTGTCCTGCTGGATACAGGAATACTTAACACTTGTACCCAGTTATGGCTAACAGAATCAGAAGAGGCAACCCATTGTGCATTCAATAAAGGATGTAGTTCAAAGTTTTGTGAAGGTTCCTGAGTTTGACAAACACCTGAAGAAGGCTGGAGGACATATCAGTGGAAATAGCAATAAAGATGAAGACAATAGTCCAAAAACCCTTAATGATAAAAATACTATTTTCAAAGTTAATAGTAATATTTCATTTTGTTTTTTAAATATCAGATTTAAAAGAAACAAAAAACAACGTAATTTTTTTAAATTTTAAAGTAGAAATCATAAATCATTTCAAATTTGGAATATTTTTATATGAAAAAATTCAGATATTTTAATGGTATTCAAAACAGAATTAGAAAATGTCTATAAACATTTTTGCTTTCTTGTCTCAAACTTTAATGTTGCATTTAACTTAATACTGTATATCATTTGCATATATTTCAATATTTTATCAAAATGTCTTGACTACACAGCTGCTCTGTGAATGTTGATATACCATTAAACATAGAAACTAAACCAAATACAGCTGCCATTTACATAAAAATACATCAATTTCTTTGAGTGATACGCACAAATTCTTACAATCCTATATGAGGGCGGATTGATAAATAAAGTCTCTAATCATATAAAGCAAGTTTCACACCAGATAGAATAATGAAACTGGAATAAAAATATTTCACTTCAAAATTGCAAGTTTATTTTTCAATATAGTCACCATTTAGTGCTATTCTTATTTCTAAATGTTCTATCCACTTTTTTTATTGGATGAAAAATGTTGTCTTTTCAATGCCTCTTTCAATTTTAAGAAGAACCAAACATTTTTCGATGCCAAACTGGGGGGCTGTATGAAGGGGGTGTGTAACAAGTAGGATTTTTTGGTGTCTGTTTCTTGGTTTTCACTAATCAAACATTTTTAGTCCAGTCAGACCAAATAATAATCATTCCTGATAATCTGTTGATATTCTTAATAATTCTAAATGAAATACTATGCATTCTATAAATAAGAAGTTTTTAAAAATGACATTTTAAAAAAAAAAGCATTTTGTAAAAATGATTTTGAAATTGCTCTTCTGAAGTGGATAAATTCCTTCATATTATTGTGATATTGTTGATGATACCAGAACCATTCAATATCTGCCAATGAGAAATAAGGGACTTGATTTGATGCCAGAACTGATTAGGTTTTATGTGAAATGATGTGCCAGGCCCACCTGTATTTAGGGCTGGGCACATCTAACCAATACGCATATACAGGCAGCATTATATAAAGACCCAAAGATTTGGCTACCATATCATCTGGAGATGAGAGAATTGAAAAAAATTAATTCTGGACAGTAGATCTACAGATGGTTGATCAGAACTAAAAACACATTATTAGGACCTCTAACATTAAAGAAAATAATCTGATGGAAGATTTTCATCTCTTACCATGACCTTTAAAAAATTTAATGCTAAGAGGACTAACAACAAAAGGTTCTACATTTAAAATGATTATGGTTCTTTTAAAAAGTTTGCTTCCGTTCAGCCACAAGTCAATTAAGCAAATATTTGTTTTACATCTCACAAACCTCCACACTTATCAGTTGTCTTCTATAAACTGTTGACCCACTCCTATCTAGCCATTATGTAACACATTTCATATTTGGTGCTGTAAGTAATTCTTTGACACAGTAAGGAGGCAGAAATTTTCCTTTTTTCTTCTGTTTACAAGGAAGTGGCACTTATGGCATAACGATTGAAGTAAGTGAACTTGGCTACCAGTGTTCAAATCCCAAATGAGCTGGTATGTATTTTACATTGCACTCCAAACCCTTGTGGGAAAGGTATGAATCCAACTATTCTCCTTCCATCTATGGCTAAATAGTAGCGCAAACTGAGTTCTTTAAACTTTGTAAAACTGAATTCAAACTAGTTGTAGACCTGGAGAGGGATGGGTTCTGCCTGGCTATTCCTGCTGAAGACACAGTATTGGAGTAGTGACCCCTTGACCAAACTAGGTTATGGGGCCAGTAGACCAAGAGAAAGATGGATGTTGCCAGGCTATTCCTGCTGAAGAAAGGCTATATGAGTAGTTCCCCCATGACCAAATTAGGTTAGGAGACCAATAGACCTGGAGAGGGATGGGTTCTGCCAGGTTATTCCTGCCCAAGACATACTATAGCAGTAGTGCCTCTGTTATGTTTTGACCTTCGACCTGGCCCCAAAAAAATGCTATTCCAAGGTGATGCACGGGAAGGAAGTGACACATTCCAATGGCCAGTAATCGAAAGAGATCGCGTGGGCGGATTAAGGCTAATAATATGGGACAAGGTGAAGGTCCCACTGTGCCAATACAGACTGATGCACCGGAAGAGAGTGACCTCTGAACTGCATGACAGTTATTTCCACTTGATGACGATTCGATTTCAAAGATCCAGTGGGCGATCGTGTGGGTGTTAAATTATTATTTAACTCAGTTGAGTTCAAGTCCAAGAAGCAGTTGCCAGGAGGTTTCCAGACAGCTAGAGACCAGATGTGGTAGGGAAAGCCACACCCGACCGAGGGGGCTCTCGGGAACCCCGATGGAGTGGACCCCAGCATCAGGAGAACAAGAAAGACACAACGTGACGGTCATAACAGTGGGTCAAAATATTACAGTTTATGTTTGGTCTCCAGCTCCCTCTCACATGCAACCCTTGAACAACCCTTTCAAACCCTTGCAATAAAGTGAGAGGTAAAATATTGTTAAAGAAGTCCTTCCTTCTTACGTCGTTTATTCCTGCGTCTGTCTTTGTCACTGCGTCATAATTATTGTGTCGTTGTGATGCTGTAGATGAGTATATAACACCTCCATGACTAAACCATTCACATTCACTTTAGTAATATATATATTATAATAATCAGATTTTTCAAGGAAGATAACTTCAGCTATATCATATTTTAATGATTGAGTAGTTTCCTTTATTTAATCATTTGCAAATCATTTTTTGTTTTATAGTAGACTGATTTCTGTTTGTTTGTTATTGTAGAAGAGCAAAAAATGGTATAGTGTTATGTTAGTGTAGTATCCTTAAAATGTTCTAACTTAGAGAGAATAAAGCAATTTCCAGTCTAATTTGTGACTGGATAACATGGGGTCTACATTCATGCTCACCTGAAATGATCTAATTTCTTAAGGAAGATAACTGCTTTTAATTTAATGACCACCTATGGCGTCCTTTAAGCATGTAATAAAAAAACAATTTTCTTGAAGTTGTGTTTAACAAATCCCTTCATAATTATTTTTTCATCTTAATTTCAATTGCTTTTTATTGCATTCTCCAAATTGTTATTTAATGATCATTAATAAACAACATGGATTGGAAATAATGAATAATCATCAGACTTGAACTGGTATCACTTCAAGAAGCCTGTTTTTGTTGTAGCATTTCATAGACCCAACCAAGAACATAATCAAAGATAATGAACGAACGAAACACTTGTTTACAAAAATATATCTCTCATTTCATTCTCGAAAGGGGCCCTCAGTTTGTTATTTGAGAGATAGATGGAGAGATATATACACAGAGAGGGAACTTCTTCTTGTCCCATATCTTCTCCCAGGAGCCAGGGGATGCCAACGCTTGCACCCCCTTGCAAGCCGTATCGTCAGAGACGCCTCTGCTTGGCTGTGTGTCCTTGGCTCAACTCTGCTTCTCTGCACTCTGTCTAAATTTGTCCATGTGGTTCTCATCACGTGGTCTCCTTCTGGTTACACATCTGTTGGACCTGAAGCGCTGCCCTGTTTTACTAATCACAACGTGACAGCTTGTCAAGCACATGGGGTCACTAGAAATGAACCAAAAATCCATGTCATATGTTATATAACATTTTAACAACTGTCCTTTACCCATTAAATTACAAAGGACATTGCAGTCATTTAAATGATGCTCAAGCATCTAGAAAAAATAATGAATATGGCTAATAGAGTTAGATTTGTATGACTGTAATCAGTGGCATTTGTAATGTTTGTATAAAGGCCGATGTCATATTGATAGGTTTTCTGAGGATGAGGGATGTAAGTTTCTTTCAATGTTTGTTATCTCCTATTCTTGTTGAATGATTATCTGAAAGTTTCAATAAAAATGAAACACTACTCATCAAAAATTTGACAATGCTTCATTTAAGAAAATTATTATAAAATCACTTCATATTTTTTTACTTGATTAAACAAATTAAAATGGGTAGAAATACTTTCATTAAATCTATAAAATCAAAAGAAAGAAAAATAAACCAATTTAACTTGAATAAAAAAACAACAACAAAATAAACAATATATATTGATAACTTTTTCACTTATATATATATATATTTTTTTTTTTTGGACTCTTCTATTAAATGGACAAAATAATAGTCATTCACCCAACAACTTTTTGTAGATCAGGAATATAATTGCTGGAACTGTTTTTCTACATCAAAATTATAAGTTTTATCATATCAGTAAATTTCACTTTCCAACATAATCTGATATTTTTTCCTTTGTGATCCAAGGTGAATGAACTGTTTGCAAATATTTTCTTTTCCTGATTTTCTTTGTCTTCATTTGATTTAGCATTAATTTTGCAAAAGTAAAAAAAAAAAAAAAATGTTCATTTTTTTTAGTGTATTAGTGTATGTTCTTTTGATGGTTATTAGTATCACAAAAAAGGAAACATACAATTCTGAGTCACAAGTTTTCTTGTGTTAAAATGATATCATTAGAACAATGACATATTTACATCATCAGGTTTTCTGTGAAACGCGAGACATTAAAAACTTGATGTTTTCATTTTAATTGTTCTAATGTAGATTTTACAATTTTAGTTTATTTTCACATTTGTAATTTAATAGGGAAAGATTGGAAGTTCAACTGACTGATTTTTTTTTTCTTATTGAGATGGAATTTCTGTTTCAGTTTCAAGAGATAAAATTAGTAATTGGGTTTTATTTCAGTAAATCTTTCATATTCATTTGATTTAATCAAGAAAATTTGTATTTATCAGACTGTTTTTTTCACATATGTTATTAGTATGATTGGATAGCTCCTAAGCTTTTAGCATAAATAGTGAGATCTTTTTTCCTTTTACCATAAAGGATTTCCTTTTCACAAGTCAAATCAAACCCTTTGTATTCCAACCATTTTTTACTTTCAGTTGTTTCTATAATCAAAATTCTTATAGAATGAACATTATCAAGTCTTCCAAAAGAAATATTCATTGTGATTCAATCCAAATAAGATTTAATCCTATAGACAGAATTATTTTCTTTTTTATCATAAATTAAGTATAGATCTTTTATCAGGACTGAATAATTCAGACATAAACATAAAAATGTGTAATTATTGAAAGAAAAATAATTTTTCAAATTCATATTTCAACAATGGAACAAGAAAGAAATCTTTTTAATGTTTGATAAGAATAATCTGTTAAAGTTTCTCTTTCAATTTTTGATTTGATTAATTTTCAGATATTTAAATTTTCATTGAAAGAGAAACATTAATTTATCCGATCTTTCAAAAGGTTTATGTATCAAATTTAATTTTTAAAAAGTGAATGTCTCTATAGTTTCAGGTTTTCTATTCAAAACACTCATACATAAAATTAATTTTCTACACATTAAGTTTTTGTAGTAATTACATTTGAGAAAAAAATTCCTTGAATGAAATTCTTTATAATATATCTGCTAAATTATTTGGCTGGTGTTCATAGCATGTATGTATTTACCAAACCCTCCACCATAAGCAAGATGTGATACAAGATTATTTTTAAATAGAGTACAACTGGTTTAGAGTTTTCTTTCCCTAGACTGGTTACCATACTAAGATTAAAGAGGCAAGTATTCCCTACCATTTACCCATAGCTAAAAGGAGAATAATTGGATTCTCATCTTTCATAAGGGTATTAGCACTATTTAAAATGCTCATTCAAAATTTTAACTCAGGTGACTGGCTTCCTACAGCAAGAGTCATTATGCCACAAGTGCCTCCTAAATCATAGAATGTATGCTACTCTCAAAATTTATATCCCAAAATGACTTTTGTTTTTTTCATTTTAGATTTAAAGTAGAAAATTTTATGCTGTGTCTTATATTTTGACCAGAATTTCCTGTGAACATTTTTTCCCGATTTCTTCCAGTTTATGCCTTGCAACATAGACTAAGGTTCCCCATTCCCAGCTGGCCTTGTGTCAGAATTATTTAAATAAAATAGATATCCATAGCTACACATACATAGCTCTATTTGTATAGAGTTATATATCTTTTTGTGAGAGGTCACTGTGACGTAGACATTATTAGTAGAATGTAAAAGTTGGGTTTAAATTCTGCAGTATTTCTATTTCCAACAAAAGTCAATGTAGGAACATCATTATTGCTTTGGTTCAGTCTATGTAGAATGGAAAGAGGAAGACAATAATGGTAGAAACATTCAAATATTCAATCTGTTTAACTAATCTGCCTGTTATTGGTATAAAAATAAACTTAATAAGCATTGAAGATTTATCCTTTGATGCATGGAGATATGAAATGAAAAGAAAATTTTTTCCCTTTGAATGAAATATTGAAACTGTTTTTTTTTTGTTTGTTATCATAAATCACAGAATAAAAAGATTTAAAAAAAAATGTTAACTTCTTTTTTTTAGCACCCAGGCAAGTTTCATTTTTTGGCTTCTTGGATTGATAACAAGAAAGATCTTAAAACTGGCATGATGAAAGTGTACAATACAGAATGGCTGAAATTATGGGCTCAGGAAATTATGGTCCTAGGAGTTCTTCGCAAAGTGAAGCATCCAAACCTCCTGCAATGTTTGTGGACAAGCAACAATAATCCATATTATGAAATTGTTACCTTATTAAGTGAAGATGTTGTTTCAAGTGAGTCAAGGTAATTTAGACTTTCTTTCTTTAAGCCAATAATATCTTTCTTTCTTTTAATGTATTCATATAAATAGTCCATTTGAACTGATGCATATATTTATCTGTGTAAATATATAAACAGTTATGCATTTATAATTACATTTATATGTTTATAGATTTATAGGTAAATAGTTATACACATAAATACTTTGTATTAATAATTTATTTAATTGGATTGAAAAAAAAAAACCCAAAAAAACTCATCTTATATAATTTCTAAAATGCAAATATTTTTGAATTGTTTCAGTAAATTCTCAGAAAAATTTGTAGGTTTATGAAAATTCCTTTCCAGCTCTTAAATTTAAAAAAATTGTAAAATGTCTACATTCAAATAATTCTTTTTTTTTTTTTAAGCTAGTTATATTTGCATCAAATTTTTGCAAAAAGTCATGAAGAAAGGTTTGTTCTTGAAACTTTCAAAATTAAGAAAATGTATTTGTATGTCGTAAATGATTCAGTTAATTATTATGATTTATTTAATCTTGTTACAGAAAAATAAATCATATTTGACAACAGTTTCTTTTCATTTGGTTGCAAAGAAACAAATAAGTAAAGTTGGCGACTGTAGTCGAGGGCAACCTGAAAGCTCCCTTTCAACAGCTACTACACGTAGGTGTAGGGGTAGGGTGCTGCTTCTTTCCCTTGAATGGCTCTCCACTTTACCTTTGATCCATTCCTTATAATGCTGAGTGTTAAGCAAGGAGGAATAAATAGAAAAATTTGTATAAAGAGTTTTCATTTTTCAGTTCAAGAATTTGATTTTATGAAACCTGTTCTTATTAGAAATTCCATTGCAATATTTTCATTCAAAGTATTTCAATCTGACGAATTATGACTACATCTCAACTCATGTTCTTCTAATAATGGTAATGTCTATTTCTTATTCTGTTGACCTATATACAACAACAAGAAAAAAAAATGGAAAGTGGCTAGTTAAGGAAATTTGTCATTTTTAGTTGCTGATTCTTTCTTTCTTTCTTATTAAAGTGCCATTCACGTCATAGAACATGAAACTAAGTGTACACAGATAGGAAGTGGTCAGTAATAAATTGGCTGAGACTTGACCTCTTCCTGCCAACATTTTTTGCTTTTGAGCTGGATAACAACTTGCCCTATAGAAAGTAATTTCAAGAGAAAAAAACAAAAAAAAAATGATTGTTTCAGCTTTTTTTGATTTTTTTCAAACTGCAATTATGAAGAAAAGCATTTTTTTTATCTCCTTCAAAGGTTATCACTTGAATGAGTATGAAGTCTTAATAGAAAGTATTGAATAACTTTGAATACTGTGTTTATGTATGTATATAAGTGTGTGTATCCTCAAATATAAAAGGCAATGTGTACACATACATACACACACATATATATATAGGGTGTATAAAACGAAAATTAAAAACAGATATTGCAATTAATTATTTCACCTTTTCACAATAATGAGGCAATATTACATCCAGAAAAATTACAAATGTTATGAGAGGGTGGTACAAGGAAAGAAGAGAATACAAAATGAAATTTGATTGATTTAATATATATATATATATATATATATGTGTGTGTGTGTGTGTGTGTGTGTGTGTGTGAGAAAAATAAGTGAGATAGTGGCTAAATCAGACACTGACAACAGATTTAGCAATGATATTTTGTCTTTATTTAAAAAAGACTTCTTCAGGATGATGGGTTTTTCTAAAGTTCAGCATTGGAGGAAATCGATAAATAAAATAAATTTTTTTCTAGCATTTAGTGTGAAAAATTTAGGGTATTTAAAGCTTTTAAGGAAATGTTTGATATATTCAAATTCTTTATTTAGGTATTTGCAGTAAACTTTAAAATTCTATTGCAAACCCACCAACAAATACAATTATATACATTTTTATTTCCACCAAAACAACAGAATTAAGCCAGGCCTCAAAATTGGCTTTTATTTATGAGCACTTACAATATGTTGCCCACTATACCTAAATGAAGAATTTAAATATATCAAAGATTCCCTTAAAACCTTTAAATACCCTAAATTTTTCATACTAAACACTAGAAAAAATGCTCTCAACATACACTCATCAAATACATTAAAAAAACACTCCCACTATTCCTATTATCCATAGATCTATCTCTCTATCCACTAACACACACAACAAACCTCTCTATGACAAATTAACCAAATTAGGAATCCCAATTATACAAACCACATCACAAACCATTTAAAATTTCATGAACATCTTGATATGTACCTACAGCATAACCACTTCTCACACAGGCATATATTCTATTCCATGCAAAAATTGTGACAAACATTACATAGATGAAACCCAATGCAATCTAGAAAAAAGGAATCTATGAACACAAACTATGAATTAAATTAAATGATGACCGAAATGCCATTTTCTCGCTCATGTTAGATCTCAAACACACTTTCAGTTTTTCCCAAGCCACTCTGATCAAACTTTCATATTGCAAAAAGTCACATTGACTGTTAGAATCTGCAGTCATCTTTAAGACCATATAAATTAAACAAAAACTAGGTTTTTACCAGATTTCACCCTACTTGGCAGACATCATTTTACATGAGAATAATATCAAAACAGAAAATGGATAAAAAAATTTTGCAAAAATTTTCATTTAGGTATTCTATCTCTGTTGGTCAAGTCTCTGATGAAATGGGATACACCAGAAACCCCTGTCTCCAAGACTCTGACATATATCCCTGTCTCTCACTTTTTTTTAGTCTCTCCTTCTGATGAGCCCTCCCTCCTCACATTTTCTCATTTAGATATTCCATCTCTGTTGGTCAAGTCTTTGATGAAACTTGGTATTCTTGAGAGTGGCTATAGCCTCCCCCATGTCTGTCTAGCCATAACAATTATCCAGATGTTTACAGTCACAGCCAATAACCCCTGCTACCATGTCTCTATCTCTCCCTTTCTTTCTTTTCTGTCTCTCCTTCTTTTACCCAACCTCCTTTTATTTTTATCTTTATTCTTATTTATCATTTTCCTCCAATACTGAATGTGTGTGTGTGTGTGTGCCTTAAAATTCTATTAAAACTGTTTAGTTAATATTTTTATCAACAGTTTTAATGGGATTTTAAGGTTTTAATCCACACATAAGGCCTCATTTGTTGATTTTGAGTGCTGCAATGAGAAAACTGTTATTGAAAGTTGTTTTTGAATCCTAAATGCACACCAATCCACATAGAGATCTATAGAATATTATAGTGGTAATGCGAAAGAAAGCTATTTTCATGTGTCAATATTTCATGTCATTACATTTATTTTTATAAATTCAGTTTCTTTTGTCAGTGTTGCTAACATTTGAATATCCTTAAAGCTAAATTCGAAATTTTGTATTTTTAAACCATCAAAACTTCACATCATCAAATTTTTTCAATATTTTTGATTGATGACTGTTAAGTTGTTTTTAGTCATTAGCATCATTATGAATTGATTAATAGTAAAAATATATTTTCATGTCTGCACTTTGACACGAATTCTAATTCTTTATTTAAAAGATTTTGTTGATTTGGAAATGTGATGATAGCTATTTTCTTTTCTGAACAAAAGGTACATTGCTTTGATGTATTGTTATATAATTGTGCAGTTTTTCTTATTTTCAACTTTTGTTTTTGTTTTTGTTTTTGCTTTTAAATATTTTTAGAAATAACCATATCCAGCATGTATTTTTAGAAATAACCATACCTGGTGTTTTTTCTTTTTAGAAATAAGCATACCCTGTGTGTATTTTTAGAAATAACCATGACTGGTGTGTATTTTTAGAAATAACCATACCCTGTGTGTATTCTTAGAAATAAGCATATCTGGTGTGTATTTCCTATAAGTAATGGACAGTTTATTAACATAGTTCCTTTGCTTCTCTAAAACTATGAAAATAAAATAAAACTGATTATTTGTTGAACAAATATTGATTATCCGCATCTGTTGTTTAAGAATATAAATGTTCCTTCTATTTTTTCTTTTGTTTCTCACAAGTTAAAATGTTATTGACATAATAAAAATGCATATCAGTGCATAATTTGAGATGTTATTTTTCTTTTGACAGGATAATTTGTTTGGAGTTTCCAGAATATGGCTGCCTACGGGAATATTTGAAGAAAATGGAATTCCCCATGACAGTTGCTTCTCAGTGTATGATAACAAGTGATGTCGCACAGGGACTGAATCAGTTACACAAATTAGATATTCTTCATAGGAATTTATCATCCATTCGAGTCTACTTGAGACTGAACAATGGAAATGTAAGAAATATTTTATTAATTATCAAAGCATCCACCTTAGATTCTTACTTATAAGAAAATTTAACTTATTAAATTGTTACCTTGGTTAAAACATAAATACATCTCTCTCTCTCTCTCTCTCTCTCTCTCACACACACACACACACATGTATATATGTATGTATGTATGTATGTACGTTGTATTTCATAATATTGCATAACATTTCCCAGTCTTATGAAAGCTTCTTCCAACCCATTGTAATTTTCAAATAAGTTACACACACACACACACTTGCTTATAAGTTTATAACTTTATGATGAAAAACATTTATTTTACACAATATTTAGTTTTCAACATAATCTTCTTCAAAAGAAGAGTCTCTGTAGCGTAATGGCTAAAGTGTTGGACTGTGATCTTCAAGTAAGTGAGTTCAAACTCCAGTTTCACTTTTATGTTCATTTTCAAACTAATAGCCTTGGGAAAGGTATGAACCCCCTTATCCCTGCTGTTATGGGTTAAATAGTATAACTGCTGTTCTTTTACATGGATGGCTTTAGAATTTAATAAGTAGCAAAGAATGATGTGCCATCAAAAAAAAAGAAACCATTATCTCTTTCCTACAATTAATTCAGCTAACTACATGCCAAGTAGCAAAGTTATTGATTCTTGCTGGCACTACTTTTTCAAATTCTTTTAATCTATGACCAATCAATTAAACAAAGAAAAGAATGTTTTTTAAATTGATTTTTGAAATGAAATAAACAAATTTTTAAATCTATAACAAACGCTTTACAAAATTAAATGAAAATTTATAAGTTTTGCAATATTTGACAAGAAAATAAAAAAAAACACATTTTATAACTTAATTAATCAATATGTTAAATGCACTCAGAGAACTTGGGAAATTTTTTTTTTGCTGACAATTTTTTCTTAATTTATGGATTAAGACGGTGATCCCATGGATTGCTGTGATGCAAGCTAGAAAGTCAAGCTGGGTGGATCTGATATTGAAGGGCCCAAAATCTACAATGAACCCAAGAGCATCACCAATAATGTATCCCAGTACATTTGTGTGATGTATCTTTAACAAAAATATCCAAATATTTTTATAACTTTATAATTCGACTAAACTTAATAATTTTCTTTCACAAAATTATTCATTGCTAAATAAAAATCATTCAATTTTGACAAGAATTCAAAATATAATGAATAATAAAACAATTGAAATAATTCTAAGTGCAATCAATGCATCAAGAAAATTTTTGTCTCTTTCTCTCTTGCTCGCTCGCACACACACCCACACACACACACATTAATATATATATATATATATATATTTATACATATATAAACAATTTATTAATTTTTTTTCAGAATCCATGTCTGAGAGCAGCACTGGGAGATTTTGAATATGTTACCATATTTGGTTCTCCTTTGCAAGGAGCAGACAACCCACAGTGTAAAAATCGTCAAAATTTTCTCTTGCCAGACATTCGATCATTCGCTCTTATCACATTGGAAATGGTTTTGGCTGTTTGTAATAAATTAGTGCAAATTCCTAAACTCCATCCTCACTTGGAAGCAATGGCAGCGTTGACCCTGGATTCAGGAAGTGATGAATGCCTTCCAAATAATCATCAACAACAGCATCAAAACTTACAACCAAATGAAATCAAACAAAAAATTGATTTTGGAAACTCAACCTCTGATGAAAAGATCATGTATGTCAAAAAGAAGATTGGTTATTTTCCAGCTGCCAGTGAAGAGAGTCTTCATGAAAAATGGACAGACTTAAATCCAGAGTCTTTGAATGATACTCTTAAAAACAGGAGTAAGCTGGAAGAGAACAAAAATTATGAGCAGAATAATGGCCAGACCATATTTGTAGAATCTGCACCTAAAGAGAATCACATTTCAAAGTCGGGAATGGAACAGTTAAAATCTTCAAATGTTAGTGAAAATGGCGATTCTGCTTGTAGTGAAATTTCAATGTTGGTTGAAATTGAAAAAGACAGCGAAAGTGAAGTAAGTCCGGCTGAGGCAGACGAACTGCTTTGTCATTATAAAATCAGACGACAAAACAGTAAAACAACAAGATCCTTGCAAAGTCAAATGTCCATTGAATCAGATCCTTACAAGTATCATTGGTCATCCTTTGTACAAAAGTCTGATTATTCTGACTTGGGACTTTCTGAGACTGACCCTAGCTTTCAAGCTTTGCCTTCTAATGAAACAAAGGAAATAGAAAAAAAAGAAACTTTGAGAAAATTTAAGAAAACAGGACAAGCAAAACCAACTGGAACAAAGCATCCAAATGTGTCTGAAGAATTTCAGGATAAAGAAGAGTTGGACAATTCCTTGCACAGACGGCTCAATATTGCAATCCAGAAAAAACACAAAGCCAGAAAGAATCTACAAAAAACGTTAAATTCCCGAGTTCTGCCTTTTAAACATCAACCATTTGTCTTGCCTATGAGGCAGAATCAGGACTCATTCAAGCCGAAAAGAAATATGAATATAATTGTGAATGATAGACCCATGCAGTTTTCATCAGCTCAACTTATCAATAGAAAATCACCAACATGCAAAAAGTCTTTCAGTCCACTCTACAATGAAGACAATGAAACATTCGTGTATCCCAATTATACAAGTGATAAATTTGGATGCAAAAGAAGTGAAAGTATTAGTAGTTATGATAGCGGTGATAACTCCCTCTTGTGTGTTTCAGATGTGAGTTATCCTGCGTCAAGCAGTTACACTCAGGATATATCATCTCTTTCTTCTGCAACAGATGCCTTGACAAAAAACATTTTGAAAGAAGATGAAAACCTTAGGGCACTGTACCACGAGATCCACCATACACATGATAGTCTCAAGAAATTATCTGACAGCGGTTTTGAAACGGAATCAACTCCTTCCAGTGGTACAAACAACACTGAAAGACATCCAATGTTGAGAAAGCATTCTAGGAGACAAAAGGAAATGTCTTTTATTCCTTTAATTGAAAATCTTCCAGGTTCTATTGAAAGTCAGTTTATTTCTCAAAGTAATTTGGGAATATGGGATAGAAAGGTGGACCATTCACCAAACAAAGAGACAAACATTTATTCCTCTTTTCCTTGTAAAAATAATGATGCAAATTCTTCAGCAAATCATGGTTTAGACAAAAATGAATCATTTGCGAATCCTTGTTACAAGAAAAACACTCAGCATACAAACTTAAACAAGACATTGACATCTCCATCTCCAAATGTGGCATCTGAGAGGTACAGGGAACTCCAGAGACGAGGAGTTCCACTCAAAATATCAATTGTATCTTCTAATTTACAAAATGGAACCAGTCAGATTTCAAGATTATCTCCAAATATTTCCACAAACTCTGAAAAGGTTAACAGGTGTGGATCAGATTCACCCAATAGTTTTTTCCCTCATCAAAAACCCACATTGTGTTCTGGTGGAGAAGAAAACAAGTCAGATGCTCAACTAATTTCTGAATCTCAGAAAATCAACAGGCAAAATTCTTTCACAGCTTCTGTAGAAGGAAGTCCCTTGTTTACCACCAAAGTACTAGGTAGACCCTGTCCTCCGACCCCAACTTCAATAATGCCTCACATGAACTTCACTTCCATGGGAAGGCCAGTCTTGGAATCTCGCATCAGTTGCGATGATTTTCCCGATTACAGCGCCTTTGGTAAATCCAGTATGCGTCGTATCAGTCTTCAGAACCAAGACAGTATTTTTGTGCCGAGTCGACAACTAAGTCGACTCAATAGTGCAAGTCTTTCCCACAGTTCGTCTTTGTCCCATTTGAGTCTTCCGGGAAAAAGCATTGTTGATAAATATAAACTTTTACCTGGAGTTAATGAACATCAGTTGGGTTACTGTTTAGATTTAGTCGAGAAACAACCGTTCATTTGTATAGAAGATCTTCTGCCAGCCACTGAAAATGCCTTTAAACATTTGAGAGCAAAACTTGATTCAACAGGAGAACTAACCAATGCAGCTAAGCAGGTAAATGTCTTTAGATATTATCACATTTTTCTTAGGTGACAAGTTTATCATTTTCGGAAACAATTTAATGTAATTCACTTGAGATTAATTTTTAAAATAATTAATCATCAATTTAATTAAAGGAAAAATAAGAAATCAATCTTTGCAATCAACTCTGAACCTTCATAATTTAATGGGAGAGTGGTTTGTCATGTGACTTGGCACAGCTTAAAATCAAAGGAATTAGAACATTACAGAGGATGACTTGAAGTTGTGCAAGGAACCATAAAAAAAGAATTTCATACTTTAGTTTGATTTCTCTTTCGTGGTATACGTGTTTCTGTGGGGATTTCGAGCGTCCTGCGGGTCTAGCCACACTGAAGAGTTCTGATAGAACGAAACAGTCTGTCTGTGGATGACAATATATATATATATATATATATATATATATATATATATATATATATATTAGTAGTCTTGCACAACCAAGAAAAAGTAGACACATTAGATAATTTTTTTTATCTATGAAAAACTTGTAGAGATTAGAAAGCTGTACTATTAGAATATTTTTATAAAAAATGTATAATTTAAATAAATGGATAATTTAATTCCTACAACACAGAAGATAAGAGGCATATAATAAATATTCAATTATTTTCATTTTCTAAATCAGCAAAATTCATTAAAAATCTGATAAACTCATTTATATCATTAAAAAAAAACTTTTTTAAATGAAAAAATTTCTTAGAATTCAGAATTGAATGATAATGTAAGAATTTTTTATTTCCAGCATTGAATACAAATTATTTACTGAAATTTCGTATAACAATTTAAATACATGACATTCATAAAATAAGGAGAATTAAAATAATTTACTTAAAGATGAGGAAATATTTCAAAGTTTCGTTTTTAGTGATGACTTTCTTAAATCCTTCCTAACAAAACTCACTTCATTTTCTGGCATTCCAAAAAATTCATAAAATTTCATTTTCCTTTTCTCCTTTTTTTAAAATTTTCTTTAAAGTTTGTTTTTCTTTCATCCTTTCAATTTTCCTTTTTTTATTACCTTTTTAAGGTTTTAAATTATAGTAATTTCTCTCAATTGATACTCATTTCAGTTAATGGACATTGTTGTTATTTGTTGGTACCTCGAATCTCCTCCATCGGCAGCGAAACTTTGTGAACAACTGAAAGATCCTGTAATGGAAACAACAGTGTGAAAATTTTAAAAAAAATGAGATTTTCTGCTTTTTAAAAACCAGATCAACTACAGCAACATAGAATGTTCCATTGGAAATATATAAAGTAAAATGGTTGCACAACTTTTTGGAAGACTAAAAGCTTATGAGTCACAGAATATATTGTTTTTACTTTCTTTGTTTTGTTTTGTTTTTTGTAAAAGTTTTGAAAGGACTTAAAAAATTGTAATTAAGAAACTTAAAAATAATGCATCAAAGTCAGATGCAATTCATGCTGTCAAAATAATCTGAAAAGTAAAAGCTCTGAGTTATAGATATATTCCAATAAATTTGATGAAGAATGTTTAATGAATATGAATTGTAATACTCTTGAGTGATATACTTTTCAATGTTGTGCAAATATATATATATATATATATATATATATATATATATATATATATATATATATATATATATACATATATAGTTCTGGTCAAAATTATTGGCACCCATGAAATTTTAGTATATAATACAGAATATCTGCTGAAAAAACAAAAAAACAAATTTTTTGACAACACTTGGATGATAAACAACAGTAAATGATAAAACAAGTTTATATAAATTCTGTTTATATATGAAGATATGAAGAAATGAAAGGGTGCCAATAATGATGACCAGGACTATATATATATATATATATATATATATATATATATATATATATATATATATATATATATATGCATTGCAGTTATCATTGCATTTTTGCATGTGATACACTTTGTTACTATTTCAATACTTTTATTATATTTATATATAATTTTCTTTTCTGTACAGTTTATTTAGAATACATATAAAGGTGGTTCAATAAAGCTGTAACTTGAGATATAGCTGTTCACTTAATTTGAATCAGAAATTTTCATTGTATAATGTTTATAATCACCACTTAATTAAGTGTCACCATTTAAGAATACATTAGTCAGTACAATGTTTTTGGCATATACTGTAATTATTTATGCATAACACCCCCCCCCCACAACTTTTGGACTATGAAATTCTGATAAAAAAATTTTCATGTATTATACACACTGACTTTTTAGAATTTGTAGCATTTCAATTTAACTGAAATTTGATATTTGTTCTACTTTTTATCAGTTCATACTGACTAAAAATAAGAATTTATATAATTTACATTATCCCTTAAAACACAAAATTTAAACAGTATTTAAAGCGACAGGTTCACACAAAAATGCAATAAATTTGTAGTGAAAATAAACTCACATTAAGAGAAATAAAATTATAGACAAACACACATTCTAGTGGATTTTTCTCTGTAATTGTATAAACAAATTAGTCTGGATTATAGATATAATTTACTTTCAGTCTTTCCATTCCAAATATGGGGAGTCATCATGTGGCTGGAAAAAAATTACTTATATACTTCTCATATGTACCCTTATCCTTTGACCTGAAAAATCAGTAAAAATAGTGTGTCTTATACACAAATAATTCTGGTAACTTGTATTATGGGCTGCAAAAGATGATTTTTTTCACACATGAGGTATTATTTGGTCATGCTTAATCTAATTTTATAAAATATAAAGTCTGGTTGGAAAGTTTCCAGGTAATTTGAATGTCTCAAGAACTGGTTGTGTGGCCTTGTAACTTTGCAATGTAAAATTGAAAAATTGTAAATATATGATAAGCTATTTGTTGTTTGTTAACAAATAGAAAAATATATCTATATCATGAGGTCAGCAAGTCTAACAAAAATAATCTTGATGGATTATAAATTTATCAAAAAAAAGAAACAATCTAAAGAACTATGTATACATATATACATACACATGTATGTGTCTATCTGTGTGTGTGTGTGTGTGTGTGTGTGTGTGTGTGTGTGTGTGTGTGTGTGTGTGTGTGTGTGTGTGTGTGTGTGTGTGTGTGTGCTTTTTGATTGTAGCTTTTGCTTTTTTATTGCTGTAATTAAGTTTATTTGTAAGTTTTATTAAATTGAAAGATTTTTCACTTTAATTCAAGTGATTTCGAATTATACTGTAATAACTTTGTTAATGGTCTAAATACATTCCTAAAATATCCAGTGCTCAGTGAAACAGTAGCATAATATAAGTTTTTTGTTTTAACAAAAAATATGCATGAATGTTAATCATAATTTCTTATAATTATTTTCACAATTCAACTGAAAATAATGTACCAACAATCACTTTAAAATATATCATTGTTAACAGAATGTATTAGTTCTGTGTATCTCATCTTTTTCATTGATTTTCTTGAGTTGGCAAATTATCACTAATTGTCGATGTATATTGAGACATAATAAATTATTCTGCATTATGTTTCTTCTCATATACATAAGCACCATTAACCAAAGTGGATTGTATGCATTTATTTTGCAATTTTATTGATCATTAAAGATATTTTAAACAGTGTAGTAGTAAGCAGAGTATTACGGTGCATGAATATCATTATTGATAAAGACGGAAATTCTGGGTATTTGCTTTATTATTTTTCCATTGGCATAAAAATGATTAATTAAAGTTTTGATAAATTCCAAGTGAAATTAGTTAAAGTTTTAATTTTTAATCCAATATGTATTTGAGTTTGTATAAAGAAGGAGACTAAAAAACAAAACTACCTTTGCTTGATAATGAAACTGCAGAATTTTGATTGACTCATGCAACAACAAAAACCCTTATTTCCAACATATGATCCCTAACATATAAATGTTCAAATTAAGAACTTTCAGATATACGAACAATCCTATCAATAAATTCAAATTTTAAAACTGTGCCAGTTCAGGGGACAGTATTGCTATAACAGCTCGTTCTGAACTTGTAAATATAGTGCAGTTGTTATTCTCATTCTGTGGCATCACTGTCTTCTTTGTGATAATCTGTGGTTTTTTTTTTGGTTTTTTTCATGTATTTGTGTTGTTACCATCTCAGCTCTGAGTCTATCATAACAGCCATCAATGTTTGTTCAAAAAATTCTTTTTGAAGCCCTCTTAAATTTTTACAACTCTAGGTTGCTGCAAATTCTATAATTAGAAATTAGTCTTTCAGCCTCTCCCTTTACCTACATGGTTAGCAGTAAGTATTGTAAATTGTTTAGACTAAGTGGAAAAAGTTAATAAAGAGTAAAAAATTGGTAAGAGAATGTCTGTGAACAAAACAACAAATTCTACCGGTAAAAGAAGATATCAGCTAATTGTGGACAAATAGTTTTAACAGAAATTTTCTTATTACAATCAAAAGAGTTGGTTTTTTGAGTAGATATATATTTCTTGTTTTAATTTTCCCTAACAACTTCTGTACCAAAAATCAAGGCATATTCATGAATAAAGTAAGTGCAGTAATATTATAAAAATTTATTTCTAAGAAAAAATCAAACCGAGCACATGCGACAGAGTGAAAAAGGGAAAAGTAATCCCAGACAATATGGCACCAAAAAGCTACCTCCTACTATTTGTCGAGAACTACTATTGGGCTTCTCAGTCCGAATTCGGGGACCAGACTGTTAAGGCAAGAAAAAAAATTTTGTCACTCGCTTCTTGAACAGCTGATAAATATTTCAAACAGGCAAGAAGCTTCCCAAGAAATAAAAGTAAAATTAAATGAAAGTCGACTACAGAAATGATACTAAGTTAAACAACTGAAAGAAAATTCAACCTGAGGATTTTGCTGAATAGATAACTTTACAGAAGACTCAATTGAAATTAAAAGAAAATTAAAAGGACTCAATTAAAACCAACTGAAAGAAAATTCAACTCGGGAATTCTGTTGAAAAGATAACTTTACAGAAAACTCAAAATTGAATGAAAACTGAAACATTTTGACAAAACTAAAAAGAAAAAAAATACTCAAATTCAAAGAACTTTGTTTTCTGAACACTCTCTCAGATAAGTTCCCACAAATTACACTAAAATTTGCAACACTTTATCTTTTCTATCCCTTTATTTTTTGTTTCTTTTGTATAAAATTACCTTTTAAAAACTTTATTGTCAATGTTATCTTTTTGAATCAATGTCCGAACTAGAAAGCCTCAGAACTTACTGTTTGAACTTACACATTAAAGCCCCCTAAAAATATCATCAAATTAAATTCTAAATTTGGCTGTTAGTGTCATTCTCTTCATATTGACATTTACTTTAAATCTCTTCAGATTGAATTTTACTCAAAATTTCTTTTGTATTGCAAATTTTATCTTTCAAATTTCCTTTAATATTGTCATGCCTTTAAAAAAAAGATTAATGAAAATAAACCTTGCATCATGTCTTAAAACAGAACAGTAATTCCAAACACTTAAGCACCAGATTTTGGAGTGAAAATAAAACTCACATGGACATAGTTGTAGACAAAAAGTCTGGATTTTACTTGGGATTACTATAAAAATACCCAATGAAACCTTCTATGGCCGACAGCTGTAAACCACCAGCCAAAGGAGGTGGATACCTACATACTCCATCTATATAGCTGATAGGGCTCAATTATAGTTTGCTACCACTCATACAAGGACCCTGGCAGACACACATTCACTTATGGACAGGCTTCACTGTTGAATTAACAAAGTAACATTCTCAACAAATAAATAATTCCATAATATCACCAGAAAGATACACCACAAGCTTACATTACAAGACTTCACTTCTATTAAAGATTTTTCCCTTGTAAGGACGTTCTTGCTCACATACACTTACACACAAAGTACTTTTCTTTCCCGTTTAATTCATTTCCTCTTCTTATATTCTTGTCTATTTTGAATAATAAATTTCCATTTAATTATCACTGCAGAGAATTTGTTTTCAATTTTTACTTGTGTTATCATGACTATGTTGCTCATACACCCTTTCCATTTCTTCTTTCATTCATTCTTTTTACCCTTATCATTTGGTCAGTTGAAAATAGACTGAATTTTATCCATTCTCTCTGAAGCCAAGCAAATTCTACTATATTCTTAATACCACAACAATATAATAAATACTTTAATTATTATAATGCTTATGAACATTTGGATTTACCTTAGAAACCTATCGTTTTTGTAATCAGAGGAATTCATGCATTTCATTTTCTCATTACTTTCTAAGTAGATTTAATCAACAAACATATCTGATACGTTAATCAATTGAAAATTGCATTTTGGAACTAAATATTCCAACTGAATTGTTTGTAAAAACAAATTATGAAATTACAATGTATATCGTAAACTAATAACATATTTTGTTATTGAACAATATGTTGATTTTTAATTTATTAAACATTCTCAAACTGAGGAGACTTGATGAAATTTGTGATGGTTTATTTTTGATTTATTGTCTTAAAGTTTATATTAGTCATGTTGCAAAGCAGTAATTTACTTAGCTTTTTGCTTAGATCTCACACAAGACCATATGAATGGTGCACCCATTTATCTGGCCTTGTAGGTTTGTTAGTCTAGCTTGTTAACCATTACACCATCTAAGGCACTCAGTAGAGCGTGCATGAATGCAAAGGAGAGTGTGCATAAATCTTGATTTTGTAGAAGTTGATTATCAAATTTGTTTGTATCATGATAACTGGTTGTGAAATTCAATGGCTGAGTAAATAATTTTGAGTGGATATAAATAAAATGTAACAAGAAGAAGATAAACTTTGTATATTTATTTCATAGGTTATTTGTTCATGGGTTATTTAATGCTAAAGCCATCCTTGTCGAATAATTATGGTACTTTTTAACCCACAGTTGGAGTAGTGGAAATAATGGGGTTCATCTCTTTTTTTTTTTTTTTTTTAAGTATTGGTCCCAGAGTGAACATAATAGCACAAGTGGAATTTGAATTCACTTTGTTATAGACAAGTGTACTGTTGCCAGAGACAATGGATGAGAGGATTGGATTTAGTTTTGTTTATTTTAAATAAATAAAAGTCAGTAGATTAAAAAATATATAGGTTCTCTTCTTCCACCAGATAAGGGTCAGGAAGTGAGGGGGTGTAAGTTTGTTCTTGGCTGGGTGGCCTGGTTTTGTGTGGCATGGTGATGTGGCATGGTTTGGTAGGCTATCAGTGGTCTTGATCGAAATACTGGGGACTTGGTTTTGTGCAGTGTGACGATTGTGGTATGGTTTAGTAGGGTGTCAGCAGTCTTTGATCTAGTCTGAAATGTGATGCGTGACAATTTTCTCTGATAGCAGTCCCCGGTGTTGACTCTGCTTTGTGACCTTTTGTGGACCATTTTATAGCCATATTTGGGATTGAATCAGCTCCAAAAAACGTTTGACATAAGTTTATGATTCCTTGAAGAAAGGAATTTTTTAATTGTGAATTTATTTTTACAACCAGAGGGATGCACGGAGCCTACCTGTACAGTAATGTGTTTTATTCATTTTGTTATAAGCCATCGTTCAGACAACATCCAATTAATGTTACCTTTTTGCAACTGAAATGTACGTTCGTTGGATTTTCTTCTTGGGTATTTTTATTTATTCATTTTGCTTGTAAGTGGGTTTGAAATGTATTTGTAAATCAGAAGAGATTTCTGTTATAAAACAACTTTCTTCTAGGCCATAATCCAGCCTGTTAGGCATTATACAATGGGGACTCACCCCTAAATATAACTTCATGAAAATGAGACTTGTATATTCACAAGAAAAATTATTCAGTACAAAATTAAAAAATATGTTTAATATGTCTAATGTATTATTTAGTTCAATTTCTGTTAGGGGCAGCCTAACAAACAAAAATATAGAGTTGCTCCCCTTCGAATTGTGTGGGAATAGACATTTACTTTCCTTGACAGTTACTTTTTCTGGGGACAACACCAGAAAAAGATTGGCAACCATGACAGATGCGTCGAAGACACATTGACAACACGTGCCTCTGTCCTCTATCTGCATTGCTATCTTATTTCTAGCACTTGATACACTGAATAGTGAAATACAACATGGTGTCAAAAGTACCAATGAACCTTTAACAACCAAGAAATACATACATATATATACAAAAACAAAAATGCAATCCTTGCCACATCCAAAAGAATTAAACTTCAAAACGTTAGAAAATTTGGCGCAAACTTGGTTGAAATGGAGAGAGCAATTCACGCTATTTTTGATAGCCATCGGAGCAGCAAAAAAAAAAAAAAAGTGAAAACCTCCATCTTACTAACATGCATCGGAGAGAAAGAGAGATATATTCAACTTTTGAGTTTGAAAACGAACAACTGAAATATAACCTGGAAACCATAATTGAGAAATTTAACAACTACTGCCAACCTATGAAAAATCTCATCTTTCTAATTCATAATTTTTTACTTGCAAGTAAAAAGAACATCAAAAATTTGATGACTATGTTACGGAGCTACGAAATAAAGCGAACCAGTGTAAGTTCGGAGAAATATCTAACAGAATTTCACTACAACACAGACGTGAATTCGACTTTCTTGACATGGTTCGTTAATTTTAAGGATATTTTCAATGTGGATTTTCGAGAACAAACAGACGACTGGGAGGTTAGGCTTCTGTTACGAAAAATATGCCCCTCGGAACATGATAAATATTTCAACTACATTCTACTGAGACATCCACAGGATTGTAGTTTTGTAGAAACAGTGGAGATCTTAAAACAGATTTTTAGTGAGTACACCCCACTCTTCAATGCTACGTTCAACTGCCTAAATATCACAAAATGTGACAGTCGATTTCACAACATCTGCAGGCACTATTAATAAGAAATGTGAGTGGTTTAAAATTTCATCCATCCCAGATGAAGAGTTCAGATGCTTGATTTTTGTTGGTGGGATCAGGTCCGCAAAGTATAGGGATGTCCACACAAGGATTCTATAAAAAAATAGAACAAAATCCGGATATGACTCTACAGCAAGCTGCAGAGGAATGTCAGCAGCTAGTGAATCTGAAACATGATTCAGATATGGTACAACAGTCAGTATCCGCAACAACATCCACAATCAACACCATTCAAGGACAGCAGCACTCAACATTACCTAGCTCAACACAAAAGAAACCACTATCTGCTTGCTGGAATTGTGCTGGCAGGCATTTTGCCAGGAAATGTCCATTCAAAACTCACTGCTGCTGCGAATGCAACCAGCAAGGATACAAAGAAGGATTCTGCATCCCACCGATGCACAAAACAACAAACAAGCGACCACATAACAAACGCAGACTGAAAAGAAAAACAAACACAAACAGTCTGGTAGCAACTTTTCTTCCCAACTCAAAGTCAAACTGGAAATATGTTTCAGTAAAACTGAACAGTCATAGTTTGTAAATAGACACTGCCTCGGGCATAACCCTCATCTCACAGAGACTATGGAAAACCATAGGCTAGCCTCCATTAATATCTACAAGACATGGAGCACTTCAGGGGATTGTGTCCATATCATAGGTGAATTGCCAGCTATAATTAAGATTGAGGATAAGACACCATCAGGAAAAGTATATATTGCAGATTCAAGACATCCTTTTGAGATTTGATTTTATCGAGTCACTGGGTCTCCTTGACATTGCACTCAATTTTATCTGCAATGCAGAATCCAGATCCTCAACTCAGAGTTCCATTATGGACCAAATCGAAGAAATACTAAAACGTTTTTCTCCAGGTTTTACAAGTAACCTGGGATGCTACACTCAAGCCGAAGCCACACTGGCACTTCTACAAAACCTGTTTTCCGACCCAAACGACGGGTAGCATATGCGGCACTGCCACTGGTGAACAGGGAACTAAAACGCCTGGAGGAAATGAAGGTCGTCACACAAGTAATATATTCACAGTAGGTAGCACCCATTGTGGTAGTTAAGAAAGCTGATGGCTCCATCCGGTAATGTACTGATTTTTCAACTGGTCTCAATGCAGCACTGGAAGATCACCAATACCCACAGCTGATTCCAGAGGATGTCCTCACCATACTCAATGGTGGCATATGTTTTGCCAAGCTAGACCTCACGGAGGCCTATTTAGTTTCAGTCGAGGTTTCAGCAGCCTCTAGGGTTACTCTTTGGAGTAAAGTAGCCCCTGCTATAATTCAGCTGATCATGGACACTACGTTAACTGGAGTAGAGGGAGCAGCTGCATACTTAGATGACATCATTGTTGTCGGTCAATCAAAACAGGATTTGAAAGAATAAACCAACAAAGTTCTGACACACATTTAAGGCTTTGGTTTCCAGCTTTGACTTGAAAAATTTCATTTTTACTTGCAGGCAATTAAATACCTGGGATTCATTTTTGACCGCTATGGTTGCTGTCCAGATCCAGGTAATGTGGCAGCTATTTAATGCATGCCACCCCATCAGACCTAAGCAGTTTACCCTCATTTCTTGGATTGGTGAGCCACTATGGAAGCTTCCTAACTTCACTCCACCAAATTAAGGCTCCACTCAGCAAACTATTAACCAAAGACATTAAATGGACCTGACCTGTAGATGGTCAACAATCTTTTGAAAAGATTAAAGCATCACTCAATTCAGACCTGCGACTCGCATATTTTGACCCAACTCAGAAGATAGTAAGAGCAGCTGATGCCTCAAGTCATGGTATGGGAGCAGTGGTTTCACACATTTTTGCTGACAAGTAAGAAAAAGATATCATGCATGCAGCCAGATCCCTGATGCCCGCTGAACGCAACTACGGCCAAGTTGAAAAGGAAGCGCTTGCACTTATTTTTGTTGAATTTTTTGAAGAAATTTCACAAGATGTTATTCAGGTGCAGCTCTACACTCCTGACTGACCACAAGCCATTATTGTCAATATTTAGCTTGAAAAAGGGAATTCCAGTGAATTCAGTCGAATACAACGCTTGGCAATCATCTTATTGGGAGACGATTTTGACATACAGTACTGCAAGACTACAGAATTTGGTCAGGCTGATGCCTTGTCACGCTTGATCAGTTCACAATCAGTCCGAGATGATAACACCATCATCTTTGCCATCACATGGAAGATAATTTTCAGCATTCACTCGCTGATTTTATCCGAACAATTCCTGTGACCAGAGTGGAGATTAAATGAGAAATTCAGCGCGATCCAATGATACAAAAAGTACACACGTTTCTCAAACATTCATGGCCCTTGATCTCACAGAAGACCTTCAACAGTTTAAGCGTCACAATGATTCTTTGTCTGTCATTGATGAGTGTCTGATGTTTGCAGATTATGCTGTTATTCCCATGAAACTCAGAAAAGCTGTTCTTTTAACAACTACACTCAGGACATCCTGGTATCAACCGAATGAAAGCTATAGCTTGCGGTGTAGTGTACTGGCCCAGTGTGAACTTTGACATTGAAAAGATAGTCAAGAGTTGTGTCCCTTGCATGAAAGTACAAAAAATCTACCTCGGATTATGGAATCAGACTGGACATACCCAAAACAACCATGGTAATTTTCTGGTAGTTGTGGATGCCCATTCCAATTGACCACAGATTTTCCCAATGAAAAGCAAACACCCATTCAACCATTACCATTCTTAAACGGCTATTCAGTCAACATGGCTTGCCTGAGACAATGGAACACAATTTGCATCAGAGTCGTTTCATCATTTCTGCAGATTTAGTCACATAGCACATGTTACAAGACGAGATCTTGCCTTGATTTGAAAAAACAAAAAGAAAAGAAGAAAAGAAAAAAAAAACGGAAGTTACCACTTCGAGTTCTCAACTCAAAATGAAAAGTTAGTCGCTCACGCATCGGCTCCGCGCAGAACTTCCGTTTGCGATAAATTAACAAAAAAAAAAAAAAAAAATACATTAATAAATATCCAATCGGAACGCTTCCCGCGGGGCACAAAAATTGCCGTTTCTGAGCCTACGAAAAATATATAAATAGACGGACCAGATAATTATCAGTTAGACGTGTTCCTTCACACGACTCGTGTTAAAGATTCTTCGCCACCGTCCGGCGCCTGTCATTCGATACATCAAACGATCGCCGCCGTTAGGAACGCTGCCCTTGTTTCCAAGAAAACCATCCCTTCACCACGAGACAAGTACAGTACATGAACTTTGTAACTACTACCACTGAATTCATTCTTTAACTGTGAACATATTTCTCCATTCTACTCTCTGTACTTAATCTATTTATAAAAATTTTCTATAACATCATTACTGTGTTATTGTGAGTACCTATACGTTCTTTGTTTTGCAACCATACGCATTTCTCGCCCACAACATTCATATTATAGATATCAACAACTCAGAATATAACACTGGTGTCAAGCGTGCAGCAAAACAAGTATGGAATACTCCGGCCTTTCTCGATCAGAAATC
Organism: Sepioteuthis lessoniana; assembly: GCA_963585895.1. Lineage (NCBI taxonomy): Eukaryota > Metazoa > Mollusca > Cephalopoda > Myopsida > Loliginidae > Sepioteuthis > Sepioteuthis lessoniana. The sequence continues at coordinate 163,475,655 of OY757904.1, read as the reverse complement.
TTGGAACTTATAAAACAGCAAAAAGCAGTGATTCTCCAAACGAAAATAGACATGGAGCCTGCAGATAACCCACAAACACAATTAATCATTAGTGAACTGAAAACAGACCTCCACGAACTTTTAACTGCTCTACAAACTACCGCGCACGATCGATCGCACACATTGCAACAATACACCACAAACTATGAGCTTCTATTGCGACAGCAGTCACTTCAGGACGCCACAAAATCCATCCGGACCTTTGAACCGGGCAGCGATGTAAACCGCTTCATTACCGACCTTAATAAGGCTTACACCATACATGTTAAGCCAGAATTAAGGGAATATCCTGCAATGGAGAAGGAGTTTGTCAAGCTGGCAAAGCAACTACTGAACGAAGGCATCTTCCAGCAGATGGAGGACTCAAGACAGCCCACATCCACGTTCGAGGAACTAAAGGCTTACCTTATATCCACCCACGGGAGCCAAATGACAAACTTTCAGTACCAAAGCCGAGCATGGGACCTTCAGCGACATGAAGGAGAGAAACTCACTGATTTTGCAGGCCGACTTGAAAACACAATCCCAGAGGCCACAGTCCACATCACGGCTAAATTCAAGTCGGATAGACAAAATGCTGAGATGACGGCCGAAACTGCGTTTTCCCTAATGGGGGCCATGCTCATGAGTGAAAAGATCAAGGAATGGGCACCTAACATCTATCCACACCTCGTCAAAACCATGGACAGACACTACTCAGCGGGTGGTATTGCCAGCGATGCGCAACGCTATCTTGATCGTGGTATCAAAACGGACATCACCACCGCTGCTGAAACCACTGCGCTAATGGCGAGCCAACCTACACACTCTGACAAATCTCGTAGCCTTGAAAGTGACAAGATACTAGCTGACGTACAGCTACAGTTGCTGGATCTGAACAAGCAACTGTGGCAAACCCACAGGCGGAACTCATCCATTGTTGACTGGAAAAATCGAACCGCCCCCGCCTCCAACATGAAGCACAACCGGTCACAAAGAAGCGCTGGCCAACCCAGCCAACAAGCAATATGCAAAAACCTTTTACGAGGCCGCGCATGCTTTAAGGGCAACAGGTGCCAATATTTTCACCCCCCCCTCATGCTCAAGCACACATAGCGACCACTGACACCGGTTTACCTGGAACAGATAGCGATCAGCACAACCATGAACACGCGACGCGCTTCGACGAACTGGATTTTCGGTGGGGACCGAACGAGATGTGATGACTCGTTCCCAGGTCCATGTATCCACTCAGCATCATCACACATTTAACGTTCAAATCCGACCTGATCTCCGATCGCCCCTTGTTCAGATCAACCTCCGCAACAACGGCATCACATTCTCCGGTGTAGGCATGTTGGATTCCGGATGCACGACTTGCATCATTCCCATTTCTCGCTTACCTGAAGATGCAAGAAGACACATGTCCAAATCCAACATCCGAGTCAAGGGAATCGGAGGGAACATCTCTATTCTGGGCAAGCTCACCTGCGACATTACCTTGGGTGACGATACTTCCCCCGCTTTCTGCAACGTCGACACACTGATCACGACATCAGACATTCCCATCTTGATCGGTCAGAACATACTCGGCCACCACACACTGTTATCCTATACTATCGATAACCAGAAGGCGATTGTAGAACTTGCGCGCACACTCCCATCTGGCAAGCTAAAACATACTGTCCCGCTCTCTACAACCGTCCATCCAAGGATAAAACCGACCCACAACCTTTCACACGGCGCCCTAACCATTTCCAACGAGGAACCACGAGCCACAGCCAGATCATCGCCTAACGGGTTGACTCTCAACCAAAAACTCCATTGGCTTAAGCAAACCGTAGGCCTATCGCTTCCAGACCATCATAGCCGTAGTGAATTAGAAGCTACCGCCGATTTACTCATCAGCTATGCGGACATTCTCGGCACCGACGACAATAGAAGGGGTACTTTCATCAAGCCCATACGCATACCAACCAACGGCTAGTCCAGGAGCCAAAAACAGCACCCTATAGCCCAAGCACTGGAGGGTGACGTTGACGCGGAAATTGCCCGCATGGCAAGTGAGGGTGTTATCGAACCTTGCAACGACCCTAAAGGATTTAACAGTCCCGTTTTTGCCGTCCGCAAGAAAAACGGAAAGATTCGAGTGGTCGCAAATTTCAAAAGAACCCTCAACAAGATGTTAGTCGATCTCGACCCATACCCAATACCTACCATTGACTCGACATTCAACAAGATTGGCGAAGGTAACAAGTACTTCCCAACACTCGACCTCCGCAATGGCTATTGGCAAATCGTTATTGACGAACGTGACCGCCATAAAACGGCCTTTACTTGGAAAGGACGCTGTTTCCAATACACCCGTCTGGCCTTCGGTCTAACATCCGCTGGACAAATCTTCTCTCGATGCATAGCTGAGGCTCTCGACACAGTGGCCTCACGCGCGAACATATCGTCATATATCGACGATAATCTTGTCCACGCCAAAACCTTCGATGAATATGTGACAGCGCTGGAGCAATTATTTATTGCTCTACGCAAGTTCGGATTAAAACTAAACCCGGAAAAATGCATTTTTCTTGCGTCCGAAGCTAAATTTCTCGGTCGCATCGTGAATAGCGACGGGTTCAAGGCCGACCCCGAATATGTCCGCGCTATTATCGACATGAAACCCCCGACAACGAGAAAAGAATTACAAAGTCTCATCGGACGTCTCGTATGGATTCGGCAATTCATCGAGACACGCCTTAACGAGAGCATCAGAACCGACATGTTCTCCAATCTAATGGCCCCCATAAACGAACTAAACAAGCCCGGACGGACATTCGTCTGGACCGAAGGAGCCAACAAGGCTTTCAATAAAATTAAGAAGCGCCTCGCTTCACCGCCAATCATCTCATTCCCCGACTTCACCGGACTCTTTACCCTCACCACCGACGCCAGCGATATCGCATGTGGGGCCATTCTCATGCAAGAGAATAAACACGGCCAAAAGAAAATAATAGCAGTGGCCTCACACACCTTTAACGCGACGGAGCGCAACTGGTCAACAACTGAACGCGAGGCATATGCGATAAAATGGGCCATCACCAAATTCGATTACTTCTTGCGTAGTCGTCCCTTCGTCGTCCTCACAGATCATCGATCTCTCACGTACTTGGATCAACGTGAATTCAACAATGCGAAGATACGACGATGGCAGGAGGAAATATCGTGCTACAAATTCGTCTTGGAATATGTAGAAGGCGAATCAAATGTCTGGGCAGACATGCTCAGTCAGAGATATGGCCACAGCAAGGACAAGCTTACGGCAGACCCGACACCTGCAGGGAAGCGCTTCAAACTCCAAGGCTCCAGTCTAAACATCTACGTTCCATCCTGGTGCATGGACGAAATCAAGAGCTCCCAGCTGCTCCCTGGGACTCACACAACACGGAACATTCAGCATCATCTGCTGGCTATCGACGCATTCCTCGCGTTTCATGCCACATCGACCATCCCGGTTGAAGAGATAGCTGACCACATGGGTATTGCAGCGGAACAAGCCTCTGATGACACACTTTCAAAAATCATCAGAGCTCTTCAGTTGGCAACCCCAAGACCGGACGCTACCCTACTCGACCCCAAAGATCATCGTACCGGGCTATATAACAAGCACATGCACCAATTCTACTTGGAACCTGGTACATCTGTATTGATGATCAGGGATACTACAAACACCAAAACTGGTAGTACCCTACAAGCTCCGGACAAAATATCTCCACCAAGCCCATGACTGCGTCAACCACTCAGGGATCTCCCGCATGCAGGAACACCTATCCAGCTACTGGTGGGAGTTCAAAAATCGCGATATCAGGGCGTATATTCAGTCATGCCAAACCTGCGCTAAACGCAAGGGAAATTACGGCATGCGCCGAAACTGGTCCACGGGCCATTGCAAGAGAGGCGGAAAACCATTCGAGGTTGTCTACATAGATTTTGTCTCAATGCCCCTCTCAAAGGGCAAGCGGTACATCCTTACTATTCTAGACAGCTTCAGCCGCCACCTCATGGCCATACCATGTGCCAGAAACCGCGCAATCGACGCAGCCCGCGGACTCTACCAGTTCTTTCTTCGTCACCGCGAGATTCCCCGCATTGTCTCCTCCGACCGAGGAACCCACTTCACTGGTGAGGTCTACAAGGAATTTTGTGACCTAACCTCGATCACCCGGGAACTTCACTGCCCGTGGCGACCACAAAGCTCTGGGAACATTGAGAGGCAACACCGGACCTTAAAAAACGCCCTTTACATGATCTGCGAAGACAGAAACTGTGAATGGACGGACGTTCTCGAATCGGCAGTTTCCTCAATGAATGCCACAGCCAACACCGCCACTGGTGCATCCCCGCATTACATTATCACCGGCCGCCAACCAAACATTGGTCTACCGAAGATCCCCTGCCAAGACATCGTTAACAACAACCCAGGTGCTTACGGTATGCAGATAAACGCTTTGCTCCGACAGGTGTATCAAAGAGTCGCCTTGGCGAACAACGAGGCTGACCACAAAATGGAAGCCAAACTGAACCGCAGCATTTTCAAAGACCCGATACAAGTCGGTGACAATGTGCTACTCCACCGACCACAATCCGCAACAGCCCACTTGTCTCACCTACCTTGGATAGGTGACTTTGAGGTCACCAAAACGAACGGTTTGGTGATCCAAGTGAAAAACGAAAACTGTGAAACGCATTGGGTTCACCGCGGACACGTCCGTCGACTCGTACCGTGACCAAATCACCTGCAGCACATGCATCGACCACCCCACCTCCAGCTCTATCCCCACCTCACCAAATTCCCAATTACCCGTCGACACGACCACTCCTACCTCCTTGTCCACCCCGGCAACCTACCCATCACCCGTTGTCACGACTCCCTACACTTTCCTCAGGGGAGCAACTTGTCGCAAATGACTGCAGTTCCGGAGACAATACCCAAAACCCAACGAAACGAACAACACGCGGGCAACTCCCAGCACGCTTTAAAGACTTCGTTATGTGCCAAAAAACAAAATAAATAATACACACACCAACAAACAAAACAAAACACGCACGCAAGCAAGCACTAACAACATAGCAACCTCAAATCATGGTAAGATCTAGGGGAGCTGTTACAAGACGAGATCTTGCCTTGATTTGAAAAAACAAAAAGAAAAGAAGAAAAGAAAAAAAAACGGAAGTTACCACTTCGAGTTCTCAACTCAAAATGAAAAGTTAGTCGCTCACGCATCGGCTCCGCGCAGAACTTCTGTTTGCGATAAATTAACAAAAAAAAAATACATTAATAAATATCCAATCGGAACGCTTCCCGCGGGGCACAAAAATTGCCGTTTCTGAGCCTACGAAAAATATATAAATAGACGGACCAGATAATTATCAGTTAGACGTGTTCCTTCACACGACTCGTGTTAAAGATTCTTCGCCACCGTCCGGCGCCTGTCATTCGATACATCAAACGATCGCCGCCGTTAGGAACGCTGCCCTTGTTTCCAAGAAAACCATCCCTTCACCACGAGACAAGTACAGTACATGAACTTTGTAACTACTACCACTGAATTCATTCTTTAACTGTGAACATATTTCTCCATTCTACTCTCTGTACTTAATCTATTTATAAAAATTTTCTATAACATCATTACTGTGTTATTGTGAGTACCTATACGTTCTTTGTTTTGCAACCATACGCATTTCTCGCCCACAACATTCATATTATAGCTATCAACAACTCAGAATATAACACACATGTTCATGCTCTACCCTTCCACCCACAATCCAATGGTCAAGCAGAATGTTTTGTGGACACACTTAAAGTAAAGTGGGAGGGAACAACAGAATAGATACTATAAGCATTTCTCGTCTCATATTGGACAACACCAAATGGTACAGTAAAGAACGGCATATCATCAGCAGAAGAACTCATTGGACAAAAGCTTCACACCACCCTGGATACTTTACATCCACATAAACAACAACAGAGGCAAGACATTTGCGATATCAAAGGATAAACTTTCACAGTCGGCACACTAGTTTTCACAAGAAACTTCAGGCCTGGAAAGCCAAACTGGGCACCAGGTACCATCTCCAAAAGAAAAGGAAAGTTTGTTTATAACGTTCAAGATGGAGAGCAATTCTGGGGACGGTATAAAAAACCAATTACATCCCAGATACATCAGGAACAGCATAATTGACAACATGCCAATTATAACACTGGACTTGCTAATAGACACATTTGACCTACTATCTTCATTACCTCTAGTGCAGACAAATGCAAATGGGAGTAGTGCAGGACCTCGCCGGAAATGGCCCAAGTGAAATCACATAAAAGTGTAGCACCTGCAAATTAAGCCCAAGCATACTCATTATTGTTAATTATTCAAAAAAGGGATACTGATTATCCTTCTTGAAAAAACATAATCTTTCTCTACCAGCACTTAAACTTTTTCCCCCTTGTGACTAAATTCAGTTTCCATTCATCCCCAAATAAATGAATTGAATAATTCCAACATTTTTTTCTTTTTTAGTCTTATTGGATGTCATGATGAGAAAAAAAAAGTTGTCCAATTTTCATCTTACAACGTTTGAAAGCACGAGGGTATCGCACGTGCTTTCACACGTAGTATGATGAAAATTTGCCAACATTTTTTTCTTTTTTAGTCTTATTGGATGTCATGATGAGAAAAAAAAAGTTGTCCAATTTTCATCTTACAACGTTTGAAAGCACGAGGGTATCGCACGTGCTTTCTCACGTAGTATGATGAAAATTTGCCAACATTTTTTTCTTTTTTAGTCTTATTGGATGTCATGATGAGAAAAAAAAAAGTTGTCCAATTTTCATCTTACAACGTTTGAAAGCACGAGGGTATCGCACGTGCTTTCTCACGTAGTATGATGAAAATTTGCCAACATTTTTTTCTTTTTTAGTCTTATTGGATGTCATGATGAGAAAAAAAAAGTTGTCCAATTTTCATCTTACAACGTTTGAAAGCACGAGGGTATCGCACGTGCTTTCACACGTAGTATGATGAAAATTTGCCAACATTTTTTTCTTTTTTAGTCTTATTGGATGTCATGATGAAAAAAAAAAGTTGTCCAATTTTCATCTTACAACGTTTGAAAGCACGAGGGTATCGCACGTGCTTTCACACGTAGTATGATGAAAATTTGCCAACATTTTTTTCTTTTTTAGTCTTATTGGATGTCATGATGAGAAAAAAAAAGTTGTCCAATTTTCATCTTACAACGTTTGAAAGCACGAGGGTATCGCACGTGCTTTCACACGTAGTATGATGAAAATTTGCCAACATTTTTTTCTTTTTTAGTCTTATTGGATGTCATGATGAGAAGGGTTGATTTAAAAAAAAGAAAAAATTTTGTTTCAAAATTGATTTTTTTATAAAGTATAGAAAGCTATCATAAATAGAATATTGAATCATTTAATTTTACTTTTTCGTTATTTTTCATTTTCTAAATTTTGTATTTTATATTTTCATTATTAAATAATTTTTTAAAAAATGACATCTCATAACCTATCATAAAAAGACCCTAATATTTTTAGCAAGGGTCAGATTGTTTGTTTATTCAAGTCGGTTGTTTGAGTTGCCTACCAACCCTTGTTGGTTATTTAATGTCAAATTAATGTCAAATCCTTTATATATATATATATATATATATATATATATATATATATATATATATATATATATTAATGATTTGTAAATGAATAGATTGTAGATAACATTTTAAACAAGCTGAAGCTCATTGTTTTCACACAGGTAAATGGTTTCCAGTATAGCTATCTGACACTAATGATTCTATTTAATATCTATGATTTGTTTGCACACAGTTAAATGGTTTCAAGTATTGCTTCGTAATATTAACAATTCAATTTAACATCAGTTAATTGTTTGCCCATTGTTAAATGGTAAAACAGTTCTATTTAACCGATTGATGAGACCTTAATAGGTACTACCACTTTGGGTCTGTGTGGACAGAGGTGTAATGGCAATGAAGGCGTATTGCACATTTCCTAACGCTTTAGGACTGAAGCCTCACCATCAGATGCTGTTTAATGTCATATCCAAGACACTTGTTTGTGGGGGAAGGTCTTACTCCTCAGCAGAGATCCAGTCAGCATACTCTACATCTCCAGCCAGCGGGGCTACCATTCATTTAGATGACCCATATGTTTTGACAGGTCACAACTCATGATTAATGGCCATCGCTCCCAATTAGGCATTCTGCTTGGTGATTGATATCTGCCAATAGTCTTCATGATGCAGAAATCTTTGTTCTGTTATGGAAAGATTTATGGAGAAAAATTGATAACAAAATAATCTAAGCAGAAGGAGAGATTTTTGGTGTTTCTGGAAATGGTTACTTTCTCACACCATAAATTATAAGGCAACACTAATGAATAACGAAACTTCTTTTTAACAACACAACAAAGAAAGGTTTATTATAGTCGCAGGCGTAAAGGAGGGAGAGTAAGAAAGTGTCCCTTTGGTGTTGCTGGTCAGTATGTTGGTCCTTTGTTTGTAGGAAGCGTGTGCGAAGCTAGCAGCAGCGTTTTCCTCAGCGAAGGGTTCCAAGTGGAATCAGAGGCAGTCATGTGAGAGAGATCTGTTTCTGCTGCTGGTTCACGGCTCTCTGGCCGTCGACACACAAAAAGAAGGGACTAGAAAAATAGTTCTTGAGAGGAAGAAGGAATTAATGCACACTGCCCGTTGATTGGTCAGTGAGTGACCGACTCTCTTGGCGGAGGCATTGATTCGCGAAAGGAAATAGATCTGTGGCTGCTACAGATTTATGAAGAAACAAAGTCGACACACAATAGCGTTTTGGTTCAAATGAACCATCATTGTGTCATTATATGCATTTAGGATTCCAACGGATTAACCAAAACACATCAACCGAACTGCTTCTACTTCGTAGCATCTTTATATTTCCCGCGCACCGGTTTTCCCCCCTAGGACAATAACTCTAAACGGTGAAAACCCTGGTTCAGTTCCTCATGCAACAATCATCAGGGCTGTGAGGGATGATAGTAGAGATGTTAAATCAATGATGAATGTTTAAAAATACAAAAATACAAAAACCTGGGGAAAATTTGATACAAAAATTTTTTCCTTAGATTTTCGTATTTTTGTATTTTTAAACATTTAAAAATTGAGTGGTCCATTAATATTTTATGATAAATACTTCTTTTGAAAATGAAATAGATAAACAGTTTGATTTAAATATAATGAAGCTTAAAAAGCACATGTAAAAGAGGCTTTAACAGTTCAAAGTGATCATTGGCATCATGAGATAGACCCCCACCTGGCAATTGATTGGCTGTCTGGTTTTTGCTATCAGTGTTTGTAATTTATCTTATTATATACTTGTAGTGGAAGGGAAAATTCGTATTTTGGTTTGGCACGCAATTTAATTCGACACTTAATTTCACCCTATCAGGATGACTTATCCTATTCATCCCGGGCCTTTCTTTACGGGCAACAGGAAATTGGGTAAGCTGCCAAACCCACTTTTTTTTTTGGCTGGAGAACGCCGTCCAGTGCAAACGTCACACTGACCGTTCTTCAATAACATTCTCTTTAGCTGGACAACACCGCCCAGTGCAGACGTATCACTGCGGCTTTAGAATAGCAGCAGCAGCAGCAGCATGGACACACGAGGGAACGCATCTAATTTATGGATGCCTCGCAAGGAATCCCAGTTGAATATAAATTAGATGCATTCAACATGCCTCGCACAGGCACAACTTTATGTCACCCCAAAATTGGCTATGTCAACGCGATGCTTTTATCCCGCTCATGACACCTAGCTACTAATCCACTTCTGGGCCACTTTAATGGAGACAACGCATACTCTCCCAAATACCAGACACGAAACTCACAGTGACATCCAAAGTTCAATTCCTACAACTGCAACATGTCTTTCGTTAAACTACAGCGAACACAATCCCTCACACGCCTGACGACACACGCTGCCATCTCAACCTTCTCAACTTCTCATAACTCAATTTATTCTCAAAAACACAACCTCTACACGAGTCTTGCAGCACCAAAAGCAAACCCAATATTCCATGCTGCAAATAAAAACCATTCATAAACACATTTCGACTATCACCATCTTACTTCTTCATCCTTCCTTTAATACCTAACAACTATTAGCGAGGGCCTTGCAAACTTAGCGAGGAAACAACTCAACGTAAACACACACACGTTACACTCTTCCTCGCTAACAACAACTAAACCTCTTGCTAAATACTAATATTGTAGGTTGTACGTTGGCTTTTTTTGTACATGTACTAGGTGGAGCTAAGGGTTGCATGGAAAATCCATTTCTTGTCGAAAGGGAAGATTTTGTGATTAAAGAATAATTTATTTGTTGTAATGCTATGTTGCTGTTGTTTTGGGTTTTTTTGTGAGCTCTTTGTGAAGTCACAGTGATCATGGACAAAACCATTAATAAGGGTACCATGTCAGTGTGAACAGAACTGTTAGCGGGGTATCTCAATGGTGCATGAGTTGGGACATGGGCAGTATCATTAGTATATTCTTTATGCATCATGTGTATAGGTATGAATAGAGCTATTCGTGTGAGTGATAACGAAACTTCTCTATCCAAGTAGCCCATCAGAACAGGATCATTGGCCATATCTGTTGATTGGCAATGCTGTGAGAAAAGGGGTGTTATGTATGGCTAGTCCCAGGGTCGACAATATATAATGAGGCTGAACAAAAGAAGAGTATCATGTCTAGCTGGGCTAAAAAGCTGCCATATGTGTGTTGACATAGAAAGAGTCATAATGTGTGACAAGGACAATGGTCTGTTATGTATGTTGGCAAGTAAGGCCATATGGAAAGTGGTATTATATGGGACGAGGCAGAAAATGCTGTCATGTGTGTTAGCTGACCAGGCCATACAGAAAAAGATATTGTATGTGGCAAACTAGTTGGGTGGTATGAAAAGAGAGAAAGAATGGAAAATTGTCGTATTTATGCGTTTTCAGAAGTATTGGTTGAGATGACTTTCAATTGTTCAAAAAAGTTACGAGCTGTTCATGTCTACATACTGTTCTATTTTTAGCCATGATGAAAAGAGTCATGAATCAAAAAGAGATTTGACATAGGGAATAATAGTTATTTGTGGCAAAAAAAAAAAAAAAATAATGATCTTAGTTTTTGTTGATAGTCACAATTTCTGTAAATACAGATATGGTTTTCCAGAGATAAACATTCATTAAGGCACTTGCTATATTGCATGATAGTGAACTAGTCTTACTGGTCATTTGCTAATGTTGCGAGTTTAATCGTCACAAAATACCTCGCTATTGTGGCTCTGTATATATAACTTACTTCTCATTCGAGGGTCTGTTCACTGATCACCGAATTGTCACGGCAAAAATACGACTGAGCCTACGAAAGAATGCCACCGAACAAAGACCACCGTACATTATGACTGGACCCTGCTTAATAACAGGGATATTAGAGATAAATATACTATAGCACTTAGTAACAAATACGATGCTCTACAAGAACAGACAGAAACACTCACCCCGAACGAAGAATATGAGAACTTCGTCAACGCCCACCTAGAAGCGGCAGCGGAATTCATTCCAACTAAACAAAGAAGAAAATATAGAGTCCCATGGGAGACATTAGCAGTTAGAGAAAAGGGTGCAGACGTGAAAACTGCCTCCAAATGCAACAGGAAGAACCAATACCAATACCAATACCCTGAAACTTAAAAAGGCACAAAATGAATTAGCTAACATATACCTAAACGAAAAGACAGAATACATAAAAAATAAGATTGATAAGAGTAGATACCCGGTTGAAGATAGAAATTCTAGGATAGCATGGCAAACGATAAACGAAGTGAGCAGAAGGAAGAGCATTGCCAAAGCTAAACTGAAAGCTACCAGCCAACAAGATCGAATACACCTGTGGAAACAGCATTTCGAGAATTTACACGGAAACCCTCCGGAAGTTACTCATGAACCAACCACGAGAATTATAAGTAAGCAATTAGACATCAAACTGGGACTGTTTACTCAAGAAGAACTCGACTCGTTACTGAGAAAAATTAAAAATAGAAAGGTAACAGGGGTCGATGAAATACCCCCAGAAGGGTGGAAGACGAGAAAATTCGACGTCATACAGGGTGCATTTAATATGTTTCCAGACTTTTTTTGTACAGGCATTTAACATTGTCGTAGACTCTTGAAAATTCAGTATGTTATTGCTATACATCTTATGAGATAACTGACCAATTTTTATGATTTCAGGTTCAAATGAACAGCTACAGCAGCAATTGGAATACACCCTACTAAAGCCTGATTGTCACAGCTGGTGAATTTCAAAACTACAATCTAGACTTTAGAAGAATGATACGCAATAAAATTCAGTTTTAAACTTGGAAAAAATGCCATGCGATGAAAGCTGGATCTACTGTTATGACCCAGAGACCAAGAGACAGAGTTCCCAGTGGAAGTACGCTGGCTTTCCCAGACCCAAAAAGGCCAGACAGAGCAAATCCACCCACAAACTTTTGATGATCCCTTTTTTTGACAGCACTTGCATGATCTACATGCACTGGGTTCCCACTGTACAGACAGTCAACAAGGAATACTATGTTGAGGTTTTAAGGGAGTTCAGCAAGAGATTCTCTCGGAAGAGGCCTGCACTCTTCAAATCGGGTCAGTGGCATTTCCAGCAGGACAATGCACCAGTCCACAACTCCATCCATGACACAGACTATTTGACCAAGATGGGCATCAAGACAGTTCCTCGCCGTCCCAGACCTTGCACCATGTGACTTTTGCTTATTTCTTAAGCTCAGAGGCTATCGTTATGAGACAATTGGGGAGATGAAAGAGGCTGTGACGAAGGTCATTGACATGCTCAAACAAGAGGACTTGCATGGGGCCTTCCAGAAGTTGTTGGAACGATACAACAAGTGCATTGCAGCCGGAGGGGATTACTTCGAAGGGGACTAGAGTTTCATGTGTGTACTCTCAATAAAAGTGCCTATACGAAAAAAGTCAGGAAATATATTTGATGATCCTCGTACAACCATTTTATTCTTAAAGGTGAATAATTTTTGACTGGTTCATCTTAAAAGTATTTACAATGGTGAGGGTGGTGTAATGGCTAGCAAGCTAGACTAACATATCTTCACGAGTAAGTTCGAGTCTCAATGGGTACCCCCTTTATACAGCCTTGTGCCACATCTAAACAAAAAGCTTAATAAATTACTACAATAGTAAGGGAGATAATTCAGATTGCATGTTTACTTTTGACACCATGAAGGAAGAAAGATGGCGTCGAAAGTTAAGAGTCGCTTTCCAGACGTTAGCATTCTCCGACAGTTCATTAAAGATCGACTTATCTATCAGCTTGAGTCCGTGAGTTTTATAAGAGCATGAACTATATTTCTTCTTTCTAGTCTACGATACAGATATATACTTTATTTGACTGTATTCTCTTATAAATACCAAACTTATACTCGTCTGTAGTCCCCAGTAAAAACAATATCATGAAACATTCGTTCCTTCTTAGTTAATATTGTTTTTAGATATTCTTTTTATCTCTTCATAATATGTTAAAATTCCATTTTTAATTCTATCATTTTCATATTTGTCAACACATTTGATATAGACGTATATGAATTATATAAACTAACGGACACACCTCCAAAGAAGAAAAATTGAAGGCCTCGTCCCACCCACATTTTTTTTAATAAACCGAATTCAATTTTGTTGAATTTTATCATAAATTGAAATAAATTGATTCAGTAGACAAAATTCAAAAAAGTTTTATTTATTCATTTTTCTATCTGTTTATATTTGGTAGCTGTGTAAATTTAGTTTTTATTATTTTTTAAAAACAAACTTTCTAGTTCATTTATTTTTTCTCATATGTGACACAAGTTGAAACTTATTTTTCACTCCAAATCGAAAATTATTTAATTTTAGGTGAAAAAAACAAAACAAAACAGAAACAAGGATTGTATGATGATTATCGTCGCATTGACTGGTTTCATTTGGTTTTTGTTTTGAATTTTAATACTGACTTCCATTCAAATTCCATTTTTTTTTGTTTATAATTTTTTTACATTTTTTTATATCACTCAACAAAATAAGTAAAACTGAAAAAATTTCCTCTTTTGATTTTTTTTTTAATAAATATTATTTTTAGGTTCCATGATTTTTACCATCTTAAACAAAAAAACTTTAACATATTCCCTACCACACAATACACATGTGAGTCTTGTGGTATGTTATGTATTGTCTCTAAGGCACACGAACGTCCAGTTCATGACTTTAAGACAATCACTGATACAGTTATGTATTCAATTTCTGCTTGATGGCTCTGAGCTTAAGTGGCATTTTCAAATTTCCCTAAAGAAGGATATTGCTATCCAAAAAGGAGAATTTATGTTATCTGTTTTGATGTGTGTTACTGGGCCATTGGCCTAATGTGTAGAGTGTTCACCAATGGCCTGGGAGACCAGGGTTCAATCCCAGGGCAAGTCATACCAAAGACTCAAAAAAATGGTTCTTGATGCTGCCTTACTTAACACTCAGTATTATAAGGTAAGGATCAAGGGTAAAGTGGGACAATCCAGGGAAAGGAGTAGCGCCCTCCCCTACACCTCGGTGTAGTAGCTATTGAAAAGGGAGCCTTCAAGTCACCCTCGACTAAGGTCACCAACTTTACTACTTTTTTAGTGATGTGTTGATAAACTACATTTTTCCCCTTTACTGCCAATCTCCACATCACTATGGCATGACCATAATTATTTATGTCACATCCATCATATTCACTGGCAACAATTCATCTTGAACTCTGCTGTCTGTGCATGATATAAAATTTCCTCCCTCCGGCAGGCTCTTCTCATGAGACATCTTTGCTGGCTTTGTCATGCTCTGCATTGATGGCTGAGTGACCTCATAGAAAAATCCATCAATCCAGACCTCCTACAGAGCTAGAGGAAGCATTGTGGTACTAAACTGAAAACATGGCTGAAGACAGTGAAGCAAGATGCAGAATTGATCTTGGGCCGACGTCTGCATGGAGTTCACCATTGGTACTGTGAGTGGCTGATACTCATCTTGTCGATAACCTTGGACCGTTGCACTTGGTTGGCTTTTATTTGGGACACAGTGATGAACTCATTGGACAGAACCGGCTTAATCAACCTGGGGTGAATGCCATCACACACACACATTGAAGACTTGAAGATAATCTTTTCTGCATCTCTGTTTAAATCCAAATTCTTTGGTCTATTCATGGCTAAACTTCATCTTTGTTTTTGGTATTTTTTCTGGGGATAAATAAGTGCACAGGTCTTAATACTATATGCTCTCAGTAGGGACTTAGCATGCTCGACCTTGTAATTTAGACTGGTCTGAAGTGGAATGTTCCATTTAAACACCCCTCTACTATGCATAGTGGGCTGTTTCATGTGGATTCCTTGAGTGGCAGGAGAAATTTTGTTACCATGGTGACAAATTCGGGTCATGTTATGATATGTGAAGATCATAACAGGTCTGGCTAGAGAATGTTCAACTCAAAAGCCAGATGTTTGACTACTATACACTGAGCAGAAATGTTTTTGTTGAGCTGTGTATGTTCAAATGTTGAGGGTCAACAAATATTCAGAAAAAATGAATATTATTACGGGTTGAATCCTATTAATTTGGTAAATTTAGGACCAGACAGTTGTGGATTTTCTGAATTAATGAAACTTAGGGTAAAAAAATGGCCAAATAATACAGTATAGGAGGCCAAGAAAACTTGTTCACTGATCATTTAAGTAAAAATGTGTGACATTGTGATGTGTAGCAACTGAATTAGCAATAACATATTGGATCATATATAGTGGGGAGATGACAACATTCAGTAAGCTGTTCCATGTAGAAATGATTCTATATAGAAAAAAAAAGCAACTTTGAAACACACTGTCAACAACTTTTTATGTGAAAAAACATTTTTTTAAAAATCTACCAAACATCAACTAATTACTTGATTTTAATTAGATTATTAGTACTTATTTAAATAAGCTTTTATTTTTTCCAGATTTTTCAGCCCAAAAGTTAGAGAGGTGTGTATTATACGTAATAACTATATCAACTTTTTTTTCAGTCCTATGACTCATTATGGGATGACTGAAAGTAAGTTAAAGCGATAAAAGATTTATTAAAAGAAGTTTCCCATTCAAATATTTAAAAATATAAATTAGCAAATAAACTTAAGTTGCCAAGAAGAGCAAAATATTTTACTTAATTTTCATAATTGACATTAATCATAAAGTCTTGTATATTTATTTCTTGTTGACTGACAGATTCCTGGTCAGAAAGATTTGGTGTTTGACAAAGAACTTATGAAACCATTGGATCGCATTATTGGAGCAACAGTTTTGAAGGTTTGTGGAATGTGGTTTCTCTTTTTAGATAAACTGGTCATGATTTTTTTTTGTTGATTTTGTCAAATATTTAATAGTAAGTTATAATTTTGCTTTTGCCTGTGATGGTTTGTAAATATGGTTCCTCTTTGGATTGTGGATCATTTTCTTGATATAACATCAAAGTAAGTTTAAGGATTGAAATTTTGATAAAATTAAAGTTTATAAAGCTAAAATTATCTTCCATAAATTTCCTGGTGTCAATATTCAAAAATGAAGTAAAATAATTGAAACATTGTGAACAAGATTTTTTTTCTCAGTAAGACCCTCCCCTGCCAACAAGTGTCCTGGATATGATAATCTTACTGCCTTGTCAGCTGGGGTTGTAGAATATGCTGCTGACTGCATCTCTGCAGAAGGGTACCCCCCCCAAAAAAAAAACAAGTGTCCTGGATATGATACTTAAGGAGCCTAGCAGCAAAAACAAATAAAAAAAAATAATGACCCCAATCTATCACAATAAACTCTACTAATTCAAACAAAATATGTGGCTCAAATCTCATTCAGTGGAACTGCATAGGAATCTGGGCCAATTATGAAGAACTACCACATCTTCTAACCAGCCAGAACCCCAAAATAGTTTGTCTCCAAGAAACATTCCTTGAGGTGAAAGATGACATTACAATAAAAAGTTACCAAAGATATAATTTCACTCAATACTGGTCACAGGACTTTGGGAGGTGTCTCAATCCTATTTAGGAATGATATACCCCAAAGCAAAATCATCCTCAACACTGGACTCCAGGCAATTGCTATCAAAGTGACCTTATATTGAACAATAAATATCTGTACACTATACATTCTGTCTCATGATGCGATTTATGAAATGAAACTCTACAACAACTCCCCACACCTTATATCTTACTAGGTGATTTTAACAGCCTCAATACTGTATTGAGGCTGTAAAAGCACAAACAAAAAAGGCAGAATACTGAAAAACATTATCAATAATAATAATAATTTATGTCTCTTCAACACAAAATCTCAAACACATAACTCATTTTCTTCTATCTACTCAGCCATAGAATTAATCTTTTGTCACACCTCAATTTTCCTTAACTTCTGGAGGGTGCATGAGAATACATGCGGGAGTGACCATTTCCCATTTGTGATCAAGAGTTTGCACCCACAAACTGAGGATCTTCTCACGTGGAGATTAAATAAAGTGAACTAGAAAGAGTTTTGATTTCTATGCCTCAAATACTTCATACAAAATAACACTTACTCTTCTTCTCACTTTACTGACAAACTTATAGAAATTGCAAAAATATGTATCCCATACAATCCAACCAGTCATAAATGGCCAGACCATGGTTCAGCAAAGAATGCAGAGAGGCTGTCTATCTACAGCTTTGTGAAAATTCAATACTGAACTCACAACCTCAAACTTAATTTCCTTCAAATTCTACAGAGCAAATGCATGTAATACTATAAAAGAGGTTAAAAAAATTTTGGTAAAATTATGTGAGCAAATTAAATAACTTCTCCAAATTGAAAACTGTCTGGCTTATGATTTAGAAAATAGCTGATAAAAAACAAACAACCTCACTAAATCACCTCTCTGTAACAAACAAAAAATAACAGAAAAAAAGGCCATTGCTGATCTACAAGCTGAAACATTCTCCAAAATTTCTTCTCATTAGGTCAACACAAAATTCTTTGAAATGAAACAAAACTCTGAAAAGAAAAAATTCAACTTTAACTCAAGAAATTCCTAAGATTACGACAAACCATTCACTCTAAATGAATTAGTGGATTCTATAAATAAAACCCACAATACAGCTGTCGGCCCTTATGAGATAGACAATGAGTTTTTCAAAAAACTATTGGATGAATCATCAAGTGCCTGTTAAATGTTTTCAATAACATCTGGTCAAGTGGTACCTTCCCAGAAACATGGAGATAGATGATAATTGTCCCCATCCCCATAACAAGCAAAAATGCTTCTGATTCACTGTCAATGGAGTGGATAATCAATAACAAACTGATGTGGTACCTTGAGTCAGACAACCTAATAACCAACATGCTGATAGGATTCTGGAAAAAGAGAGGACTATTTGATCTGCCTGGAAACCTTTGTCAAGGAAGCCTTCATAAAAAAGCTACATCTGACAGCAATTTTTTTAACCTGGAGATGCCCATGCAATAGATCAAGCACTCAACTTCATTTTGAAGAGCAAGAATAAGAAGTTTATATTCTCAGATGCACTCTCCGTCTTACTGTCATTAAGTAATAAAAAACCGGGGAACTCCCTTATCATTAAACTGTTGAGTAGACTAGAATCGATGTCAAACTGTAAAGAAATCCTTATACTCGATCCCAAGCCACATTGGAGTGAGAAGAAATGAAAGAGTAGATTTAGTAGCTAAATTGGCCTTAGATATCACCTCCAACAACTTCAAGATTCCATATTCTGAATTAAAACCCAAAATCAATAAATTCCTCCCCATAAAATGGCAACAATGCTAGAATAATAACATTCAAAGTAAAAACTCTTTCAGATCAAATCCACTTTGGGAGAATGGAGTCCAGCTTTATGAAAATTGAGAAGAGAACAAGACATTATATTCCATTAGTCACACAAGATTTACTTGCCCTTTGATGCTCAAACAGGAACAAACAACCACAGTGTTTGACATGTGAAATACTCTGCACTGTTAAACACGTTCTCATAGAATGTGAAGCTTTTGCTTTCACCCGAAAGCAATTTTTCAGTGTGAATAGTTTGAGTGACTTGTTTGAGAACATCAACATGGCTGATGTTCTGTCTTGAGAAAGACAGGGTTGTACCAAAGAATATGGTAAATACCACTTAAACCCAAAGCTTACATGTTATTAGGACCATTCTCTCACCTCTGGACATAGTGTGGCTAACATGCTGTAAAAAACCCATCAGCTAACAGCAAATTATTCATTCATAAATCACATATATCTATATATGTATAAACAGCAACCTGCCATTAAATAATCTACAAAAGTTGATATGCCATAAAACCTATCTATCAATCAATCATAAACAATCTGAATGTGGAGTACCCCTTCATTGCCATTACTTCCAGGTTCACTCTGGCCTGGAATAGTAGCACCTGATAGGGTATTATCTATGGGTCAAATAGAATAGTTTGATATTTAAACTTTGTGCAGACAAATGACTTATGTTAAACGAAATGTCAGAAATAGAACTGTTTGATCATTTAACTGTGAGTAAACAAATGACTGATGTCTAATTGAATTTTTAGTGATATATAGCAATACTTGGAACCATTTAACTGTATGCAAACAAGTGATTTATATTGTATAGAATTGTTAGTGTTGAATAGCAATACTTGAAACTCTTTAATTGTGTACCTAAATTGAATTATTGTTATTACATAGCAATACGTGGAACCATTTGACTGTGTGAAAATGAATGAATAGTGTTGAATAGAATAATTAATGTTAAATAGCAATACTTGTAACCACTTCACTTCAAACAAATGATTAATATTGAATAAAATTATTAGTATTAGATAGCAATAATTAAAGCCATTTAACTGTTTGGAAACAATAGCAATACTACTGTGCAAGCAAATTAGTTCTAAATCACTTGAAATTAAATTACCTACAAGCTATTCACTTATAAATCATATATGTATATACATTTAAGTGTGTGCAATCAAATGATTAATAGTAAATAGCATTATTTGTATTAGATAGAAATACTTGAAATCCTTCAACTGAAAAAAAAAATGAGCTCCAGCTTGTTTAAAAATGTTATCCACAAAATGTATTTATGAATCATATCATATACATGTAGGAACAAAATTTAGTATCAAATTACCTATAATGGTTGATATGCAATAAAACCAAACCAAACTTATTTGTTTTGAAATTCCTGTAAAAAGTACAATTATTTTTAGTTTGTCTAAGTGCAAGTAATAAAATGGTGGTTTGATAAGCATTTTGTTAAAAAGATTTGTAAGGTTTTTGATCACATAGAAATTTTGTCTTTCAAGAAATAGAATTAACTATAAAAAGAGAGAGTAGGGAATTAATTAAGTAACATAAGACATGATCAGAAATAAATGTTGTAGATTTGCCCATTTATTTTTGTATTTGATAACAAGACAGTCAACTCTTTTTATTAAAATGAAACAATTATCAACAAATTTTTATTGAAATGAAACAATTATCATCAAATTTTTATTAGGATGAAACAATTATCAACAGATTTTTTATTAAAATGAAACAATTATCAACAAATTTTTATCAAAATGAAACAATTAAAAGAATTATCAAAATTATTCATGTATAAGACACTATATTTCCAGATTTTTCAGCCTAAAAGTTAGGAATGCATATATTATACACATGAACTTTTTAATTAATTTTTTCCAGCCACATGATGACTCCCCATATTTGGAATGGAAAGACTGAAAGTAAATTATATCTATAATCCAGACTAATTTGTTTATACAATTACAGAGAAATATCCACTAGAATGTGTGTTTGTCTATAATTTTATTTCTCTTAATGTGAGTTTATTTTCACTACAAATTTATTGCATTTTTGTGTGAACCTGTCGCTTTAAATACTGTTTAAATTTTGTGTTTTAAGGGATAATGTAAATTATATAAATTCTTATTTTTAGTCAGTATGAACTGATAAAAAGTAGAACAAATATCAAATTTCAGTTAAATTGAAATGCTACAAATTCTAAAAAGTCAGTGTGTATTACACACGAGAATTCTTTTAGCAGAACTTTAGGGTGTTTGTGTTGTACATAAATGATGATGGTATCTTGTAAAACAACCCATCACTGTGTAAATAATTGGGGGAAAAAAAGAAAACTACAAATTCAGACATTCTGCTTGTTTTGTGTTTTGGGAAGATTTAATTGTGTTCATCTTTTATTATCAATTTTGCATTTTTTTTTCAGAAGAAATAAGAATTCATGTTTGTAAATCCTTCTTCCCTAGAATTCATTTTGAATATACATTCCATTTATAAAGTCGATAGATTGTAATATTCAAATTCTTAGAATTTTGCTGCTTAAATTGTTTTTGGTTTTGAATAATCCTTTTTCTTTTTTTTACAGGAACATGGAGTAGCCAAAATCTTCAAGATTGACCCAACACAGAAATCTCTGCCAGGATGCAACCAGTAAATATTTTTAAAGTGTTTTTTTCTTTGATATTATTATAGGCAAATGTTTAAAATATTCCCACATAACCTAAGATTTTCTTTATTTTTAGCATTTTGAATTCTCATCTTGGGCTCATATACTTTTATAATTCTCAATAACTGCAGTTGTCAAAGAAGTAATTTAAAAAAATATTAAGATGAATTTTAATGAACAATTTAACCAAATTTATTTATCTAAATATAAATGAAAATTATTTATATTTAATACTTAGAATTACCATGAATGGTTCATAAAAAAATACAGTTTTACATACAAAAAAAAAAGAAAGAAAAAAAGAAATGGCTAACCTTAGCAGAGAAAGATAATAAAAAAAAAAGTAGCTTATTGCAGTTTAGGAATGTCACCATTTAAAAAAAATCCTGTTTTTTTCTTTAAAATGCAATTAAACCATTTTTGTTTTTAATGATTGTTGATCTGTAAATATCTTGAAATTTATCAAGTTTTATTCAGAAGCATAAAATCGTTTTTATTTTTCTAATTAGTTCAATTTTTTGCTGCAGAATTGAACCTAGCTTTTTTAATTGGTAGATAATAGTTATTTGTTATTTTCATACACACACACACACACTGTAATAAGGTAAATGCTAGATTTGTTTTCAGTCAATTAACTGTAGATAAACTAAACAATATGGACACACATAAATTTGATGGTTATGATTTGTTAAAAAGAAAGAACATTTTAAAAAGTCCAAAATAGGTGGAAGTTTTGATACATCTTTTATTTGTAATGCAATTATTGATTTTACTTTGTGGCTGATAAAATATTTTTCTTTGTTTTTTCCAAGATAAATTTTAAGAATTGATTAAGAAATATAGATATCACTTTTTTTAAAATTTGCTCAGAAAAGGTTCAGTTTTCTTAACCATTTTTTGTTAATGTTGTCTTAACTTATCAGAAATTTGGTTCCTTAATGTCTCTTTTAGAAAATCTCAAATTAAATGATGTGAATATAAATTTCATTTGAATATTAAATTTTTCCAATATGTTTTTATAACTATTGATTTAATTTCTTGCATGTTTGCATTTTATTCTTCATATTTCTTGTTCAATGTTTTTGTAAAATGTTGAGATGAATAAACTTTCTAAATGTTTACTGAAAGTGTGAATTAATTGTGCCTTCATTTTCGACATCTCCATAGACGATTGTATCTGGTACGTCCAATTACTGAAATAATTCGGCACATTGTTCGACAAATAAAACATGAACGAATGCTTAACGAGAGAAGAACTTACCGGATTTTGTTGACTCCTCGTAAGGTGAATGAATTTTATTTTTATTTTATTTTCCTGTTTTTGCTTTTTGGGAAAGCAAAATACAAAATGTCACTGTGAGATGAAATTTCAGAAAAATAGCACAGGATTATATTTATTTTTTGTTACAATTGACTTTGAAAAGTAGAATTTGTTGTTGAATTCTGGAAATTTTCAGATTTCACTGAGAAAAAATTGTCATTTTCTTGTTATTAGCATTTATTCTATTTCTTCATTTATCATTTTATGATTTTTTTCCAATTTTTTTTTGATTTTGTTATTTTTAAAAAATGATATTTTGGTTACTCAATTTTTCAATTTCTTGCAGATAAATTTGGCATCTTCTACAGTGTAGTACAAAGTAATATTTTAAATCTTTTTAGTTAAAATGTATCATTGTTATAACTTAGTAGATATAAAATGAAGAATATTGAAAAAATCCTTAAAGAGTTTGCAGAAAAATTGTCATAGAAATTTGTATTTCTTTCGATTTTTCCATTTAGATTTTAATTTCTATTATTTAATCTGTATGATATGTCTTTAATTTGGTTAATTTTTCATATATTTATAAATATAATTAAAACTAAATTTAATCATCACATATTTTGTAAATATATTTTTTATTGGCAAACTCATCACTCTTTCCTGTCAACTAATTTCTATGATCATAATTAGGGAATCAAATTTTTCTTAATTGTGAATATCAATGACTTTTGGTTGTTCAGGTTCATTTCTTTGTTTAATGGCATATCAACCCTTGTGGGTTATTTAATGCCAAAGCCATCCTCATAGAAGGACAGTAGTTGTATTGTTTAACCTATGGCTTGAGTAATAAAAGGGTTCCTACCTTTCCTAAAGTTTGAACTTGTTTACTGTGATGTTACAGCCCAGCACCTTAGCCACTACACAACATGAAACTTTGAAGATTTCTTTGACTGTTTTGATTATTTCTTAAATCCTTTGTGTTTGTTTTGTTTTTTCTTTGATGTTTTTAGCTTCATGCCTGTGAAACTGTTCTTGAAAAGGAAGGAGTATTTGGTTACGTAAATGTTGAAGAATTCATGCTTGATCTTGTGCCATTAGATCGAGATGTCTTGTCTTTAGAGTTACCTGACTTTTTACCAAGATTTTATCTGGTAAGTATTATGAAAAATATGTAGATAAAAATTGAATATTTCTAAGCAATTTCCTTTTACTATTTTGTTATAAGATCTTCAAACTGTTATTCATGACCAATACTTCAACAGATAAATAGTTAAGAAATATAAGTAACTATTTTCAGCCAATTTTTGCTATTGATCTCTGCTTTCTTAGTGCAAACTGGCTGAAAACTGAGACCATTAAATACAAATACAAGATTTTATTACTTTGAATATTCTTACTATTGACCTTATCTTTATTGTTATACTCACTACATTTTGGCCGATATGTCCTTCGGCCTTCTTCAGGTGTTAAGTTATAGTAAGTATTCCTTGTTATTCTGACCTGTTATTGAAACTGCAACCTCCAGATGATGTCACTCAAAAGCAAGAGACAACCTCCATCGCAACAACTACCCAGAGAGCATAACATTGGCTCCAAGAAATCTAGATCGAACAAGAGTGAACGATACCTGAAAACTCACCACAGTCTGTCTGCCCTGTGTCAAAGGCCTAGCCGAAAAAATTTGAAAGATATGCAGTCCTTATGATATCGGGACAATATTCACCAGCAGCATGACTCTTCAAAAATATCTCTGCCGAGTCAAGCCCCCAACTGAATTCAACATGACCAAGAATTGGGTCTACTCCATCCTATGCAGTTATAGTAGAGTATATAAAAGTGAGACATGCCACCCACTAAAAGCAAAGCTAGAGGAACGCTGAAAGGCAGTATGTCTGGGAGAAATTGAAAAGTCGGATATAGCAAACCATATAGGGAAGGAAAATGGGAAACCATCTGCCATTGTGGGATCAAGCTAAAATAATTAATAGGGAAGAACACTGAAGTATAAGACATCTTAAAGAAGCGGTGCACATGTTGGGCTACAGTGACCTGTTGAGTAGACCAAGTCTAGAGATGAATACAATTTGGGAACCATCAATCAAAAAGGCTTTTTTTTTTAAATTGTGATGTGAGCTAGGATAAAAAACATCTGATATGATAATGGAGAATTGGAACAGTCTACCCAAATAGTTTGAATAAAGGGTTCAGTTTGACATTCTTTGTGGACTCCTGAATTTGACATGAAACACCTGAAGGACATATCAGCCGAAATGTTGGGATTATAACAATGAAGATGAGGTCAATAGTCCAAATATTCTAAGTGATAACAATTATCATCTCAGAAATTTAGACAAATCCAAGATTATCTCCTCTATGTGTTCTATGATAATATCTCATTGGTTGTCTTCTTTTTATGTGGTACCACAATACTTTAGGTCATCTCAAATTGGAGTCAAATGTAAATATAAGGAAGAAAGATATCAGAACAAATTATGGCCATGAAAGTTTTCATTATTACCTGATGAAATCTGTTATTTCTAAAGATCACTTCCCTAACTCCTTTATTTATTTTTGGTTTTAGTATAACAATTCCTAAAAAAATTGTATATTGTTGTAGAAATCATTTAAAATACCAAAACCATTCAAAAATTATATCAAAAAACCTGTTTCAAATTTTTTTAAATTGTCTCATTAATTCTAGAAGATTCTTATTTGACATTTTGTAGAATATTTTTAGATTTGAGCAAATCTCTTGGCTTTGACAATGGAATTTTTGAATGATATGTCAGGTGGATCTCTGTTGAGTGGTATTATAAGTCAGCCATTTTGGACACTAAACTAGATTACCAAACCATTGTTTGTGTATTTGATTCTTTCTGGATGCTCTATACATCCAGCCTTATGCCACGACTAAGCTAAGCTATTTTCAAGATTTTAAGTTGGATAAGGCCTTTTAGATTTCAGGAAATCTTCCCCTATAATTGAATTAGTAGTACTTGTAATGTTCAATTTTATAGAAAACAAATTATGTCTTATCTGAACAGATTTTTAATTTCTAATTGTGAATGTATTATCATTTTGGGATTTGTTAAAAATAGCT
Organism: Sepioteuthis lessoniana; assembly: GCA_963585895.1. NCBI lineage: Eukaryota > Metazoa > Mollusca > Cephalopoda > Myopsida > Loliginidae > Sepioteuthis > Sepioteuthis lessoniana. The sequence continues at coordinate 163,449,596 of OY757904.1, read as the reverse complement.
ATTTTTGTCAGTATTAATGCACCTTATCTTTTTGTCTAATTATTTTCAGCACAATGATTATGTTTGGCTCACCACTGTGGCAAAATCTTTGACCCATTTTCAATCTGTCTTTGGACAAATTCCAACAGTTTGTGGCATTGGTCGAGCAGCAAAGGTATATATCATCTTTTTACCTCCCCAGAAAATATTGTCTAATTTAGATACTATCAAAGTAAATGATGCTTGTTTTTATTTATTTATAAAATCCTAATTAGAATGAATTTGAAATATTAATCATTTCTCTTTAAAATTCTTGTGGCAATCTTGAGTTTTTTGAATATTGTCATTTATTATGAAAATAAATAACAGACCGGATTTTGAATTGTTGTGATTTGATTCATTTAATGAGATTTTATACACGTCAATCAATGAGTCAACAATAATGTTAACATTCATATGACTAAAATTTAGATTTAATGTAAATCAACAAATACATTGTTATTACAATAAATTGTTTTATATTTTGTTGTAGTCTTCATAACGCCTCTAAAATCATTTGATTTTGACACAAAATCCAATAAGATTGACTAATAGACTGATAACTTCCCACTTATAAACTTATTTCATACAATTATAAAATCATTTTCTCAATATTTATTTTTAGTGTTTGAAGAATCTAAAACTTACGTGTGTTTACTTTCCATTTGTATCTTTGTGTATATTTGTTTCATCTAAAAATGAATTGTGTATTGAAGGAATAATGCAAAGATTCCTCAGTTCTTTACATCAAAGAAATCTTCACCATCTTTCACAAAAATTTTTTTATATTTCAACAGATGGTTCATGAATTGATGTTATCAATGCCAGAATATCAAAGTGATTCACAAAATGAACAATTAGAAATTGGAAAGTTAATTATTCTTGACAGAGGTAAGAAAACTATCATTAAATAATGAAAACTTCAACAATAAAAAAAGATAGGTTGATACTTGACTGAGTATTAATGATACTCCAATGTCTTATCAATAAGAAGGTCTACTCCATTTAGTTTTGGTCTTAAAAAATGAGAGAAATTAAAACTGTATGAAAAGAAAACATAAATATGTTACTCTATAGCCAAGATGATGTGTTATAAATTCCCCCCTCCAAAAACCACTTTTTTTTCTTCTCAGATGTTGATTTTGTCACCCCTCTTTGCTCTCAGCTGACCTATGAAGGAATCTTGGATGACACATTTGGGATCCAGAGTGGTAAGTATTTTCTTGTCTTTTAGAGTCTTTTTGCATGAGTGTATATTTTTTCAAACAAAATTTATTATTTCATGTTACAAGATTTGAAATTTAGCTGCTATTAATATTATTTTATTCTTATAACTGTAACCTCTTTGCTCAAGATCTTTTCTCTTTTTCTCTCCCTGTTAATTTGACATTGAAAGACATCAGTTTTGCTTTATTGATCAACTCACAGGAAATATTTGAATCTACTTAAATACTGATTATATTTTGTCCATAATTGACATAGATTTTTTTAAAGGTTTCTACTGTAGATGATAGACGTAAGATTGTAAAAATTTAAAAAAAAACAAGAATTAATGATGAACATGATTTTAAGTATAATTTATGCAAAATATTTTTAGTTTCCTGCAGTTGATGTTAAACATTCAGTTAAAACTCGTTGTTTATTTTCTTTGATGGTTTTTCAAATTGTATACGAATTTTTTTCATCTACTTTATCAACTAAGAAACCTTTTAAAAAATGTACTAATTAATTTTGCTTTGTTTTTGTTATTTTAGGTTATGTGGAATTTACTAAAGAAATAACTGGAAAGGATCAACCCACACGGGTATTATTATCAAACCAAGATGAGGTGCATTTTTATAAGTAGTTTAATTTTTTCAAACTGTTTACTACTACCAAGTAGAATTTTTGTTTTATTATTGTCTCATCTCTGTTCAATTGTTTTTGTTGAAGGCTCCCTTTTCAATAGCTATTACACTAAGATGTAGGAGAGGGTGCTACACCTTTTCCTGGATTGCTCCACTTTACTCTTGATATGTACCTTATATTGCTGAGTGTTAAGCAAGGAGGTATCTAGTACCATTTTTTTTAGTCTTTAGTATGATTCAACCTGGGATCGAACCCTGGTCTCCTGGGCTATTGGCAAAATAAAATATTTTAGAACATAGATTTGGTATGAGAATATCTGCTCTGGCTGCTTCCACAATTCCACCTGCTGAATGATTCAACCCTACATTCGATTTTCCTAAGGCAGACTAGTCATTGTTAGTTTGGGTTGGAATAGCACAAGACATAAGACAACTCCATTAGGGAAAACAAAAGACAAAAAGAATTTTTTGAAGATTGAACCTGTTGTGTTCTACTTATTTTCTCCTATTTCATTTTGGCTGCTGAGCATGCATCACACTTACCAGCAAATCGCTTTGCCAGAGCCAAGTTTGTTAACTTTCAGTTCTATTCAACCACAGGGATGAGAGGAGTGAGTACTCAGCCTGGCTCAATTCTTTCCTCTTGCTTTTGGCCTACATCTGATTGCAACTTGAACTGCAAACTGAACTGATCCAAACTTTACCTGGATTGACTATCTGTCAATTTTTTTCATGAATATATGGACCTAAAGAAGCCCCTACACCCCTTTTGTAGAAAATAATTTTTTCCGCCCAGGCTACCCAGTTTTAACATACTTAAAATGGCTCTAACTCTTACCTCTAACTGCACTATACCAAAATGACTCTTACCTCTGACTGCTCTATACCAAAGACCTCTGTTAATGACAGATATTAAAACTAGCTTTTTTCATCCAGAAATCATTTTCACCAAAAATTCCTTTTCTTTCTAATTTTATCATCTAACAAAGTTTGTCTGAATTTTCGACCTGGCTTTTGATTTTACTATAATCTCACATTCATCACCTATGTTCTTATATCCGTGCGCACAGACACGACTATTCCTATGTAGATATATATACATATGTGCTCCGCCTATTTGCACACATAGCCATGTAGACATGCTCATCCCCACATACATATACATATAGACATGTTTGCACCTACACACGTGCAATATTCTGCACTTAAATGTACCCAACAGCAGAACCTGTAGTGTTACATTACACATAAGGCCCATACTTGAACAAACATTTACTGTCACATGATCAAAGTAAATAGGTCATTTGTTTGTACAAGAAGATGCAGCTTCCATTTTGTGAAAGAATAATATGCAATCATAAGACAAATTATTTTGTCCATGGCAGCAAACAAGTTAAATATGTATTCCTGATTGTTATTCTATATCATTTGCAAATGGTTTAAGAAATCATGCTTGTTTCATTATAATAATTATATACATAACTATTGTTTAGCAAGTTTGCTTTCTAATTCGGAAATTATGGAAAATGATGAAAATCATATTAGGTTGATACAAAAATTCCATGTACCATCTTTTGCACAAATGTATTTTAAAAGTGTTTATGAAGTCTTTGTAGTTTTTTTATTGCTTGCGTATGCATTGTCCTTAAGAATTGTTTATTTTGATGAATATCATGGCCGAATATAAAAGTCAAATTTTATTTCTCATGATTAATCAAGATAAAAATACTGTAAAAACTCTCGTGGATGGTTGAAGTTTTAGGGTTATAAGTAAATGTGACATGTGTTAGGAATAATTCATTAGATTTAAAGGAAATGATTTTTAAGTTTCAAGACAGAAAAATGTCGAAAATCTCAGAACTCAAACTATTGAATAAGAAAAACTTTTGAAGTCTGATGCAGAATAAACAATATCTGATTTTGAAGGAAAATTTTCTGAGAAATGTAAGTCAATTGTAGTTATGAATCTTAGAAACAATTTTAGGAAGGATGAATTCCTCATAAACTTATTGAAATGAAACCTTTTAAAATTTACCTTTTTTGTTTTGCTGGATTCAGTTGAAGATTAAAGCTGATTATGAAAATGAATCCAAAATAAACTAAATCAGGTCTGGAATCTATTTGTGGTAGGGGGGAGTTTTGTGTATTTTATCAGATTCAAATGAAACATTTGATCATTGGAATAGAGTTTTGCTACTTTTTGTTAAAAATTATGCTTCTTCAATTCAATTATTTCTTCAATTTCTTTGTGGATAATCTTACAAGTAAATTTTAATTGATTGTTTTTGATTGAAATTCTTGATTATTTAATAATTTTAATTTGCAATCGTTGTTATTAACATTTGTCCATTTCTTTTTTCAGATTTATGACCAAATTAGGAACAAACATTTTTCTACGGTTTTTGAATATCTCAGTTCTAAAGTAAAAGAAGTTCAGACAGGATATGATGTTAGTAGGAATCATTTTTTTGTTCTTTTTCTTTTCTTGTTTGTATCTGTATAGATATATTATGTAATATTGTAATATAGAAATATATCTGTATGAATGTTGTTTATTCAAATGGGTGCCAACATTTTAAATTAATATCAAGCTATGTGATAAAAACAAAGAAATATCTATAAAAAAAAAGATTGAATCTTTAAAGTTTTTATTCCTAAGCTTTCCTGTTGTTTTTTTTTTCTATGATTATATTGTTTAGAAGAAATTTCAACTCTATTAGTTGCACACTTCATTAAAAGTGTAAAATATACTAAGTCATGTGAGATGGTTGCCTAAACATTGATGATGACATTTATTTGTTCTATCATAAATGGCAAGGATTCATTTCTTAGTTTGTCTTGTTGGCTAAGACTGTAGAATACATCTCTGCATAGGGGTAAGAGCCCCCCGCCCCAAACAAGTGTCCTGGATATGACGCTAAACTATCTGATGATGAGGCTCCAATGATGCTGCAGCTTTGGGGAATGTGGAGTACCCCTTTATTGCCATCACTCCCAGGTCCACTCGCCCAGAGTGGTAACACCTGATAGGGTCCTATCTATGGGTCAAATAGAACTGTTTGACATTTAAACCGTACGCAAACAAATGACTTCTGTCAAATTAAATTGTTAGAAATAGAACTGAGCATTTAACTGTGTGTAAACAAATAATTGATGTTTTATTGAATTGTTAGTGATATATAACACTACTTGGAACCATTTAACTGTGTACAAATGAATGAGTAATGTTGAATAGAATTATTAGTGTTAAATAGCAATACTTGTAACCACTTTGCTGTGTGCTAACAAATGATTAATATTGAATAGAATTTATAATTGTAAGATAGCAATAATTGAAACTATTTAACCATGGAAATAATAGCAAGCAAATTTGTTTTAACTCATTTAAAAATGAAATTGATGTCTTATATATCATGTATATCTATTCAAATGTGTGCAAACAAATAACTGAGGTTAAATTGTTGCTATTACATAGCAATACTTGAAACCCTTTTAACTGTGTGCAAACAAATGATTAATAGTAAATAGAATTATTCATATTAGATAACAATACTTGAAACCCTTTTAACTGTGTGCAAAAATGAACTCGGACTCATTTAAAAATGCTATCAACAAAATGTCTTTACAAATCAAGATATATTTAGTATATATGTATAAACAGGATTTGGAATTAAATAACCTACAATGGTTGATATGCCATAAAACCAAACCAAACTAAACCAAACATTTCTTAGTGTTTGCAAAATTACAAATTGTACTGAGTTTTTTTCTTTTTGCAGAAAAAAATTCACAGACATCATAAATCTAAATCATAAAAGAAAAAAAAATATTCAAGGGAAAAGAGAATAAGTTTATAATCTTTTTTGTCTTTGAAAAATGTATTTTTCAGAAGTTGAGTAATTTTGTTTTTACCATATTTATTATAGCAATGAGTGAATATATGAACTATATTTAAAATTAGTATTTTTTTTATTTTCTTTACAAAAGTGAGTAAATGTTATACCATTAACTTTTCATGTTCAACTAAATAATTTTGTGGATATTATTTGATTTGGTAATTTATTTATTCACTTTCTTTTCATTAGTTTTTTTTTGCTGGTTTTTAACTTAAAGTATTTTTTTTCTTTTCTGACAGAAACGCCATTCTTTGACAACAGTTGGTGCTATGAAAAATTTTGTATCAAACGAATTAAAAGAATTAAAGAACCGGCACAAAACTTTAGCATATCGTGAGTTAAAATTGCATTTTGTATACATATGATATTGTTAGATGCCAATATTTTGGGAAGGAAATTTTTTTTTTTTTTCTTTTTTTTAAATCACGAGTGTTTTGCTTGAAGAATTCAAAAACGAAATAATCTAAAAAAGAAATCCCTTTATAATGAACGTATTTCTTAGTTTAAATAGTTTTATCATATTATTAAAGAGAGTGTATATACAGACTGGAGAGATATATAGGAACAGATTGAGAGGGTTAGTTAGCTAGGTATGAAAAACCAAGAGAAAGAGAGATATATACAAAAACTCTGATGAATTGATATGAACTGATTTGTATGAATAAATAATTTTTATTTGTCTTGTAAAACTAATTAACTTTTATGCAATCAAAAAGTTCTTTGAAATAATGGATCTTTGCTTTTAATATTTTTAATAATCAGTTGGTTATTTATTTTTTCACTTTTATATCAAAATGTTTGTTATTTCTTTGTGATTCACAAGTTTTTTTAGTTGATGTATATATTAGTATTCCTATGAAAGAATTTTACATACAAGAAGTACACACAGTTATAGATGTGTATATTGGATATTTAACAAAAGTATTTTTCAATTGCAATTTGTTGTATTAACCTTTTTAAAAGGATGTATTGGATGAGTTTATGATTTAATTTAATTCTTAATTTTAGTCAATGAATACGTTATAGAAAGATTTAAAATTAATGCATGGGAAAAATTAACTTTCTAGGTAAAACAAAAGATATATCAAATTCTTGAGTAAAATCCAAAATTTGAGAGCTTGGCAAATTTTAATTTTTGATCATTAAATCAATAAGTCTATCAGCACATTTTTAAGGGTGACATTTTTTCAATAGCAATGAAATTAGAAAATATTTTTGGCTATGTTATTAACCTTGAACCCCCTCCCCTCTTGTGGCTTCTGACTGAAAATGTAAAATGTTATAATCTATTTCTTAACAGCTTAAAATATTTTTATAGACAATAGCAAATGTCAGAATGGTAATTCTCCTGCCAGAATTCAGGCCATCTGGATATATGTACTTTTAATTAATAGCACAAATACTGGCCACTTATAAATATGAGCATTTTATTAAAGTCATGAACTCTTAAGAAATATTTATTCTGTTTTTTAAGATCGACAATAAAGTTAAGACTTTTATTGAAAATGCATATAAAATACAAGTTTATTAGTTGCACTTATTCTTTGAAATGTTCTGCTAAATTTAAATTGCTCTAACTTTTCATCTCCAGATTAATAATTGCTTTAAAGATTTATTGATTTTATTTGACAAATTAGATTTGTGAATAAAATAAATATTTTCCCAGCTGAAATTAGAAAAATTTGTGTTTTAATCAATGTTTGGTTCTAAGCATTCAGACTGAATTGAAATTATTTATAGAACTTTCAAACTATTTGCAAACATTTGATAAAATCTCTAAAGCTGTAAAGAATAGTTAGTAACTTTTGCTTAGTTGAAAGAAATTTGATTAGAAAATGTATGAAAGAATTTTATGAATGAACTCTGATTTGTTTTCTGCTTAAATAGAAATATATTAAACATTTAATATTGTTTAAAATTCTTCAGTGTTAATATTGAAATAACTTACACAATATGATTCATTTTATAAAGAGATTGTTTATGGGAATTTTCATATATGATGTTCCTTTTGCAGACATTGGGGCTTGTGAAGTAGCAATGGATAAAAAAAATAAAAGTGGTTTTGAAGAAATTCTTCAAGTTGAACATGGTAAGATTTTAAAAAGATTTCTCTGTTACATTTTAGATTTCTCTTATCTGTTATGAAATTTCTTGATCATTAAAGACAAGCATTTTTAGTTACTTGTGTAATAATACTGTCTATGCTGTTCTTATGCATCTGGATTTTAAGGATTACTTATTTTGAGATATATACATACACACTGATGAGTCAAAATATTCTGACTGTTGACATATGGCAAAAATGCTTGCTACTGCCTTTTAACAACTTTGACTATCAGAGTCAAAGGTATATAAACAGGTGAGCCAGTATCAAGTATTTAATTCTGACAAATTGAATACTGCAAAAAGAAAGCATCACTTTGATAATGGTCAAATTATCCCAGATTAGATGAGAGGAATATTTCCAAAATGACACTTGTTTGATTGTGGTATGTACTTATTGGCAGTGGTCCAAGGAAGAAAAAAATCCCCCAACTGTTGATAATTAGGCAAAAAGTGACAAAGACTTTTGATACCAAGAAGCGAATAGAGGTTTTGCTGCCAAGTACATTGTCAACAGAAGTGATACTTTTAATGTAAATTACAGATAAAATGCATTTTAACTTGTTTTGTAATGGGGCTGCATAGCCACAAGTTTGGTCAGAATGGCCATGCTAACTAATATTTATTGTCAAATGTGTCTTCAGTAGATGTGGGAATATTGGAACTGTATCAATGAAAGAAGTTTCCCTAATCTGATTCATCTCACTTTCTCTTGAATAAGGTGAATAACACGGTAAAATATTTATCATTATCCTGGGGAAGTGATGTCACCAAGTTGCATTCTGGGAAAAATAATTAGCTGGTGGAGGTAGTATGATAGCTGGGAAACACTAAGTAGTCCTATCATGTAGAATGTCATATACAAGCTTTCTCAACATCATTAGAAAATCTGGTATTCTTCATGGTTACAGTGTTCTACAATGGTAGTGATATCTTTCAGCAGGACAGTATGCCCTGTCATACTGCATGTGTTAATGTTTGAATGTTTTCATGAAACATTTATGATGAAATGTCTTGTAGAGGTCTTGTGCTATTTTGTAGTTACCTGGAGAAGCAACTCCTCATTAAACAAATAGTCATCATGTTTGTCTAATAAAAAAAATCTTGTCAAAGTTGAAAATTAGCAAATCGTATTTACTTTTTTCATAACTACACTCCAAAAAAAAATTCCACTCAATGTTGGAAATGGGTTTTTTTTTGTAATTCTGTTATGTACTTTATGCAGAATGTCTTTAAGTAATTGAATATAATTTCTTTTGAGCAAAGGTGAGAAAGAGAGAGATAGATAAGAATCTGATCATATAAAACCCCCATTTTTTTATGTTGGTTTATATCTGTTTAAATTTGTACTTTGAGATATTAGATTGTTCAATGGTTAAAAGTAAGGATAGTAACTTAAAAGAATTTGTATGAACTTATAAAATCATTTGTAAGCTCATAGAAATTCCTTTGATAATCTATTATGTAAAGTGGTCAAACTACTGCTGATTTAATTTGAAGAAAATATTATTCAATATCTACATATATAAATCATGATATTAAAACTCTTAATTGGTTTATTCTCTCCATATGATGGATGTTAGCTTATAATGTCATTGATCCTGAATTTGTTATAAAAATGTTGTGTAAGTGAAATGGTGATCTGTTGATATGTTTTGTGGTGATATTAATATGAAAAAATATATTTATAATTCATAATTGTAAAATAATGCATGCTCTGTGCTTTTATTATCAAATATGTCAAACAATATTATATTACTCAAATAACTTTGGTTTATATCTACTTCAAAGATCTTATTGTTTTAATTCTTGCATTTGTTTTATAATGTTTTATTCAAATTTTCCAAGCAATTTAAAATCTATTTTGGTTTGGTATTTCAGCTCTTCTTGAAGGTATTGGTACCAAAGAAAACACTGCATTTATTGAAGAATGTATTAACAGACAGGTAAGAGTCTTCTTTATTTATGCTGGCTCTTTGAGATGCAATAAAGCCACAAAATGTTTCAATATACTGACTCTACTAAACCTGTTGTTTTCCTAAATAAATTCTTTAAAAGAAAAAAAGAAAGTGATCCTCATATCAAATTCTGCACATATTCACAAGTTGGATAATCTTGCACAAATTTTTAAACTCCTTTTCCACAAAAATAGAATTTACTTAATCAAGAGTGAAAATTTTCCCAAACTCTGTTCACTTTTAAATGAAGGGAATAAAATACAAGAATCTTAGAAAAGACAAAATTCCAACGTTGATCACTGATTTTTCCTTTACCTTTTGTTTGATCTGGACAATAAGAACCCAGTACAACTTCAACCTATTTAAAAGTTGAACTGCTGTCTAAATATATATATATATATATATATACACACTTAACCACCAAACTGTGCATACCTTATCCTATTGCAAGACCAATTAAAACTTCACTAACTTTTCAGGAAGTGTTAGATATGGTAAAAATCTTGACATCAAAGCATTTGTTTAATCTTCAAACAATTTTAATGCATTAAAGATATGCATGATTAGTTGGTCGGAGGTTGATTATTGAATAATTATTAGATGACCTCTACTGGTCTGGCAGGGTTCTGAAATAAGGGTCCTAGAAAACTAGTGGTATGCATGTAATAATAGATTATAAAGTAAACTTTGTAAGCAAAGAGCATTGCATTTAGACATTTAAGAGAGTATTCCAAGATCTCATCTCCCCACCACATTTTAAAACTTTTGCCATTTTGTCTTAACTCACATATTTTGTATTCCAGAACAAAAAAAAAAAACTGCTGTCCAATCAGCTGATGATGTATTTTTTTTAGTGTAAGATTATGATTCTAAAATCCTGGATTTTCAACAATTTAGGTAATTTAATATCAAAATCAATTCTGTAAAAGAAAAAAAATTCAGTGGCTTTACTAACAGACTAAATAGGATAAAGAAATTGAGACAGATCAGAGTTTTCACTTTATTTGATGTTATCTCTTTATTTATTTATTTATTTTAAGTACAACTGTATCCAGACCCTCCGTCTACTTTGTCTCCTGTCGCTCACTAATGATGGCATTCCCTCCAAACAATACAAATCACTTGCAACACAGTTTTCTCAGGTAAATTACATTGACCTTTCTGTGTTTTTCTGATGTTCATTGTATACACTGATTATTGCACAGTTTTTTTTTTCTATTTGACATCGATAATTATGTTTAGATATGACTAATCCTTGTCCACTTTCATTAAAGAATTGCCCAGTCGGCTGGGGCTGTAGAATACACCGACTGCTTCTCTGCAGAGGGGTAAGACCCCCCCCCCAACGAGTGTCCTGGATATGACACTAAACAATCTGATGGTGAGGTTCCAGCAATGCTGGAGCTTTGGGAAATGCGGACCACCCCTTCATTGCCATCGTTCCCAGGTCCACTCTGGCCTTGAGTGGTAGCACCTGATAGGGCCCTATCTATGGGTTAAATAGAACTAACAGCATACTTATGCTAAAATGAATTGAGTAAACTGAATAGCTTGAAATAGAAACGTTTTTGACAATTAAACTGTACTTACATTTAAACTGCGTGCTTATGCTTAACTGAATTATTTCAAATAGAACTGTTTTTCGACATTAAAACTGTATTTACACTTAACCGAATTATTACATATAACTGCTTAAATAGTTTGAAGTAGAAATGTTTTTGACAATTAAACTGTGTACTTATACTAAACTGAACTGTTTTCAATAGAACGGATTATTTACATAAAAATGGATTTGGTGTTAAATAACCTATATAGGTTGATATGCCATAAAATCAAACCAAACCAAAGCAATTCATTAAAGAAATCAAATTGAACTAATGATTAAAACTAATAAATCTTTGATGAATTTGTAAATAAAAAAATAGAAAAAAAAATTCTGCTTAGTTCTCTAAATCCTTTTTATTTATTTTCTTTCATTCCTTTTGTAGAGTTATGGATTTGAAAAGATGTTATCCTTACACAATTTACGTAAGGTTCACATCTTAATGGAACAAGAAGCTGTCCTGACAAATCCTTTGGGAAATCTTGCTGCAGCTATGGCGAAGAGAAATACATTCCAAATTTTAGCCAAAAAACTCAACCTGGTCAGTCTCCATTTGCCAAATTTATCAAATGACATTTTTTGTAAATACGTTTATTTACTTGATGTTCATTTTTCCTTATTTCCATTTTTAAAGAAGTGAATACATAAATTTGGTGTTAAAAAGATCAACAAGAAAACAATGTTGAAATATAAAAGAGAAGCCATTAAAACATATTTTTCTATTTCATATATAAATTCTTGATAAATCTCCAGATTTTTTTAAGCATGTGAAAACTTTTATTTTATTTCTTTTATTAGATTCCAAAATCAGCTGAAGAAATCAATTTGAAAAGTCCACGTGATATGTCATATGTCTATAGTGGAGCATATTCGCCACTGTCTTGTCGACTGGTTGAAGAAGTAAGTTGTTTCCACTCATTTATATATACTGAACGAACTAGGCCAAAACTGACACATGTCAAGCCAATTTTTCCCCATTAAAATTAATTTGTTTAATTTTTTAAAAAATTAAAATAATTTATGATCAAAGTCAAAGTATTTTTTATAAATGTTTTTGTATTTTTTTTGAGATTAGGTTAAATAATAATCCTCAAAAAAACATTTCAGTAAAGGATGTGAAATTTGATACAATTCTTAATGTTTTGAGTAGTATGACTTATGTGATTAATATATTTCCATGATTTTTTTCTAAACACTGCCCAAAGGTTCTATAATTTGGAAAATTTCATAAATGAAAATCTTTATCAGCTCAAAAAAAAATATCAACTGCTTCAAGAATTGCTGTATTGAAACAAGTTTTAAATTCAAGTCATTTTTATTTTAGAAATATATATATATATGTATTATTCAGTCTAGTTAAACCAGAGTTGGGAATAATTCTGTCAGGACAATAAAATCATTTAACTATGAACATTTAAATTTTCCTGGTAAAGAGCTCAATGGAACTGACATCACAGAGCGATGATTCCTTTAAGAAAAACAAAAACTGGTCACAATGGATTTGAAGAAGTCCTGTTAATTTTGGAGTTATTGATTCATATCAATACCCATAACAGGATGGAAATAAATTTATAATCCTAATATGACCGGTTTTTCTTTTTCCTAAAGGTATATATATATATATATGCATATTTTTTTTTTTTTTTCAGATTTTAAACAGAGATGGATTATCTGGTCTTGAAGATGTTACTAAATTATTACCAGGAGAAACATTCTGTAGTATAAGATCTCGTATCCCCAAAGGTTTGTAAGCATTTTTTAACTTGAAATATCTTAAGTAAATTGATAATTTGTTGTCATTGTTAGAAACCTCCACTCCAAGCTGAATCAATATTTTTTGTGTTTAGTGTTAAAATCTTAAAAACTAGTTTCCTTTTTTAGAATTTTGGCTTTGTGTTAACCCTAAAGAATCTCTTCTGCTCAGAATTTTGCAGCTTGCCTTGTGACAATATCATAATGCTGTGAGATTCCACAGGTTTTGTCCTTTTCTTTTGCAGGTAAACCAGGCAGTTGTCCTGATTATCCAGCAGCAAGAGTTGTAATGGTATTTTTTCTTGGAGGTTGTACATTTTCAGAGATATCAGCTTTTCGGATTTTAGGCAGAGAAAAAGGTTGGTTGCATTTTTTTTTTGGTTTTTAAGATAAAGATTAAATTTGCAAATTTTTTCAATGGGCAAAAACCTAAAAGAAAGATTTAGAAGGTTTTTAGGGGAAAGGCACCCCCCCCCACCCACTTATTGTTTAAAGGTGAATACTGGGGTGAAGATTTCCTACTTTTTTATTTAAAGCTTCTCGGAAAAACAAAACCAAAAAATTGAAGTCTAAATTAATGGAATCTTTTATGTCCAAATGTTTTCAAGGAATTTTTTTTTCTCCAGGTTATCGTTTTCTGATTGGAACAACTTGTATTATTAACGGTCAACGTATGTTAGAATCCTTTATGGACATCAGCTGAATGTGAAGACAAAGAAGAAATACAGTTGCAGACATTCATAAAGAAAGATTCTTGCCAAGTATGGTTCAGTCACTGCCAGCATTCCAGTCCTCCTTTCTCTCTCTTGGCCTTCTTGTTGTTCTTCAGAAAGAAGAGAATTGAAATCTCAGTCAAAAATGTAATCTTACAAACGTTTAAAGATATATCCTACAGCAGATGGATAAAGATTTGTCAAAAAGTGAAAGTTCATTCAGTATTTGACCTTTTTTTTTAAGTCTTAACTAATTGTGAAAAATTCCTTAAAGCTTTAATCAAAAAGAAGCATCTGAATCAAATTTGAATTGAATGTCAAGTAAATCTGTATTAGAAATTCTTAGAAAAAATTTAAAAGAATCAGTTCATGAAGCGACTTGAACAGACATTTAAATCATCTAAAATCTTAAAATAAATCATTTGAATTAACTCTTTTCAAACCTAAAGAAAAAAAATCATTTATTCTTAAAGTTTTAAATTGAAATGGCAAGAATTTTTAGGAGAAACTCCTACCTAAAAACACTGTAAATTCCTGATTTAAATTATCATTTGTTAAAAGCAATAATCATTTCTAGGTGTCTATCATCAATTCAGATTGATAGATGCTTGCTATCATTTTTCATTTGATGACCTGAAAAGACTATTTTGTAAAAAACTCATTAAAAAAAAACAAGTGTGTGTGTAGGGGGGATAGAGATCTGATTTATATATCTGAATTTTTTTTGTAAAACAAATCTGACAATCAAGTTGTGTGACTAAATGTAAAAATAGAATTAAAAAAATTGGACATTGCTGTAAAAGTTTTTTGCTTCTGGCTGAGAATGATCCATTGATTTTAATAACATTGACATATTCAGCTTAAATCAAAATTGTTTTCCTTTTCCAATCAACTTTTTTTTCTTCTTTTCCTCCCAAAAAATTGTTGAGAATCACTTCTCATTTCAACAAATGAATGTAAAGTCCAAATAAAAATTCTGAAAAAAAAACAAACAATAAATGTTTAAACTGAGAAAACTGAAATTAACTTTTTTAATGAAAGAGATGAAAGCAAACAAAATTGAATGTTTTTATGCACATTGTATTGAGAGATTTACTTGAAATATTTACTATTTCAATAAAAAGGTTGATAATCAAACAATATTATGAAATCTTGACAGTTTTTTTTGTAGATTTCATTGTTAAAACAAAAATCTTGAAACTTACATCTTCCACTTTATTATCATGCAAAACTTTCCATGTCCCAAAAAAGTTTATTTAATTATACCAAAAAAAAAAAAAAAAATTCTGTAGTAAATCCAATTAAACAATAATAAAAGAGATCATTTCTACCAGATTTTCAGATGAGTTCATGTCTAGAAAAAGAAAAAGTTCTATTTGATTTCCGCATCAGAAAAGGTGTATAATTTTCCATCAAGTGTAACTGTAACAACCTGTGGTACCAATGGATGATAAACTACGCCTGTAACAACATCTGAATGTCTTGATAGTTGCTTACAATGAACGCCTTTACCAATGTCGTAAAGATAGGCTGTGTTATTCTCTGAGGCAGCCAGCACATATTTGCCACATGGACTGAAAGTTGGTCTGCAGCGATGGCTACGGTTCTGGTGATAGTCTAACTGACGTACACACTGAGCAGAACGTAAATCCCACAGTTTGATTCCATTTGTTGTGGCTGCCGTCATGACAAGATCATATCCGCTCGCCGGTAAAGACAAACAGGCCGATCCTGCATTCATCACGATGCTATGTGGAGCTGTTGGATGAGTAGCTTCAATCGTCAAAACTCTTTGTCCAACATTCATGTCGTAAACACACAATGATCGATCTGATGTACAACAGAGGACAATGTAAGAGTAAAAACAATTAATGGCTGTCAAATCTGTCACTACGTTGCCATCAATCTGAAAATGTTGGATTAATTTGTATTGATTTTTGGTCAAATAACTCTTGATGTCATCCTTGACTCGATCAATATTGTAATTATAAATGTAAAAGCTTCGACCGGATGCTAACAACACAAAATTATCCATATAATAGAATTGGGCCGTTGTTATTTCCTTTTCAAAACATTCGTTTTTTTTTTTCACAGAAAAATGCTTGCTATCAAAATTGCGACTTATTTTTTCGAATGTCATCAAAAGATTTGTACGGTCAGCTTTCCAAATACAAGCTGTTTTATCATTTGATGCTGTTAGAAGCCATTGGCCATTGTGACTCAGATTGACAGAATTCACAGAATTTTTGTGGCCCAGGAAAATAAGTGATTTATTAATCGGGGAACGTTTCACTGTCATTGCTGTCCCATCTGTTAAGGCGGCAGCTAGGTTTTGACCATCAGAAGAAAACGTGATGTTAGTTATTGTCGTAGTAAGGTTGTCACTAAGCTGTTGTTGGCATTTGTAATGGATCACTTTGGTTGGATCATAGTGAGGAATTGGTGAGTATCTTGCCTGACATCCTTTGGAACAATTCTTTGTGGCTTTTGTGTTTGTATTTGGTTTAAAAAGAGTTCGATTTGTTGGGGCTGTAGAATATCCAGAAGATTTTATGTGGTTTTTAAATGTCAAAGGTTTGTCTCGAATACGTTGGGAATATCTTTTATCTTTTGCTTCATTGGTCGTTTTTGTGTCTGTTTTATTTGTACCTTTTGGAGTTGGTACTAATTTCAAAATAGAATTTTCAGCAAGTTTAGTATTTGGACAAACTAAACGATATTCCTGCCTTGAATGAAAAAAAGAAGTTTGTTTTGGAAGGGACAATTTACTGATATGAATTGCATTGTCAGAATAATTTGAAGTCACACAAATAATCTCCAAATTTTTTAATTCCTGTGACATTGACATTAAACTTAACGTTTTAAAGTCGCCCAATAATAAATTGTTTTGATAAAGGACTAAATCAATTGATCCTACACATTCGAAAGTAAAAGCATTAAAACAAAAAATGCAATTATTTGTACTAACAACTAAAAGTAAAGATTGATTCAAATTTTCAAAAAATGATTTCTGAGAAATGAAGTTAGCATCTTCCGGTGACATTTCTCCCTGTTGTGTGCGAAATTGTTTTGTATAAAAGTAAGAGACTGATAAGATGATGCATCCACTGTCCACTGTATTTGGAGACGAGTCACAGGCCGAAACTGTGTTGGAATTTTGTAGGAGTTTTGAGGAATCTAAGGAGCGAACCACTGGAAAGGTTGCGTGTTGTGCTGAAGTTATGTATTCTTTTTTAACAGCAGACGGAGAAATGGCACACGATAGAGCTATAAGAATTAAGTGGCCATCAGCTGTTGCTATAGAAGCATATTCTCCGACAAAATCCATGGCCACAACTAGAGGGACAGCTGTTGAGTTGGGTATATAGGATCTTTGTAAGATGTTCCATCCAGATTTTTCGGCTACATCCCATACAATGAAAGTATAATCATCAGCTACAGAGACCAACCATGTAGATCGATGAGGACTGAATTCAGCAGAATTGACACAAGAGTTATGTCCCTTTAAAATAGCAATCGGATCCTGTTTATTGTGTTGATGCGACTCAAGTAAAATCAAAATAATATCGCGGCCTCGACAGACGGCGATGTAACACTCATCCCAACTAAAGCAACAATGTGTTACTGTTTCTTTATTCTTAATGTAACAACTGATTTCTTTTGAAGGCAGCAAACGTCCAGAAGTCAACACAAGGCCATTATTATTAGTCGTAGCAGTGGTATCAATTTCCACACAGTGCTCTGCCGAGGAAAGTTTTTTAGAAAAAGACTGTAACAAATCCCAAACTACAAAGTTATAATCGTCTACAGAACATAATAAAATGGAATCCTTTTCTCTCTGAAGTTGGTTGTTATTTTTTCTTTTGTTATCCATGCCAGAACGTAATAATTCATTGTCTTTATTGAAAGCCAATGCTTTTATAGGTTCATCGTGTCCACATAATGTCTGGAGAGAAGGTGGAAATAAAGGCCATTGTAAATCATTGGAATTTTCATTTTCTTTCAATTCAGTGTCATCAAATTGTTCAGTCAGTCTCCATAAATCAATGTGTGTCCGACGAGAGTGTGTCGCAGCTAAATACTCACCCCGACAAGCCACCGTCAATCCTTGATTCGACACTGTCATTTTAATAATACCGACTGGAGATACCTGAAGCATTTTCTGTTTTTCTGTTATCGTTTTAGCTGGGTACACTTCTCAGCAAATGAGAATATTTGAAGCAAATAAATATTTTGCTGAAGAGAGAAAACGGATTGAAATTCATAGTTTTATAGACATAAGTTTTGAATTAACTTGTCGCTTAGCAACAGTTTCAAGTAGTTATCTCCCTTAGAACTTGGCAATTCAAATAAAAGTTTTATTTTAAACATTATTGTTTATAAAAATGCCATCTTAGCAAGAAATGAATAAAAAACAGTAATTTTGAATAATACTTCAATATTTCTAGGCAATATGTTTTAATTACTTAATCAACATTTAAATTATCCAAATTTTTTGTTCAGAAAGAAATTTATGAGCATAAACGGTACAGAAATAAAATGAGAAAGTCCTTACTATATTTTCTGATAAAGCATTCATTAATTATTTTGTTGATCAGTGCATTGATATATATATATATATATATATATATATATATATATATATGATTAAAAGTGAATATAATTTAACCTACACATATGATATTCCTGTAATTTTACAATAGAATTCAGTTAAATAAAGTTGAATTTTAAAAGATAATGAATGAAAATAAATATCCAAGGTATGATTCCTTTTTAGTTTAAGATTTTATCAGATTAATTTTTACACAAACCAGGGCTTGTCTTTAAAGCAAGAGGATTTTTTTCATAATGTCTCATATTTTTTTGGTTTATTATCTGTTCAAAGACTGAAAATTTCTATTTAAAGTGTAAGTTACATTAATTAAAAAAAACGAAAAACAAAAAAAAACGGTTTACATGTCTAAAAAGATATTGACTGAAACTTTTTAAATGCATATATATGTATAGATAACTATCTATCTATAACTATATATATATATAAAAGCAACATTGAAATACCAGAAAATAGGAAATTAAATGTATCTAAACATATATACAAATGTAGCAATCAAGAATTTAAAACAATGCCTGTATATTAAATCAATGAAAACACATTACTTCAAACAAGAGAAAAAACTTCATAGAAAAATTCAAATCCATGCTGAATAAAACATAACCTATACACAGAAACCAACATACGCATATATATATATATATATATATATACATGCACACAAAAAATTAATAGTAAAAAGTAATTGCCAGTCAAAATTTTAAACAACATTACTTCAAAAGAAAAATAGATAGAAACAAATACACATAGATACACACACACAGATGAAAAAAGTCAAAAAGTAGCAGTTAGTTGAATTCTAAACTACCTTAGAGAAAAAGAACAACCAATAAACTCTATATCATATCAAATATACACACACCGACACAAACATATACACACAAACACACTCAACAACGCAGAGTAAAACAACTAAAAGCTTTAGAGCATTTAAAATATCAAAGACTAATTGGGGAAATAAAAAATTTACCCACAAGGAAGAACAGGAGACACATTCTGAGAAAGAGAAAAAGAGGAGGAAAAAGAGAAAGAACGAATCAACCACTACAAAGATTCAAACACAAAACGGTTACCTCTATATAAACTGATACCATACCTGGAAAAGCATTAAATGTTCTCTGATGAAAGCAAAAGCTGGAAACATACAGTATGTAAGAACGAAATAGATAATTCTTAAAAAGATATAAATCTCTTTGTGGATCTATTCATTTTGAAATATTTACTTTTTTCTCTCTTTGGACCAACGAATACATTCAAAATCAGATAGATAAGATTAGAGACTCGGTGGAAGATAGACAATCTAGGATAGCCTGGCAAACAATAAACGAAGTGAGTAGAAGAAAGAACACAGCCAAAGCAAAACTGAAAGCAGAAAACCAACAAGAAAGAATAAAACTGTGGAAACAGCACTTCGAAAACTTACTAGGAAACCCACCGAAAATAACTCATGAACCAATCACCAGAATAATTAGCAAACAATTAGACATTAAACTAGGACCGTTCACACAAGAAGAACTCGACTCGGTTCTCAGAAAAATTAAAAATAGGAAAGCTGCAGGGCTGGACGAAATTCCCCCGGAAGTATGGAAGACCAGACAATTTGATGACATACTGCTCCGCCACTGCAACGCAGTATACAATCAAAATCCGATAGATGGATGAAAGGATGCATACCCCCTTCCCTAAAAAGGGGGACCTCGGATTAGCCAAAAACTACCGAGGCATAACACTTACATCCATAGCAGCCAAAATCTACAATGCCCTACTACGAAACCGCATAGAACCCAAAATCGACAACATACTTAGAAAAAACCAAAATGGCTTCCGAAGAAATAGATCCACGACCTCACAAATATTAACCATCTGTAGAATCTTTGAAGGTGTACGGGCAAAAAACCTACAAGCGACAAAGGCTTTCGATTCCATTCACAGAGGAAAGATGGAACAAATCCTACTAGCGTACGGCATACCTAAAGAAACCGTAGCGGCAATAACGATTCTCTATAGAAACACTAAAGTAAAAGTACGATCACCAGATGGAGACACAGAATACTTTGACATTGTAGCAGGAGTACTACAAGGGGACACGCTGGCTCCGTACCTCTTTATCATTTGTCTAGACTACGTACTTAGAACATCGATTGACAAAATCAAAGAGAATGGCTTCGAACTGACGAAGAAAAGAAGCAGAAGGTACCCCGCAACAACAATTACCGACACCGACTACGCCGATGACATAGCGATACTGGCAAATTCACCTGACCAAGCTGAAACACTACTGCATTGTTTGGAACGAGCAGCAGCAAACATAGGCCTCTATGTTAATGCACACAAAACGGAATATATGTGCTATAATCAAACGGGGGACATCTCCACTCTAGAAGGAACCCCTCTTAAACTAGTAGACAAATTCACTTACCTAGGAAGCAGCGTCGAATCAACCGAAAAGGACATCGAAACGAGGTTAGCGAAAGCATGGACAGCTATCAATAGGTTATCGATTATTTGGAAATCAGTCCTAACCGATAAAATGAAACGCAGTTTCTTCCAGGCAGCGGTCACATCGATACTGCTATATGGCTGCACTACATGGACGCTAATAAAACGGCTGGAGAAGAAGCTAGACGGCAATTACACAAGAATGCTGCGTGCAATCTTAAACAAGTCCTGGCGGCAACACCCCACAAGACATCAACTGTACGGCCACCTGCCCCCTATCACGAAAACTATTCAAGTTAGACGAGTCAGACATGCAGGACACTGCTGGAGAAGCAGGGACGAACTCATAAGAGATGTACTCTTATGGACCCCCACACATGGCCGTGCAAAAGCAGGACGACCAGCACGAACATACATTCAGCCGCTATGTGAGGATACGGGATGTTGTCCTGAAGACCTACCTAGGGCGATGAACGATAGGGAGGAGTGGCGAGAGAGGGTAAGGGATATCCGTGCTACCAGCGCGATATGATGATGATGATGATATATATCTATATATAGAAATGATAGATTTTGATGAATCTTTGAAGATGATAAAAATAAGTGGAAAGATGGATAAATCAAACACATTGCAAAAGTTTAGTAGTGGTGATATTTCATTCTTTTATTCCAAGAACTTCCCCAGACGAAATATTTTTGTAGTTTTTCTAAATTTAAGCAAATTTGGAAATAGATAACAGAGAAAATAAAGGTATAAAAGGGGAAAGGGTCTAAAGATAGGAGGTAAGTAAGGGGAGAAATGGATGTAATATAATAGCCGAGGGATTTCGGTTCATGCCTTTGGGTTTAGTTAGGCTGAGAACCTTTCGGCTCAGCACATGGGTTAGTTAGGTGCAACTGTTGCGGAGCCGATAAGTATGTCGACCCCGCAAATGAATTATGTGAATGAGAACAGCCAAAGGAACAAAGGTGAGATAACGATTATAACAAGTGACAATTTATTTTGTCGTATTTACAAGCGTATTTGTAAATGTCCGTGGCGGTTGCATGTAGTCTTCAGCTAGAATGGGTTATGTCGTTAGCTGGTATAGTCGCGTTGTAGATGTTCTCAGCTGGGCGTTCGACGGGGGTCGCTGGCGTAGGTCGAGTCGTTGAGTTGAGCTAGATGTTTGATGCTGGTAAGCCGAGGTCGGTCGAGTCGTTGAGTTCAGCTGGACAGTCGTCGCGGGCAGTTGAGGTCGGTCGTGGTTGGTAGATTGATATCCCCGGTTATGACGGTATGTTGTGGTTAACCAAGGATGTATCGATCCGGTTGCTAGCTCGTACGGCGGGTCGTAGGTGAGTCAGGTGTTGCAGTGGTAGAACAGTCCGTAACAGCGAGTCGTTATGTGGACTGCATTGTACCTTGCAAGAGCGTTGAGGTCGAGGAAAGGCTAGGGCCTTGCTGGGCCCCCTAGCCGTGCGGACGTATCGGACGGGAGTGAAGGCTTTGTCGTGTCAAAGCCGTGTGGACGAGAGCGAAGGCTTTGTCGTGTCAAAGCCGTGCGGACGAGCGGACAAGAGCGAAGGCTTTGTCGGGTCAAAGCCGTGCGGACGATCGGACGGGAACGAAGGCTTTGTCGGGTCAAAGCCGTGCGGACGAGCGGACGGGAACGAAGGCTTTGTCAGGTCAAAGCCGTGCGGACGAGCGGACGGGAACAAAGGCTTTGTCGGGTCAAAGCCGTGCGGACGAGCGGACAGGATTGAAGGCTTTGTCGGGTCAAAGCCGTGCGGACGAGCGGACAGGAACGAAGGCTTTGTCGGGTCAAAGCCGTGCGGACGAGCGGACAGGCCAGAAGGCCGAGGCTAAGATGGGCGTTATCTTAGCGCTGCGCAGATAGCGAAGGAGTAGCTAAAGGCTGGACCGTGCCGTTAGCGCTGCACAGCTTATCGGACAATCGGAACCGAGTGAGAGTTAAGACCGGTTGGTCTTAGAATCCGTCTTCGTGTTTGCCGCCTGGCCGTCTACTTCGACTGGTCATTACTGACCGCCAGAGATGCTCTGACCCGCAGACAGTGATCTCTTATGGTCCTAAAAAGGACCTTTGTGCATACCTATGTAGGTGGGTGAAAGGCAGATCTACCACGAGAAGTGGGATCAACGTCGGAAGTTAAGGTGAATGCGACCGCACAGAATGCAGGATTCCTCCTTAAAGAGCTTCGCCAAAAGCGTGCCAGGTATTTGTCGCTGCCTCCCACCAGACACGACTTGACACAAGGTCAAAAGCCCGAAGGCCAATTAAAGTGGGGATAAAGGGGAGGGGAGGTCGGGAACGAGCCGAGACTCGAACCCTGCTTGTCTGTGCTGCTCATCGGCTCAGTGCAATGTGAGCCTGATGAGGCAAGCAGTTTCACGAACCCAAATGTGGGTCCGGGCACGTATGCCAGTTTACGGCTTAAACTAGACGCTTGGTCTAGTGCCGTATATGGGTGACAAAGGGGACAAAAGTGCAGCTCGCCCACCCGAAGGTTGCCCAGCCGAAGCTGGGGGCCTATTCGGCCCCGAGTCTGCTCTTGGTTTCGAGCACCCATCCGGCACGAATGCCAGACGGCCCAGCCATGTATTTGTCGCTGCCTCCCACCAGACACGACTTGACACAAGGTCAAAAGCCCGAAGGCCAATTAAAGTGGGGATAAAGGGGAGAGGAGGTCGGGAACGAGCCGAGACTCGAACCATGCTTGTCTGTGCTGCTCATCAGCTCACTAAGTGCAATGTGAGCTTGATGAGGCAAGCAGTTTCACGAACCCAAATGTGGGTCCGGGCACGTATGCCAGTTTACGGCTTAAACTAGACGCTTGGTCTAGTGCCGTACAAAGGGGACAAAAGTGCAGCTCGCCCACCCGAAGGTTGCCCAGCCGAAGCTGGGGGCCTATTCGGCCCCGATTCTGCTCTTGGTTTCGAGCAACCATCCGGCACGAATGCCAGACGGCCCAGCCATATATTTGTCGCTGCCTCCCACCAGACACGACTTGACACAAGGTCAAAAGCCCGAAGGCCGATTAAAGTGGGGATAAAGGGGAGGGGAAGGTCGGGAAGGAGTCGAGACTCGAACCCTGCTTGTCTGTGCTGCTCATCGGCTCACTTAGTGCAATGTGAGCCTGATGAGGCAAGCAGTTTCTCGAACCCAAATGTGGGTCCGGGCACGTATACCAGTTTACGGCTTAAACTAGACGCTTGGTCTAGTGCCGTACAAAGGGGACAAAAGTGCAGCTCGCCCACCCGAAGGTTGCCCAGCCGAAGCTGGGGGCCTATTCGGCCCCGATTCTGCTCTTGGTTTCGAGCACCCATCCGGCACGAATGCCAGACGGCCCAGCCAGATATTTGTCGCTGCCTCCCACCAGACACGACTTGACACAAGGTCAAAAGCCCGAAGGCCAATTAAAGTGGGGATAAAGGGGAGGGGAAGGTCGGGAGCGAGCCGAGACTCGAACCCTGCTTGTCTGTGCTGCTCATCAGCTCACTTAGTGCAATGTGAGCCTGATGAGGCAAGCGGTTTCACGAACCCAAATGTGGGTCCGGGCACGTATGCCAGTTTACGGCTTAAACTAGACGCTTGGTCTAGTGCCGTACAAAGGGGACAAAAGTGCAGCTCGCCCACCCGAAGGTTGCCCAGCCGAAGCTGGGGGCCTATTCGGCCCCGATTCTGCTCTTGGTTTCGAGCACCCATCCGGCACGAATGCCAGACGGCCCAGCCAGATATTTGTCGCTGCCTCCCACCAGACACGACTTGACACAAGGTCAAAAGCCCGAAGGCCAATTAAATTGGGGATAAAGGGGAGGGGAAGGTCGGGAGCGAGCCGAGACTCGAACCCTGCTTGTCTGTGCTGCTCATCAGCTCACTTAGTGCAATGTGAGCCTGATGAGGCAAGCGGTTTCACGAACCCAAATGTGGGTCCGGGCACGTATGCCAGTTTACGGCTTAAACTAGACGCTTGGTCTAGTGCCGTACAAAGGGGACAAAAGTGCAGCTCGCCCACCCGAAGGTTGCCCAGCCGAAGCTGGGGGCCTATTCGGCCCCGATTCTGCTCTTGGTTTCGAGCACCCATCCGGCACGAATGCCAGACGGCCCAGCCATATATTTGTCGCTGCCTCCCACCAGACACGACTTGACACAAGGTCAAAAGCCCGAAGGCCGATTAAAGTGGGGATAAAGGGGAGGGGAAGGTCGGGAAGGAGTCGAGACTCGAACCCTGCTTGTCAGTGCTGCTCATCGGCTCACTTAGTGCAATGTGAGCCTGATGAGGCAAGCAGTTTCACGAACCCAAATGTGGGTCCGGGCACGTATGCCAGTTTACGGCTTAAACTAGACGCTTGGTCTAGTGCCGTACAAAGGGGACAAAAGTGCAGCTCGCCCACCCGAAGGTTGCCCAGCCGAAGCTGGGGGCCTATTCGGCCCCGAGTCTGCTCTTGGTTTCGAGCACCCATCCGGCACGAATGCCAGACGGCCCAGCCAAAAGGCCGGGAGGAGGGCCTGTTGATATTACGAAGGTGCTGTGACACACAGCTCCAGCTGCGTGAATATAAAATTCTTTGATAAAAAATGAGTGTAGCCATAAAGTGTTTTTCTAACCTGCTATAGGCTGGCGACGACTGTTAGTTCCAGTCTTATCAGGTTATTTTTGGCCGAAGTGCTTTGTAAATGTTATTAATTTTAATTCATCCTTTTCTTTTTGCTATAACGAGATGTCAAGGTCGTTAGAAAGAAAAAGGGCTTAGTCAGTTCCGGTCGTACTCGGATATAATTGTCCTAAAAGCGGGCGTGTAACTTGATATGTTTATGTTTATCGGCAGGTCGCGGCACAACCTTGATGTAGGTGGTAACGCGCGTGGGTGCACAGAGCAGATATGTCACTCAGAGATGTCACAATAGCCTGAGATGATGAAACGGGTGACAAAGTGCAGGTGACGTCACGCACCGGAAGCGCGCGGAGGATTTGGGTGATTTCGAAGAAAGTTAGAAAGTTGAAAACTAGACGGTGAACGAGGAGGTTCGACTTTTGGGGCGAGACGAATTTGCGCGTTGTGGGTGCCGCACGAGATAGGGGCCAAATGAATAAGACGGCATAGCGAGATTGTGTCTCTCCTCCTTATGTCAAAACCTTTAACTCAAAGTTAATAAAAAGGTTTCGTACCTGAACAAGAAGTCGTTACGTGTTTTCGAATTTCGAGATTCCTATGTTCTTTATATGTTCTATCGTTATGAACATTATATGTCTATTTCGCGCAAGGCATTAATTGTGGCTATGTAATATGGAGAGGGAGGTAGATGTGGATTTGAGTGGGGGTGGTGGTGATGGGGTTTTGGCTTTAACTGTGACTGTGTGTATAGTGATGGAGTCAAATGTACCAGGTTTCACTTAGAGATTTTTGATCATATGGAAGTGGGATTAATTGAGCTAAAAGAAAAAGAATTAGGGAAAACAAAGTAGAAGGAAGTGGAGGGGGGTGGTTAGGCATATCCTGTTTCATCAAAGACATTGACTATAAAGGAGTGTCTAAGGGGAAAAGAAGAATAGAAAAGAAAAAGGGACAAAGATATTGCAAAAGAAAGAATCCTCAATAGAATGGTAGTATAGTGTAAAAATGTCTTAGTTTGCAAAAAAAAAATTTTTTCTTTCATCCATTCTCGATTTTGATATTCTTTTCGAGAAGTATAATATCCGCCAAGTTGTGTGAAATTTGATAAGAAACCTGTATGTTGTTTTATGTGGTTTGTTTTAGAAATGACTGCAGATTCTAATTATCTGCGGGATTTTTTGCAATGTATGGGTTTGATTAGAGTGGCTCGGGAAAATTAGATGTGTGTTTGAGATCTATCATGTGGAAGAAAAGTGCATTTTCGGTCGTCATTTATTTTGATTGATCGTTTGTGTTCATAGATTCTTTTTTCTAGATTGCGTTGGGTTTCGCCGATGTTACAATCTTTGCTTCGACGCTGCTTCCTAGGTACCAACCGAAAAGGACATCGAAACGAGGTTAATGAAAGCATGGACAGCTATCAATAGGCTATCGATTATATGGAAATCAGACCTAACCGATAAAATGAAACGCAGTTTCTTCCAGGCAGCGGTCACATCGATACTGCTATATGGATGCACTACATGGACGCTAACAAAACGGCTGGAGAAGAAACTAGATGGCAATTACACAAGAATGCTGCGTGCAATCCTGAACAAGTCCTGGCGGCAACACCCCACAAGACACCAACTGTACGGCCACCTGCCCCCTGTCACGAAAACTATTCAAGTTAGACGAACCAGACATGCAGGACACTGCTGGAGAAGCAGAGATGAACTCATAAGAGATGTACTCTTATGGATCCCCACACATGGCCGCGTAAAAGCAGGACGACCAGCTCGAACGTACATTCAGCAGCTATGTGAGGATACAGGTTGTTGTCCTGAAGACCTACCTAGGGCGATGAACGATAGAGAGGAGTGGCGAGAGAGGGTCAGGGATATCCGTGCTACCAGTGCGATATGATGATGATGATGATGACAATCTTTGCATGGAATAGAATATATGGCTGCATGTTCGTTGTTAGTTCGTTTCGAAATGTTAGTGAGGTTTTTAATGATTGGTGATGTGGTTTGTATGATTGGTATCCCTAATTTGGTTAATTTGTCGAAGAGAGGTTTGTTATGTGTGTTAGTGGGTTGAGAGATAGGTCTGTGGGTAATGAGAATAGTGAGGTTGTTTTTCTGAAATTTATTTGATGAGTGTATATTAAGAGCTCTTTTTCTAACATTTAATATGAAAAATTTAGGGTATTTTAGGCTTTTAAGGTAGTGTTCTATGTACTTTATCTAGATGTTGTGGATTACATATTCTAAGTGCTCTAAGATAAAAGCCAATCATGAGGCCTGTTTTGATTTTATTGTTGTGGTGGGAGTAAAAATGTACATAACCGTCTTTATTTGTGGGTTAGCAGAAGATTTTGAAAGTTAAACCATTCTGGGAGTTAATAATCAGGATGTCCAAGAAGGGTATGGTGTTATTTGATTCTTTTTCATATTTAAATTTGATGGTGGGTTCAACATTGTTTAATTTCTTTGCGATCTCTTCAATTTTTATGTTTTGGAATAGGAAAATAAGAATATCGTCAATATATCTAAAATATGTAGTGTTACTTGGTAGTCTGTATTTAAAAGGGCCAGATACTAAAAATTCTAGAAATAGACAAGCTAATACCCCGCTAAGTGGGTTTCCCATAGGGAGGCCTTATTTCTGTTTATAGAATTTATTATTAAATTTGAAACCAGTCATGTTTGTTATATATTTACAGAAGCTGATTAAGGTGTTTATGGGGAATGTTGAATTGAGTTTAATTTTTCTTAAGTGAGTAGCAAGAAAGATTTTTGATGGATATATTTGTGTCGAGAGAAGTTATATTTAAGCTGTTTATAGTTTTGTATATCAATGTCCTTGATTTTATCAAGTAAGTTTCCTGAGTTTATAACGTGTAAGGGGCTGATTGTGCCGAGTTGGGGGTTAATATTTTAGTTATGGCGCAAGCTATTTTGTGGGTGGCACTACCGATGCTGGAGATAATGGGTCGTAGTGGGGGTTGGTTTGTGGATTTGGGGTTGGCCATATAATGTTGGGATTGTAGGGTGGTGTTCAATGAAGGATGTCCAGGGTTTTTGCTTCTTTACCAATTTTTGGAAGAATCTGTAGAAAGAAATACTGTCTTTGTTGATTGTAGTTAAATTAGATATCTTATTGGCGTTTGTGTCTTTTAGAAGTGAATTGATTTTGTCAACGTAGCCCTGTTTGTGCATAATTATAACGCCACCACTTTTTTCGGCGAGGGAGATGATGTTCAGGTTTTGAGTTAGGTTGGACAGTGCCTTTATATGTATTTATTGGGGAGTGATGAATTGTTTATTTGAGAGACAGCAACGAGAATAATTCCTTGGATGAAACTTTTGGAAAAGTCGTTGTCGCAGTTCCAGGAGTTTGCTTAGTATGGTATTTGTGGTGTGATGTTCTTGTGTATACCTGTTACTATTTTTAGTCATTGGCTGAAGGCTTCTACTTCAGAGGTGGAAAACTGAAAATCAGTTAAGTTTAAGACCATTTCTGGGTGTCCGATGTGTTTCGACTTGCTTTCATCCAGAAGGCGAGAAAGTTTGTTTGATAATTTGTTGGAGTGGGTATGGTTGAAGTTTTTTAAAAATCATCCAGCAGATGTTTTGAGAAATCTTGTTTTTGAAGTTGTGGTGTTTGTGTTATTCTCGGGAAAGTTGGCTGGTTTTGTGAAATAGTGCTGCGGCTTCGTTGTGTCGAATGATTTTAGATGCTTCCAGGTATTCTTATACATATTAAAGAACAGTAAAAACCCAAATCACTTACCATCATCACTTAAATACACACCCACCTCCCTCTCAATTTCCCCCCTTACTTACCTCTTATCTTTAGACCATCTCCCTCTCTCCCTTTTATACCTATATTTTCACCGTTATCTTAACTATTTTCACATTTGCTAAAATGTAGAAAAACTAAAAAAATGTTTAGTCTGAGGAAGTTCTTGGAATAAAAGAATGAAATATCACTACTACTAAACTTTTGTAAGTGTTTGATTTATCTTTCTTTCCATTGAACCTCGGCCTCCCGGGCCATTGGCGAACACTCTAACCATTCAACAAATGATTCGCTTTCTTTTTGTTTTAAATCAATACTTTAGTTCTAGAAAAAACATATAGTTATTGTTTAATTTAAATTTTTAGGAACCTTGCCATTAATTTGCTGAAGACATTTTCTAAAAATTAATTTTTATGTATTGAAAAAAAAAACTGCTGATTCTTATATATATATATATATATATATATATATATATATATATATATATATATATATAACAGCACTTTGGAATACCGACGTGATCTCGTGAAGAGACAAATTACACTCAGTAAGGATAAGACCAATACACTAAATCTTGAAACACAAAAAATTCGAGAAAAACTCGAAACCTATATTGCACCAGAACAATTCCATGAACTCGATAACATACTTTATGTAATCATTAACAAAAGTGATTACCAACACAAATTTAGTCTTCAAAAAAAGCTCAGCAACCTCTACAAAGGCCACTTACTACTTCAAAATAATATTGATAAATATATCAACCTCTCGGACTGTAATTTAACTAAACAACAAAAAGACATTCTCAACTTTGGACCCAACTGCCATTTATTACAAGGATATACCAGCATCAACAAAAATTCAGAAATTGAAATTTTATACTAGCATATTTTAAAACTTTGGAATAAAAAGGTAATTTCAATCAAACCTGAATTCCGTGATCTCCTTAAGGCTAAAGCCATCAAATATTGATTCAATAAAAAACAACCTATATTACGAACTCATCAACTAAAAAAATGCCGCTAAAGAATTACTCCATCACCCCAACATCACCATAAAAAAGCAGATAAAACAAACATTTAAATTTTTCTCAGTACCGAGTCGAGTCCTAGTTTGATGTCTAATTGCTTACTAATAATTCTCGTGATTGGTTCATGAGTAACTTTCGGAGGGTTTCCGAGTAAATTCTCGAAATGCTGTTTCCACAGGTGTATTCGATCGTGTTGGCTGGTAGCTTTCAGTTTAGCTTTGGCAGTGCTCTTCCTTCTGCTCACTTCGTTTATCGTTTGCCATGCTATCCTAGATTATCTATCTCCAACCGAGTCTTTAATCTTAACGATCTGATTTTGCATGTATTCTGTCTGTCCTTTTAGGTATATATTAGCTAATTCATTTTGCGATTTTTAGGTTACAGGGCATTGGTATTGGTTGGGTTACGTACATATATGTACGTATATATATATATATATATATACATGTACATACATATTAGGGTTGGTTGATTTTTCACTTTTTTTTAAATATCAAAAAGAATAATGCACTGAAAGTTGTGTATATACCTATTAAATACTCACACCAAAAATTAGATCTGAATCTTCAACGGTATTTTGCTAATTTGGCATGAAAGATTTTGAATAAACACCTACTGAAAAGTCCTCGATTTTGCCAGATTTGGCCTAAATATTGATGTAAAAAACAAACAATTTCAGTATTTAAATTAGGAAATCTTATTTTATTTTATGGAAATATAATAAATAAATTATAAAAAAAACTTCAAATTGAAAATTGAACCCCTACCCCACCCTGCTTTACCTGTGTCGAATCTAAAATGCTATTATTCAAGCAGTAATATTCGAATATATTGAAAAAAAACTTTTTCCTGATATGAATTGAAATACAACAAATAAACAAATATGGAAAAACAAATAATTGTTTAATAATTTTTAATATATGGAATCAAATAGTTCCATATATGAGCCCTTAGATGAAAACGCTGGTCTCAATTGTTGGCACAAAACTTTTGCAAGTATGTGCTGGTGCCTTGCTTCAAAGCCATACACGGATTGAGAAGCCTCCGTTACTAACTTACCTGCCCGTTCCATACCTTGGGAATTTGAAGGAAAATCTGGCAAGTTAATCTTTTCACCAGTTAACAATGAATTCTGTAATTCATCGTCAGAAAAGTCTAGTGTGAGTGGTGGCTCACAGACTCCATCTACTGACAAATCAAATAAATCAGTCCAGTGCACAGCTTTAAAGTTGATAATTGGGATCTTTTAAAATCTTTTCTTGACTGACTTCCCTCTTCTGAAAGAATATAAAAAATAATTTGAGCTTAATTTTTAAATGCAATTTGTTCTGCTTTAATCATATTTGGTGAAATCAGATGTAATCTTTAAAATGTTTCAATAAATTGGCTCATTACTTCAACCAGTTTTGTATGAATAAATATAAACGTACCTAATGGCCAAAATTCTTTTTATACCCTCTTCTCTCACTTCAAGTTCATCAAATTTCACCACTGAAAATAAAACATTCTCCAGAAGTAATGCAAAGGCATTATACTGGAGGTTTTTTAATGTAATTCTTTGAACCTCAATTGGTTGCTTTTGTATCCTGTCAATCATATTGTAAATATTAATTTGCTGGTGATGGAACTTGTTACTTTTTTTTATATCAAACCAACAAATAGCATAAACATTCACAATAAAATTTATCAAACTATATAGTTTGGTCGAAAGATTCTGTGGATGTGCTCCACGAGTCCATAGGCACATGAGCCTGATGGCCAAAGTTAACCACCTTGCCTGGTTTAATGGACCAATTTTCCACGATGCAAATCTAGGGTCCACCTTACCTCTAGAAATACTAACTGTATATTCATAGAGTAGTCTTTGGTCACTACAAAGGCTATCCATATCTTTCATTTCAAAATGAAATTCCTGGGGATTCTCAACAGCTGAAAAAGATTTTTGGGGTAAATTATGGCAATCATTCGCACATAATTTACCCAATTGACCATTGAATGTAGTGTGGCTT
>OY757904.1:163287212-163412212 GCA_963585895.1 Sepioteuthis lessoniana | reverse complement strand
ATATTGTTGGCTGAAATTGATAAAAGTTTGGGTTGCTTAAAAAAACAAAAAAACACCCGGGATATTTTGCGCAAAGAAAAAAAAAAAGAAGAATGCTCGTAAGTTATTGAAAAAGTTTTATTATAAATCAGACTTAATTTATGGTACTATAGATCGAAATTGAATAAACTGGGAAGCGAACCTATAGTTATAGTATTAAGGTAAGGACAGAGAGAGGTAGATATAAGGTTGAAAAAAAAAGAGACAGTGAATGAGCAATTTATTATGATACGAAAAAAAAAAAGAAAGAAAAAAAAAATGAAAACAGAAAAAAAACGAAAAGAAAAAAAAAAGCTACAGAACAATGAAGATGGAAAAAAAAAAAAGAAAAAAGAAAGAAAAGACACTTGAATATTGTTGAACGCAGCACATGAAAAAAAAAAAAAAAAAGAGAAAGAAAAACGAACATTTTTTTTTTTAAATAGACAGTACATAGATTGAAAAAAAGAAGAAAAGAAGCTGAACATTTTTGAACTGTGATTGTAATATTGTTTTGACTTGTTGTAAAGTGAAACTTTTTAAGTTTGTTTGAGTTTAAAGGCGACATTAGAATTTTTTTTCCTGTTCATATTATGAAATTTGGCGAAGACCATTAACAGAGGATTTTATACTAGGTTTACTAATAATTGTAATTATATTGATTCTAAATTTTTTTTTAGAATTTGGGTTTTCGTGGAATAGGAAATTTTTTTTTTTTTCGGGGTTTCTGTTTTGACGAATCGGTGGCTGACGCGAGAGTAGGACAGACATTCATCCAAGTGAATTTACAGATTGTTGTTGGGTAGACGGGAAAGAAAGCAATTCTATCGAAGAATTCGCCGGCCCATGAAGCTGTTAAAGGCCTATGGAGGCTTCTAATTTTTTTTTAGTTTGGAGTTCCGAGGATGGAATAAAAGAAAAAAGCCGTGGTCTACTCCAAAATTTTGTGGATAATGTCTGAGTCTTTCAGTCCCGATGGTGTTTTGGATTCGTGTGTGATTTGGCAAAGTGAAACGGATCTGGGAAAGGTGAGGTGCCTATATATTGGTAGCCACGAGGGTTCCTGATTAAATTGAAAAGATACCCGGCGCGGGTTTGATCAGTTAAAGCATGTTCCTCAAGGGCTTGCAAACCAATGGGCATGGAAACAGAAACTTAATTTTAAAAAATGGGTAACACATTGCTAATTAGTATTTTGCGTGGACTATTTTAGGTGGTGTCAGATTGGGTTACATTCGGATGTATTGTTACATTCGGATGTATTGGGATACTTTGTGGATTTATGGGGAATGCTTTGGGCCTTGAAGATATTGTGTTTTAGTTTATGAAATTCTCCGGTTACTCCAGGTAGGAACCTGTTGAGCAAAGAACTGGAGTGTGATCATGAGGAATCCAGGCGAAATGTATTGCTGGAATGACCAGGGTCACTAAGTTTGTGACCAAGATATGGGACCAGAGTATGGCCCTTTTAGGGTTTTGAAATTTCTTCATGGAATTATGGAGAGCCCGTTGTGTTGAGAGGATAAAGCATGCATCCGTACTATACCTTGATGCACACATGCAAATATAGTAAGACAAATTTAGATAATAATTAGCCGGGCAAGTGTTATATAGAGAGGAGGTCGCCTTCTAAGTAATATATTATTTGCTGTATTTCAAGTGATTCTTTTTGTGTTTTTAGCCATCTATTATCCTTGTAAATTATTCTGTAAAATATGTGTGAGGGTGATGGAGACGAACGTGAAGAAAATTCCACATGTGGAATTTTGAAAAATAATTAATGAAGGATTGTTATGTTTTGACCTTTTGACCCGGCCAAAAATGCCATTCAAGGTGGTGCACCGGAAGGAAGTGACACATCCCGGTCGCTGGAAATCGGAAGAGGTTGCGCAGGCGTTGAGGCGTGTCTATATTACTGCGTGGGAGTTTGAAGGTAATATAAGGCCGACGAATTGAGGACAGTGAGAGATAGGTGAGAAGGAGGGCAAGCAGTACAGTGGAAGACGGAAGTAGACGCGGTGTAGTAAGGAAAGCCAGCACACAGAAGAGTTTACTCCAGGGTCCGTTTGAGCAACAATGGAGAACGAGAAAGACACAACGCTGACGGCCATAACTTCGGGGTCAAAATATTTTAGTAATGTTCGGTCCCCAGCTACCTCTCACACGCAAACTTTGAGTAACCCTTTTCGAAACCTTACAAATAAAGTGAGAGGTAAAATATTTTATAAAGAAGTCTTCCTGCGTCTTCTTTCCTGCGTGCGTCGTTTGTTCTTGCGACTTTATCATTGTGCGTCTGTCTAATTATTTATTGTATCGTTATGATGCTGCATGAATATGTATAAGTGTATATAAGCATATTTATTATGTGAGTATATAATATATATATATACATATATGTACATCGTTATCATTACAATTACTGATATTCACACAGCAGTATTGCTTCCATTAAAGCCTTCAGTAGATGATGACTCTGGACTTAGGTATGGTTTCGGTACCGAAACATCCTTACTACTAAGCCAGTGTGCCCCAGCATTTACCCATGATAACACCAGACTTTGTTGGATTGATGTCACTCAGTGGGATTGCCATAACCACGCTAATGCAGTTAGAGCCTTTTTTTGACTTTTTAAAAAATGTATTTCCTCTTGTCTGATGGAGAATGTCCAAGTTTAGTCAAAATATATTGGCTGATTTGTTAATGAAACCTCGGTATCCGACCTAGATAGTAAATACGTTGGTCATCCTGCCATTTATGACACATTGTTCTCGCAGATCCTCTTATGTTTCCAACATAGACTGAAGTGCCCAGTCGAAATTCTCTTCAAAAAGTGACTGTTAACTCAATAAAGAAAACTTTTTTAAATTACCGGTCCAAATGACAATATCTATATACTGGGTCGTTAACGCTATTTTTGTTGAAAATACGAAACGATTTTTTAAATCAGTTCACACACACACACACACACACACACACACACACACACATATATATACATATACATACATACACACACATATACATAATACACACATACATATATACATATATATATATATTTGTCAATTTGGCGTCCTTAGTTGAAGGTGACCCAAATGCTCCCTTTTCAATACCTACTACACCGAAGTGTAAGGGAGGGCGCTACACCATCCACTGGATTGCTCAACTTTACCCTTGAACCTTACCTTATAATGCTGTGTTTCAAGCAATGCAGCATCAAGTAACATTTTTGTGTCATTGGTATGACTCGACCTGTCTGACGTAGAACTTAGCCGCTGGTCGCTGTATCTCATCTCTCTATGTTGTTTTGGCTGAAATAAAATCACACGGGCTCTCTTTATTGAGCTGAAGGAACCACTACTACTCGCCACGTTGTGAATTTTTTAATCCACACAGCAGTGCTTTGTTCCCTCAGAATAGTCCAATTGTGGGAGTTTATTAGGCTGTGCTCCACGCCGAAAGGAATCGCTATTTGCGAAGAAAAGAGTTCTTGTTGCGACCACAAAAAGAAACACTTTCGATTCCGATATAATGAAACCTTTTTAAGGCTATCGTCTTTATCTCACCAAAAAAGAAATTACACAAATGCGTAGAGTACAAAAAAAAAAAAAAAAAAAAGGTCACATGAAATTCACTCGTTCGATCGAGTCACAGAGAGAGAAAGATGAAATCAGTTTGATCTGAACAACTACGGATCTTCGTTACAGACACATCGACTTGCGGTTTGCTTTCTCGGCTTTGTTGACAAAATTATATGGATTTGTAAAGATTCTATTTCCATCTCTTGGTTCTGATTGGACCAGTAAGATTTCACAAGTCATTTTCGCAGCGTTTGTCTGACCACCGAAAAATGTCTGTCTTTCCTGTTGATTGCCCCTGGTCTCTTCTGGCGACTGCTTATACGGAGTAAGACGGAGTAGAGACAATTTTTTTAAAATGACCACCATGAATTTTTGTATAATCTCTGAATCTCTGCAGAGACTGCTTTTCAAGTGGTACTAAAAATGAATTTGAATTCCCTGCTGAGTTTTCCGCAGCCATCGTCCACTTAAGTCTGCTGAAACCTACTCATCTTGTCTCATACCTTTGGTCTGGATTTCGTCCTCATTCCACCCAACATCCCATTCACTTTTTATCATTAGCTCTAATTAACAAACCCATCCATCAACCACCCCGAACCATCACACTCATTAAACTAACAAACGTTATTCCAAAAGGAAAAAATCCTTTTCTATCTCTGTATAAAAAAACAACTTATTTCTGGAATTACTCTTCTATCCATTTAATTAGTAAATTCATTCCAATCCCTTAGAACCGTTAATTAATAAACCCACCTTGGTAGGGGCTCTCTCTCTCTCTCTCTCTCTCTCTCTCTCTCTCTCTCTCTCTCTGTCACACCTGGGAGTGAACCTCGGTCTTCTGGAGCATTGGCGAACACTCTACTCATTAGGCCAATGGTCCGGGATATAAATATATTATATATATATATATATATATGAAAATAATTCCTACATAGCCAAGAACGAGTCTATCTAGTTTTCACCAAACAGCTCTTCAGGATTGCACTCGCGAAGTAGGTGAGGATAAAATGCATTTTATTGGTTGAAAAGACTCCTCACCTATACAAAAATTAGCATCTTAAAAAACCCACTTTTTTTTTTCGAAAAACCAATAAAAAAAAACATTTTTCTCCTCCTTTTCTCTTTTCCCACGTTCGGGGTTAAAGGTTTGAAGTTCATGTGTCCAGCAGGTGTGTCCAATGAGGTATGTTTAGTAGAGGCGACTACTCGTAGGAGACACGGCTGGCACCAAGAACAGGAATTGATGAGCACGTGTGTTACCTTCCTTGCAGCAGAGAGAAAGCGGTCCTTCCAGTCGAAGTGATCACTGCTAACTGAGAGAGAATTTCCCATTAGTGTCAGGAAGTCCATCCCTCCAGACATACGCCGATTTCGCTTCCTGGGAAACTACTACATTTGAATTTATTTATTAATTTATCATTATTTTTAAAATCCCTACAAGAGTAAGCATATTGCGTCGAATATTTTGCAGTTTCAAGCAACAAATATGACACTTATTCTTTTAACAAAGATATTATGTCAATGTAAAAAAAAAAACAAATGAAAGACTATTTATTACTAAACTTAATTTACCATTTTAACACACAACCTTCACACACACACAAAGAGAGAGAGAGACAGACAGACAGACAGAGAGACAGATTACTCAAAATCCCTTAAAAACACTACATCCGGCTACGACCGGAAATGATGAAACCATCCGTAGCCCTGACTTGCCGTAACAGCTAAAAAGAGAAAAACTTACATTTTTATAACATTAATAGTGCCCGTTGTTCGAAAGGTAATCTATTAAAATGAAGTGGATTATTTTTCGAAATCTATCTCTGGCTCAGGAAGGACTGTATTTCCACTTCTATTTTATATAGACGAATTTTCTGTCTACACGGCTCTGTAGTGTGCTACAGCTTTCGCTCTGTATAAACAAGCCCCTTTCAGCAGTCCGGAGCCTCGGCTCGTACCCGACCTTCCCCTCCCCTAATTCCTACTATAATTGACCTTCGGATCATTGACCTTGTGTCAAGTTCTGTCTGGGGGGAGACAGTGACAAATATCGCGGCTAGCACGTTTTCTCGTAGCGAAGCTCTTAATGCGTAATCCTACATCTCGTGGTCACATTCACCTTACTTCTAGATAGACATGCGAAAAGGTATTTTTAAGGACCATCAGAGGTCTCCATCCTTAGTGTTGGAGTATATCTGACGGTTCTTTCGAAGTCTTCGAAGCAGACAGTCTGGAGGCAAACATAAAGAGGACACAAAGACCACCCAGTCTAAACCATTTCGGTCAGTTTCCCTGTCCGTTCATTCGCTTAATTTGGCAGAACTTAGCCTATCGGTCTCCCGGCCCGTTCGCTTGGCTTCGCAGCACTAAGATACGGCATATCTTAGCCCCGGTTTCCATGTCTGTTCGCTCGGCTGCGCAGCGCTAAGGTACGGCAACCTTAGCTATCGGTTCCCGGTCCGTTCGCTCAACTTTGCAGAGCTAAGATACGTTAGTCTTAGCACACCACCAACGACGACACACCAATTACGACGACGACCAGACCAGCTGACTACTGATATCGATCATCCAGCTGACTCTACCAACTACGACCATACCAGCTACCGACATCGATCATCCAGCTGTCTCTCTACCGACTACGACGACCATACCAGCCACCGATATCAATCATCCAGCTGACTCTACCAACAACGACGACACACAATAATTGAACTTTACCAATTCTGTAACCTATGACAAATAAAATTGTCATTTGTTATACTATTATCTCGCCTTTGTTCTCTTCATTATTCTTTGGCTGTCCATTACTCACACGCTTAACAAATTCAAAATAATTTGCAGAGTCAACGTACTTATCAGCTCAGCAAAAATTACTTTTTTCTGGTGTTTGTTACGATCTCGACTTGTTTTTACCGAATGGTTATCGGTGGATTATGACAAAGCCTCCTCCTCAGATAGTATCGATTAAAAAAATTAATATAGGTTTTAAAATATTTGGGAAAAGTGACTTTCCTATATGATTTAGTTTGTTTAGAAGGTAGTGGGTATTGCTTTTTTGGTTGTAAATCTAGAATATCATTAAGGGTTTTCTTTAAAAATGCTAGTTTGTTCCTGTCAATCGTGATCGTCTTTGTATTTTGTTATTGTGTTTAATGGTTACTTATTTATCGGATCGATTGGTAACTTTAAAGGGACTTTGGTAGTTGGGTGTGGGAGGTCTTTAAAGACATGGCAGTTACACAGATGTGTTGGTGTGTCTGTTACTGTATATCGGATAGGCGTATATCATGATTGCCATTTTGTTCTTGTAGGAATGAGCATCTGAATTTTCCTTATAGTATTGTCTTCGCAGGGATTAAAATGAGACGAAACAAGTTATGCGGTGTGCAACATAAGTCTCGTTTGACAATATTTCTGATAGAATGAAGTGGCATGAGGTATGATGAAGTGGTATGAAGTTTCGTCGACAGTGAAATCTTTAATAGTGGAATCGTTGGAAAGGAATAATAAGCAGTCGTTTGGATGTATTTGGTACCAAATAGATTGTTGAACTTCAGGAATAAGACTGACTGGAATTGATTCCACGGTCCGTTAGGGTTAGTTGTAGTGTTCCAAATATTGAAGCCCAGTTTCCTGGAATCACCTTGAAAACTGTGTTGGCTGTTAGCCTGTGGGAATTAATAAAGATAAGTAAAACGAAAACAAAATTAAATTAAAAATACAAAAAATGCAGAAACTCCCAGAAGCCCCAGACAGGAAAAGGGGCGACGCATGCGCAAAGAAGAAACGCTCTCAGCAAAAGAAAGAAGCCTGCTATCTTTCAGCAGTCACCAGCGAAATGACAACACCTAAATCATTCTTGCTACTGGTGGAAGGCACCATGCATACGTCTTTAGATGACGCGTTGGTAAACCTTTCCTCTAGTAGTAACCGTCTTTTTAACTACGACCCACGACTAAAAACACCAAATAATGGACTCATCAAAATAAGAATTAAGACACCATATAACGGACTTAACAACTGCAACTGAAAACATCTGATTTAGACATATCTCCCAAAGGCGTCTAACACGTTGTTAACGCCTTGAAAACCAAATTTGGACATATATACCCAAGAACGACTAACACATTTTAACACCTTGACTAGGAGACACAACTATTTCATTAGCATTCAAGAAGAATTTCCCCACCCACTGATTGGTTGTTGAACCCAGAAATAAAGGCAAAATATGAAAGATATCTTG
Organism: Sepioteuthis lessoniana; assembly: GCA_963585895.1. Lineage (NCBI taxonomy): Eukaryota > Metazoa > Mollusca > Cephalopoda > Myopsida > Loliginidae > Sepioteuthis > Sepioteuthis lessoniana. The sequence continues at coordinate 163,404,369 of OY757904.1, read as the reverse complement.
GCTTTCTATCTTCTCTTCCTGTCTTCGTTCATATAATTCATTAACAGCTTTCATGTCCAAAAAGTTAAACCAGCAAGATAACGTGGGGGTAAGAATAGAATAAACCAGAATAAAGTCAGATACTAAACAACAACATAAATTACCTTAAAAATCCGTAAGACATCAGGAAAATCAATCGATAATGGTTAACAGATATTGGTATCCGTTGTTGTATTTTGACCTTCGACCCGGCCAAAAATGCCATTCCAAGGTGATGCACCGGAAGGAAGTGACACATTTTAATGGCAGTTTTGAGAGGAAATCGCGTGGGCGGAAATTGGCTGATGAAATGGGACGAGGTAAAAAAATTCCCATGGTACACTCATAGACTGATGCACCGGAAGAGAGTGACCTGTGAACTGCATGACAGTTATTTCCACTTAATGACGATCAAACATGCGATTCCAAAAATCGAGTTGGTGACTGAGTGGGTGTTGGACTATTATATAACTCAGTCAAGACAGAAGTTGCAGTTAGCGATCGGACGGAGTTATAGACGAGATGTGGTAGGGAAAGCCACATCAGGCCGAAGGGGCTCTTGGAGCCCCTGATGAGTTGCAGTTGGAGACAGAGATCGGACGGAGTTATAGACGAGATGTGGTAGGGAAAGCCAGGCCAGGCAGAAGGGGCTCAGGGCTCCCGATTGAGTTGGGGTCCAGAGAAGTTGCTGATAAGATGCAGTAAAGAAAGCCAGCACTCAGCAGAAAGCCGAGCCCCTGGGCCTCCGGTTGAGCAGCCTTGGAGAACGAAAAAGACACAACGCTGACGGCCATAAGAGTGGGGGGGGGTCAATATATTGCAGTTCTGTTTGATCTCCAACTCCCTCTCACAGTAAAACCTTGAATAACCTTTTCGAACCCTTACAATAAAGTGAGAGGTACATATTTTGTTAAAGAAGTCTTCCTGCGTCTTTATTATTGTGTCGTTGTGATACTGCATATGAGAATATAACATCCGTGACACATTATTAAAAGTCCAACAATATTGATATGTCAGCGTGTAAATCGACATTAGGATTGGTGAACGTGCCTATTGGTGTCTTAGTGTGGTGATGAATTTTATATCGTTGACCTTCTCGACATATCCATTAACGAATGTCAATTGTCATATTCGGCCAATTGAAGAATTCACGGATTACTGTAACTCGTTTAGTAAGCAACAATAATTTCTGGAAGTGTTGGAAAACCTTCCTCCTGAGAGTGGGATGGATATAGGGTCTGAGGTTATTCAGTGTGACGTCGCAGTAAAGTTTCATTTTACTGAAGGAGACAAGTAATTCTTGGATCTTAACTGACGTATTCGTTTGTGCCATATTTAACGTTAAATCAAATTTTTCTTCACCTGATATCAAATTATGACTTTGTATATAGTCTGTGAGTTTGCAACTCTCTGCTCTTGACAGTCTGTAACCATGTTATATCGACCTTTTACGTAACCGATATTCATAGTAAAATACGATCTATAATCAAGGTGTCAAACTTATCTGGATGAATATTTATCAGAGTTTGTGATCGTAATTGTGGTCAGTGTCTACCACAAAATACCTTCAAGCAGATGGCAGAAATGTTTTGTAAAAAAATAAATGGCTTGTTAATTTCTAGAGAAAGTCCTGTATCTTAATTTTGTTGGTGACAGTTTGGATGAGAAGAAGGTTATTGTTTTACATTGGCAATTTATTTCCTGTTCAATGACTTACGGCTGTCAGATGCATCAGTGGTTAACAAGATTTTCCTTTCTGGGTGGTTGTCAATGTATGATAGATTCGTGAAGTTGGCGAATGCTGTTTCAGCGGCGTTGAATATCTGAAATTCGTCATGTTATTTCTTTGTTGAAGACTCGTCCGTACGGCACAAATCTTCCATAAAAGTTTATCAACCTGATGAAACATTTGCACGAGGGAGGTTGGTGTAGGAAAATCTTGGATGGCTTCGATTTTCTCAGGTAGAAGTGAGATACCGGCGTCGTCAGTATTATGCCCAAGGAAATTGATGCTGGAGGAACCAAAGATGCATTTGTCTAAATTGATCTGGTCAGTGTTTCTTAGACCGAAAAGCATTCTCAAGAAATCATATAGCCCAAACGGTGCTGTAATCATCGTTTTGGAGATGTTGTCGGTAGTTACAGAGATTTTGGGATACGCCTTGGTGAGGTCAATTTTCGAGAATATGCATGCGCCCTTCAGTTCTGATGCAAAGTCGTGAATATGAGAGACTAGTTAGCGGTCAAGAGTAGTCGATGAATTTTGATTATTGTAATCGACGCATATCCGGAAGTTGCTGTCTGTTTTGGGGATGAAGTGAAGTGGTCATGTGTGTCTGATGCGAATTAAATGATTTCATCAAATAAAATTTGGTTAAATTCTTTCTTGGCGAAGTCGTATTTGCGTGGGTGTCATCTTCGTAAAGGGGAATTTACTCGTTGATCGATCATTCTATGTAGTTCTAGGTTTAATGAAATCTGTGTTTTGAAAGTGTTTTTTGGTTGATTTCTTTTTAGAGGTTTAATATCTCGATGTAGTCGTGGTATGTTGCGACAATGATTCCTGTTGTGTTGTAATGTGTATGCATAATAACGATGATAGTTGTGTTGACGAATAAAGTTCTTTATGTTCTTTCACGGACAAATTTAAGTGAACTAAGAAATCTGCGTTTCCAGTATTGGTGATTTGACGTTAGCGTACGTGAATAACAGGTAATGTCGCATACCAATATTTAATGCGAGTTGTTTCACATGTCTCTTTATGGGTGCCATTTGCCGCCAGTGTAATGATGAGGGTAAGATTGTGTCCCGGAGTAGGGGATATTACGCTGATTGCTGCTCTCATGTCCACAAAGAATTTTAGACCGTTGTTTTTGTCCCATTTGTAGAAGACGTGACACTATTTTTCCAACGAGAAGATTCCCCGTGTTACGTATATACAAAAATCCCTTCTGATTTACTAATACATTCCAAATTAACTCACAAGCAAAATGAATAAACAAATAAAATACCTCAAACGTACATTTCAAAAGCCAGGTGTTGTCTAGACGATGCCCGAAACCAAAATGAATAAAACACGCCATGTTACGACAACAGTAATTGCAGTTCTAACGTCTCTGTTTCCTCTTGATCGTCAGACTATACAAGTACGCAAGAGGCCAAATCAAACGAATCACGAGTTTACAATAATGGTTCTCTGGGACCAACTGAGTTCAAAGTACACCACTTCAATGACTAAGATAAATGATAATTTTTCGATGTATTGTTTACAAATGTCACCAAAGAATTTTTAATTATCCAAATGCTAACATGAGAACAATCCCAATTTTACCAACTTGGAGCAAGGATTTCTACTGGTCAGTTCAGAGACAGATACAATCACTGATATAAACTGATGTAAATATATTGAGAAAACACGAAGATGTTTGATGCTACCAGCCATGTTTGAACTTGTCACTTTATTTGGAAAAGAGTTCTACAAGGGAGACAATTTCAAACCATGACATCCCTCTTTTCATAAGGAGTTTTGCGTAATGTCTAGCTATAGGTTTGTTTTTGGTGTGGGATCAGATGATTGGATCCTGATTCCCTGCATGTCCGTTTTACAATCCCAGGGGGCCATTTACCAATGTTCTGGTTTTGTATATGGACAGGATGTCCGGTATGGAGGATGGAAAATTCCCTCGCGCTTTGGTAGTAATGTGATTTTCGTATCGATTGCCTTTGGTATTGGCCGTTTACTATTTTGTCCTTTTTGCCTGATGGTTTGTCTATTTGACTGGTATGTTGCCGATAAGTTTTTGATTGTACAAGTTTCCCTGGTGAAGAAATGAAGTCATTTATTGGTATAGCTCTAATTCAGAGTAAAAACATGTTTCAGTGGCTGTTTCTTGTTTCATGGTAGACTTCAAAAATTGTATTCACCGTTGTCATTTGATTGTTGGTAATTCGCAGACGATGTTTGGTGCTGAAACTTCTACATTTTGGAACAGTTTGAAGCAGTAGTTTGGCTCATTTTTGCTGATAACCCTTTCGAGTACTCACAGTTCTCCAAATATTTTTAGTCACTTTGACTTCTACTGATTGGACAATTCTTTCAGTTTACGTACGATTAGGAGTTTGAAATTGTAGTCAAGTTGTAGGTACTTCTGGTCATGAAAGTGGAAAAGATCAGTGGCTACAATTTGTCATAGTCTTATGGGATCTAATTGCTGTAGAAGTAGTTTAGCATGATCCACTTTTTGATTCTCTAGGCAAATGTTGCTTTATTGAACAATTCTAGAAATGTCGTTGTCCTTATTGCCAAAACAGCTTTTTGCTCTCAGTCAGTATTTGTCCGTCCCTTGATGACCAGAGTCTATTTTGGGGATTATTTTCGGCTGCAGAAGTTTGAGAATTATTATTCGATCACCCTTGAGAATTCCACTTTCATTTACGAGTTCATCACAATAGAACCAGTATGAATGCAAATTTTAACTAACCTCTCCTCTAGAATTGGGATATCCGGAAAGGATCAGGTCTCTCAATTCACATAATATTGAATCGGCGTTTGTAGCCTGGCGTATCTATGTCCATTTTTCAGTTGAGGATTGCACGTAGCCGACCTTTATGTCCAGGTCGATGGCTTCCTTTACTCTTTTGTTAGGAATCTGTTATAGTCCATCTGCGAGTCATGTCCTTCTTTAGTCGATACGTGATGACCATTGCACGAGTAGCAGTATTTGTTGAAGGTGGAGCAGGTCCTGTGGTGAAGTTTTTAGGGATAACATCTCCAGGGGTGCTATGAAGTCAGATAGACGTGGGATAAATGGTGATATATGTGATGGTTCCCATCACCTTCTGAAGCTCGGTCACATTGTTAGGACGGGGTAGCGATTTTAATTCATCTTCCTTATGGGGATCTGGGTAAAGCCATTTTCACAAAAGATAGTACCAAAGAAATATTTTCTTCTGATTTACGATACACTTGGTGCTGTTGAAACCGACCTTTGTGTGTGACAATTTTATGAGGTTGTGGAGGTTTTGATCATACTCCTTGGTTTGTTTATGAACCACTACATTTTATATTAGTCCGAGTATCCTCCGACATTGTTCCAGATCATGTCCATTTTTGTAGGAAGACATCTTTAAATAGGAGTCAGCATCTAACTTGACAGATCTGTAACCATTTTTGGTTTCTGTTTTTGTAAAATACTTAGCATTTGTTAGTTTGTGGGAGACCTCCTCCAATGGATGGGTCTTATTGTTGCATCACTTGATGACTTTATTCAAATCGTTTGGGTCAAGGCATATCCTTTGTTTTCCACTGGTTTTGTGAACAAACACAATGCTGTTGACCTAGTCAGTAGGCTCATCTAAGAATTGTATCACATATTCTCTAATTCAGCAATGATTTCGTCTTTAAGGTGGACATTTTCTGGGTGCAATGCTAACTAGGTTATTGTTTCTTTTCAATACAATGTGATATTTTCCAGGAAATTTGCCAACGATTAGAATACACTTCCATAAGGTCTTTTTTGGAGTTAACTAGACATTTATTTTGCTGGATGACTCAATGTATCGTTACTAGCTTCAGCTCTCTGAGGGAAAGGAGTACCAATACGGCTGAGGTAACCGTATAGAATTTGATATTTCTTAATTTTTAGTTGTATGCGCTTTGTATGTCCACAGACCCATGTTGGGGTTAGGTTGCACCATTGTAGGTAGTAAATACAGCTGTTTCTTGACGTGTGGAATTTTTTAAATACGCAAAGGGAGTGTACTCCCTTTCACACCAGTGTCAACTTTTGCCTTTAACTTGTGGATGGCTGATCTTTTGGGGGGAGTATTATGTTTAAACAAAAAAAAAAACAACAAAAAAACGCTATAGTTCAGGCGTCTCTGCTGCATTTAGTATCGCTTGGGGTGTCAATACCGTTTCCTTTATGAATGTATATCGGCTAGCTGGCTCGCGTGGTGTATCGATATGTGATAAACTATCGCATACGAGCGTCTTTAAATAGAAGAAGAAAAAATTATACAAATATTCTACGTAAGTTGATTCATTTGAGAACAAAAGAGTTTTTGCATTAATGGAGTTTTAGCAGAATGGTAAAATACATAAAAGCGCCGACAAGAAGACAAAAAATACAAAACACGATTGGCGCGTGTGCATTGTCGCAAGAATATGCAAACGTTCTTCATTTTACTGTCAATCGAAAAATCCCGTACTAGATAAAAGAAGACTGTTATTTTTTTCAACAAGAAGGAATACGTCTGCTGGGCATTTCGGTGGTGTAATGGTTAGCAAGTTAGTCTAGCTAAACCTCCACGAATGAGTTCGAGTCCCATTGGATGCCCCCATTCATACGGCCTTGTGCTGTATGAATACAGAGGCAAAATATAGGATAATTTTTAAAACGTTTTTTTTTGTCTGATTTATCCCGTTAAAAAACCCCAATAAATCTAAATTTTCCTGATTAGCTCTCATGATTCAACCACTTTTTCGTTAAAATTCAGCCCAATATGAGTGAGAAAGAAAAGTATTGACAAAGAATCTATGATTTGTTTAACACCCGAACTAAACCAAAAAAATTCCGAAATAATTAGAGTTTCTTTATGGCCTACATCAAGCCCAGACCGTAACCCCCTTGATTACGCTATATGGAGTGTTTTAGAAAGCAAAACAAATGCAACTTTCCATTGAAATATTGGTTTGCTTATAACTGTTATTGAGGAGGAATGAAATAAAAGGTCTGAAGAATTTACTTTGAAGGTATGCAAATCGTTTTGAAGGTGTCTTGATAGAATAATTGAAAAAACAATGACGGCCATATTAAGTAAATTTACTGTTTTGTGTCGATCTTCTTATTTTTTAAAATTAATCTTGTTTTATAATAGAGTCGTTTTTTATTATACTAGAATATTTCTAATTTCGCTTCCGCACCCTGTACACCGACTCATAAGTGAGAGAACGTTGCAGGCTCATCTGGTTCATTCCATTTCCCTTCAGTCTGCGTTCGTTTAAAACTTAAATCTCACTCATTCATTTGTTAGACAAAATGTACGTGTTTAAAAATGTTTGACAAATGAAATAGGAAAAAGTTAAGGAGCAAAATATTCAAATAAAATGTTCTTTAGTGTTTATGATAAGATATAATGAATAATTATAAGTAACTTAATGTCATGTTGACATCTGCATGTTGAATAACAAAATTCAGAAGATATCGTTCATAGCATTTGAAAAACCCGAGAAATGTTTCGTTGTGAAGTTTGCTATTTGGGAATTTTTTTTTAAATGCCACAAGAGGTACATGGGAAATCAAATTTGATATGAGGGGGAAAACATTAAAAGAAAAAGAGAGAAAAAAAACGATAAAGGTAATATTTGGAATATTTTTGATTTAGGAGAAATTTGGGGTTTTTTTTGTAATCGGTTCACAACATAAAAATCAATGAAGAATTGAAATTAGTAATTTATGAAATTTGTCTCCTAAAATAGATTATTTGAAAATGTTTTATTTTAAGCTGAAATAAACGAAGAGATATTTTTCTTTAAAATGGATGAGTTGAAATTAACAAGTGGCAAAAACTTCTTCAACCATTAGTGCTAATTTTAACTTTTTTTTCATACGAAAAAAACTGATCAAAATTTGTAATAATGATAGAAAAGTCTTCATCGAAAAATAAAAATTAATAAAGTTTTTTTTTCATCCTTTTACTTCACAACAAATAAAATGATCGAACCAACTTTTTCTGTCGAGATGACAATATTTCTATGAGAACATTCCTTTAGGAAGCCGTTATTTAACACAATGTACAAGTCTTTCCTTCAGACTTCTTTTCGAAAGCGTTCATTTTATCACTTCGGTTTTACGAATTACTTACATAAAGAACTGTTTTCACTAACGAAAAAAATGTTCTCGTCTTTTTTTGTAAAAGCTAAAATAGCGTTTCGCTTTTGTTTTGTCATGAGATGTTACAGCAGCAGCACACGACAAGCACTGAAAGTAGTGCTGCCAAGCTCCCTATTCAGGAACTACACTCAGTATCGATCTGTATGTGTACCTGTGTGCTTGATCTAGATTTAGTTTATGCATCTATTAAGAAGAGGAAAAGATGAAACAAGAGCAAGTGGCCTAAAAGTCATCCAAAAAATGAACAAGAAACACTTGCTTTAATAATGCTTCAATGATTGTAGAAAAGTATGACATTGATTAACGAAAGAGCACGTAGTTTTAAGGTCCGTAGGATATTTTGATTTTCTACAAAGAACTATATAAGAGGCTTCACACATTTTTCTATTTTATGCTTTTCACATTAGACAAATGACAAGCCACGACTTCAACATCAATTCAGGCAGACATAGAAGAATATTAATTTTGAGGAATCTATGAACCCTAAAAATGATTTCTATAAATTATTGGTAACTACTATTTTGCTTTACACCATTTTGCTTGACGAAATGTTTTAGAAAACAGAGGATAGTGCACTTTATAAAGAAAGAAAAAATGATACAAACAATAAAAAAGAATTCTTTTTGTTTCTTTGTCTATCTACCCTTTAAGCACAATACCCATCAAATTTTGTTTTTGCATATGGATGAGCACTTTTTGCCTAGGATTAAAGCATTTCTGCGCTTTGCCTAAACTTAAAGTAGTGCTTTCAGATCTTCTGCAGAGTGTGTGTGCTTTTCCTTAGTATTTCCAAGTTTACAATGCTATTAAAGCAATCGAACGTTGGCCTATTGAATATATCATTTGCTTAGATCTTGGCCGTTCCGTCAGTAGGACTTAAAATATTCTAATTCCATCTTCTGCAGAAGAGGAAGACTCTATCACAAATTATGTATCCTGGATAGGACACAAAACTGCATCTGGTGGTGAGGCTCGAGTCTTTTTTTATTTGACCAAAAATCACAAATTCAATAAAATAACAGATAAATGAATAAAACTATTGCTAAAAAAGAAAAAATCGGGTGACTTTGATAATTATTTCTAAGAACATTGCTTAAAATAAATTTCAGAAATGAAATTTGAGATTCACTAAATGTCTAAAATATACTAATAAAAAAATTCAACACTACTAACTTTCTTTTATCCGCCAGGGATATTACCAGTTTCAGGGCAGAAATCTAACATGTTGAATTATAAAAGCTATCAACATCAATCATGAAGATCACAAAAGACCCAAAAGGGAATGATTAAAAAACTTACTTTAAAAAATACAAGAATGAAAAGTCAACGAGGTTTTTTTTCTTGACTTTTGGTTGACCAACTTAAAAGTTCGAATAGAGAGAGACAGAGAGAGACAGAGACAGAGACAGAGACAGAGAGACAGAGACAGAGACAGAGAGACAGACAGAGACAAAGACAGACAGACAGACAGACAGACAGAGAAATGCATAAATTAAAATAGTGACTTTGTTACTGAATCAAAAAAATTCTCTAAAGTGTCTGTGTGTCGCATTAAACATTATCGTTCGATAAGCATTTTTCTGTATTTTGTCAAAATCTGAAGACTTATTCCCACAAAACACATCAAAGCTTTTCAACCATTTTGATTGAAGCTTCCTTCTTTGAATTTTTCTGCCTAAACCGTCTCGTACATCAAAAAATTTCTAAGCCAAAAAATCAAAATAATATTAACCAAACAACACACAAAACTATAACTGAGTAGGTGATAACACTGACACTCAACTGACACTGCATCATCAGTTGGTATTATTAAGTATATCATTTTCGGTCAAATTCTCTTTTCTTTAAAAAAAATTTAACCGCTTTCAAAAAGGAAAACAAGACTTAAAAAAAGACGCAGTAGAAATAACTTGACCAATATATAAATATAAAATGAATATAAAATTAGTCTAAGAAAATCGTTTAAATCATTGTTTTTTGGACTCGTTTTGCAAAATACCAAGAATACAACACTTCATTTTGTTCCGTACAATTCTAGATGATTGTGTTTCAATATGACACAGAAGAATCTTTTTTGAAAAAACAATATCCAATATATATATATATATACATATATATATATATGTATATACACTTATGGTGTAGAAAATTATCATTTTGATAAATTTGATACCTTCTCATTTTTAACACACACAAAAAACTCATTACGTATTTCAGATGTGATCACAACCTTTGAAGTTTGGATCTGAGACCAAAAGTCTAGAAAGATAATCTGCTAGTCAAAAAGAAAATCAGTTCATTTTAAAGTGATTGGAAATGAATCACTCGAAAGTGAAAGAAAATTCATAATATAAATTCACAGAGGATAAATTTTGGACGCGAAGATTGGTGATAAAATATTGCCTTCTCTTTGTTATAAAATTTTCTCTGGCTTCAAACTATAGAAATCATTTTGCATATTTTGAGAAAGACGTAACAGCGCTTATTACAAAAGATTGATTCAAATATTTGTTGTTAGAAAAATGAATTTACTAAAATATTACGTGTCTTTTATTCCTTACTTTCCAAAATATCAAAGTAAAAGTTTTGATTTCTAAGTTTTAATCGGTTATCAATGCTAAAGCCGTTTTTGTAGAAAGACAATTGTACTATTTAACCCATAAATATAGAAATGTTTATTATATACAGAAATTTCTTTTGATTTACGAATGCATTTCAAACCGACTCACCAGCAAAATGAATAAATAAACAAATAAAAACACTACGAGTGTACATTTCGGTTGAAAAAGGTAGAATTGACCGGATGTTGTCTGGACAATGGCTTATAACAAAATGAATAAAACGCGTTAATGCGCAGGTCGGCTCCGCGCAGCCATCCGGTTGAAATGTAAAAATAAATTCACAATTAAAAGTCTTTTTTCAACCAATCATGAAATTTCCCCGCAAAGTTTCTCAGAGCCGATTCGATCCCAAACATGTCTATAAAACAGGCAACATATGTCCACCTGGAGCAGTTGACAACCGGGACTGCTCTCAGATAATATCGTCGTGCATCACATTTCGGACAAGATCAAAGACCGCTGACGTCATACCAACCCACATCACAATCAACACACCAAACAACTAAGTCCCCGGCATTTTCACCACAAGACCAAGACTGCTCATAGCTTACCGATCCACATCACCACAATCTTGCCAGCTAAGAACAATGTACACCCACTGACATCCTGACCCTTAGGAGAGCCTGTATCTAATATACCGACATTTTATTTATTTAAAGATAAACGAAATTAAATCAATTCCTCTCGTTCGTTGTATCTTGCAACTACGCGCTTGTCTATAACATTCTGAACTAGTAGAGAGAGCCTGCTACCTTTCTAACAAGTTTGACAAGAATTATGAAAACTGAATCCTAACGAACATCATAAAAAGGTGCATTCCATTGTGCAATGATTAGTGAGCTAGGCAAGTGGACAATTGCTTGTAAATTTGGTTCTCACAGGATGCTCCATACTGGCGGCCTTATGCCAAACTAAACTCGGTGAATAAGCACATAATAAAAAGCAACCATATAAGGTAATGTTCGGAGAAATGAAATTCCAGAGTTTTTTTCTCTGGAAATTGATTTGTATTAAGCACTTCAGCGAGAATAATTTTGAAATATAATTTAGATTTAAAGGTTGACTTAAAAAAATGTCTACGAAGAATGAAAAAAGGAGAAAGATTTATAGCTAAAAACTCAATTTGTTGATTGGGTTTTATGGCACATCAACCCTTGGAGGTTATTCAATGTCAAATCCTATTTATGCATACATTAAATTGATATGATTTGTAAATGAATAGTTTGTTGGTAATATTTTGAAACGAGCAAGAGCTCATTTGTTTGCACACAGTTCAATGGTTTCAAGTATTGCTATTTAACACAAATAATTCTATTTAATATTAATCAATTGTTTGTACAAAATTAAAATGATTTCAAGTATTCCATTCTAGCACGAATAATTCTTCTTAGTATTAATGATTTGTTTGCACACAGTTAAATGGTTTCAAGGCTTGCAATTCAACATCAACAATTCAATTTACTATAAATCATTTGTTTTCACACAGCTAAATGGTTAAACAGTGGGATTTGACCCATTGATGAGACCTTAACAAGTACAATAATTTCGGGTCAGAGTGGACCTGAGAATAATAGCAATGAAGAGGTATTTTACATTCTGCAAAACTCCAGGACAGTAGCTTCACTATCAGATAAAGATTAGTGTCATATGCTGGACAATCGTATCTTACCCCATCTGCAAAGATGCAGTCGGCGTATTTCTACAGCCCCAACCGACGAGGCTTAAATTTATTGAGTGTTGACAAGAGAAGAGATAATAAAATTGGAAACAGTGTCGGTTAAAGAAATCAACAAATTTTCTTTCAATAAAAATATTTCGTGTGGAAACGTATCCAGAAAATGTTCATTTAACAAAAAAATTCTTATCTGCCAAATTCATTAAATTGTACATATAAAGAATTTTTTACCTGCCATCAATAATAAAAAAAAAATAACCTTCATTCAACCGAATTTCTTGATAACCTCGAACCAAAAATGACTGTTCCACATAATGTTACTGAAGCCTGGGCGTATTAACCCTGCAACTGTCTAACCTCAAATTTGTAATGACACAAAATTGACTGTAAAAAATAAGATGCCCCAAATCCTAGAAGCTACAGTTTTATCATGAAAATTTGCTGGAGACAAGTTTCCTTTTCGGTTCAACGTTGGTATAAACAAAATATTTCAGTCAATTACCAAAATCTCTTGGACTGGATTTGGCAGACCCTGTTTATTTTTATTTATTTATTTTATGGTTAGCTTTACGTTGGTCTTCCAAAAGTTGGAAAAATTGATATTTTTTTTTCATCCTGGCACAAAGAGCGCAAAAAAAGCTAGAATATTGATTATCCTTAAACTTTGGATTCAACACGTGAACAAATATTATAATTCTTACGGCAATATATATATATATATATATATATATATATATATATATATATATATATATATATATATAAACTAATGCAAATATATATTTGATTGACTGGAGGGCTGGGCCAAAGGATATATAAAATGACACCATATAGTAACGTACAAACTTGTCTTCTGTTATAAATAGGATTACTATGTGTTTGTGTGGTTATATATATATTTTGAATATTTAATGGGTTAATTCGCTTTAATTTGAACTGGTTCCCAGAAGTATGAACAATAAACTTTCAAATAAACTGTAATTTGCTGACCTTCTTTTTGATAATTCAAATAAAACTACCCTATTTTGGTCTTCAGAAATTCAATTTCAAGGTTTTTGGAAGAGTTGATCATAAACTTACGAAAAGGTAAAAGTTTTGAATATTTGAACGTTACTATATGGTGTCATTTTGATATGATACACGTGGAAAAAAGCAATGCCGGGTATCCTCGTGTATTAGGTTTGATTTTAAAGTAAACGTTTCTCAATATTTTAAAAAAATTATCAATCAATAAAACATTAATTTTGCGTCAAGTAAATACCATGAAAAAACAATTCTTTTTAGAGTTGTTGTTCGCCTAAAAACATAAAAATGGAAATATGATTCTATTTCTTCAAGATGTAAAAAAAGAAAAAATGACGATTTTATTTATGTAAATCAGTTTTCATTTTGATATGCATTTACATGTGTGTATGACTCAAATATACAACCCCCCCAAAAAACACCCCACCTCGTGAAGTAATGACCAACAAATTACTTTAGTAGGAAATTATTGCAGAGTTCGATCCTTACTGAGCGATTTGTACCTGTCTCGTCTTTTGTTAGACTAAACTAAATTAATGCCAGTCAGAAACACAAATATTATACAAATGTCTACAGTAAAAATACTTGAAGCAAAAATAAGAAATGTTATTTGTAACATTGATGAAACTTTTGAGATATGAAGATTAGAACCAATTGCTTTTTTTTTCCTTCTAAAATCCGTCATGGTGAAATGGTATAAATACATAAAGATCGAATGCAGAGTGTATTGGTTCGTAGATCGATTATTTCTCACTCTGAGGATTGAACCCCGTTTTTAGGACAAAAGTTTCACGGTATCAATTGGATTTTATTGCTCGAGATTTGTGCTATTTTGCCGCATTTCATTGTAGCCGTAAATGAAACGCATTCAACAGAAAATGATGATGGAACAGAAACTGCAATTATTCGACTTATTTGGATTTTTTTCTTTGTAAAAATGGTGAACACACGGTCATCTCACTTGGAAAGCAATTGGTTCACTATTTTCTCACCCGACAAATGTGCAATCAATTCGTCTTTTCTGCAACAACACGATAAACGAGCTTTTTATTTTTCACCCCGTGAGACACGAAAAACGATAGGAAAACCAGGTCCCTTGTCGATGCCCGAAATCGTTAAGAGTACGCTCTCTCTCTCTCTCTCTATATATATATATATATATATATATATATTTGGTACTATGTTTTTCTATATATTCATACTTACGAAGAAGCTGAATTTATAGATTATATTATTAACGGTATTTCAATCCATCTAGGGTTATTTTATACCTCGATGTTATTCTAAGTTAAAATTTATAATTTTGCGTATTTTTAAAGATTTCTTTTTTTTTTTGCTGTACATAGATATGATATCAAATATTACTGTCTAAAGATATTCAGTTTTTTAAAAACAGTTATATGATTTCAAGTAACTAATTATAATCCTTGATAAACAATTATAGCTTCAGGTAATTATTCTTAATACATATAATTTGTACTTACAAAGTATCAAGTATTCCCATCTAATACAAATAATCTTAATTCTATTTAACACATACATGGGACCTGACAAGCACTAGCATTGAATCTGAGCGTTATAGCAATGAAAGGGTACTCCACGCTCTCCAAAGCTCTGGAAGTGGAGCCTCACCGTTAATGTCATACTTAGAACACCTTTTAACGGGGGTGTCATACCCTTCTGCAGACGATATTACCGACAGGGCGAAATTTATTAGCAACAATAAGAACGAACAAGTCGATTGTTACGGCAGATTGTTATGCCATTTTAATGGTTGCGGGTATTGGTATAAAACCAACAGCCCATAATTAAAATGCATTGGTGCATCCATAGATATATACCAACATTAAATGTTCATTAAAGAAAGACAAAGTAGAAACTGGCATGAATGCTTAACATGTAAATATCTGATACATTAACAACTTAACATTCATGTCCCAAACAATTAAACTCTACACAATGTTCAAGAAAGCAATCAAAAAGTGATAGACTATAAGTAGAATAAGGAATTGTCTCACTTATGTTTGGATAGTCTTGATTGGGCCACGCCGAGAAAGAGGAAATTTTACTGGCCAATCTTTGATGAATTACAAATGAAGAAAAAATGAACTTGCCCGATTGATAAGTTATCTGATTGGTTGGTTGGGTTTTATAGCATATCAACCCTTGTAGGTTATTTAATGCCAAATCCTATTTATACACCCACACACATGATTTGTAAACGAATAGTTTGTTGGCACCTCGGTGGTGTAACGGTTAACAAGCTAGACTTGCAAACTTTCACGAGTGAGTTCGAGTCTCATTGGGTGCCCCATTCATACGGCCTTTTACCACATCTAAGCAAAACGATTGGTAAATTACTAAACAAATAGTTTGTTGGTAACATTTCAAACAAGCCAGATTTCATTTGTTTACACATAATCAAATGGTTTCAAGTATTCCTATCTAACACGGATAATTCTATTTAGTATTAATCATTTGTTTGCATACAGTTAAATGGTTTCAAGTATTGCTATGTAGCGCTATCAATTCAATTTAACATTAGTCATTTGTTTCTACACAGTGAAACAGTTCTATATGACCCATACATGGAACCATAAAAAGTTCAACCACTCCGGATCAGAGTGGATGTGGGAGTAATGACAATGAAGGGGTACTTCAAATTCCCTAAGAAGCATCCCCATTGAGTTCTGTTTCATATGCAGGACACTCGTTGGAGGTGCAGTCAGACGTGTAACAGATTGTAATAACCCAAGAGTAACAGATTGTAACAGAAGTGTAACAGATTGTAACAACCCAACCGGCTGGGGCTGTAGCCCAGCCGATTGGGTTGTCATAATCTGATGTAAATAATTTAGATCCATCAACTAGTGAGAGGACGGGTGATGGGGAATATCCTTTACTCATCAGTAAGTTCTTAAATATTTAGAGCGAAAGAAAATAAAATCAGGTTTGAATCTTGGATTATTCTAACGCCCCCCCCCCACAGCCAAGTAAATAAAAATAAAATGAAATGATGAATTTTAAGGGTTACTCGTTGAAAGTTTTATGAAGTCTCTTGCATTTTGCCATAACTGACATGTGAAGACTTCATTCAAACTAAAATGGTTTTTAAGGTTGGAGCTAATGTACCAATCACAGAATTTGCGGTGTAAGCATGGTAGGAAGGCAGCGCAACTGTCCAATAATTTTCATTCTTTTATTAAAAATATCTGCCACTGATCCCACAGATATCAGAATTCGTAAATTCTGATTGTGAAATAAAGTCAATATACAATGAAACTTTTGCTTACGTCTGACCACTGTTTCTACTATTGTTAGTAGTGAAACTTTATTTAGATATGGTACCCAACTTACAGTAACTGTTGTTGCTTAAGTGGTTACCCTTCTAAGTACGGAACAGACTTAACGTCCGTAATCTAGCAAGAACTGATGATTTCAGCGTGACTTAACCATATTTGGTATGGTGGGAGATATGCAAGGGCCATTCTATAATTCAAGTGAATTTTGCCTAATTTTGCACCTTTTTCAAGAAAATAATTGCGATGAACCCTTTCACGTTAAAAAAAAATCTGTCAGCATGACCTTCTTTACTGACAGTTGCGTCTGGAACTTTTTCTTTATCGAAGAATCAGTGTTTTTCTTCTCCAATTACAGTCTTTTCGACTCAGGCACATTCGGGGAAACCCATGTTTTTTTTTTCATTTGTAAACATTTTTAATTAAGATTTCTTGTGCACATCGCTCATACGTCTAAAAATTTCGTATGATATGCACTTCTCAGTCAGCAAATATTTAATGATAAACCTTTGTTTGAGCCAGGAGCAGTGTTTAATTTTCCGCCATTTTGAATAGACTTAAAACAAATATTTTTGCGAGATTAAAATAATTTTTGCTATAAATCAATTCCAAACAATCATTTTTGGAATAAAATTCTGAAAAAAATTGTACATTTTTAAAAAGAATTCCCTTATTTATTGAATGACCTTTGGTTGTGACTATATTTACAAATATATATATATGATCTCTGGTTGTGTGACTATATTTCTCAATCATCATCATCATCATCATGTCGCGCTATCAGCACGGATATTCCTGACCCTCTCTCGCCACGCATCCCTATCGTCCATTGCTTTCGGCAGATCCTCAGGGCGACATCCCGTATCGGTACAGAGCTGCTGTATGTAGGTTCGAGCTGGACGTCCTGCCTTTGCTCGTCCATGGGAAGGGGTCCACAGGAGTACATCACTTATGAGCTCGTCCCTACTTCTCCAGCAGTGTTCCGCGTATCTGGTTCGTCTAATTTTTAGTTTTCGTTATGGGTGGTAGGTAGCCGTATAGCTGTTGCTTAGTCGGATGCTGTCTCCAGGACTTGTTCAATATTGCTCGCAGCATTCTTGTGTAATTGCCGTCAAGCTTTTTCTCCATCCGTTTAGTTAGCGTCCATGTGGTGCATCCATATAGGAGTATCGATACGATCGCTGCTTGGAAGAAGCTACGCTCCATTTTATCGCTCAGGTCAGACTTCTATATGACTGCTAGCCTATCTACAGCTGTCCATGCCTTTGCTAGTCTCGTGTTGATGTCTTTCTCGGTTGATGAGACACTCGTTGTATAGCCGTGATCCAACTATACGTATACATATATATGCGGAAACATAATCAACAATAATGACGAACGAACACACTTCTTTAGAAAAATATACCTCTCACACTTTATTCTCGAAAGGGTTGCGAAAGGGTTATGTGTGAGAGGTGAGTTGGAGACGGAACAGACTGCAACATATTGACCCCAAGTTCCTCTGACTATAGCAGCACTTCTTTCTCATTTTTCTGGGCTGCTCAACAGGGGGTCACTATTATTTACACAGGTGCATCTCTTAATTGACAGCTCGGTCGAGGGCCAATATGTTACACACTGCTCCCAAGGTAGGTGAACTTGTCAACTAGTTTCAGAGTCCTACTGTTTAGTGTGGATATATCACCTGTTTGATTAAAGCACATATATTCCGTTTTGTGTGCATTTACATGGAAGCCGATTCCCGCAGCGGCTCGTTCCAGACTATGTAGGAGGGTTTCGGCTTGGGCGGGTGCATTTGCCAGAAGCACTATGTCATCGGCGTAGTCGGCGTTGGTAATTATTTTTGCGAGGTATCTTCTGCTTCTTTCTTTTGTTAGCTTGAAACCGTTTTCCTTGATTTTATCGATAGATGTTCTAAGTACGTAGTGTAGACAGATGATAAATCGGTATGGGGCTTGTGTGACTCCTTGTAGTACTCCTGCTACAATGTCGAAGTAGTCTGTGTCTCCATCCGGAGAACGAACTTTCACTTTGGTGTTTCTACAGAGCATCATTATGGCTGCGACGGTTTCTTTTGGTAGGCCGTAGGCGAGAAGAATTTGCTCCATCTTTCCTTTGTGAATGGAGTCAAAGGCCTTAGTAAAGTCAACAAATAATATTGTTGCCTATAGGTTTTTTGAGCGTACACCTTCGAGAATTCGACGGATGGTCAAAATTTGTGAGGTCGTGGCTCTATTTCTCCAGAAGCCATTTTGGTTCTTCCAAAGTATGTTGTCAATTTTGGGTTCTATGCGGTTGCCTAGTAGGGCATTGTATATTTTGGCCGCTATGGACGTAAGTGTTATACCTCGGTAGTTCTTGGCTAATCCGAGGTCACCCTTTCTCCATCTGTGTACAGGATTTTGATGATATACGGCATTACAGTGTTGGAGCCGTATGTCGTAGAATTTTCTGGTCTTCCACACTTCTGGGGGAATTTCATCGAGCCCTGCTGCCTTTCTATTTCTATTTTTTCTCAGTACCGAATCAAGTTCTTCTGGAGTAAACGACCCTGAAAAGGTATTACTATTGGAACGTGAAATTCTATTTTTAACTTAGAACAAGGACTGGAGCTATTTGACACGTGCCAGACTCGAAATCACAGTAGAGAGAGTGAAAAAAAAAAGGCAGGATAGGAACGAACCAGCAAATGACCCCCACCTCCTCCGTGAAACAGTAGATGAAGCCAATGTATATAATTGCTCCTAAAAGTTGAAAAATTATAGTAATTCGTAAACAACATAGGAATGAATTAGCACGTCCATTTCGAAGGGAACTCAAAAAAAAACAAAAAAAAAACTGGTTAGTAACATATTGCTCTATCCTAAATTGTCATTTAAAAATGTATATCTGATTGTATTTCATTTTATCAGTGCTGTATACTATTATGTGTCTTAAATGAAAGAACAATCAACTGTTATCCCAAAATTGAAAATTCATGAACCTAGCCAAAGCAGCCAACGCTGTTGGACGTATTAGAACAAAAAAACAAAAACAAAACAAAACAAAGTAAACGTAAAATAGAATGCAAAGAAGAAAAAAAAATCTAATAAAATAAAAAAAAAAAGTTGTAGTGGACTTTAACTAAGTTAAAACTTAATTGGAAAAGGAGGAACGAAAGTTTTTCTTCCCGAAAGTTATGGGAAACAGCATAGTGGACGTACAGGCAAGCGGTTAAATCCTCTGACGGCCTAACGCAATGCCTTACCAGGTCCTAGGCGCACGAATCTCACGGTTCCACGTCCAGGATCGTTAGTTCGATCAGGGAACGACTGCTGCTCATCTGTAAGCGTAGCTTCTGTAGATGAGAATAAAAACAGCCATTGAAAGATAACCATGACAATTTCTCAATCATCATCATCATCATATCGCGCTGGTAGCACGGATATCCCTGACCCTCTCTTGCCACTCCTCCCTATCGTTCATCGCCCTAGGCAGGTCTTCAGGACAACATCCCGTATCCTCACATAGCTGCTGAATGTATGTTCGTGCTGGTCGTCCTGCTTTTGCACGGCCATGTGTGGGAGTCTATAAGAGTACATCTCTTATGAGTTCGTCCCTGCTTCTCCAGCAGTGTCCTGCATGTCTGGTTCGTCTAACTTGAATAGTTTTCGTGATAGGGGGCAGGTGGCCGTACAGTTGGTGTCTTGTGGGGTGTTGCCGCCAGGACTTGTTCAAGATTGCACGTAGCATTCTTGTGTAATTGCCGTCTAGCTTCTTCTCCAGCCGTTTTGTTAGCGTCCATGTAGTGCAGCCATATAGCAGTATCGATGTGACCGCTGCCTGGAAGAAACTGCGTTTCATTTTATCGGTTAGGTCTGATTTCCATATAGTCGATAGCCTATTGATAGCTGTCCATGCTTTCGTTAACCTCGTTTCGATGTCCTTTTCGGTTGATTCGACGCTGCTTCCTAGGTAAGTGAATTTGTCTACTAGTTTAAGAGGGGTTCCTTCTAGAGTGGAGATGTCCCCCGTTTGATTATAGCACATATATTCCGTTTTGTGTGCATTAACATAGAGGCCTATGTTTGCTGCTGCTCGTTCCAAACTATGCAGAAGAGTTTCGGCTTGGTCAGGTGTATTTACCAGTATCGCTGTGTTGTAGGTGGAGTGAGTGAAAGTATTTATGCTATTTATTTATTTATGGTCTCCGACTATTTAATGTTTAGTTTTTGATATTTAAAATAAGGGTTTTAGTAGTCAGGCTTCTCCACAAGTTTAATGTTGAAGTTTAGAATTAAGGTAGAATAAGCACATGGATAAAACAAATGAATGAATATCGCCAGTGAAATAAATGAGTGAAAGATATGAAACAAATAATGGTTGTAAAACGGCGTGGACAAAATGAACACTTAAAACAAGGCGAACGAACAAAAACAAATTTATATATTAAAACAAATAAACTTACATTGATACATAAAAATATTACTAACTCTTCTAACAAAATAATAGTGTGTATATGTGTGAGCTCGTGTGTGTGTGTGACACAACTAAGCTACAAAAAGAATTGCAAATTTAAAATGTCCTTTTTCTATGGTTTGAAACAGGCAGTTTTTTAGAGACGGGAAAGCGTCTCATAGTTCTTGTATATGAATGTCTGCGAGGCATGGTGTTGCTGCTGCGGAGAAATTTGGTCAAAGAGAAGGTGTTGCCGCTACGAAGAAAATTCGTAAAAGAGAAGGTGTTGCCGCTACGAAGAAATTTAGTCAAAGAGGAAGAAGGTGTTTTAAGACGGTGTATTTATAGAAAATATGCGTCTTGTAAGTGGCTCAAGACGCAGGACTTGAATTTTCACGCGCCGATGTAGTTGTAAGCATATCACGTGGTCCTCCTGGCCAATGGTTTCCCGAGACTGAACATTGAGCGTCCGCCATCTTTGTGGGAACAAGTGGCATACCGCCCAAAATAATTTATAGGAGTGTAAAGTCCTATAATGTCATCGGCGTAGTCGGCATCTATAATTGTTGTTGCGGGGTACCTTCTGCTTCTTTTCTTCGTCAGTTCGAAGCCATTCTCTTTGATTTTGTCAATCGATGTTCTAAGTACGTAGTCTAGACAAATGATAAAGAGGTACGGGGCCAGCGTATCCCCTTGTAGTACTCCTGCTACAATGTCAAAGTATTCTGTGTCTCCATCCGGTGATCGTACTTTTACTTTGGTGTTTCTATAGAGAATCGTTATTGCCGCTACGGTTTCTTTAGGTATGCCGTACGCTAGTAGGATTTGTTCCATCTTTCCTCTGTGAATGGAATCGAAAGCCTTGGTAAAGTCGACAAATATTAATGTCGCTTTTTGGTTTTTTGCTCGTACACCTTCGAGGATTCTACGGATGGTTAATATTTGTGAGGTCGTGGATCTATTTCTACGGAAGCCATTTTGGTTTTTCCTAAGTATGTTGTCGATTTTGGGTTCTATGCGGTTTCGTAGTAGGGCATTGTAGATTTTGGCTGCTATGGATGTAAGTGTTATGCCTCGGAAGTTTTTGGCTAATCCGAGGTCCCCCTTTTTAGGGAAGAGGAGTATGCATCCCTTCATCCATCTATCTATCGGATTTTGATTGTATACTGCGTTGCAGTGTCGGAGCAGTATGTCGTCGAATTGTCTGGTCTTCCATACTTCTGGGGGAATTTCGTCCAGCCCTGCAGCTTTCCTATTTTTAATTTTTCTGTATTTGTTGATATATAAATTTATTTTTGTTTGTATTGCTTTGTTTTGAATTTTCTTTTTTCCGCATCGTTTTACATCGATTATTTCGTTTGCTTTTCAATAATGAACCAACATAAATTGTGAGAGCAAAATATCCCCTAAACAACGTTCGCCCACAAATCATATTTGTTTCTTCCTATTTCTTTTCGAATAGTTAATAAATATAGGAATTTCTCAACTCCTCTTCGATTAAGCTTTCTTTGATCTCAGGTTTGTTGCTAGTCTATCTATGTCAATCGTTGTCTTAACTAAGAAAAGAAAACCGATGTTTTTATTTTGTATTTGTTTAACCAGGTGAAAAGAAAAGTTATCTTTTTGCTAAACGATCCAAGAAGCTTTCAACAGTATTTCTTGTTTTCCATTTACTCTTTAGTTGAACGATTTGTCCCTCACTCTATACGAGCTAAACCCTCTCAATTTCGCATATCCACCCCCAATAATCCACTTGTCCAGCTTAACAATAAATTCGAGTGACTCACCAATGTGACGAACAAAAGCAAACTCTGCAAATACCAACAACATCGAAGAATTACTGTCTTTACAAGGTAGAATACTTGGTGGAATTATGCGACGTAATTTCCGTGAAACATAATCATCTATTTTTTTACAACAATTTCATATAAAAGTATTGGATTTTATCTAAATACAGACTTTTGTATATCTATGATATATTCACACTTTAGCAAGACGTAAAAACAAAAGCGACGATATATAGATGTGTAGAGTATGAATACAAAGCATTGTATAGATAATACACAAAAGATAAGTAATGACATATATATATATATATATATATATATATATATATGTGTGTGTGTGTGTGTGTGTGTGTCCTTACATACAAAATTAGACACATCTGTCTACTCAAAAAATGCATAATGTATAAAGAGACGGAAGAAAGACTTGTTACTCCCCAAGGGGACAAAGAACAGTCATGAATATACTTATTATTCTTTAACGAACACTGAGTTGAACGTCCTCACTCAGCAGCGACTTGTTTGATCATCCACAAAAGGGTTGACACGTGACCTTAACGGGTCCCTTGAGAAATGCATAAGCTCTCCGTCAAAGGGATATAATTATTTTTTGTCTTCCCCAACCCTGAGGCGTTTCAAATAAGAACAATTAATCTACTTGAAAGATATTACAAGCTTTGTCTGTGAAATCTTCCTATTCCGTAAGTAAAGCAGCTGCAAAAATATCAAAAATAACTAAGTCAAAACAAAATTTGGGAAATAAAATTTTTTTTAAATTAAAGCTAACAAATGTTTTGAATATTCAAAATTAAAACCATGACAAAACAACTTATAACAAATTACAAATTGTTAATATTCGTTGTTGCGTACGATTATCGAAAATTGGTTTTCTATCGCATCAATTTAAGAGAGAGAGAGAGAAAATTCTGAATAGTAAAACAATTGTAACACTTTTTTTTCTGTTCATTGATAACTCGTTCGAAACGGTGGATAAGATATTTGTTCTTAGCTAAACACTCTAACCACACACATCATTTTATTTATTTGATGAAACCACTTTGATTAATTGGTCCGTTTTCAAATTCTGAATGGAATGAGATTAAAAAAAACTATTTACGAACATCTTTTTGAATGAATAAGATACGTTCAGTCTTGCCAAAGTAAATGCCAAAATCTACACAACAAAAGGCAAAAAGGGTGGTGAATAATTGAAAAAAAAAAAAAAGAAAGAAAGAAAAAAAAAAAGGAAACTTGTCTACATCGTATTCAGAGGGAAATAGTTCATCATCCTTGAATATTATTTTTCAATAACACCGCTCCAGTTATTGCGTAAAATGACAATATATTGAACTGTTCTTGATAAAAACTTCTTTTGTATTCATGAAAGTCATATCGATATAAGAGTGGATAGAAGTGTGTACGTCTGTATAATAAATGTATAAGTTCAGTTTGATTGCCACTCGCATTTACAAAGGGAATTCGATTTTCATTGTTGACAGCAATGTGACATCATTTTATTATTTGTTTGCTTCTCGATCAGACATTTTCTCTTCTTCTTTATTCCATTCAACTTTGATCTGATAATTCGAGGACCTGCTTTTAAAGATGGCGTCCACTTGATGCAAGATTATTAAATCAATTCTAAATGCCATTTAACTTGACCTTAATATGAAAATGACAAGAAACTTGTCATGACAAAGTTTATATCACAAGTTTATCTTTAGGTATGATGATATGCAACCCTATTGGAAAGAAAAGCGAAAGAACTAAATATTGAACTGAATGGGCATCTGGTATTCACTCACAATCTATTTATATATAAAATAGAATGTGACATATATTTTTATTCGTCACACAACCTAATCTCATTACAGAATCTATGAGAAAACCTGTTATTATGGCGTCCGGGATGACACAAAACCATCTGATGGTGAGGCTTCAGGCTTTGAACTTAGGGAAATGTGGAGTATCCCTTCATTGCCATCGCTCCCTGGTTTACTCTGGCCCGGAGTTCCTATCTATGAGTCAAATAGAACTGTTTGATCATTTAAACTGTGTGCAAACAAATGACTTATGTTAGATCGAATTCTTAGAAATAGAACTGTTTGACCATTTAACAGTGTGTAAACAAATAGTTGATATTAAACTGAATTGTTAGTGTTACATAACTGTGTGCAAACAAATGATAGATATCGAATAGAATTATTAGTGTTAGATAGCAACGCTTAAAATCATTTGACTGTGAGCAAATAAATGTGCTTAGGCTTGTTTAAAAATATTATCTTCAAACTGTTTATAAGTCATATATATATGCCATAAAAATCCAACCAACCAACCAACCGTTGTTATGGTAACGAGGTATCACTTGACGTACAGAATGATTTATTTACTCTCATTTTCAAAAACAATAATTCCATAGAAATGAAAATATATATCTGATTTTTTAACGTGTGATATCTAAGTAAACCACTTCACTCCCCCTCACTCTCTCATTATAAATAACTTTTTATACCGTAACGGTTATCGTCGTAGGAAATGGAATCAGCTACCTGAGTTCAATTCCTGGATGAAGTTAATTGTGTTTCACTTCATGTTAATGACTTGGGGAAGGCATGAAACCATTTGTTTTCCCCATCCCTTCACAGCTATGGATAAATAGAAGACCAGACTGTGTTATTTAACCTTGGTTAACCAGTTGAGGAGAAAAAAATCACCTCGCTTAAAAATTAACCTGGTGTCACATCTTGCTCGAGGGGTTGTATAAAGACATCACATTTTTCAATTTTTTTTTCTTCTTTACTCAATCTTTCTCATTTTTTGACCCTGTTTACTCGAGAGATTTAAATGAATTTTAGTCAACTAATGTTCCTGCGTTTTCAGTTTGCCTGATTTGACCATTTCAAAACCAGAGATATGTAGAAATTCTAATCCTAATAAGGGAATCATTTCCTTATTATGACAGAGATTCTATGGTAAATAAACAGAAGAAAAAGATGAAAGATCATTGTTTATTAGAGAGTCATGAATCTTCAGAAAGGGAGAACATTACAATTCTCAGATTTTCGATTCATTCAGATGCAGAAAGGCTTGCATGATTTTTAACTGACAACATTTGAAATCGTTGAAGTTTTAAAAAAGTCCAATCCACTCAAAATATTCACTTGTGAATATTTCCACACAGCCGAGTCTTTTCTAACTTTACAACCTAATGCAACAAATTGCTACACAGACAAACTGAGAAGAGTAATAAAAATGGGGTGCATGGTCAGTTGTTCAACTTTTATGATATACAAATTAGACGTCTATCTTGATAAAACAATCTAATTTGTGACTAAGCAGAAAAGTCTGTCTCACACGATAGACGAGAAGAAACTTGCATTGTACAGACACTACGTTCACATAAGATGTCATTAAAATTGCAAAATACAGGATGTACATTTTGAATAACCAACTTGGTATTCTTGTTTGTTCTGGCTTTATTCATAATCAATAGTAATTAAGATGATTGATAATAATTATGTTATCGGCACAAGTTTATCATTGTGAATGAACAAGTTCTAAGGAAATATAAAGAACAAAAAGTTGTGTGTCAATGAAATGCAAATTCATCTCAACATGTTGGAGGACGCATTTTGTTCGTTTTAGTTTAATGGAGATCAAATTTTAATTCCGATTTTTAAAATCAGAATCCTAGAATATTATCGTTATCAATCGAATTTTTGATTGAACATAATATCAACAATAATCAAAATTGTTTTTTGGGGAATAATTGACATTTGTTTTTAATTAGTCGCACTTATTTGTCAAGAATACATAATGTGTCCAGCTGAATGATCAAAATTTGTCTTTTAGATTTGTCTAGTTTGTAGGCGTTCATTGTTACGTTTCTAGATGTCAAGTTGGAGAGAAACAAAAATGATATATTCAGATTATATTATAAGATTAGGCAATTAGCATGGTATATTTGTTAGTGAGCTAGCTGTGAGTTCGATTTTTACTGGGTGCTACATATATCTGGCCATGAACCAAACTAAGCTGAGCTTAGTAAATGACTACCCTATTTCACGATAGGCATTCTATCCAAGAAGAAGGCGCTGCATTCATTTGTAACGTTATCGAGTCCTTCTAGATGATCCCTTTTCTTTGGTCAGGTCCCATCCAGTCACTCTAAAACGTTCATTTTCAGACTAATACGACGGGAAAAGTCATGAAACCGTTTATCCTCGCAGCTCTGGGTTAAATCGTATCACTGATGTTCTTCTAAGATGGCTTTGGCATTAAATAGCCCATGAAGGTTGCTACGCAATTAAACAAAGAACCTAAAACCAAAACCCCATCCATACAGGTGGATGCTAATGACCAGTTTATCAAGACGTGTGACAGAGAGAGAGAGAGAGGGGGGGGAGAGGGAGGATGAAGTGTTGGCCAATCTCTTTTCTCAGCAGATGCCCATAATTGAGCAGTAAATGTTTTAAAATCTTCTTAGTGACCAGATTTTTGTAGAAACATCTCGAAAGAAAGATTACCCCACCCTCACCTAAAAAAATCTGTGAAATTATCAACATCATATTCTCCATTGAGAAGAAAAAGAGGCTTTGAATTTTAACAAAAAGTGGTTTTTAGAATTTAGAAAAATTAAGAAATCAAAATAAAAGAAGCTTTTAAATTGTTTTGGAAAATTTAAAAAGATGCTTTTAAATTTAAAAAAAAAACTTTTAAAAGAGGCTTTTAAATTTAGAAGAAAAGGTTTTTTTTTAATTTAGAAAAAAGACCTTTTAAATTTAGAAAAATAAAAGATTAAAAAGAGGCTTTTAAAACATGGAGCATGGTTGAAGATCTAACGAATTCAGAAACCAAAGATAAACGAACGATTCTTTTCAAGCAAATCTTAAACAGGATCAACTTGGCTCCGATGGAACGAATTTCAGTTATAAGTTCAAGGTTAAAAAAATCATTATTTGCAATTAAAAAAGGAAGAGGAAATGATGGAACTTGAGAGTGGTAGGGAGAGGAATGTGACATGCAACCCTTACAGTCTTAGAAATATTGTCTAAGTATTTTTTGGCTTCCTGAAAACTGATCAACAGATTATCATCCTTAGGGTGGATGCCTAACACTACTGTATAAATACATTCCCCACCCTTCAAAATGATCCTTGTACTCATTTCTTTTTTCTCTGTATTAAAAAGGAGTTGATAGATATGACACAATGTCAAGTTCAATGAATTTTAATCCTGTAATCAGATTCCATTTTACGCGCATTTACCCTCATTTTTGGTGCGTTTATCTCGTCTTATTGATTCTAAAATGTGTGATGAAAATGCTAAAAACAAAATATTCCTTACATGGCAGCATCTATATTTCTGTTTAGTAAAAACTGCTCACCTGAACCCGATTTCAGATTGAAACATTTCCCGGAAATATCTATTTTGCAATAAAAAAAAAATTTCGTTGCTTCTTTTCCTACATATCTATGCGATTATATATATATATATATATATATATATATATATATATATATATATATATACAAAATCTCATGAAAAGCAGGATGAAGAAAATATTAAAAGACATCGGCGCTCATCAGCTAAGAGTCACCAATAAGTTTCTAACTAAGGATCCATTTTATTTCAATTAATTTTCTTATAAATTTCTTGATTTTCTACTAGTAAACATGACAAAACCAATTATAATTTGGAGGCTGGTAAAAATAAAATGTTTTAAAAATCCTTTTGAGTCTCCTGAAAAAAGTTTCATTGCCGATTCACAGCATCGCCCGTCCATTCAAGTGAAAAACGGATCAGAAAAACATTTAAAATGTTCATTGTAGAAGTTTTCACATATGAATGGATTTGCAAATCATTCTCAGAATTGAATAAAAGGTGAAGTAAGGAAAAAGAAACGTTAATGAATTGCAAAAGACACAATTTTCAATGTTATTTTTGTAGCACAAAATGTTAAGCAATATATAATACTGTTGGTTGGTTTTACGGTATAACAATCTTTGTTGGATTATTTAATGCCGAAGTCATTTTTTCAACCAACTCTATAGTTTCAAGTAACTTTTCCCATTTAAGAATAATCATTGTTTGTAAATAATCATAAGTTCAAATAACTATTCTTAGTGCAAATAATTTGCATACAGTTATTCTTAGTGCAAATAATTTGCATACAGTTATGCAATTACAAGTAACTTCCTATTTGATAATTGTAAACTAACATCGTTAATTAACTCTTCCTCTGATAAGATGTGAATATTCTCCGGACCTAAAACCTATTGGAGAGCATGATGCATTTCTTTTATTTAGGAAAATATAATTTTCCTTTTATAAAAACATATAACAAACTTATTTACTTTCAAAGAAATTAAAAAAATAAATCCAAAAGGTCAGTGAATGCATTGTACCTCCTGAACTTTCAAATTATCAAAGCAAAAAAAAAAAAAAAAGCTGGCAAAGACCATGGACGTTTGTTGGTGCATTGATCCACTTAAAATCATGACATTCCCAATTAACTTTTGCCCACCTGTTAAGGTTAAAAGGTCAAATCTGGGCTTCAAATAGATTTATCAGACTTTTGATTTTTGTTTTGGTTAATGTGGAAAGGAATACTCCTCCTCTCTAAGGGGTGGAAAAATTAACCAAGCCCCTATATTGTGGCTTGATTGGATGACCAATTAAAATCTGATAAACGGAAAGGATACTCTTCCCACCGACATAGATTAGCGCATTTGATTGGATGACCAGTCAAAAAGCAGTAAAAGAATACAAAATGATTTGTGATTGGTTAGCCAAATGGGAATGTTTGTTCCCAGCGGAATCCTCAATAAAAAGAATTGTTTTTAGAGTTTCAAAAGAAGATATCCAATGTCCATACCAAAGACAGGAGAATAAGTAAAGAAATATCTCCAGCAAAATCCTCAGTCTCCGAAATATTGAATAACAGAGAAAAACTGCATCAGTCAGATATTTACATTTATCTATCACTCAAATACAAAAAAAAAAAACGGCATAATTTCCGCATATATATATATATATATATATATATATATATATATATATATATATATATATATACACCATTATGTTTCAATAAATAATTGTTAATTGTTAACGGAGAGTTTTTCTTGTCTCTGAGCAGCCAACACCCAGGCAAATTGTTCCAGCGAACCACCCCGACTGTCATAAGTTCTGAATAGATTATGTCATCCCCCTTCTGTGGATGTTTCAACAATAACACGGATGCAGGGAGTTGATAAACCTACTAGCCGGAAAACGCATTGTCCCGGAACAAAGGTCACAATCAAGTACCGTGACTAGAATAGGACCACATTCCTATCAAATGCAAATAATTTACCAGCTTTAACAAAAAGAAATATCCAACCTAACAAGTAAAAGATAGAATGAGACTGTTCATATGCACTCCCTTAACATTGTCTTTCTGGCCATGTCTCAGAGTTCAACGGATTAATGGAGAGAGAGAGAGAGAGAGAGAGAGTGAGTGAGCTTGCTGCTGTATAAATGTCAGAGGAAGTGAATATCATCTTACGGCAATTTGTTATATACTCATTTGCCGTATCATAACGACTCAATAATAGTAAAGACAGACGCACACAGAAGGACGCATGAAGAAAGGAAACAGGAAGGAAGACGCATGAAGACTTCTTTAGCAACATATTCACCTCTCACTTTATTGCAAGGGTTCGAAAGGTTAGCATGTGAGTGGATGCTGGAGACCGAACGTAAACTTCATATTTTGACCCCACTGTTATGACCGTCACGTTGTGTCTTTCTTGTTCTCTTAGATGCTCAACCAGAGGTCTTGGGGTCCACCCCATCGGGGCTTTTCCGAGGGCCCCCTCGGTCGGGTGTGGCCTTCCCTACCACATCTGGTCTCTACTGTCTGGAATTCTGCTAGCAACTGCATCGGGGGTTTCCGAGGTCCCCCTCGGTCGGGTGTGGCCTTCCCTACCACATCTCGTCTCTAACCCTCTGGGAGTCTGCTGGCAACTGCATCGGGAGTTTTCGAGGTCCCCCTCGGTCGGGTGTGGCCTTCCTTACCACATCTCGTCTCTAACCCTCTGGGAGTCTGCTGGCAACTGCTCTGGGACCCAAACTCAACTGAGTTAAATAATAACGATCGCCTACTGGATCTTTGAAATCGAATGTTTAATCGTCATCAAGCGGAAATAACTGTCATGCAGTTCAGAGGTTACTCTCTTCCGGTGCATGACTGTAATGGCACAATGGGACCTTCACCTTTTCCCATATCATAAGCCTTAATCCGCCCACGCGATCTCTTTCGATTACTGGCCGTTGGAATGTGTCACTTCCTTCCGGTGTATTACCTTGGAATAGTATTTTTGGGCCGGGTCGAAGGTCAAAATATAACAAATTGAGCAATGAGTCTCTTCTAGATTCCGAGAATTGACAAAAAAAATCATTGCAGCAAAATGGCTTCGTTGAACGACAGCGCCAAATCTTGATCAAAAGTGAAATTCACAGCTTCTGCTTTAAAACGTTGCATTATGTACTAACGACAGTCTCTCTGTCTCTGTCTCTGTCTCTCTGTCTGTCTCTCTCTCTCTCTAGCTTGCTGAATTGTTCGTTTCGTTTTTTGATTCGTTAACTCAATCCTCCTTCATAGGCCTTTTTCAATCGCAACTTATTGATTTTTAGACACTTACAAATGGCTACATTCAAATTGAACCGTCTACATCTTCTTAACGGTCGTTGTTCAGCAATAAACTTAGTTGGTTTGCGTTGATTCTTTCTAGACGGAAGCCTTCAATTGAATAAATTCAGAAAATGTTAAAAACCTAATTGACTTTAAGTTCCTATTTGAATTCACTTGACACAAAATTATTTCTTCTACTTTTAAAGCGGTGAATATTAATAAAAAAATTCGTTAAAATGAATCGTCATAAAATTGTGATTCTAAAATAATTTTGAAAATTATATTTTTTTTCCAAATGCAAAAGGAGAAATGATTGTATTTTGTCAGTTTAGTAACTGAAATGGTTAATCTACTTTTCACAAGTCGTAGGCTACTTTAATCCAATTCTGATCGGGTAAACATTATTTATAAAGCCTCGTGTATTACTAAATGAATTCTGAGTTTGAGTCTCAATCGCTGCGACTGGTAGAAAATTGGAAACTAATATATAGTTTTAGAGCTTATTATGTCGGATCCGTAGAACAGATGAAAACTGAATGTTATTTGGCGAAATGAGAGGCACTTGATTACGTAAGATTAAGTGAGAAAGACCGGAAGTACCGAAATAAGCATATGTCAGTAGTTGAGAAGTTAAAAATGGTCAGAAAATGCAAGACGGCTGTTGGTTTATAAGAGAGAGAAAAGGCCAGGTGGGCACCTCTGGTGGTGTAACGGTTAGCAGGTGCGAACGAAGAAGTTGATTTATTAGAAATAAAAAAGTAGCGTGCGCGCGAGAGAGAGAGAGGTGAAGATTCAGTCAGTAACTTAGAGAAGAGTCATTATCATAGTAATGATTCTTCGGACAATCTTCGTGGTTTTCGAGGAAGTAAACAATGTTTCGCCCACGTAAATGGGGAGATCTTTCTTCTATTAAAAAAAACCCAGAGTAAGGAATTCCAAGTATTTATTCACTCCTCGACGGTTTTGAAATGTGACAAGGTCGGATTAATGTGAGATGCCCCGCTGGAAGCATGTCTCCCGTGGGGTGGGCATAAATAGCCTAAAATTTTCTGCAACCTTTCTTAACTGGGTTCCTTATCAATCACCTAGATCCCCACTGAAAAGGGAATCTGTCTTTTTTTAAATGCTCCATGACATCGACTTTCGCTCTTTACTCTGATCGAACTCTTCTAAAATTAACAGATCTTTCCGCCCGGGACAAAAACAAAACATCAAAGAAGTTACATTAACTGTAGCACAATAAATTTATGCTCGTAAAAAAATTTGATTTTTCCTTCGAGCTAATCAACTTTTATATTCATTTTGGATGAAAATAGTAAGAAATTATCCATTCTTTAAACAAAAAACATGGATGACTTCTCTGAATTATTGTGTTTTATGGAACATTATGAACATTTAAAAAAAAAACAATTATCATAGAAATTTAATAAAAAATTTCAATAGACCGAAGCGTTGATTTAATAAATGAAGGTCGCTACTAGTTTCGGAATTAAAAAAAAATAATCTTATTTCAATAATTTAGGATTTTGATTACAAAAGCTATAAATTAAATCATCGCTTATTTAAAAGTGTCTTCACCCCAACAAAAAGAAAAAAACAAGTAAAAAACACAACAAAATAAAATAAAACAAACACATTTATTTATCACCACTTGATTTTTAAAGCTGAATATACAAATGAACACGATTCGGAGAAAAAGTTGGAAACTACACGAGAATGATACGTGCTGTTTTGAAAAAATCCTGGAAGAAAAAAGCAAAACTCACAAAACAGCAGCTGTAGGGGCATGTCACAAACCATCGAAATTAGATGAACAAGACATGCTGGGTACTAGTGGACAAGTAAGGACATTCTCTTATAAATTCCTATATAGAAATGCGTTAGGGTTGGCTGAACAGCAAAGATTTATATACATGAACTCTACGCGGATACAAGATGTAACCTAGAGGACCTGCCAGGAACTATGGACGATAGAGACAAATAGAGAGAGAGAGAGAGAGAGAGAGAGAGAGAGAGAGAGAGAGAGAGAGAGAGAGAGAGAGAGAGAGAATCAGGGAATTCCCTGCAAACAGCATGCCTTAAGGATGATGAAGAAGCAAAAACTGCAAAGTTGGCTCATATATAAGCCAGTGTTTTAGCGACGTGATAATAATATAACTCCCCACTCACACAAAAAAACTACTGTCATAAGCTTTTTTTTATGACTCCGTTTTACGTAATATACGTCACGCACACACAAACGGAAATCAGCTTTATATATAGAAAATTATAAAGGACAACTTACGTTTGTCTGGCAGTCTTTTCTGTAACATTGTGCTCAATATCCAAGACAGAGCGATTTGTACTGAAGATATAAGAATTCAAACAGATTAATGGCAACTGTCAATTTCACATTTTCACGGTTATCAGGTTATAATAAAAGCTCTTTTATTTCAAACTCGATGATGATGATAATAATAATAATAATGATAATAATGATAATTATCTACTTTGCCGTCCCGGCTGAGCAGAGAATAAAACTGAAAGAATTTGAAAAGAAGGATAAGTACCTCGACCTTGCTAGAGAATTGAAAAGCTGTGGAGCATGTAAGTGACGATTGTACTAATTGTGTTTGGTGCTCTTGGCACAGTAACTGAAGGATTATTAAAAGGCCCGGAGGGCTTGGAAGTTGGCGGACGAGTGGAGACCATCCAAATGACAGCATTATTAAGAATGGCCAGAATACTGAGAAGAGTCCTGGAGACTTGAGGAGACTTGCTGTCACTCAAACTCCAGTGAAAAACCATCAGCTAATACTGATGTAGAAAACTCTAAAGGAGTAAATAATAATAATGTCTCTTATATTATTAATTAAAAGATGATTTAAGAGGATATAAGATCAGGAGATTTTTTAAATGATGCTTGAGAATTGTCTTATTTATTGGACGTATTGGATATTATTCATTTATTGATGCATTTATCTTTCGAATAAAAGGGATTTAAAAAATATGAAAAACATAATGACACACAAAATTTTATTTCTGACTGATGTGATGAACATAAAGTATAAAGGCATTTAATAGATGGAGTGAGTTTGAAAGAGGAAAACTTTTATTACTACCAGATGATCATGAATATGTAAAACTGTTAACTGCAAATAATATTCTGAATTTTAACACACACACACACACACACACACACACACACACACACACACACACACACACAAATATGTATATAAATCATCATCATCATCTTCATCTTGTCGTGGCATCATCACGGATAAAAAAAGAAGATATTTTTCTTATCGATTTTTGAAAGCGCATTCCCAATTTCAAAGTTGTGTTAAGAGAGACCGTACTCAACAAAAAAAAAAAAAAAAAAAAAGAAAGAAATTTTACCCATCTACCCCTAACATCTACATTTTTGCGAATTGGTTTTATTCTGATTGTTTTGGCTAAATTCAATCATTGGTAAGTTGCAAAGTTATTAATGACAAGTTGCTCCAATCTATAACATGCAAAAGAAAAAAATAAAAACAATATAGGCGTCATGGCGTTTTTGAAGATCTTGTGATCTTGACTCATGGCACAGATTATCAAACCATCGGCTCAATTGCCGGGATAGGAAGAGTTAATAATAATAATAATAAGAAGAAGAAGAAGAACTCTCATCGAAGGAATGAACACTTGCACAGTTCCCCTCGTTAGATATTCAGGATCACTCTTAAAATGAACAAGGGACAAAAGAACCAGAGGACAAGAAAGTTGATGTCGATGTACAAGGCCGTCCACTCGGAGAGATGACATTTACAGACTCTATGTGTCCATAAAAGAAGGAGTAAGGGCACTCACCAATATTGAAGATAGCGTGGATGCATCAATACGACGACTCGATAACAACACTGATAAGAGCAAAGAAAGATGAATTCTAACGACGAGAAACAACACAGATAAGATAAGGACAAACAGAACTACAATAACTAGGAAACTGAAATGGGAAGAAAAACAAGTGTATGGATATTTCCAGTGACAAACCGACGAAATCTCACACGAAAAGACCTGGACATGGCTTCAGAGAGAAAATGAATCTTTCCTAATAGCAGCACAAAATAACGCTATAAGAACCAATTACATTAAAGCCAAAATCGATAATGCACAACAGATTAGCAAATGTAGATTATGTGGTGATAGAGATGAAACCATTAATTATATAATAAGCAAATTAGCGTAAAAGAAGTATAAAACTAGACACAACTGAGTGGGGAAGGGAATCAACAGGGAATTGTGCAAGAAACTAAAATTTGACCATAATAACAAATGATTCATTCACAAATCAGAATCTGTCCTGGAGAATGGGACACCTAGAATTCTCTAGAATGTTGAGATACAAACAGATCATCTGATCTTGGCCAGAAAACCTAGTGATAATTTACAAAAAAAAGAGGATTTTCCGTCTAGCGGACTTTGTCGTTCCAGCAGATGACAGAGTGAAAATCAAAGAAAGCGATTAGAGAAACAAATACTTGAACCTCGTAAGAGAACTAAGAAAGCCTTGGAATATGAAGATGACGGTGATACGAATTGAAATTGGCGTACTTGGAACGATCCCCAAAGACTTGGGAATGGGGGGGGGCTGGAAGAGTTAGAAATTGAAGGATGAATAGTGACCATGCAAACTAGATTTTTGAGATCGGCCCGAATATTGAGAGGAGTCTAGAAGACCCGAAAAGACTCCAGTGAAAGATCATCAGCTAACGCTAGTGATAGGGGCTTGCCAGGACGCGTGTGTTGCATCTACTTATAACACGCACAGAGTGTTAGTTTGATGATGTAATAAATATATTGATTTGTATGAGAGAAATGCAACACTTATTTATGAGTAATCAATAACAGTCACAAAATTGCTGAATGTTATCATTAATTTTGACACGGGGCTTGTGTTAACTCAAGGTGAATATCTACAATATTGTTGCAACAGAAGTGATACAAAATATTAGTTACATTTATCAATAAAAATGGTAATAATCGTAAAGAAAATGATTACGCTTAGTTGGATAAAGATAAATAAAAGTTTGGTGGCTTTGTTTTGGTATTTCAATTCGATGAACCAAGTTGTATATCATTTAAGTCGAAAAGGAAATAAGAATTTATTTATTTTTTCTCAGTAACAGAATCTAAAGAATTTTTTGCTTTGCATCACAAATTCCGTAAATATTTTCTTCTTCTAAGAAAATACGGAGAAATAAAAATCAGTATACTTGATTCTAAGAATGGATATATGATCGAATCTCCGCTCAGTAAGGATCAATATTAGCAAGGAGACACGCTGGCTCCGTATCTCTTTATCATTTGTCTAGACTACGTACTTAGAACATCGATTGACAAAATCAAAGAGAATGGCTTCGAACTGACGAAGAAAAGAAGCAGAAGATACCCCGCAACAACAATCACCGACGCCGACTACGCCGATGACATAGCGATACTGGCAAATACACCTGACCAAGCCGAAACACTTCTGCATAGTTTGGAACGAGCAGCAGCAAGCATAGGCCTCCATGTTAATGCACATAAAACGGAATATATGTGCTATAACCAAACGGGGGACATCTCCACTCTAGAAGGAACCCCTCTTAAACTAGTAGACAAATTCACGTACCTAGGAAGCAGCGTCGAATCAACCGAAAAGGACATCGAAACGAGGTTAACGAAAGCATGGACAGCTATCAATAGGCTATCGACTATATGGAAATCAGACCTAACCGATAAAATGAAACGCAGTTTCTTCCAGGCAGCGGTCACATCGATACTGCTATATGGATGCACTACATGGACGCTAACAAAACGGCTGGAGAAGAAACTTGATGGCAATTACACAAGAATGCTGCGTGCAATCCTCAACAAGTCCTGGCGGCAACACCCAACAAGACACCAACTGTACGGCCACCTGCCCCCTATCACGAAAACTATTCAAGTTAGGCGAACCAGACATGCAGGACATTGCTGGAGAAGCAGAGATGAACTCATAAGAGATGTACTCTTGTGGATCCCCACACACGGCCGCGCAAAAGCAGGACGACCAGCACGAACGTACATTCAGCAGCTATGTGAGGATACAGGTTGTTGTCCTGAAGACCTGCCTAGGGCGATGAACGATAGGGAGGAGTGGCGAAAGAGGGTCAGGGATATCCGTGCTGCCAGCACGATATGATGATGATGATATCAGTGAGATACTAACACTTTACACAACGGAAGGAAAGGTGATATAGTAGCTTCTTGACGCTTTTTTTTTTCTGGTTGAAAATTAAAACACAAGTCTCGACTGATGTTTGACTGAACGCTAGTTTTATTCTGCTTCAATTCAAGATACAGTGAAATATTGAAATAAAAAGGGTTTAAACAACGATTAAGTAATTATTCTTACTATAAGGGTCTTATAAAATACAGAAATTTCACGGGAAAGTTGGAAAAATAAATTTATCTGTGCACCGTAACCAGTAGCAAAGAACTACTAAGGTCCATTAGTTGTCTAAATTTCTGAGACGAAGCTTGTTGATTTTTATCATTAAGGTTTTTCGGACTATTGTCTTCATCTTTGTTGTTATTGTTATTTCCACAACGTTTCGGCCGATATGTCCTTCAGCCTTCTTCACATGGCGTAACGGTTATAGGCGTTGGTTCCCTGAGTTTCTAAGAAGACAATCATTTGAAGGTTGCAGGTTCAATCCTCACTACAGGCGAGTAATATACAGGAATACTTAACACTTGTACCCGGTTATGGCTAACGGAATCAGAACAGGCGACCCCCGTGGTTTCAATAAAGGATGTAGTTCGAAGTTCCGTGAAGGTTCCCGAGTACGACAAACACCTGAAGAAGGCTGGAGGACATATCGGCCGAAACGTTGTGGAAATAACTATAAAGATGAAGACAATAGTCCGAAAAACCTTAATGATAAAAATACTAAGGTCCAATTCTTAACAAACAAAATTCCCACCAAATCTTACAACTGGTCCTAGTCTGGGCGGAAGTCACTTTACATTCTGGGATTTCTAATAGATATGGGTCTTTATATAATTGTTTCCATTACACTATCCACGTTAATCTACCAGGAAGGAGGAAAGGATACATGTAGAAACTATGATGCACTTTGGGCGACAGCTACACTGCCACCAAAATTACAAAGGTCTATGAAAGCGAGTTTGATTATGTTTGTAATTTTTTTTTTGTGTTTTGTGTGAGTGTACATGCGTGTGTGTGTGTGTTTTTTATGAATTGTTCTCGACTAGGACAACAAGTTTTTAAATTTTGAGTATGCATTCAGAATTTCTTCTTGAGTTACTTTCACTAATTTGTAGCTTAGCCCTTCGCACAATGTCATCTTTGTCTTTTACTGTTTCTATCACGTTGACCGTTTTCCATTGGTTTCGAAGAAGATTGTCTTCATTGAGGATTACGATGTCTCCAGCTCTTATATTTCTCCTTATTGTGTGCCATCGTCGTCTGATAGTAATGTTAGCTAAGTATTCCTTGCACCATCTGCTCCAGAACTACTCTTCAAGGTATTGAACTCTTTACGCCATCTCTTCCTAGTATACAAATATTCCTTGACAAACTTCCCAGGAGATGGAAGTAGCGTAGATGTTATCATATGGATTAAGTGATTTGGTGTCTGGGGTCCAATGTCTCTTGAGTCATTGGTTGTGTCCATTGTGAGTAGACGGCTTTTTATGATTACCATTGCCTTGAACAGAAAAGTTATCAACATGGCATTGTCCAATCTTCCTGCAGCTGATGCTAAAATAGTGCTCATCATACTTCTGACTGTCCTTATTTGGTGCTCCCATACACCACCCATGTGACTTGCCTCAGGAACATTCATTATGAAGTTGCACTGTTTCTCATCCAGAAATCTTGCGACTCTATTCTCGTCCAATTCCATCACACTCTTCTCTAGCTGATTTTTTCTTCCCACAAAATTTGTCCCCTGGTCAGATTGAATCTGTCTTACTGCACCCCTGAGAGCTCTGAAGCATCTCAAAGCATTCAAGAAGGTATCTGTGGTGAAAATCTAGCAATTCTAGGTGGATGGCTCTGAAGTTAAGACATGTGCAGAGAAGACCATATCGCCTTGATTCTCTCTGACAATGTTTCGTATAGAAGGAACCAAAACTGTCTATTCCAGAGTATGAAAATGTCGAAGAAGACTCAACTCGTTCAGTAGGAAAGTTTGTCATGCATTGTTCTTCCGGGAGTCTACGCATCCTTTTGCAAGTGACGCAATCCTTAATATTCCTAGCCAGTACCTTGCTGCCACTCATGATCCAAAAGCCATTGGTCCGGATTTCATTCCTCGCCCTTGGTGCTGAGTTTATTTATGACAGAAATCAAAGGATTAAGTGAGTTACTACGCCCTTTTTGGTCGTATTATTGGGTTTCAATTCTTGAGGGATGTAAACTCTTTTAACCGTCCTCCCACTCGGAGTTGTCGGTCTTTCAGGATAGGGTCAAGTTGGTAAATCTCATTGGTTTTTGGTAGTTTGTTGGGGTTCCTATTAAGCAACTTAAACTCTTCTTCCAATGTTTCTCTTTCGACAACTGATTCTCTTTTTGTTACAGTGATGTCACCTGATTGCGATTTATTTATCATATGCTTTATTCGAGCAATAATGTTTAAGGTTCTGTTCCAGTCCGACAATCTTGACAATCTATTCAGGACGTTTTCTCTTTGAGTGAGTATAGTTTTCAGAACCCTCACCTCTAGGTATCCGATGAAAAATTCTGGGCATCCTTGAATTGTGAGAAGCTTTTGGTCCCACAAGAATTTTGGTCCGGTAAACCAATTTGATTTCATAAGTTCTACCATCATGAGACCACTAGATACATAGTCGGCAGGATTTTGGCCAGTCTCGACGTAAAACCACTGTCCAGGATCTGTACTATTTCTAATTTTTTGGACATGGTTAGCAACAAAAACATGGAATCGCCGGGGGTCATTTTTTATATATTCCCAGGACGACTCGGGATTCTGATGAGAAAAACTCTTGATCCACCTTTAAGTTGAATTTCTCTTTCAGGAAGTTACTTACAACTGCAGAAACTGTTGCTGCAACGAGTTCGAGACGTGGCCCAGTGACAACCTTTGTGGGTGCCACTCTGGCTTTATCCATGACTAGTGTACAGTGCACTTTTCTTTCTGCAACAATCCGAATGATGAAACATTGGCCACATCCAGTATTGCTAGCATAAGAAAAATGATGCAGTTCTTTTTTTTTTTTTTCAATAGGGCCAATATTGTCTGGAATGAAACGTCTTTGAATTTGGACTAGTCCTGGAGCCATGCTTCCCATCTTGGCCTTAGTTCAGAAGGGAGGGGCTCGTTCCATCCAATACCTCGTTTGCATATCTCTTGTAGAAGTATTTTTCCAGCTAGGATATAGGATGAGATAAATCCCAACGGATCATTGACGCTGGCCACCGTTGACAGAATTCCACGTCGTATAGTCGCTCCTGTCTCATGGGCAATACTGAAGGAAAATGTTTCAGAGTCTGTGTTCCATTTTACACCCAATACACTCTGCATTGGAAAGATGTATTTCAAATCAACTTCTTTTGTTGTACAGTCTAGTTCGTTTTCTGAGACTGCATCTAAGACTTCTTCGTTGTAAGATATAAATTTGTGTGAACGTAGGTGACCCTTTGCGCAGATTTCCTTTGCTACCCGGATCAGCTGTTTTGTCTCTTTGACTGAGTCAACATTGATGAGTCTATCATTCACGTAAACGTTTCTCCGTATGAAAACAGCGGCTTAAGGATACTCTTTTTCATATTTGCTAAACCCATAGTTTGTGCAGCCTAGAGAAGATAACGCTTCAAAGATATGCACTCGCATTCGATATTTTTTTGGTTTGGTTTTGGTATCTTCGTTTTCCCACCAGAGGAACCTCAGGAAGTTTCTATCTCTGGGGCTGACATGAAAACGGCGAAACATCCTTTTTACATCACAAGTGAAGGCAATGCGATGTTCACGAAATCTGCACAGTACTCCATGCAGTGCATTGATTAAATCAGGTCCTGTCAGAAGATAATCATTCAATGATGTGTCCCTGAATTTGGCAGTGCAATTGAACATAACTTTAATTTTTTCGGACTTTCTTGGATGTCATAGTCCATGGTGAAGAATATACCATGTACTGCCGTCATCTGGTGTGTCATAAACTTCCTCTGCATATCCTTCATTAAAAATGTGTTCCATAAATTTGATGTAATCTCTTCCAAATTTTGGGATTTTTTCCTATTTTTGCCTTAAGATGTTTCAGGCGAACTTCAGCCAAATGTTTATTCTTTGGAACATGGGGACGTACACAGAAAGGAAAGGGCATTTGCAGATGTCCTTTGTTATTATGCAGAATCTCACTATTTAATATTTGCAGGAATTTGATGTCTTCTTGTGACATTATTTACTTAGGGATTCGTGTCAAGGAAGTCCATCTCTAGGGCCGTGATTATAGAGGTAGGTGTGATGGGTGGAATTTCCTTTGAAGAAATTCGCTGGCAATATCCAGCTGTGTTTCATGAGCTGTTCAGAGGCGCCGTGGGTCCTACTATATACCATTCCAGTTTAGTTTTTACAGCGAATGGATCATGATCTTCCCCAGAAACCACTTTCTTAGTTTTCAGGGCTCCTGCGCAGTCATACCCAATTAGAAGTCCGACGGAAAAGTTTAGCTTGTCTCGCATCTCCTTTGCTATACTGAGTAGATGGTCCTATGTTGCCCCTGTTTTATTAGTAGGGATGCTGTTCTTTTCCAGAGGGATGTATTCTCGAGTATATGCTGGAGTTAGATTTATTTCTTCTTGTGAGAAGTACCCTCTCACTTTCAGACCTGATACATGTCGAGAATTGACTATTAAAGTTCTGTTGGTCATTGTTGATAACTTCAACCTGACAGGTTCTGAATCTGCATTCATCTTTTTGCAGACATCCTGATTAACAAACGTGTTGCTACTCTGAATATCCAATAAGGCATTCACCAATATTTCTGGGCTTCCGCCCTTTACACAGGACAGCCATTCCGGTATAATCATAGACGTATGATTTTGCTGTTGTTTGCTCTCTTGCAGTACAAAGCAGTGGAAACCTTCTTTTCCTTTTGGTTGTTTCAGCTCCTTTTGGTCTTAGATTATTCCTCGTGAAGTGGTGTAGGATGAATCTGTTTGCAAATATTGCAGCTGACCTTTCTCTTATAATCTTTTGCGAAATGGCCGACCCAGAGTCAACTAAAACACATATCGTTGGTGAGAACAAACCTCCTTTTCTTGTCGAACGACAGTCTGAAATCTTTCTCATTTGTATATGAAGTGATTTAGTTTGCAAAAGTGGCTCTTCATCTGCCATGAAATCTGGGCATCTCTTGAGTTTGGGGACTTCGTGACCCTCCTCAATCTTGAGATGTCTTTCTTTTGGTGTGCTTCAGGATGATGCTAGTGCAATGGTTTTCAGACGTTTCTGAATTTCCTCAGAACTTTTTTCGGTTTGTTTTAAGACCTGGAGGGAAGAAATCGGATTGCATGCAAGTCGTATTTCCTCCTCCACAAACTCAGTAAATTCGTTGAAGCTTGCATATGGCATACCTTTATCCAGAGCTCTAATGACATACCTGTTCCAACGTTTAGTTGCCCAATTGGGAGTTTTTTTTCAACAGTTTTTGATTTTCTTCGCAATCATTTAACACTTGCAGACCGAATGTGTGGCATTGCACTGCTGCAAGTTACAAGAAAATCACTAAAGTCCCAAAGTCTGAAGGATTCTTTGGGTTTGATTTCTCTTTGGATCACAAATGGGTGACCATAACGCTTATTTAGAATATCTCAAGCTTAAGTGTAAGCTTCTTCATCTGTTCGATAGAACATCCCTTCTAGCGCCGAAAGAGTTTCGCCACCAACGTATTTTTTAAAAAATAGAATAACTTATACGCTTAGTTCGTACAGCCCATCTCTATTAGAACCTTAAAGGTGCTGCTCCACTCAGTAAATTTAATGGGGCGTCCTTTGAAAACAAATGGTTCTTGTTTGGTGAGTTTAGATATTTGTAAGGATTCCTTGAATGTTTGCACAAGTGAATTCTCTCTCACAATTAACTCTGTTTTAGTTTGGATTGGAGTTGAAGCTGAGGATTCTTGCTGCTCAGCTTGTTGGTGTGAATTGAAGATTCACCAGCATGTAAGGTGTTTCCCACCTCTGCCCCTTCCACCACGTCGTTGCTCTCTGCCTCAGTATAGGTGTTGTACTCTGCTTTAACCACTTCCAGATCTTTTTGATTTTCCAGCTTGAGTCTTTCTCTTTGTCGGGAAATTTTATCTTCTCGGTGTATTTCTGCCCGTTTAACAGCCAAACGCGCAGCTGCCTCAGCCTTTTTTGTGGATATTTGAGACTCCTGGCAGCTACTTCCACCGAATCTGGACACAGTTGAGCCATAAATGGATCTGGCATTTTCCCTCTGCAATTGCTTGGAGAGGGATTTTTTGATAGCAACTGGATTGAAAATTCGGTTGGATTCCTTTAGCCGTTCCTCCAGGACTATTATTATCTCAGAGGTTGCTAAGGTACAGATGTCCATTTTCCTTCTTATATCTGGAAGTAGTTGTGGTCAACATTCGCAAACTTTTATACGATTGCTTAACTTCTGTCTTATATTGCTCTAAGATTTCAATCATTTCGTCCAGTTCAGCTTTGGAGCATTCCGATTTTAGTTTTAGCCTTGTTAAGTTTACCTAAGACTTAAAGTTCGTATACGTGCTAATAAACCTTCTTTCCCTTTTCATTGTTTCCTCTCTTCAAAAATCTAGTATTTTTTTTTGTCTGACACCTTAATCGTTCAGACCGCCGTACTTCTTGAGACTCAGTTTATTGGGGATCTGCATAGGCTTCAGACAGTTTGCTTTGATCGTACCGTTCCATCGTAATGAATTAAAAAAATCGACCGATGAAAGAGTTAAAGGGAGAACACTCCTTATAAAACAAAAATCTATTTATCTATTTTTTAGTGAATTTTTTTCTCAATCTAAATTGACAAAAAGATTTTTGACTCACCGTTTATCTGTCCCTATCAATTTTGTTTGGGTTTAGCAAGCGGCACCTTTCTTCACAGAAAATGTTTGGAGGAGATTTTTGTTTCGTTCGTTTGTTTGTTTGTTTGAAGGCAGAATAAGTTACCTCCTGTTATATTGAAAGAAAATAAATGATGGAGGCGAGAATATTGATAAGTTTCAAAAGTGCTTTAATGGCAGCCTAAATGAAAGAAACCTTGTGCTGTAAGTCGCAGGAAGAAGAGCAGTTGTAGATAGTTGAGAAGGAATAAGGTAACCGAATATCAGAGCAGGAATCGAGTCGCTGTAGTCAAGACAAAAGACGAGTTGCTGAAAACAGATCAGAAATTGAAATGTTGATGTCAGAGGCGGAATTAAACATTCAATTTAAATCTTCTGGGAGCCGTTGGTCTAAGAGGGTTGAACGAATGATGAAGGATTGAATTCTTAGGAACCAACGGTCCATGAATTAGATGTGCTCTCCTCAGCATAAC
This sequence comes from Sepioteuthis lessoniana, assembly GCA_963585895.1. Lineage (NCBI taxonomy): Eukaryota > Metazoa > Mollusca > Cephalopoda > Myopsida > Loliginidae > Sepioteuthis > Sepioteuthis lessoniana. Next base: position 163,359,382 of record OY757904.1, on the reverse strand, counting down.
TTTCAAGCAGGACGGACCGATCCTCTTTCTTTCAAACTCTAACAACAGACCACAACACCATGAAATAGGGGAAGAATGGTCTCACAAAAAAACAGTGGTCAAAAGTTGAATGCGCTCTCTCATGCTGAAATAGTCTTTGTGTGCTCTGGATCCTGGCGAGAAAAGAGAGCGATCGAATGTTACCTTGCCTTTTATATTGCCCGGGAAAATGTATAGCAATAATGTACTGACTTTTCAAGAGTCTACGACAATTTTAAGTGCCTGTACAAAAAAAGTCTGTAAACTTATTGAATGCTCTACGTGATTTAATGGTGGTCTAATGCACAATTGTTTCTGCTATTGCTTTTAGGGGTTTTTTTTCTTGTCTATTAGCGTGATATTTCTCCGCTAGATGGCTAGTATTTCACAATAGCAGCTCCTTGACGCTTTTTTTCTGGTTGAAAATTAAAACACAAGTCTCGACTGATGTTCGACTGAATGCTAGTTTTATTTTGCTTCGATTCAAGACACCGTGAAATACTGAAATAAAAAGAATTTAAACAACGATTAATAGTTAATATTCTTACAATAAAGGTTTTTTTTTAAATACAGAAATTTCACGGGAAAGTTAGGAAAATAAATTTACCTGTGCACCATAACCAGTATCGAAGAAGTACTAAGGTCTAATTCTTAACAAACAAAATTCCCTCCAAATCTTCCAACTGGTCCAAGCCTGGGCGGAAGTCACTTTAATCACTGATATACCGAATAACATACCAATGGTACTAAGAAATAATATACAAAAGTGTCCCAACAGCTAGAAATATACGCATATTGTTCCATGAGAAAACAATATGCAAAAGGGGTACAAAAATGGAAACAAAAACTTACTGGATGAGGGAAATAAAAATAGCCACGTGGCCTACCGTTCCTGAAAGTGTCTGAAACTCGTCTCTTTTCATAGAACGGTGGCAAAAGTGGTCGAGAATGGGTTTTGAGGATAGTCATGTGATATCCCACGACCGACCTAACGGACATGCCTATTTATCAAGGGAGATAATTATTTATCGCCTACCTACATGAGTTTCAGCATTCATCTATTACTTAGTAATACTTACATGTTTAGTATGAATAGGTTTTACGGAAAGAATAACGTATTTTGAAAAGTAATTCAGAAATTATATGGTGGTGTCCACCGATCACCGAATAGTCACGGCGAAAATACGGTTAAGCCTACGAAAAAACGCCAAACGAACAGCGACCACCAAACACTATGACTGGGCCCTATTGAACAACAGAGATATAAGAGATAAATACGTATTAGAATTAAGAAACAGATTCGAAACACTACAAGAAAAGACGGAAAAAGTACACCAAACGACGAATATGAAAATTTCGTCAATGCACACCTCGAGGCAGCAGCGAAATACATTCCAACAAAACTCAAAACTAAATATAGAGCCCCTTGGGAAACATTAGCGGTGACAGAAAAACGTGCACTAGTGAAAACAGCCTCCAAAAACTATCGAAAAAACCCAACAAACACAAATGCCTTAAAACTAAAAACGGCACAATATCAATTAGCAGGCGTATATATAAAGGAACAGACAGAATACATTCAAAATCAGATAGATAAGATTAGAGACTCGGTGGAAGATAGGCAATCTAGGATAGCCTGGCAAACCATAAACGAAGTGAGTAGAAGAAAGAACACAGCCAAAGCAAAACTGAAAGCAGCAAACCAACAAGAAAGAATAAAACTGTGGAAACAGCACTTCGAAAACCTACTAGGAAACCCACCGAAAATAACACATGAACCAATCACCAGAATAATTAGCAAACAATTAGACATTAAACTAGGACCGTTCACACAAGAAGAACTCGACTCGGTTCTCAGAAAAATTAAAAATAGGAAAGCTGCAGGGCTGGACGAAATTCCCCCGGAAGTGTGGAAGACCAGACAATTCGACGACATACTGCTCCGACACTGCAACGCAGTATACAATCAAAATCCGATAGATAGATGGATGAAGGGATGCATACTCCCCTTTCCCAAAAAGGGGGACCTCGGATTAGCCAAAAACTTCCGAGGCATAACACTTACATCCATAGCAGCCAAAATCTACAATGCCCTACTACGAAACCGCATAGAACCCAAAATCGGCAACATACTTAGAAAAAACCAAAATGGCTTCCGAAGAAATAGATCCACGACCTCACAAATATTAACCATCCGTAGAATCCTTGAAGGTGTACGGGCAAAAAACCTACAAGCGACATTAATTTTTGTTGACTTTACCAAGGCTTTCGATTCCATTCACAGAGGAAAGATGGAACAAATCCTACTAGCGTACGGCATACCTAAAGAAACTGTAGCGGCAATAACGATTCTCTATAGAAACACTAAAGTAAAAGTACGATCACCAGATGGAGACACAGAATACTTCGACATTGTAGCAGGAGTACTACAAGGGGACACGCTGGCTCCGTACCTCTTTATCATTTGTCTAGACTACGTACTTAGAACATCGATTGACAAAATCAAAGAGAATGGCTTCGAACTGACGAAGAAAAGAAGAAGAAGGTACCCCGCAACAACAATTACCGACACCGACTACGCCGATGACATAGCGATACTGGCAAATACACCTGACCAAGCCGAAACACTACTGCATAGTTTGTAACGAGCAGCAGCAAACATAGGCCTCTATGTTAATGCACACAAAACGGAATATATGTGCTATAATCAAACGGGGGACATCTTCACTATAGAAGGAACCCCTCTTAAACTAGTAGACAAATTCACTTACCTAGGAAGCAGCGTCGAATCAACCGAAAAGGACATCGAAACGAGGTTAGCGAAAGCATGGACAGCTATCAATAGGCTATCGATTATTTGGAAATCAGACCTAACCGATAAAATGAAACGCAGTTTCTTCCAGGCAGCGGTCACATCGATACTGCTATATGGCTGCACTACATGGACGCTAACAAAACGGCTGGAGAAGAAGCTAGACGGCAATTACACAAGAATGCTACGTGCAATCTTAAACATGTCCTGGCGGCAACACCCCACAAGACACCAACTGTACGGCCACCTACCCCCTATCACGAAAACTATTCAAATTAGACGAGCCAGACATGCTGGACACTGCTGGGGAAGCAGGGACGAACTCATAAGAGATGTACTCTTATGGACCCCCACACATGGCCGTGCAAAAGCAGGACGACCAGCACGAACATACATTCAGCCGCTATGTGAGGATACGGGATGTTGTCCTGAAGACCTACCTAGGGCGATGAACGATAGGGAGGAGTGGCGAGAGAGGGTCAGGGATATCCGTGCAACCAGCGCGATATGATGATGATGATTCGGTGCGCACATTGAATAACTTTAGTTGAGTTCAAGTTCGATTTCAATCGTTTCTTCGTTTATCAACTGGTTAAAATGTTTTATTTTGTGTTATACTGAGATTGTAACAACAGTCACCCCCGAGTTACAAATGAAAATAAAATCCCATTTTTTAAGTCTAAAAACAAGACCAGGGAAACTAAGCTGATATTCTGCCTTAAAATGTTGTCGAAATAAATTCAGACCGACCGACTTATCAATATGATAACAATTGCATTTTTTGGCCAATGAAAACGCAAGTTATCAATTTTAAAAAGTTTTTGTTTGGAGCCTAGAAAACAAAAGAAAAGCCACTTTTTCTGTTTTCATTCCTGCTAAGAGACAGCTTGTTTTGCTCAATAATATTTGCTTCGTTTCTACATCAATTCAGGTCGTTTAATATAAAACTACATCTACACAAAACGCTCTCTGTTAGCTGAAAACCCTACACATCACTCAACCAAATCAGAGTATTCTAAGTTCCATCAACAGGGCTGATAAAACTAAAAAAAACTTTATTAAACAATTAAAAAAAGGAGATTCTTTCATCATCTGATTATCTCATATTCAAGTATTTTATTTGAAATACAATTATTTAAAGAAAGTTTTACTTTAAACTAACAATGGCATTTAATATTCGAAAAAGTTTTGTATTTGTAGGAGGAGTGGACCTGTGTTTGGTATTTATATGGTACCCGCAATATTAATGTCGAAGTTTTATATAAGTTTGGTGTTTTAGAAAAAAGGTTGAATAAGCACATAGATAAAACAAATGAAGGAAGCCAATGAGTGAAGGATATGAAACAAATGAGTAAAAGATATTAAACAAATAATGGTTGTAAAACGGCGCGGACAAAATGAACATTTAAAACAAGGCGACGAACAAAAACAAATTTATATATTAAAATAATAAAATTTACATTGATACCTAAAAGAAATTACTAACTCTACTAACAAAATAATAGTGTGTATATATGTGTGAGCTCGTGTGTGTGTGTGTAACACAACTAAGCTACAAAAAGAATTGCAAGTTTAAAATGTCCTTTTTCTATGGTTAGAAACAGGCAGTTTCTCAGAGACGGGAAAGCGTCTCATAGTCCTTGTACCTCTTTATTGCCATCGCTCCCAGGTCCACTCTGGCCCGGAGTGGAAGCCCCTGAAAGGGCCCTATCTATGAGTCAAATAGAACTAAATTGTATGCTTATGCCGAACAGAATTGTTTGAAATAGAATTGTTTTTACGTTTAATTGTGTGTAAATGTTTAATTGGATTGTTAGTGATACATAGCAATACGTGGAACCATTTACCTTTGTTGATTAAGATGAATAGCTTGAAATAGAGATGTTTTTTTACATTTGAACTGTATTTATGCTAAACTGAATTGTTTGAAATAGAACTATTCATATATATATATATATATATAAATGGATTTGGCATTAAATAACCTACAAAGGTTGATTGGCCATAAACCCAAACCAAACTTTCACTTTCTATATAAAAAAAGGACGAGGAAAGGAAGGAGATTGACAGGGAAACAGTTACAAACTTTTTTTGTCATCCTTACATAATGGGAGGATTCGTTGAGCCTTATTCATTGAGATTGGACAGAACATGATCGTTTGCTGACCAGATGAGAAAGGTCAGGGAACGAAGGGAAATAGACAAGGGTGTGTGAGCAACATGGTTATGAGAAATGTGCTCAATTCAATAAAAATAGCTTTATCTCTGCCTTGTCCAAGAAATTATCTAGCAGTAACCGTCAGGTTTGGCGAAGGGAGAGGGAAAAGTATAAAAATAATGGAGACAAAAAGGTGGATGGAAATACTTTTGTTACCTGAAAGAGAAGTATATCTATATTTCTTAAAACAAAAACAACCAGTTCACACAAAGTGATTTATTTCAAAAGAAATAAACTTGACAAAATCCGGCTTTGCATATTTTTTCCTATGTTTGTCGAAAACATTGAATTTAAGGTAACAAAAATAACATGCATTCAAGTGATGACAATAACCATAAAAAGAAGGGTATAACGAAATACAACGACGGACTTGCACGAAGCAATGCTGTCAACCACCTACAGTCAGTTTAACTTTTGTTAATGATGAAATAACATTCTTTGGTATTTTATGTCAAAGTTCATTTTGAAGCCAATTTTTAGGGTTTTTTTTTTTCTTCTTGGTGTCTTCTTGTGTAGAATCAACCTGGACAACCGTATTCTTCTAGTTTCCTGTGTAGACTTGTTGAAAATGAAGTTTACTATTTCTCAAAGTGAACTTCGAGTAGACCACCGCTTCCTCCTTCTAGAGATGAATATCTTTCTGTTTCAACTCGAAATTTCTTCTGCTGAGTCTACAGAAGTATTTACTGAATCTACTGACAATGCCAACTGTTTCTTTTTTCGGCAAGAGTCCAATAATTACGCCTCCAGATTTTAGACTCAACTTTCATTTGAAGGGGACAGCATACCAAAACCACAATTAACCTGCAGTAGGCTTATTGTCTCAACAAGTAACAAAAAAACCTTTAAGCGACAAATAGGCCTTTTACTGAAGCCTCCTTGCTTAAGACAAACAACTGCCTAAAGTCGAAGGCGAATAAACAAGTGCTCACAAAGCGAAAAGAGAAAGTCAGGCAGTGCCTTCTGTTCAAATCTGAAAGAAAAAAGTCTCACATAAATAACAGTAGGGGCGGGAGATAACGGTACAACTTCTAAACAGTCAATCATATTCGAGTAGACATTAACTGCCGAATTTACAAATTCCAACACCCCGCTGAACAAAAAGAGAGAAATAATTTCTTTTACAGAACAACAGATTCATGGAAATTAATACCCAACAAAGTTTTTATCTTTTTTGTGCACTGGTTGATCTTTTGGGGGCGATAGAAAGCTAATACATCAGAAAATGAATTTTCATCAGGGGGAATAACTGCTTGATAAGAATGAATGATCGATACTTCCAAAGGATATAAGTGCTTTATCGAATTCTCCTTCCATTAGGCTTCCTGATCTTTGCTGATCTAACCCTGTCGTCATCACCTGGAGTAACCTCCATTACCCTCCCTAAAGACCAATAAGGTCGAGACTTCATAACTACAACCACGTCACCTACTTTAATGACATTATTATAATCTACCTGAACGAGATCCTTACACTGCTCTCTAAGGTTCAACAGGTATTCCTGATACCATAAGTCATGGAATTTCTTCAAATAGAGGTACCTGAACTCCAAACGCTCCAACAGAGCTTCTCTGGAAGGAGGGGTCAGTTCATGAATCTTTTCAGGATCTCTTAAGAAAAGTGCAGTATTAAAGTGAGGGTGGAGAAAGGTATTAGGCGTAATAATGTCCAACCCAGCATCTTCTGAACACCAATAGGTAAGCGGTCGAGAATTGGTAGCATTCGGAACATCAGACAACAGAGTCAAAAATTCTAAATACTATACGCTTTTCCTTTTTTAAACAAACAACGCAACTGATTTTATAAGTCTCTCCAAGACACTCCTAAAGTAAGCCGAATACAATGGAATGGTAAGATGTTTTTCGTTAAAAGTACTAAACTTTCCCACAAACTCATCGGATACAAAAACTTGTTTCACTAGATTGCAACCAGCAATAAAGGCGCGCGCATTGTCAGTATAAATGTGCAAAGGTACTTCATACAGATTGAAGAACCGCACCAAAGCAAGTATCACTGAATGAGTGTTCATGTCTTTGACTAATTCTAGATGAATGGCTCTAATAGTGAGGCACGTGAACAATAAAATATAGATATTTTTGCTCCTTTCACCTGTATCCACAAATGGCCAGTAAAATCAATTCCCGTATCCAGGAATGGTCTCACGAAATTTACTCTGGGTAAATTGGTTACCTTGGGGTACTTGAAGGAAATGGCATTATACCTTCTACACAAGTTACAGGAAGATATGACTGCCTTAATTCTTTGTCTGGCTTTATGGGCCCCCAAACCGGACAATCGCAGTTTACAAAGAGTAGCTGCGATACCTAGACGCTTAAATTTTACATGGCAGTCAATGATGACTCGCTCTGTAAGACGAGAAAATCTGGACAGTAATTTAGAAAATAAAACATCCTGAGAGCGAAATTCAGATTTAACAATTCTGGAGCGAATAATCCCTTCCTCATTCAAAAAGAGGTTAAGGCTAGCAACCAGGAAAGGAACTTCACTGCTGGAAGGGTTCAACAGAAACAACTTTTCATTAGTTAAGTACAATGACTGCTCCACTTTCAATAAATGCAACTTGGCAGCTCAACTCGGATCTGAAGAAACTTTCTTCAAACTAAACACAAATCGGAAAACATAAGTTACCACCCTCAGCAGTTTAGCCAGGGATGAGGACTGTTCCAATTCAATAATAGCAGAACTTGCAAAACCTACTGGAGAAATTACAACTGCATTGTTTAAAACTAACATACTACTATCTGCACTAAGACAGCCCAGCTCACTGGCAGACCATTGTAGGGCTTCAACAACCAACCAGGAAGGACCATGAAGCCAAAATAAGAATTTTGCTTTAACTTATCAGGAGACACGCCTCTTATAATCAAACCAACAGGATTATCATTTGTATTCACGCAATTCAATTTCACACGAATATCCCCTTTACTTAACTTATCAATCTCTTTGTGGACATCTGCAAGTAAAACAAAACGATTGCATCAAAATTTTGATAAAAGATCCCACTTATCTGTAAACAAATTCACTCCGGGATACACGCAATCATTGATGGACGGTCTGCTTCCCGTTCACAGAGAACAATTAGATACTGGCCTAATGTTGGTGATACAAACAGGATCCTTCTTTATGACAGGCTTATGGGGGATCAATATGTAGTTATTAAAATCATCAGACCATACATCTATCCCCTTGATAATACCTTCAGATTCCTGATCTAGAAACACCTTACATTAGTCGTCGTATAAATTCTGCCTCACAAGTTTGATCACAACACGCTTTAAAACATTTAAAGCCACCGAGGGGTTAGAAGGGACTTCTACCAACTTATCTTCCTTCATAGGAAAATCAACCAAATAACATCTCTCTCTCGAAAGGTTATTGAGCTACGGAAAGAATCTATCTAATCACGGTAATAATAACTGACCACGTCTTCCTTAATCTTCATAGTCTCTAAACTGAATATTGTTTCTAGTCCTTTCCACAGAGGACTCTGCAAAGCAGTCTAAGGGGTCCAGATACTAAGACTTAGGCCCCAACACAAAATATATATGGGTAACTGAGCAATCAGAATACTGAGAGATGACCCGATTATAGTTCATACCACAAATCCGAGGATCAACTCTGGATTTTCGAGCAGGTAGGAAATCTTCTATGTTGCCAAAAGAAACAAATCCCTGACCCAATTCGATAGCTGCACCGTTCATGAAATGAGACAGCTTCATAGGTGCCAGGTACTTTAACAAATCTACACCTAAAATACCGCTCACTGACACAGAGTCTTCATGAACACTCGAAAAATCTGCTGCCAACATACAATCACTAGCCTGTATATTAAACACTGCGTTACTAAGTTCCTTAACCTTAAAAATGAGATCCATGTCCTTATCGATCAGGAAAGGAATGGAACAGACACAATCCGGCTATTTCACCAACAATTTCAACTCCTGCAGACGCTTCCTAGTAGACCCCCACTAAAATCTTCATTACAAATTCTCCGGTAGACAATTTATTAGCTCTACAATTGAGGCCGTCTAGCAAGGAATCTGCTAAATAAGAGCGCTCGCTACCTGAGTCGATTAGGGCATTAAACCTTCATATACAAAAACAACCTCCATTATAAGCAACAAAAAATTGCTACCGTCATTATCATCACGGTATGGCAGCAGCTCTAGCAATCCCAGCAAGGTCTGAAGAGTTCTTTTTTCCCAAAGCAGTTGACCTCCGAGTGACGAGGATCAGTGCACAGTGTACACATCCCCAGCACTTTACAACGATCCAACCCGTCTTTTACCGAGGCGTATTTTTTTATAATTATAGGTAGAATGCGCATTGTTGCGCCAAAAACTGCATCTAAAATTATCCTACTTAGAAACAATATCAAAGTTTTCGAGAGTAGCAAATTTTTGATTAATCACTGGAGATTTTGATTTACAGGTGTTACCACTAATCCATTCCGATTTGTAACTCTCTACCTTACTCCCTTTGGTTAATTCCATAACGCACCTGACATTGGAAGATTAGCCGTCTAAGTGATTAATTAGGCCTTTTACTGAAGCCTCTTTGCTTAAGAAAAACGGCTTAAATTTGAAGGAGAATAAACAAGTGCTCATAAAGCAAAAAGAGCGACCCAGGCAGTGCCTTCTGCTCAAATCTGAGAGAACCCCAAAAGAAGGGCCAGATCCCTGGCGGGTCTCACTTAAATAACAGTAGGGGCAGGGGATAACGGCACAACTTTAAAACAACCAATCATTTTTTAGCAGACATTAACTGCCGAATTTACAAATTCCAACTTGGTTTCTATAACATCAAGTTGAAAATAAATTCTATGCAACCATAACAAAGCAGAAATTCATTATCTGAAATTGACGAAGATACATGGAGAGAAAATAGGTAAGACGTTAGATTAGAAGGAAAAGTTCTTTTCTCGTAAATGTATGAGAGCGAGAATGTCCTTGCAAAGGAAAAAGTTGTTATAGAATGAAAATCTTGTATCTGAGTATGTCGTGTGTTTTGCTGTCATTATTGTGGTGTAAATTACTCGGCAAGAATCTTGCTTTGTTCGTTTCGGTGTGTGACCAGTCCAGCTGTAAATCTGTGTTTGCCGATGTTGTTATACGTGTGGCATTGAACGATAGCTGACCTTGATACGTTAGTAGATCGTAATTATCCGAATCTTTGGGCTGGATGCCGCCAACTGCATTCCGTTGTCTGCGGTGTTTTTTGGTGTATGCCAAGGTCTGTTGTGGAAGGTTTCGTTGGCTGTTTTTATAGTAAACCACTTGACCAAAATTCAGGCTTGGTCTTTTATTGCCATTGGTTGGAACATATTTTAGGACTCCCATGATTTGTTTACAATTATATCCACGTGGGATAGATTTTCGTTTCGAAATTGACACCATTGTGTCAGTAATCTCTGCTCTATTTTAAAATTTGATATGAATTATCTCTCAAGAAAAAAAAAAAGAAAAAATTTACAATGACTAAATAAGGTTCATTGTTGACGCTAATATTTATAATAAGCTAATCGTATGCAAAACATACCAAGTCTTTTAGCGTAATAGTTAAATAATAACTATAAGTGTTAGAGTTTTGATCACTATATAAGATCATTAAAAACCGCTACAATTGCATCTCAGCGTTTCTTTATTGATCTTCCTGCAAATATCTTTTCGAGACCGTAAAACCAGTTTTTTACAGTTCGAAACATTCAACCTTTGTTTTGGTTTGAAGATATAATTCCTCAAAATGAGTGAAAGCTTTAAATTTCTAATTATACAGGGCTTGAGATTTATCTAGAGAGAGGACATTGATTTAAGGGCATGCCAACTCATGTGGGGCTAGTTTTGGCCAAAAAGTAAATTGTGGAGGACGCTCAGATTTATTCTAATGTTTTTAAGGATATTTCTTGATTTAGATAGTGAATTGTCAGCAGTTATTTGTGACTAAGTGGATTTACGATCGCTTTGTTGGGGGAGGTTGTTGGGGGAAGTTTAAGTTTATGGTTCTATTGTTCGGTATAATTTTATTTCTTTCAGGAAGGATAGAATGTTATCTTCATTGATAATTCAAAATGGGTCTCTCATGTTATTTGTGTTATAAAAGTGTTTTCTGATCATAACAAAATCACTACATTCTTTTAGAATGTGTTTTACTATAAAGGATGTTTGATATACTCTAAATTCTGGTTGGTTTTCTTGTTTAAGTAAAGAGGATTGTGTTAGTCTTGTTTGATCGATACCTGACTGGGATATGGTGACTTGTTCCTTTCTGAAGCCTGGTTTCCATTCGTCCTATGCTGGATTTTATTTAGAAAAGTTACATTTATGGTGTAGAGAAGAGGAAAATCTCGTATTATGTTTTGGCGCGCTATTTAATTCAACACTGAATTTCACCCAATCAGGATGACATATCCTATTCAGCCCGGACCTTCTTTTCCGGCTAGCAAAACGGGTGAGCGGCCAAACACACCCTCTTCGGCTTGAGACGGCGACCAGAACGGACGTGTCTCTGGTCGCCCCTGCTTAGCGATGCCCTTTAGCAAAACAAGCCACCCAGTGAGAACAACTCACTGTGGCTTTAACCCTAGCAGCACAGCGAGGGAACTTTCTAATTTATGGATTCTTTGCGTCTAATATATTTTAGACCAAGGAATCCCAGTTAAATATGAATTAGATACGTTCAACATGCCTTCCACAAGCACCACAAAAATTTACTATGTCGATCCGAGCGCCACTCCGCTCTCGACACAAAACTACACTGTGGCCTTGAATACTTCCCTCACACGTCCAACGACACGCTGTCATTTCCAGCATCCCGCTAAGCCATTTCGTCTCAAACAACCAACAAGCCGAAACACCACGAGTTTTGCAGCGCCAAGAACAAACCTCCTCAAAGCTGCAAATAAAAACTTTCGTTCTTGTGTGTTGTTATAAAGCAAAGTCTTGTAATTCATTTCTTGTGCCCATAAAATCTATAGTGTTAGGGAAAATAACTAATTCCCACAAAACACGCTATAATGGTTATTCCAATTTTGTTGCCTTTTCTTCTGAAAGAATATGTTGATTTTGGTCTTCATGTCTGTACACGAGACTTTGAATCTGTTAGGGGACATTTTTTTGTGTTGATTTGGCTTCTGAGTCAGTTTTGTCATTTCTTTTTATTTCGATGGGATTTGGGATCCAGCAGAAAATCAGTTGTATATGTTGTTTAGTTTGTTTAGTAATTTTAGTTTTCAAGTTTGTCGGGTTTGTTATAACTGAGAGTTGGAACTGATTATGAAGTTCTTTCTGCTGCTTTTCAAGATGGGCGTCAGTGATTTATTGCATTAAAAATTGATTTGTCTCTTTGGAGAATTTGTTTTAAAGTTTTTTTGTTTAATATAGCTATGCATTCAGTTTTGTTGTTATCTATTGAACCATCTGTGACAGAAGGTAAGTTAGTTTTCATTTATTTTCTGCATTTCTTCTTGGATTGGGTGGGTATTTGTTTTGGGGAATTTGTTTAGGGTCAGTATCACCCCGGGTTGTTTGGTGGTTTATGATGAAGTCTAGCCAGAGAGATTGATTTCAGATTTTTCCAGTAGGGTTTCCTTTCGCAATTCGAACAGTTTTATAATTTCTTAAAGACTGTAGTGGGTGAGTGTTGCTATGGTTTACGTGAGTTACTTTCAGGTTTAGTTCCACCACAAATACAACACAAATTTTACCAGCATGTAAACAAATGAAGTATGACAACAACGAATATTAAGAATCAAACAATTCAATAATCATAAAAACAGGATAAAAATAATTAGAAATATAATATTCATGTTATGTACGAGCGGCCTTTGTAGAAAATACAGTTGAGGCCAGTTGAATGAAAATAGGATTGTTCGCCCAGTGTGAGTTTACATGTTAATAAAGTCTATTAAATAAATGGGTCTATAGTTGGCCGAAGTAAGGAGGATAAAAATTTTGACTTTACTACATACATGGGTATGGGCTGTAGAAATTTTGGTAAGGAACTGGTGATCCTGATTCACCGATCAGCAGCAGCCCCTTTGGGTCACATGGTGTCCATTATAAAAAAAATAGCCCCACAGGAGATTCTCTCTCATTTGGTTCCACTCCCACAACTGTTAGCATCAGGTCCTTTTCGTAGCAGCCCCTTGACGGTATACGTATTTGGTACCTTCCACCACCGGGACACATGAGCGACGAACGCACGTGCTGAGTTTAAAGGAACAGGACACACACAGTTAAGTTCCAGCAGGCATTTTATCTGCAAACTTACTTCACCCACTTTACCTTCACCCTCACAAACCTTATCAAACCTACTTTATAACAACCTTGCAACTAAACCTTACATAACCTTTCCAGCTATCGGAACCTTGTGAACTCCTTTTTGAACTGTTACTTACACATTCGTTGTTTAATCCATTTGGTGTAAAACCCTGTTTGTTGTTGTTGTTGTTGTTGTTGTTGTTGTTGTTGTATATAAATTTTGTTGCACGTATAAGTCGTTCGTCTTCCTTTCTTCAAAAGCTGTCACCATCTCTACATTGCCGTTTAAGCACGGTTTATTCTTTTACAAAATGTAGGAATAAACCGGGCTTTTCGGGGCTAATAAAAATCCCCATAGTGCGTGTGTATATAAGTGATGGACCGTAAATATGGGTTTTTGTTTTCTTAAGTCCGCCCGTGCGTTTTCTTATGTTCTTTGGCGACAACGTGTCGCATTTCATAGTCGGTAAAAGAAGGTCGCATGTTTCTTTGCCGTGTCCTGTGTTTTATGGGTAGTCGAAGGAATGAACTTTTGGCAGTGGAAGGAATGAATGGCCTAGTGAATTAAATTCTTCGTTATTTATACTTTTGGGGGTCACTAAAGTGAATCGAAAATTAGGATAGTGTTAAGTTTTATTGCGGGTCCTAAAATTCAAGCGCGCAGACATTTCTTGACCAATCAGATTCGTATATTTACTTATTTATTTTGGAGCCTAAATATTTTTCTGTTAATTAGTTTCTGAACCGAATTTTCTAGAATGTTCTTATTTTGTGTTTTTAGCTGATTGGTTGAAAAATATAAAAAATGTAACTTCAATGTTAATGCGATTTTGATCCGAAATTTCTTGAATGTTCTTATTCTGTGTTTTGGGGGTTGATTATTTTAAGCCCAAAAAATGTGAATTCTATAAGACTTGCTTATATTTCGGTTTAAATATGTAAATCTCGTAAAAGCTGAATTTTAGTTGGATATGATATAAGCTTTACGCAATATTGTAGTGCTCATTTTTCGTTTCTGATCTGAAGAGGAACTTCGGGAGCTTTCGACTGGTGAAGTTTTGTATGCACCTTAGACTGGCCTTGGGCTTTCGTGTAGTGTAAACTACTTTTCAGTAGGACTTCCTGGACGATCTATGAATAAATATCCCGTAGCCTAGAATTGTATGTAATAGTGACATGTATAGTTTTAACAACGTTCGTCGATCTTTTCCCCACTCTGTGAGGGCGAACTGGAGAGACCATAGTTTTATAAGTACTAAACATTAATGGCAGAAGAAAACAGAAGTTTTTTTAAAAACCTACCGGGACAATATAAACAAATATTAACTCATTGCATAAATTATCACCTCAAAAATATTTTCTATACTTTTCGAGTATTTGCATGTATCAAATGCATGAAGAGCAGACATTGTATCTTGAACGGAACTAGCATTTCGATACGGCTAAATAATATCGATGTATTTTTAGCAAATGATTGAGAAAATATTTTAAAAGCTTTTTAAATTTTGGATTGCGAAGCCTATGGTTTATTTAGTTGAGTATTTTTTATTGCCTTTTTACGTTTTTGTTCCCGCCAATAGAAAAGAAGAGCAACTACATTTTGATCTCAACCAAATAGATAATTTAAAAGTTATTATAATGAAGTGCTTTTAGTACATCTTTAAATTCTTGGTTTTCTACAAAATGAATATGTTTAATCTTATTGAATGAATCCTTTGCGCATATGTTCTGTCTATCAACGAGGAAAATGTTTCTAACATTGAAAAACTCAAAGGATATTTTAAATCTGAAAATGACCAGAGAACAATTGTTTAGGGTTAACAAGAATTAGATTACTCTAACATTGTGGTCTCTCTCTCTCTCCCCTGGCTTTTTAGCTGGGCCGTCTGGCATTCGTGCCGGATGGGTGCTCGAAACCAAGAGCAGACTCGGGGCCAAATAGGCCCCCAGCTTCGGCTGGGTAACCTTCGGGTGGGCGAGCTGCACTTTTGTCCCCTTTGTATGGCACTAGACCAAGCGTCTAGTTTAAGCCGTAAACTGGCATACGTGCCCGGACCCACATTTGGGTTCGTGAAACTGCTTGCCTCATCAGGCTCACATTGCACTAAGTGAGCCGATGAGCAGCACAGACAAGCAGGGTTCGAGTCTCGGCTCCTTCCCGACCTTCCCCTCCCCTTTATCCCCACTTTAATTGGCCTTCGGGCTTTTGACCTTGTGTCAAGTCGTGTCTGGTGGGAGGCAGCGACAAATATCTGGTCTCTCTCTCTCTCTCTCTCTCTCTCTCTCTCTCTCTCTCTCACACACACACACACACACACACACACACACACACACACATACAAAGACATACTCTCTCTCTCACACACACAGACTGACAGATAGTAGCTATGTAGCTAACTGAATTTCTTTTAGCATAATTGAAGAAAAAATATTGTTTCCTATGGAATCTTTAATCCCATTGTCAATACAAACAACAATTATCACAGATTTTATTGAAACAAATTGAACACAATTCCTTCGACATTGACATTGTTACCATCGATTACAAATAATCGCAACCGACCACCCTTACCTGCTTTTTGCTCTCCTCAGCCGGTCCTGATGAAGTGCCCCCCCCCTAACCAACCCTTGCCAAATAATTTCCTTTTTCAGAGAACACCAATGATCGCAATATCAATACTTTACAAAAGCAGTAATAGTATTACTATTACAAACAGATACAGCTGATAGTGAAAAAGCAACTAGTAATCGGGCTGTTCGTTGATCACGATAGAATCATTATATCAACTTAGTAATTTATATGGGATGCATTTTATTTTTAATGACAAGACAGCTGTTGTTATTGTTATTAATAATGACAATAAGTTTAATTTAAATTTGAACCGTTAAAAATCAAAGAGGGAAAAAGACGAACTAAAAATGATATAACAATCTCAAGTCAAAAAAGGATTTGGTTCAAGTCACAAAATTGAGGAAATTGATTTTATCCAGCGTAAAGAGGGCCTCTGTTCTCGCATTCAAAAAGTGTAAAACCGAATAATTAAGTCTCTCTTATTCACACTGGGTATTACACTTTATTCAAAAAGATGAAAATAAAAAGATAAAAGATAAATAAAGAAAACAAAAGTAACAAAAAATAGTGTCACGAATAAAAGCTACCACTACAAAATATTTCACATTTACGTTGATTTAAAAAAATGATTTTAGTAAATATTATTAACAAGAAAACTTTTAAAGAGTTAAACAAACTAACGAGTTGATTTTTTGAAGTAGAATTTTAAAATCTATCATCCCAGCTCTTTTTAGGGATCTGTAACATTTGCTAAAAAGAATTTACAAAGTAACCAGTTGTTGAGTTGTAGGTTAATGCCGTGATAATGCTACTAGTACTTACCCTAGTAAAAGTAGTAATAGTAGCAATTTTCTCTGCCCATCATTTAATTTCTCTCTCATTTTTACTGTATTCTCAAATGTTAAGGCTTTTTTCGTTTTTACCCACATCTATCTGACCCCAATGTATACTTATAATTATTTATCTCTTCCTCATTTATTCTTTCGTCATTACCCACCTTAATTTTTCATTCATCTCATCTTGATTTGGTTCGTTTATATATTTTTCCCGTAAGCAAAATCGCCCTTTTTCTTTCTTACTTTTAATCTTCTGTTAGTGTCTGTCGTTTTACTCGTCATTGTCGTCATCGTCGTCTTCTTTGCTATAAGAAAACAATAACACAGGCCACACACACACACATCAGTTTCAATTCCGACAATAACGACAATAGAAGAAGCGAGAGAGCGTTAAATGCGGATAAAAGTGACAGGGAGAGGGAGAGACATGAAGAAGAGCAACAGATGCAGTTGATTTGTTGTTACAAGAAGAAGCACTTATTATTATTATTATTATTATTATTATTATTATTATTATTATTATTATTATTATTATTATTATTATTATTCATCTCCATCCACCTCTGCCACCAGCTGGAAACATTTTTGAACAAGAAACAGCATTATCAGTGGATGATGCGATGATGAGGAAACAGTAGAGAACCGGCAGTAGAGAATCAGTAGAACAACAACAACAACAACAACAACAACAACAACAACATTTGTGTATTAATCGAGAAGAGGAACTCATCATAAGAAAGAGTCGAAAGGATACAACAACGTCAAAGAAAAAGAAGAAGTAGGAGAATAAATAACAATTACTAACACAAGTCAAATGAAGACTGTAGCAGATCAGCCGTAAAAATTACAGTGAAGTCAGTTGTAAGAGATTTGCCAGAAGAGAAAAAACTGTGGCAGTGGACACTGTATAATAAGAGAAAGGAAGAGGAAGACGAAGAAAAAGAAGAAGATGATGTTAAGAGACGCAGATGTAGATAAAGAAGGAGGTGGAGAGACTGACGAGGAGTGAGGGATTTGGTGCAAGCCAGCATCAGCGGGCACTGCCGCATCTCCCGAGTTGAGTGTGCTGTGGGTGACCGAGGCCGTGGCACTTACCTATCATGCTGGGGGTGCTTAACTTTGAATGTATCCTGGATGACAACGACCAGGTGTACACGGCCGGAGATAAGATCAAAGGCAGCCTCAGCATCCACCTTAGGTCACCTATCGCCATCACAGGTAGGTTGGGTAAAGAATAATAATCATAATCATCATTATCATCATCATCATCATCATCATCATCAACATCATCGTTATCGTCTTCACCCCTAACAACACCATTCATTCATTCATTCACTCACAATACGATTATTCACTGAATAAATGCAAGTCCGATTCACAGACAGACAGACAAAATGACGGGTATGATCGAAGTGCATATACTTAAAGTATTTGGAGAGGACCACTTGTTGTTGCTATCAGAAATAGGTAACGAATGTTCAGGTTTAGACTCTTCTTAGGCGCACATTTCCACCAGTCCTATTTCTGTCTTTGTCATCATTACATCAACAATTCTGTACGTTTTGTCACCTAAGAATAAAATTTATCAATAGTGCTTTTTTTAATAATAAAAAAAGAAAAAACTCTTTGGATGTAGTAGTACAAATAGAATTGATTATTACTAGTATTACTACTTGCAATTTAATTGACTGTTTAACAGACAGCATGTAATCGGGTACCCCTTCCCCCATTTTTATAAATTTTATCAGATTCACTGATAGATTTAAGATTTGTTTAGAAGATGCACAAATAAATAAACAAACCATATAGCAAAACTAACATCTGAAAATATTAGTTTTAATTTATAATGTGTTCGATAACAGATTATTTAGTCTTGTTGTCACTTGTTTCTCCATGATGGTCATTCATTACACGTACCTTTGGTATGTGTGAAGATTATGATTTTTTACAAATAAGTTGGTTTTAAGTGCATGTTATTTATTTTACATGAGAAGATATACATCATCATCATCATCATCATCATCATCATCATCATCATCATCATCATCATCATCATCATGTCAATATGCGAGGAAAAGAAATGACAAATGCTGTGACAGAGGCACGTACTATAACCAAAAGGCATTTAAACGGGTATCTATAAGATACCTTAGCGTTTCTAGAATTCTTTATAATCTTAACAGATTTTGTCATTTTGAATTCGAATTAAATCATTTTTTCTTTTACTTGAATAAAATCAGTGACGTGAAATATGTTAACGTAGAGACTAAAAAAAAAAAATAAATAATAATAGATAAATTTATCATAAAAACTAAAGGAGTGAGTTTTTAGTTTCTCAAATCACAAAAAAAACAAAAAAACAATTCTGATACAAAGAATAAATATAATTCGAACATACATTATTCATATATTAAACTGTGTTAGAGGGGGGGGTGATCAGTCAATTAATTTGAACCCAAATACACGCGCACTTTGCTTGTTGTAACCCATAAACGCGTCGTTCACAAATTGATTGTAAACAATAAGATTTACAGGATTTTTTTTAACGCTTCCCTAAATTCATCGAAATGTTTCTTTAAATTAAAACTATTAATTTAGTTTCTTCTTTTAAAAAATGTTCAGTATCAAATCAATATTCCTGTTTACCTAACCCTTCTTTTGTTTTCTAACGTTTGTTGATTTTGGTGTTTATGTTGTCCCCCCACCCAATTTGCGTATTTTTTTTCTTCTTAAAATTCATCCATTGCTGGTATTTTTTTTCTTAGTCTTTTCACTTCACACTTTATTTCAATTTTGATAAATGTCAATATTGCACCATTAAAAGCCCAATTCAAACTACATTTTGATTTCGTTTTTAAAACCTACTGATATTAGATTTAGCGAGTAATTGTAAAAAATATTTTTGGCCCTTTTTTCCTGCTCATCTTCTTACATTTAAAATTCAGTAACAATGTGTTGAAAAATGCTCGTCGACGTGTAAAATGACGTAACATAACATTACCTTATCTTTTAAGTTTTTATTCAGATTTTTATTAGTTAGTCTCCTTTTTGTAACGGGTTTATGTTGTTTAGTGAAACCCTCGTGATTTTCTTGAGTCTTTTTTATTGTCAATATGTTTGTGGTAGAGTGAGCAACATTCTTTCTATGATTATATCACAAGAGAACAACATAATTTCTGCATAACGATGTAGTTAATATTATTCGGCAGGTAATTTCTTCTTGATCAAAATTATTTTATGTAAAAACGAGGTGTTGGTACGTTGATGAATTTTATTGAATTAAGCATGTTATTTATGTAACAAGTATCATTTATAAATTCACACACACACACACACACACACACACACACACACACACACACACACACACACACACACACACACACTTAGAATAGGAATAAAAAAAATAACTTGAGTTTTAGGTAGAATGTATTTCATGATGACAATTTTGTGTTCGTTGAATGAACATATGAAATATTTATATACCAAATTAAAGGAATATGTTTATTCTTTTTTTTTTCTTTTTAAATATTACAGCATCATTTATTTTGGTCACTGGGGAGATTTTACAAATATATTTTTAAAAAGGTTCCTTTTTTTTTATATAAGAAAAATAAACATTTAAAAATGTGGAACTTCAAAGGAAAAAAAAGAATTGTGTGCGAAAATGATAAAAAACATTTGAATGTATTAAGTTTATTTAAACTAGTATGGAAATGTCCCACTTTTATTGTTAGATTTACAACTATGTCTTGCAAAAATTTAAACAACATTTTGATTCTTCAAGTTGAAAGATTTAATCACCTGATGAGTATAAGAAAACAAAAAATTTCACACCCAAAAGAAGAAAGTAATAAATAATATAAGAAACTCTAAGAAAACAATATTTTTTTTCTATACATTATTGACAAGAAGTCGATGACATCAAATAACTTTTTTTTAGATTTGTTAACTTTATTCATTGAACGGAAATTTTTTTATACCAGAAACTTATTCTGTGGTGAAGATTTTATTAAATATGTTTTAATTTATATCCTTAATGGCTTAAAAAAAACAAACAAACAAAAAACAAAAAAAGCAACAACAAAAAACAATAATATATTCACCGATTTCCTCAAAACATTTAGAAATAAAATATTTGTTAAAAATGCTTCAAAATTATTTTTTGAAAGAAAATATCATTTTAAAGAAATGTTTGTATTGTCCAAATAAGTTTCAAATCAAATTTACACTTTCACAAAATAAACCCAAACCCAACAGTCACTAAATCTCCCTCTCCCCCATACACACACACATATACACAACACCTTAGGAACAACTTAGGTCTTCATAGTTTAGAGGGCACATTTTTCTTATTCTTTATCATTAAATGCATAAATTTCTCTAAGTTATTCAGAAATATCTAAAATGAATAGATTTTTGATGTAAAAAAAAATCTGACTAAATGTTGAAAATTTACATTAAATTTTTTTTTTTACAGAACTAAAACCAAATATTAAAAGGTCAAAGGCTATAGGGTAAAGGCTAACAGCTAGTTTTACAGATTGTTACTTCAGAGTTATGGAATCAATCCTCACTAGGTACTCTCTATTTATGGCCTTGTGCCTAACAAAGCTAAATAAATTATCAAAAAGAAAGATTGTAAGGAATCTGAAATCTAGATGATATTTAAAAAGTTTTAACTAATAAAATAAATTGTTTCACATTTTTTGTATTGTTACTGATCTTGTTGAATTTTACAATTTTTATTTAAATTGTTCTTTGATTATTTGGGTTTTATGGCATATCAACCTTTGTTGGTTATTTAATGCTAAATTCATTTTTATACAAATAATCAGTTCTATTTCAAACAATTCAGTCAACATAAGTACAGTTTAATTGTCAAAAGCATTTCTATTTCAAGCTATTCAGTTTTGTCAAACAGTTCTAATTCAAACAATTCAGTTTAGTGTAAGTATAGATTTTGACCACACAGTTAAATGTCAAAACAGTTCCATTTCAAACAATTCAGTTTAGCACAAGTACAGTTTCAATGTCAAAGACAGTACTGTTTAAAACAATTAAGTTTTGCATAAGTAAGCAGTTTAAATATCAAAACGGTTCTATTTCAAGTAATTCAGTTTAGCATAATTATGCAGTTTAGTTCTATTTGAGTGTCCTGGATATGACACTAAACTATCTGATGGTGAGGTTCCAGCAGTGCTGGAGCTTTGGGGAATACGGAGTACCCCTTCAATGCCATTGCTCTCAGGTCCACTCTGGCCCAGCGTGGTAGCACCTGATAGGGCCCTATCTATGGGTTAAATAGAACTAACAGCATACTTATGCTAAACTGAATTGTTTGAGTAAACTGAATAGCTTCAAATAGAAATTTTTTTGACAATCAAACCGTACTTACATTTAAACTGCGTGCTTCTGCTTAACTGAATTATTTCAAATAGAACTGTTTTTCGACATTAAAACTGTATTGTCACTTAACTGAATTGTTACATATAACTGCTTGATTAGTTTGAAATAGAAATGTTTTTGACAATTAAACTGTGTACTTATGCTAAACTGAATTTTTTTAAATAGATCAGATTATTTACATAAAAATGGATTTGGCATTAAATAACCTACAAAGGTTGATATGCCATAAAACCCAACAAACCAAACCAAACCATCTATTTGACTGATAAATAGGACTCAATCAGGTGCTACCACTCTGGGCCAGAGTGGACCTGGGAGTGATGGTAATGCAGGGGTACTCCCCATTCCCCAAAACTCCAGCATTACTGGAAGCTCACCATCAGATTGTTTTGTGTCATATCCAGGACACTCGTTGAGGGGGTACATCTTACCCCTCTGCAGAGATACAGTCTGTGTTTTCCTCAGCCCCAGTCAACTGGGCAATTTTACTTAATGATATTATAATCATCCCAATGAGAAAATACAAGCAACTTTTTTTAATCACTTAAATGTTTGAGGGTCATATTGAAGGAACATTATGTAAATTATAAATCTTTTGATCTTATAATGAATATATTACTCACCTTTTGGGAAGGGAGGAGTATCCTCCAGACATCACCTCCTCATTGGAGGAGTAGGGTCAATGTCAAATCCCAATGTTTGAGGCACCTCTAAAAGTGGATACTCCAGGAGTTGAACAATTCTTTCTCTAATTTTATGTATATGTAATGGGACCTATGGTAAATTTGACTACATGTATATATTTTCTAGGGGTGGGAGAAGTTTTAAATACCACCTTATTATATATACTGAATTTATTAGTTAAGGAAATATTTTTAAATATCCAGAGATAAAATATAGTTTTCAGATACCCAGAGATCAAACATAATTATATCAGTTAATAATAGTGATAAGTTTGAAACTATTTTTGATTTTTATTAAAATCAGACCTTCTTCTTTTATTCATTACTAATATTAAACTCTTTCTATCACAGATGATATCATAAAATTAGTAAATTATGACAAAACTTTCATTTCTTGTAATGAACAAAGTAACAAAGTTATATTTTAATCGTGACTGTATTTGAAACTTGTTGGCAGCATTTCAGTTTTTTTTAATTTCTTCCCCCTTACTTTACCACTACTTCCATACTTCTTTCCCTAACTTGATTAATTTTCTGTATCAACAAACTCAATATCTTTAACAGTAGAGAAATCTAAAAAAAAGTTTTCACTTCTAAATTGGGAATTGAAAATGAGAAAAATCAGGATTCTCAATGGTCAGAAATTAAGGCAAATGTTATTGACGGAATATGTGCCATCATTTATATTGTAGAAACTTTAAAAACTTTGATATGAATCTTTACCCTGTTGATGGGGCACAAAGTATGCCCCTGTAAAGGTGCCCGTGGTGTAATGGTTATCGTCGTAGGAAATGACCACGGTGACACGAGTTCAAATCCTGAACGAGACTGATTGCATTTCACATAGCACTAATACCCTTGGGAAAGGTATGAATCCAATTATTCTCCCTCCAGCTATGGGTAAATAGTAGGACAGACTAGGTTCTTCAGCCTTGGCGAGGCAACTAGTCTAGGAGAAGGAAAACTCTGAATTAAAACCTGTTAAACTCCGCTTAAAAATTGACCTTGTGTCATATCCTGCTCGAGCGGAGGGGTTGGTAAATAGGGTAAAGGGGTAAGACCTTCCCCCTAAAAAGGGAATATCCTGATGTGTGACACTAAAGTACATCTGATGATGAGGTTTTAGTTCTGGAGATTAATGAGGGATTATGGATTACATCTTCATTGTTATTACTTCTTGGTCTTTTCTGACCAAGAGTGGCAGTACACCTCTTAGGATTTCATCTATCGGTCAAATAGATCTGTTTAAAAATTATTCATATTTGAGAGGCTTATATGCAAAAAAGAAAAAAAAACTCTTAAGAAACAGCAATACAAAAAAATGTAAATTTGAACAATGATTGCAATTCCATAAATTCTAGGCATAAAATAACCCTAGACTGGTTGACATGCCATTAAAATCTATCAAGCAATCCATCCATATGAATTTGAAATATCTAGAATCAATGATTTAAGGCGAATATTTTTTTACATTTTATATTTGCTTTTTACACCTGATATTTCCCTCAACTGAAAAGTCTTTCGTTTCTTTATTACAAATTCTCTCTACAATTACTTACTTATGTTTTTTTTTTTTTTGTCTAATGGCATACCAACCTTTGTGGCTTATTTTGATACCAAAGTCATCCTTATAGAAGAAAGTTCTAGTAGTGTTTAATCTATAGCTAAGAGGGAATAAAGGAGTTCCTACCTTTACCAAGAGTCTGAAAGTGAACATAATAGCGTGAATGGTATTTAGATTCACTTACTCTGAGGCCATTGTCCAGCTGTTTAGCCCTTTGGCCATGAAATTCATTTTGATGATACAAATATAATCAAACTGAATGTAAACATTTTAATGAACTTAATGAAAATAATTTCATCTCTTTTTTTTTTACACACAAATTTAGCCTATTTGTTGCCTGTGAAATGAATATCTTTATTTTCATAAAAAATATTCCAAAATGGATTTTGTATAAAATAAAATTTATCCTAAGCTGCTTAAAAAAAGGTAGTTACATTTGATAAATTTGTAGCCTAATGATAATGATGAATAAAGCATTCTAGGGGACAAAAAATTGAGACAAATACTTTTCATTAAATTTTACAAAATTACTTTTTTGTTTTCTTAAATAGAAGCAAAGTACATGACAATTGTATGCGACAAATATGTTAAGTTTGTGTGTTTAAAAGAATAATGAAATTATGATTCCTTAAGTTTATTGACATCATTCATTTTGATTCTTCTTCTTCAGTCGTATTTAACTGCTTTAAAGGTGGTTGGATTTTGATTAAAATTTAGTTTCTTGTTAGATTGATTGACTTTAATGGCATGTCAACTTGTTAGTAATTTTTTTATACCTAGAGGTTAGGGAATTGCATACATTGTATGTTTATACTTGCATTTTTTGTGTAGATTTTTGCACATGATTTTATGATTTCATGTATTCTTATCTAATATAAATAATTTGGAAACACATCTATTTGACCCATAGATATGGTACAACCATTCTGGGCCAGAGTTTACCTGGGAGTAATGGCAATAGAAAAGTACTCCACTCTCCCTTGAGATCCAAAAATGGAGCCTCACCATCAGATCCAGTCTCATGTCATATCCAGGACACTCCACTTTTTGGGTGTGGTTTTACATTTCTACAGGAGATACAGTTGACATAAAGTCCTGCCAACAAGACAGTTTCTTGTTAGATAAATGTGTGTGTGTGTGTGTGTGTGTGTGTGTGTGTGCACGATTTTAGAGAAATTAAAAGGGAATTAGTCAGGTAAGTGACTAGATGAGTTGATATGCTCTTTGTCGAAATTTTAACAGATAATAAAACATTAGCCATCTCTTATATCCATGTATTATCCTACTTTGCCTAAATAGTGAAACTGTTAGTTTTGTTTCAAAATATCATAAAAATCTTTAAATTTCATTCAACTGTTGAAGTCATCTAGCAGTAAAATTATATCTGAACATGCCTGAACTTTTAAAGTCTGGCTATTTCCAAATTCCACTGTCTAAAATTCTGGGAATTAGTTGCATTTTTCAATCAGCAGGTTTTGTGGCATGGAAAGGAGATTCTTAAAAGACCTAAAATGGCAAGAATCTGAGAAAACAGAGGGTTAAAAATGACAACTCTAAAACATTGTAAAAATACTCTTAACAAAATTGGGCAAATAATTCTGAAAATAAAGAAAAATCATCTTGTATGAATCTTTTTTGTTCATCCAAGCATTAAACAAAGAAAAAATTTCTGTCAATAAAGAATGTTGCAGATTGACTTAAATTCATGGCATTTGATTGCAGCAATCCAGTGATTTGAATCTATCTTCTGGCTTAACAAATTACAATTTAGTCTTTTTACCAATTCTTCAGAACAATGTTTTGAAAGTTCAGGAACAAGAATCAATCTACCAAAAAGGAAGGCTTCCATGTCTAAATAAGTTATATGCTGGAAATAAGCGACAAGACAATTTTCCATCCAGTACACATGGCAAAAGGAATAAAATCATGGTTCAAGTTGCAGTCTTTGTGATATTTTGGCCGGGTCAGATGCCAGATTTTAATTCCATAAAAAGCATATGGCTGTGTTAACAAGTTAGAAGAAAATTGGAAAACACTAAACTGTTGTTTGAAACAGTAAGAAATGAATGGAACAACATTGAAAAATGAAATAGTTCTTGAAAAGTCAAGGAAAATATTTTGATAACTAATCAATATATTTAGAAAATATTATCAATTGATTATAATAAAAAATGCTTGAAACATTTTTACATACTTCACATATGTTTATCTAGTTTCATTTAAGCTTGTAACAACTGCTAACACTTTATTGATTGACTGATTGATTTTAATGGCATGTCAACCCATCTGGGGTTGATTTATACCTTGGGGTTTGGGAATTGCATACATTGTACATTTATAGGTACATTTTTGTGTAATTTCTTAAGTTTTTTGCACAATACAAAAAATTAACAAATAGACGTATTTGAACCATTTGATGGAATCCGAACAGGTACAAACACTCCTGGTCAGAGTCAACCTAGAAGTAATAGCAGTGGAAAAGTACTCCACAATCCCCAGGTTTCCATATCTAGGACACAACCTTTTGGTGTGTAGGGGTCTTTCCTCTCTGCAAGCAATACAATTAGTGTATTTTAAACCTTGTCAACAGGCCAGGCTAATACTTTAGACGTTAATATATCTCATATATCCTACATATTTTCTGCTTTCGTTAATATTTTCTCTGTCTTTTCTTCTTTTCTTTCTTCTTTGATGAAAGTCGAATAACTGTTTCTCAGAAATCCTAATTTTGTTGTAATAATATCTCACTTAAGACAGACGATGAAATTGTGAAGTTCTTAGGAAATTTTTATTTACATTTTGTCTTTAGTTTTGATTTGAAATTTAAGGCATCATAAATATAATAGGACTTCCTCCAGTTGTCATTTTACAAATTGTTATAGAAATGTTTTAACTTAGAAATTTATAAACATTTTGTATTTCAATACATTTATGATAATTTTGTACCACAACAGTACCAAATAGACATTTGTACAACCACGTGCTTGAACATTTTAATGGCTGTATTGCTATGTCTTACGTAGTTGTTGGACTGTGTTGTAACTTCACTGTAGGAAAAGTTGCTGAACACATGAAACTCTGCCTTAGTTCACTAACACAAAAGTTTATTTGCAACTAAACTTTTTAAGTAGTTGCTGGGAGAAAGAAAAAGTGTATGAAGAGTGTCAACCATGTTAGCTGGAGAAAGAGAAACAAATGTCATGAGAAGAGAAAGAAAGAGCTGTATTTTTTGTTATTCTAACGCGCTTGTTCATTGGTTTCATCTTCACAGGTTCGCATCTGGTGTTAGAACCCTGTTCAGAGCTCACCTCCAGAATGGGGCTCGTAAATTTTTGTTTATCTTTACATCTTTTTGGCTAGTATTCAACTTGTGATTTTACCCCTTCATGTCTGGCTGCTAACTCACTTGCAAAAACAAACTGTCCCCCCAGTGGCAAAAGGAGAAACATATCTGTTTCCAGTGATTCCACACTTGTACTGAAGATTTGGAACTCCTAGTCATTTTTAATTACTGCAATCATTCACCTGCGACTGGCTGACCCACAACCAGTGCTTTAGCCCGGGTCACTCAAGGGTTAGCTGGCCTTTCCTGTAGACTCTATGTCTGCGTTTTCTGCTTCTTATTTTTTTCTTTCTTCTCGCCTTCCTCAGAAATTAGCCTTTCTCTCTCTTAATAACTTGGACGTACCATATCACATTACAATTTAAATTTCATTTACATTTTTTTAATTTTGTAATAATTGATTAAATGTTTTTCAATTTAAAATAACATTAGTTTTGTGTATTCAATATTTCCACAAATTTCCAACATTAACAAATCAATATGTTTTGATTGGTCAGAAATATTTCTCTTTCGTTCTCGTCAATTTATTATGAAGGGTTTTCAAAATGATAGCGAATCTTTAAATGAGGATTTTCTAAAAATCTCAATAAGAATATCATAGAATCTATTTGGGAGTAGCTTTGATGATATAAGAATTTTGCTATAAATAGAATATAAATAAATTCAATAGCGAAATAAACAGTTATGGTGACTTAGGAATCTAGTGCCGTATATGCCAGACTCTAAGATTAATTATCTATAAGCTTATTTGGAAGACTACCACTCATGGTTACTCAATCCCATGATTGTCTCCTCATCATAACACCAGCACATTAGCGACAGAGTAAAGTTTGTTTGTATAGATGAAACTTAATAGGTTCTATTAGTCCAGGTCAGAGTAAACTTGAGAGTAATGCTAATGAAGAGGTGATTCAACATTCCCAAGAGATCCATAACAGAAGTCTCACCATCAGATATAGTTTAGTGTCATACCCAAGGCACACTAAATAAAGAAGGAAAAAGAATTCACTATAAACAGCATTTCAGAGTTATCTCCCTTGATCAATTATAATGATTAGGGTGAGTGCAAATGCAGATTCAAGACTTTTATTAAATTACAAATTAAATTGAGAATTGTTTTATTCCCTAAAGGAATTTCCATGTTATTAACAAAAATCTCATCGGGTGTTTTGCTGTGTAACAGAAAATTTGGCATTTATCAAAATCAAATATTTATTCTAACCGAGAACTATGTTGTATATCATACCAAAAGCATGAACTTGTGGTCAGCTAACCTACTTCTATACATCAGATTCCAACATGCACTGCTGTTGTGAGACAGTAGCTGTCATTCTGGCCACCTAATAATCTTTTGCCTCATCAGGATATCTATATAATGAAGTATGACATTTTCTGTTTCTTTCTTACAATCCATGTTCACTGCCAAGAATCAAAAAGCTGCTCTCTGACACTTCTGACGAGGAGCAAACGGTAGTATGTACACTAATGTAAATCTAATTAAATATATTATTGAATATATAAAAGTAAAGTAAAGTTAGCGACCATAGTCGAGGGTGACCCGAAGGCTCCCTTTTCGATAGCTACTACACCAAGGTGTAGGGGAGGGCGCTACTCCATTCCCAGGATTGCTCCACTTTACCCTTGAACCGTACCTTATAATGCTGAGTGTTAAGCAAGGTGGTATCAAGTTCCATTTTTAAAGTCTTTGGTATGACTCGACCTGGGATTGAACCCAGGTCTCCCGGGCCATTGGCGAACACTCTAACCGCTGGGCCAATGTCCAATTGAATATATAATTCAATTGAATATATAATTATATATAATATATAATTCAATAATATATATAATAATATATAATATATAATTATAATAATATATAATATATAATTATATATAATATATAATATATAATTATATATAATATATAATATATAATTATAATAATATATAATATAATATAATAATATTATATATAATATATATAATAATATTATATATAATATATAATATATAATTATATATATAATATATAATATATAATTATAATAATATATAATATATAATTATATATAATATATAATTCAATAATATATATAATAATATATAATATATAATTCAATTGAATATATAATTAAAAAATTCTCATAAAAAAAATTTAAATAATCTTCATATTTATACATTTGTTTTTTGTTCTTATTTTGAATTTATTTTTGAGAAAATATAAAAGTTTAAACTATTCAAAATAAAAATTGCTTTCAGCTGTATGTTTTATATCTTACAGTTTTTTAAAATAACAATGAGATTCCTATGAGTACAGATACTACACTCTTATCTTGGGCTGAAGTGCTGGAGAATGACTTTGATAGAACACACATATACTTTGATCTTTGGTAAAAGTGTCAATTCATATATAAATAATCTTATTAGTTTCATATATTTTATGTATATATGTATGTATGTTTGTATGAATGATTTAATTAATATTTTTATAGATACTTTGTATAATATATGATGACCTTTTTTTTTTCATACTTTGGTGGCAATTTGTAGAACATAAACATTAAATTTTATGGATTTTTCTGGCTTTTTTATCAATTTCTACATAAATAAAACCTTCAGATTTTTGAAAATACACTTTAGAAATGCTGAAAATAGATGAAAATCTAAAAAGAAATCTAAGTTGGATGAAACAGTAGTAAAAAATCTTTAAATTTGAAGAACAATTTCTGGTTGGTCTATTATTTCTTTCTTTTACTTATTCTCAAACAAAATATCAACTTAAAGAAAACAAACCCCAAAAACAGATGAATCAAGACAACTAGTCATAATTTTTAACATTTTGACAGACATATTGAAAACTATTTTAAACTAATTTTATGCAAGGAAGGACTTTAAGAGCAACCTCACAACAACAAAAAAAAAGCAAAAAAAGCTGGAAATGATGAAAATGTCAGATGCATCAAAGATTAACAATATTTTTGTTTGTTTGTCTTATCTATATTCTTCACTCAAAGTTTTCTGCCTGGACATCATATGATGGTAAATGGTAAATGGTTTGTTCATTTTCAGCAGCATTATCAACAAACTAAGGAAAATAAAAGAATGATTTGAAAAAAGTTTGTGCAAGTGCATTTTGGAGAGTAAAGAGGGGGTGGGGAGCTCACATAACTCATTTACACTTCTATAAATTATTGAGTGGCATCGCAAAGAACTTTTGCATATGTAGGTTGGATTTAGCAATAGCTACCATATTTAAAAAATTAAAAATTAAGACATTTCTTTTAATATCTAAGACTTTCACTGAAAAAGTATGAAAATATATCCTTCAGTATTCACTTTCATTTAAAAAATCTGTGTGTATATACGTATATATATGTGTGTGTGTGTGTGTGTGTGTGTGTGTGTGTGTGTGTGTGTGTGTGTGTGTGTGTGTGTGTGTGTAATGTTATGTCTCTTCATATACATATTTGTACTGAAAACTGAATGTAATAAATCTGCAGGCAGAAGTTTTTGTTTCTAATGTCTTATTTAAAAGTTGATTCCATGAAAATATCTGAATTGTCCAGAAATTGTTGCCAGAATTTTCTTAAATTGTCTTCAGGCAGGAAATCTATATTTTTCTGAAAGTGAGATTTGCCTACATTTCTAATAATCTAACCTTCTCTCAGTAAAACATGATTAATTATCTAATTTTTGTGTCTATTAATTTCAGTTCCCATCCGTGAAACATTATTGAATATCTAGTGGTTAGTTACATCATTGATAAAACAATGCTCACCTGATCTTTCTCTGTATCTGGAAGCAAAAAAGTATTTCATACGATAATATTTCTAAATTTTTTGCATTTGGTAAAGAATCATTCATTCCTTTTTTGTTACTTCTGTTTTATAAGTGATTGCATCCAAAATTAATTAAAAACTTCATCTTCACCAAAACAAAGTAGCAATATAAAAGCGCTGATGAAATCTGAAAGGATCATAAACAGTTGTTTAAAACTGTCATTCATTCAAATGGATTTAATTGTTTTGATTGTTCATATTAGAGTTGAACTCAAGTGTTTATCAATTGTATTTTGATAACTGCTGCCAATTGAAGATATTTGCAAAGGAAGAAGAATTTTAAATGCTTTTATTAGAACCAAAAGTTTTTTAAATTTCTTTTAGCCAAAAATAGAAAAAATCAAAGAAAAGTGAATTTCTTACTAAATTTTACAACAATAAAAATTAAGAAAATATTAAAGAATTTTTCCAAAAACAAAGATCAAGTGTGTTCTGAGATTTATCAGTACTTTCATTATTTGCAGAAATGGAATTCATTTCAAAACAAATAGTCTGAGGCAATTAGAATTAGTTTGTCAAAGTAAACTATCCTGAAAGTTTCTCAGTTCAATGAATCAACTTCTAATTTTGTTTTGGCAAATAACTTTAATAATCAAACATTGATAATAATTTATTAAAAACTAAAGAACCTTTTTATATTTTTTCATATTTTTCTTTGTTTTTCAGACAGAAAAATTTCTTTGTCTTTAAATTTGACTGATACTCATTCTAGTTTTCACATTTTATGTTAGGATGGACAGATTTTTAAAGTATTTTATTCATAACTTTAAACTTGCTTATTTCTTATGTAAAACAGTGAATAGTAATGCTATAAATGAATTAGCTCTGACTTTTTTCTTGTTAAATAATATTTATATAAACAGAGAGACAATGTTTTGATATTTATCCATGATAATGAAATATTTGTACTGAGTCTACAAATATTTTAGATGAATTAATCAGTTCAACCAATAGAAATATACACAAAGTCTCTATCAGCTTATATTTGAATAGAATCATTAAAAGTTATTATTGACAAATTTTTAAAATAATTAACCATCTTGAAAGTGAAAACTCAAAATCTTAGTATTTGATAAATTAGAAATAATTTTTTAGCACAAAGAAAGCAAAGAAATTTTTTGTGGGATTTTTGGAATACAGACTCAAAAAGCAATTTACTTTTAGATTTAATTGAATATTCATGAAAGATACTCCCCCACTCTTTCAAGAAAAATACAAATTTGGAGTTTTTAATGACACTATTCTATGAAAAGGGAAATATTTCAGTTTGGAATTTTGTGTTTACAATTGAGAGAGAGAGAGAGAGAGACAGAGAGAGAGTTTTGAATATTTTTATTTGCTATTTATAGTATTTTTATATAATAAAGTACAGAAAATTAATCTAAGAAAATTGTTTAGAGAAAATAAATTCTTGTAAATGACCCCCATTTTTGTGGATGTCTTCCAGACATGGAAATAATGTCTCTATATTTGCTTGATTTGAATAATACAAATGACTAATTTTACAAACACAAAGGTTTGTACTTATTGATGTTATGGGTTTTCCTATAAAAATTTCCAAAATCCAGAATATAAATTTCTAAATCTATATTAGAAAAAGAAAAATTTAATTTTAAATGTTAAAGTAACTTATGGGATACCCTGTATATAACAATATGATTTTTTTTATAGAATATATACATTTTATGTTTACTTATAAATACAATTTTTTCAAAACATATTTCAATTATCTTGAGAACTGAATGAATGAGAAGTGAATCCCTTAGAAATCAACCAGAAGAAGCTTTTCTTGAACATGTGTGAACAGACACTCTCCTGTGGGGTTACATGGTGCAATGCCACTAAGTGAACTTGAGTACCAAAAGACTGTTTTATCGACAATAAGTGAATAAGCCGATTCTTCAAATTTTTTTGGCAAAATGAATCCCACCCAAATGCCCCCAACAGTCCAGATTTGACTTCCTTTTACTTCTAACTTTTCTCAGAGCTGGAATCACCATTGAATGGAAGGATATTTGGGATTGTGGATGAGATTAATAAAAATGTGATATGGCAACTGATGGTAATCCTGAAAGAGCACATTGCAGACTGTTTTAAAAGGAACATTGGGATAGAAGAGTTTGATCCTAAGGTGACTTAGTAGCCATTATCCTAGGTATTCCATATTTTTAATATTAAATGGCTGGCTACTGTCCAGAAACCTCTTTGTGTGTGTGGAGAGTGCATGTATCACAACACACAAAAGTATTCAACACATGAGATTTTTAAAGTTTTTTTTTTTATTCACCTGAATATATTAAATACTTAAGATATACTGTGTATTAAGCAAAAAACACTGAAATTTATTGACAAATTCAACATATAAATAGCACACAAATTTTGGACAGAAATCAATAAACAATGTTCAATATTTAATTGCATGTCCCTTATTTGTTATTAGAGTTTTCAGACATTTTGAATAATTTGAAGTAAGTTTTTTACAAAAATTAATTCTAATTTCATTTTATTCCTGTAAAAAAAAGTGAAATCAAAATTACTCAAATTTTAGGGATTCCGCAAATGTTTCCATAGATTTTCTTTGGGATTTCCTTGAATGCTCTAACTTTTTTGCTCAGTCGGCTGGGGCTGTAGAATACACCGACTGCTTCTCTGCAGAGGAGTAAGACCCCACCAATGAGTGTCCTGGATATGACACTAAATAATTGAATGGTGAGGTTCCACTAATGCTGGAGCTTTGGGGAATGCAGAGTACCCCTTTATTGCCATTGCTCCCAGGTCCACTCTGGCCTGGAGTGGTAGCACCTGATAGGGGTCCTATCTATGGGTTAAATAGAACTAAACCATGCTTCTTTCACTATTATGATTTTTGCATTTAAACTGCATATTTATGGTAAACTGAATTGTTTAAAATAGAGCTGTTTTGACATTGGAACTGCATGCTAGTGCTAAATTGAATTGCTCAAAATAGAACTGTTTTGACGTTTAAACTGTGTGCTTATGCTGAACTGAATTATCTGAAATAAAACTGTTTGACATTTAACTCTATGTATTGCCCAGTTGGTTGGGGCTGTAGAATACACTGACTGCACCTCTGCAGAGGGGTAAGAGCCCCTGCCTGAGTGTCCTGGATATGACACTAAACAGTCTGATGGTGAGGTTCCATTAATGCTGGGGCCTTTGGGAGTATGGAGCACCCCTTCATTGCCATTTCTCCCAGGTCCACTCTGGCCCAGCATGGTAGCACCTGATAGGGCCCTATCTATGGGTTAAATAGAACTAACGGCATACTTATGCTAAACTGAATTGTTTGATTAAACTGAATAGCTTGAAATAGAAATATTTTTGACAATTAAACCGTACTTACATTTAAACTGCGTGCTTATGGTGAACTGATTTATTTTAAATAGAACTGTTTTTGAAATTGAAACTGTATTTACACTAAACTGAATTGTTTCACATAGAACTGTTTTGACATGTAACTATGTGTAAATAAAATATGTACTTATACTAGACTTAATTAGCTGAATTAGAACTGCTTGACTAAACTGAATAGCATGAAATAGAAATGTTTTTCACAATTAAACTGTACTTACATTTAAACTGCGTGCTTATGCTAAACTGAATTTTTAAAAAATTGAACTGTTTTTGACATTGAAACTGTACTTACACTAAACTGAATTGTTACATATAACTGCTTGAATAATTTGAAATGGAAATGTTTTTTGACAATTAAACTGTGTACTCATGCCAAACTGAGTTGTTTTGAATAGAACTGGTTATTTACATAAAAATGGATTTGGTGTTAAATAACCTACAAAGGCTGATATGCCATAAATCCCAACAAATCAAACCAAACTCTAACTTTTATTTTCTTTACCTTTAAGAACTATCTAATTTTCACTGCAAAATGTTTCAGATCATTATTATGTTGAAAAAACCTGTTGAAGATATTTTACAGAACAAAGCAAATCTTTCTCTAATATTTTACGATACTTATCATGATCCATTGTTTCTTCAATGATATGAAATGCATCCCTAATCACTATACTGCTTCATAATCGTTAATGGTTCAGATAAAGTGTACATTTTTTTTCAAACATGAACTATTTACACAGAAGTGTTCAATTTTGGTCTTGTCAGATCCTTATATTTTCTTCTAGAATGAAGCATGCTCCTTGTGAGCAAAGATCTGATGTGACTTGACAAGATTGGACTTCAGATGACGGTTTTTCCTAACACTCAAAGAATGAAGTTCTACATAGTAGCGAGTCCAACTAATTTTATCTCAACTCACTTTTTTCCCAGCAGCTTGAAGATCCTTCTGAAGTTCTTCCAACATTATGAATGGGTTTTGAATTACTGTGTGACAAATGAATGTAGATGCTCATTCACTTAATTTACTAGGACATCCTCTTCAAAGCAGATCTATAGTAAGCTCACATTGCTTACATTCTATAGTGAGGTCACATTGCTTACATTCTATAGTGAAGTCACATTGCTTACATTCTATAGTGAGGCCACATTGCTTACATTCTATAGTGAGGTCACATTGCTTACATTCTATAGTGAGGCCACATTGCTTACATTCTATAGTGAGGTCACATTGCTTACATTCTTGATTGATGGTTCTAATCATAATGACAGGGTTATTGAGTTCATTGGAGATCATTTGATATCCCATTATATGCTTATGATAGACAATAATCTCTGAATAAACTTGTTGAGAGAACTTGTCTTTCTTCACCATTGTGAAAACTTGCCAGCCAGAAATTCATGTATATATATATATATATATATATATATATATATATATATATAAATGTAAATTTTGTTTGTTAGATGGAACTTAAGATATAATAATCATATTCATGCTTTACTCTATTATTGTAATTTAGGTGGGGGGGGCGTTACTTTAAATAACATTAGTTTTAGATTTTTTTTAGTTCATTTTAATGATAAAAATTGATGTGCTAAAATTAGATATGTCTGAATGATAATTATATATATATATATATATATATATATATATATATATATATATATATATATATATATATATATATATATGTTTGAATGTTTAGACATGCAGTATTGTTGGTGTAAATTTTTCTTCAGTTAAATTTGAAGTATGATGAAACTAGATGTTCGTTTACATGTCAAAATAAGTTGATACTTATTGTTACTTGAATTGGAAGGGTTACTTTTATATTGGAGAAAAGAAAACAAAACCTTATTGGTTTTGTTTTCTTTTAGTCTGGATGTGAACATGAAAAAATAATTTTAATCCATTTATTTGTTTGATCTGAAGAAATCCTGTTAATGTTTTAGAGCATTGATTTATATCAATGCTTTTTAACAAGATGGCAAAAATTTATTATCTTAATGTGATCAATTGTTGGGTTTTTTTGAAGAGAAAATTATTTCCTCTGTGAATTTTATTTACATTGAGTTCTTGATCGGGATTACTTAAATTTAATATTCTATTTTTGAATATTTTATTAGTCCTGCTTAGAATTGTTCCCAACTCAGGATTTAATGGATTAAATAATATCTTTTATATATATATATATATATATATATATATATATATATATATATATATACATGGCAGGCACTGAAAGATATGCTAAGGTAAGCAAATAATGCTCTTAGATAATTTTTATCAATTTAACATATAGGTAGGAAGTTTTTGTGTTTCCAATCATTAACCTTCAAGTGTCATTTTCAAAACAAAACAATACCAGTTTCTACCATTGAATCATAATTATTTCAGTTTGTAATATTCATGTTAATGACATCATTCAAGAACTATAATTATAAATAATGAATTCAATTAAAACAAAAATTTTAAAAAAATTATTGTGGGCTAAAAATTGGCCAACTTTCTCTTTTTACCAAGTCAGCAGGTGCTTTGAATATTTCTGGCAACAAAATCTGTACCAAGGTTTTCTCCATATTTTGTTGGGAAGTGACATATTATTTCATTGTGGAAAGAGATTATAACAAATTAAATTTTATGCGTAAAAGATACAAGTTTTTAGATCTGAATGTTAACGTACAAGTTACAAGTATTCATTATTATTTATGTAAATTCATTGTCTTCTCCCCAAAGTAATGTGAAATAAAACTGAATAAATATATCTTGAATGTTTTATTCAATAATTTTTATTGGGTAAGCAATGAATACCTTGCTCCTTAGAAATATATAGCAATGATTACATACATATATGTATATATATATATATATATATATATATATATATATAAACAATAACAACATCATTTCAAATAAAATCAAATTTTCAAATAAAACCCATTACAAAGATATATTATTTTACCAACTAATTTAACTACACAGATAATTGAAAAGATTTAAACAGTATGGATATTCCAACTATTACAAACTCTTCTAAAACAATTAGTAATATAATTGATAATGAAAATAACATTAACAAAATAACAGCAGAAGTATATATATATATAAATATATATATATATATAATATTCCTAGTAATAACTGTAGCAAAATTGATATGAACAAAACCTCTAGAACCATAAGTAAATGCATTTATGAACATAACAGAGATTTCAAATTAGGTGATTCATGTTATTCTTTAGTTAAATATTATTTAGAAACTGATCAAAGTTTTAATTGTTGAGATTCCAAAATGATAATCCGAATACACAATAATCAACACAGAAAGATTGTTGAATCTAACATAATTTCTAATTATAATATGATTAAACAAAGACCATATACTATTAATTTATCCCTTTCTTTTGTTGAATTAGTTCTAAATAGATACAATATACATTATATTAATTAGTTTTATTCATTATATTTTAATTATACTTAAATTCAATAATTTTGTTATTTTTTTTAGACTTATAGAATAATGTATTCCTAAAGACAATACTGTTGAAATTTTAAACTACAAAACATGATATCTCGGTTCAAAACAAAATGAAACATGGTAAAATGATGAGGAGTGCAATGATTTTTTTTCATTTTCATTTTGCATTCAAAAATATTTTTTCTGTTGTAGACAATAGAGTACTACCCTGATGATCGTTTGTTAGACCAAAACATTGGCATATATAAAATATATTTGAATAGATAGCATATATATGATGATTTTATCTTTATTTCATTTTTCATAAACTATCAAATTTATAATCCAAAGTCTTTGATATATATATATATATATATTGTCACGTGACATCCCACTGAGACGATGGAAATAAAATTACTACTATCCTCGTGTTCAAATTAACAGTAGAAAGCCATCAGAGAATGACCATTAAGAACAGATGTTTGTACTCGGTGACCTCCCTCGGGTCGCCTGACACGGGAAGGAAGAAGGTAGAAGCCAAACGGTTGGCTGGGACCCTAAAACGGAAGTGGGGACTCCCTCCCGTCAGCGGAAATAGAAAAGAAAAAAGTTAGTTGTTGGACAGGGTTCGTGGCAGACGGAACCAAAGCCAGTACTCCGGGTAGAAGAAGACAAAAAAATATCTTGGACACGAGGGAGCCAAGTTCTTCAAGCCAGGATTAAAAATAGCGTAAAGTCTATTAGCCTGTAAAAGAGGAAATATTCTCCACAGGAACTCCATCAAAGAAAAAAGATAAGTAAACTTTGAGACCATTTCTCCTTATACCCAATTTTATATACCCTCTCTCTCTCTCTCTCAATTTGAAGAAAAACAAAAGACAAGAAAAGAAGGAAGACATTTATGTTCATGGACTGTTCATTTATTATATATTTGACATGTTGAAGGTGTATATCTATGTGTAGTAAAAGATTGATATATTTTAATGTTCCCACGTGGTCGAAGTTGTTCTTTGCAGTGTCTTCTACGAGTTTGTTATGTCATATTTCTTTTCCAGCTTCTATTCGCCTTATATTATCTCGCTTAAAATTGTCCTATTAATTCCTTTAAAATATCACACGGGAAACCGGAGTTGCCGACTACTACAATATAATATTATTATGTCTAAACCTATAGGTCCATATCTTCCGTTGTTCTAGGGGAGGAAGAAAAGTGACCTGGTGGGTGTGTGGATAGTGTGAAATTTGGAACCCCTTGCCAGCGGCGGTCAGTCTGGCCATAAATTAATCCCCCACATAATATGCCAGTTCTTATATGCCTGAGAAAAAAACTCTGAACGAGGACTTATTCTACAAGGGATCAAGTGCCAACCTGCCCCGTCTTCACACGTGCAAAAATAAAGTCCCGTTTTGGGATTTTAAAGAATTTGCCATCACAATATATATATATATATATATATGTATATGCATATATATATATATATATATATATGATTAGTTATTTATGATCTGGCACACACACACATGTTATGTCAAGATTGTGCTTGTGTGTTAGTGTAGCTCTTCATATTAAGGGCCGTCAAACAACTTTTATTTTTGATTCTTTTAAAAACAAAAGTTTTCTTTTATATCTATTTTTACAGCATTTGTTATTTGAGACATTTCAGTTGAGAATAGATAATTTAAAAAAACATTTGTTCCACATTGTTTTCCAATATTTACTTCTTAATATTTTTTTTGTAAAGCATTGCTCATAAAAATGATTTGATGTATTATTAAAAAAATTCATTTATTAAGATAAAAAATATCATCAAATTTCATGTTATATAAATATGTGTATAGGTGTGTGTATTTTTATGTGTGAGTGTGTATATACTCCAAGCTGATTATCTGTTGACAAACGTTCGATTTACTTAAAGTCTTGTATGCAGCTTCTAAAAGAAAGTTCCTTTAATAAATGCACAAATTTTTATTTTTTTCTCTTTGTTATGATTAGTAGATATCAAAATGTATGTTTTCCTCACTTGTATTAAAGACAATTTGAATTGGCTCTTATAACTGCAATACATTTAACAGCTTTTATTTTGTAATATTTTACTTATACCTCATCAGACCCAGGCACCCATTTGCATCTGTGTGAAATAATTGTACATCTATTAATGAAGATTACTGATTATCTTAATATTTTGATATCACTTATCATTTTCAAAGAAGTTTGAATCAGTTTCTGGTTCATAAAAGGAACAAGAAAAGTCAGAAAATAAGAAAGAAATAAAAGAAACAATTTCATTACTTTATAAAATTAAAGAATATCCATATTATCCAAAGTATTTGTATTTGAATTAAGACAAAAATGCAAATTTGAAAGAACCATAATAATAAGAGTATTAATGTTTTTGTCAGTTTATTTTACTTTCTTCTAATCAATGTTAAATGAAATTATCAAGTAAAATGTTTAAGACTTTATTTGTCTCTTCTTGCTGCTTATTTGAAAGAAAATTCAAATCTCAGAAAAATTTTCACTTAAAAAATACAAACAAATAAATTTTTCCGTCCCTTGTCAAGTTTTTTTTCTATTCAATATCAAATTCGTTGTTATGTCAAAACATGGAAATGTATTTAACAGGATCAATGTTTGTCATTTAATATAATTACACAGTCTAAAGTTGATTTTATGTACACAAATTTCAAAGAGACAATTTTCAATCAAGTACAGAAAGAAAGTTGATACTTGCACCATTGAAATACAGAACAAGGTTTACCACCTTTTCAATACACATGACTTGTTTTTTAGATTAAAAAAAAAAGAAAACAATAATTCAATAAAAAAAAATATTTATTTATTTATGTTAAGTTTGTATGGATTTGTTTTGTACACACAAAAGTGATTGCAGACGTAAAAAATGAAATCCCTGAAATTTGGGGCAAAAATTAAATTCTGTAACAATTTGATGAAAAGCCAGTGAAAAACAAACAGAAATAAAAAGACTTTCTTCTGTCTTTAGTGATAGAAAAAGAAAACAAAATCTATGACAATAATAACAATTTTTACAACCATCATTGCTGCAACAGCAGCTGAACAGAAAACTGAATCTAAATATTGGAAACAAAGAGAATTTATCAGCTGTTCCAGCTAATCAGAGAAAAACTGAAAATGAAAAACATGAACAATACCTAGACCTTGCTTGAGAACTAAAAAATTGTGGAAAATGATGATGATAGTTGTAACCATCATTATTGGTGTGTTTGAAACAGTTTTAGCAGCCTTGTAAAGATGTTGGAATTATAGAGGGTACTTTATATCACTTGATATCTTGTGAAAAACTATTAAACAACAGGAGTGAAAAGTTAGTGATTAGAAATAATGATCAAATATAAATTAATGAAACTGAGAAAGGGAGGAGATGTGGGGGCTAGATTAGAAAAGAAAAAAAAATCAATGCAATAAAATAAATCAAAAATGTAGCAGTTCTCAGAAGCCACTGACAGAACTGTGCATGCCTGAAAAAAGGACTTCTTGGCACCAAAGAGAAATCTGATCCCTTACCTTTCATATTGAAAGGACCCTTATTCTCCCAGCTGCTAGCAGTGAAAGTATGTGCTGATTTGCGTCCGGGGGGCCTGATACTTAACCATGTCTACTGCTAGAAAGCCGCTTCTGCTGAAAAAACCTTACTGAAAATACCACTGCACAAAATGATGAAAAACAAAGTTTTACAAAGACAACATACTTCACTAAAAATACTTACTGGACATACCATAAACTTCAAACTCATCAACCACTGAAAGTGACTCTAATATTTTATCTGGGAGACATGACTATTTGAACTGGTTTCAAGAAAACATTCTTTGTCACAAAAGTGTCATTAAACCCTAAAATAAAGTTTGAGTTGAAAGGTATCTTTGTCTCTTTCCTTCCTTCTTTTCTTCCTTCTTTCCTTAAATTCTCTTACAGCCTTCCACAGACAAAGAAGTCAACAAGTTAATGGGGTAGAAGAAGAACAAAGGAGTCAAATACCAACAATAATGACAACTACTTCCAATCAACTAAACAAATAACCAACAGAACCTTCCAGCCTCATAGAAGAATTAGACTGAAAAAGAAAGGAGGTGGAATCAGACTGAAAAGAAAGGAGAAGGAATCAGACTGTTAAAGAAAGAAGGAGGAATCAGACTGATAAAGAAAGGACGGGGAATCTGACAGAAAAAGAAAGTAGGAGGAATCAGATTAAAAACCAAAGTAGGGGGAATTAGACGGAAAAAGAAAGAAGGGGGAATCAGGTTGAAAAAAAAGGAGGAGGAAGCAGATGGAAAAAGAAAAGAGGAGGAAGCAGACTGAAAAAAAAGGAAGAGGAATCAAACTAATTAAAAAGGAGGAGGAATCAGACTGAAAAAGAAAGGATGAGGAATCAGATTAAAAAACAAAGGAAGAGGAACCAGACTGAAAAAGAAAAGAGGGGGAATCAGACTGAAAAGGAAAGGAGGATGAATCAGGCTGAAAAAGAAAGGAGGAGGAATCAAACTGAAAAAGAAAGGAGGAAGAATCA
Organism: Sepioteuthis lessoniana; assembly: GCA_963585895.1. NCBI lineage: Eukaryota > Metazoa > Mollusca > Cephalopoda > Myopsida > Loliginidae > Sepioteuthis > Sepioteuthis lessoniana. The sequence goes on along the minus strand of OY757904.1, from coordinate 163,316,432 downwards.
GACTGAAATAAAGGAGTAGGAATCAGGCTGAAAAAGTAGGGAGGAGGAATCAGGCTGACAAAGAAAGAAGTAGGAATCAGGCTGAAAAAGTAAGGAGGAGGAATCAAGCTGAAAAAGTAAGGCGGAGGAATCAGGCTGGAAAAGAAAGGAGGAGAAATAAGACTGAAAAAGAAAGGAGGTGGAATCAGACTTAAAAAGAAAGGAGGAGGAATCAGGCTGAAAAAGTAGGGAGGAGGAATCAGGCTGAAAAAATAAGGAGGAGGAATTAGGCTGATAAAGTATGGAGGAGGAATCAGACTGAAAAAGAAAGGAGGAGGAATCAGGCGTTAAATGTGAGGAGGAGGAGTCAGGCCGAAAATGAGAGGAGGAGGAATTAGACTGATAAAGAAAGGAGGAGTTACCAGGCGGAAAAAGAAAGTAGAGGGAAGCAGGCTGAAAAAGAAAGGAGGAGGAATCAGGCAAAAAAAGAAAGGAGGAGTAATCAGACTGAAAAAGAAAAGAGATGGAATCAGACTGAAAAAGAAAGGAGGGGGAATCAGGCTGAAATCAACCAACTTATTAGTCATGAATTATTTAATAATTCTTTTAAGAAATAAAAAAATTGGACTGTTTATAATTTTTGTAAGATTTCTTTTTTCTTATCATTTTGAACAATTAAAACAAAGTACCATTTAAACTTCAACATTAAATCCTTCTCTTTTTAAACTTTATTAAAACATATTCTTTACTGGCTGAGACCCTCAAAATTCCCTGGAATACAGGACATAACTGAATGAACAATAATGAAATATAACCTTATTATAATCTTGTAGTAATAGGAGAGAGAAATAAATTGTAAAAGCAATAAGTTTTAATTCTATTTTTAAATACACAGATAATTTACATCTCTTTCTTCACCCTTCCCTCTTTGCTTCCCTTTTCTTTCTCTCCTCCTCCTCCTCCTCCTTCTTCTCAGCATCTTTTACACTCCGCTTCCTTTCTCCCACCAACCTTCTTCTTACTAATTATAGAAGTTTAATTAGCTTTCAGATTAATTAACCAAAATTGCTATTAATAAACAAAATATTTCTACCTTTGTGAGAAGATCTTGTTTTTACTTTTGACATAAAATACAATTGCACAGGTGGCCAAAGGAAAAGTAAAGCCATTTGTATAACTTCTTTTTTTTCTTAAAACTACAAAAGGAAATCTTATTTTCTCTTGTTCTTTATGTGGCAACTTTCACAATTAATTTAAAATTTTGAATTCCAATAAAAGAGATTATTACTCATTCCTTAAGGCTTCTGATAAAGTTAAATGAAAAGTGACTTCTTTTTATTCAGTGCTTAGTATTATATTAAAGTTGGCAACCCAAAGGCTCCTTTTTCAAAAGCTACGACATTGATGTGTAAGGAAGGATGCTACTCTTTTCCCCTGGATTGCTCCACTTTACCCTTGATACATACCTAATAATGCTGAGTGTCAAGCAAGGAGGCATCAAGTACCATATCGCCTAAATTTTTATTCTTTATGCACACACGCGCACACACACACACACACATGCAAATTTCGTTAACATTATTCATATTTCTTTTGAAGATATAAAGAAAATTTAAATGAAAAAAAATTAATTTAAAAATAAACAAAACCTTATAAAATAGAATCTCTCTATGTTCTGTTTTTTTTTACTGTAAAAACAAAAGGAAATATTAAAATCACTAAAGATATTTTAAAAAATTACAAAGATATGAATTGCAAGATGTTTTGTAAATTTTTAATTCCAATCTTTTCTATAAATGCTTATGAGGCTTAATTTTGACTGGCATAAGGCCAATAATTAGGATAAATATTAAGAGAGGTGTATATCAACTGTAGCTTAAAGGTTGAAATTTAATATTAGCATAAAATCTCGGTAATTTTCAGCTGTTCTCCCATGAATTTAGTCGTGAAATAGATTTTTACCAATTTTTCTGTTCTATTTGGCACATCAAACTGAATTTTTATGCATTCTGTGAATTATTTCCCTACAGTAAATTGTTTGTTTGTTTTCATTGATTTCTGCCTATACTTCTCCCCACTCCCCCAAAAACCACAGCACCAATGACTGAATTGAAGAATTGTTGTCAAATCATTTAATACTCAGTTATTTTCTTTCTTCTTTCTCTTCATGGACCTTATTCAAGACTTAAGTTTATTTGTTTCAGGCCTCTCTTTTATGGCCTTTTACCAGACTAATTTTATATATGTAGGCTTTAAATGCATTTTATTTTCTCAGCATTAAATAGAAATAACAACATACTGGTATCAATTAAAATCGTTTGTATGTTTGGTTTTCAAGAAATAAAGCCATAGATATTCAGTAATGATGTAATGACACAAGTACATGCATAAAACAGCCACATTTTTATGCATTGTGTATAATAAATCAATATTAGAGAATCGTATAAAGTTATGTCCAATAGACAAGTAAATGGTTGGTCAGAACTTAGCAGATTATTCATCTTCCTCTCTTTCAATTGAAATAAAGAAGATCATTTCTTTATTTCATCCATTCAAAACTTTTATTTTATTTATCCCTATAAATTCTTTCAATATTGTAACATGAAAACGGAACTTCTTTTAAAACTTTGTACTTTGTGGCTTATATGATATTTCATTAAGTCATTAATCATCATTTGAATAGAGAAATTCCAAGAATATGCACAAAAATGATTTTTGTTGTTTCTTGATTTGGTCCAACATTAAATTAGATAAACTTTCTTTAAAACTATAAAAAAGTCCGAACAAAAAGTAAATATAACAAATAAACAAATACATCCTAAAGTAATATTTAAGATCAAATATTCTTCAAATACGTTTATTTCATATTATAGTTATGACTAACATAATACTAATAAAGTAACAGGGCAAGATGAAATGTCAATAAGTAAAAAAAAAGGCTGTATAAATATTAATTGAGACTAAAATGACTTGTATGGTTGGTGAAAGATTTGACCAATACAAATCAAAAGATCACAAAAAAAAAAACCAACAAAAAAACAAAAACAAAACAAAGTTGCTAAATGCTTCACAGAAAACCAGGACCTTTTAAAGATATAGACAGAGTAGTGATCAGATCTATTGAATCCCAAAACCACAAGAAGCCCAGAAATATTGAACTTTCTTCAACTACACAGTCATTAGCAGTGAAATTACTAAACAAGAGAAAATCAGCAGGAGTAAACAATATTTTAGCAGAGCAAATAGAAGCAGGAAGAGAAGCCATGGGAAGCACCCTTCAAATAATCTGCAAGAAGATTTGTCAGATGGCAGTATTTACCTAACCCCTCTGCTAAAGATAGAATATAACACAATGTCAATTTCTAAGTGGAGTATGTATTTACCTAACCCCTCTGCTATTGACAGAATATGACACAATGTCAATTTCCATGTGGAGTATAGTTGATATGAATTTAGAGTTTACCTTCTAAACTTGTTGCCATATTGAAGGCTAAAGTGTCTAGTTATCCCTACTATTTACATATAGCTGAAGAGAGAAGAGATGGATTTGTATCTTTCTATAGACACTTGTGCTAAGTGATACCAAATAAGCTTTGTCTAGGATTTGAACTTGATTTGCCCAGGCTATTTTCTATCATGATAACTTTTATGCCAGATAGGAGTATAGATAATGATATAGATGCCGTCACTGATCATCACCCAAACAAAAAAGACAAAAAAATACCAGACTTATCACACAATCCTCTTAATATTTCAAGCAACGTTATGTTGAAGATTTTACTGAATAGATTTAAATCACAAACAGAGATGATTACTCATTACTGAATAAGAGATTGCAGATTCAGAATGGATCTGCAATCTGTGTAAGATGTACATCCAACATTAAGTGGATTCCTACGGCATCTTTGAGGATTTAAATAAAAAAGCACACAGCAGGAAAGAAGAGGAAATAATTTTGTGGAATGCCAAGACATTTGGCAAAAAAATTCATGACCAAACTGATAACCAATTGATGCTAATGGCATCAATACTGACACTGGAGTTAATAAGAAAAAGCTTGAAATAATTAATGGCTTCAAGTATCTGAAGAGCAGAGATCATATCTTAAAATAATATGCAAGATTTCAGCAACAGAAACAACAAAACTGAAGATGATTTGGAGTGACAAAAACATTTCACTAAGCTTGAATATTGGATTGATATTCTCTCTGGACACATTATTCTTGTGTACCCTTGAATCATCGACATTGACAGCTGATATCGAGATAGTAGACCATATAAATGCAATATTTTTGGAAACCCTTTGGTTTTTCCTAAAAACACTGTATCACCAATGAAGACATGAGAAATAAAATTAGGTGCAAGGAAGATCTGCTAGTCACTTTGAAAAATGCAAAAGTGGTATGAGTATGATTTGTGATGAACAGGAATTCATAAGAGAATTCTACAAGGCACAATGCAAGGAAGAGTTGGCTGATAAAGAGATAGAACGGTAACATCCGAAAATAGACAGGCATGAATTGGAGTGATGTCTTGAGAGAGAGTCTAAGAATTGAAAGGAATAGAAGGAACTGGTCATCAGCTCATCTATAATATATCCATAATCCACCAGACTCTGAGAGTAATGATAAGATATCAAGAGTTCAAGTTCAACAAACAGTTATCCCATTCATTGTTGTTTCTATACTCTATGTGTCAGTGGTTAAAACAATCACATTACAGAAAAATAATTTCTTTTAATCATTGAACATTTCATGATTATATTTGCCTTTTCTATTTTTGAATAAATATTGCTTTGGGCTTATTTTTCAATTAGTCATTTTTATGAAAGAGAGAATTCTTCATAGATGTTTTTCAATCTAAGTCTTCATATTTTGATTAATAAAAGAATTTTGGTCTCAGGATTAGGTAGCATCTTTGTCACAAAAAATGAGAAATTCTAATATGCTCATAAATAGCATATTTGTTTTAAATGTGAAGCCTTTTAAGTTTGTTAATTTATATATATATATATATATATATATATATATATATATATATATATATAGGCGAGAAATTATATTTTATCAAAGAGGATATAAAAGCAAAGTTAAATTCAATCAAACATTATCATCAAAAATGTTATCACGTCGATTTTCAACAACTGAATCCCAATGGGAAACAAATTTTTGATTACACATTTAAAGGAATCAAAATAGTTTGAAAGACTATTTTCACCTTCTTTGTTTCTGAATTTTCTACCTATTAAATGTTCAAATGATCAAAACAAATGAAAATCTGTAGGCATTAAATCCATTGAGTATAAAGAAAGTGGAAGAACCTCTCATCCAAACAATTTATCTTTTTGGGGGTTTGTTTTGCAGACTGTGCTCTTACATTGTTATATTGAAGAATATTATCCTCTATTGAGTTAAACTCTGTGATACACTATAAACAATTGTCCAATAGAAAAGATGATAAATTTATTCTAGATGCAGTTTCATACCATTTAATAGTGGTTCTGTCCTGGTTGGTTGATTCATAGTTCATAAAGGTGAAATATGTAATTACATTCTGCACAGTGCCATATATATATATATATATATATATATATATATATATTAGGTTAAACAGAACAGAATAGAAAGAATATATTATTTTTTTAAAAAGCTTTTGTTATTTATATACAAGGAAACACGAATTGAAAATGTAGAAATTGTCTGAAAGATTCAGAATTTCATGTGCTATGTCTTTAGTTTGTTTCAAAAATAGTACAGTTTATTTTTAGAGAATTGAAACAATTTTGTTTTTCATTGTTTCAAATCATTTAAAGAATAGTAAGAAAAGATATTTTATATATTTGTTTTTAAATGAAGATATTGACCACTGAACTATTGGTTGATATTCTCAAACAATCTCAATTCAAATAAGAATGGTGTTAGCCAATAAGGCATCAGATGACATCATACAACAATTAGGAGAAACAGTAGAATTGGAATTGTTAAATACATTTACAATTCGCTGTGAAAAGAAAAACTTTTTGAGCGTTGTTTTTTTTTAATTTTATTCTGAAAGCGTTAATTGCTTTGAGTTTATGTCTGTTGTAGATGTTAAGTAATATCTGAGTGTTTTGGAGGAAAAATTGGCATATTCGGGTTTCAAGAGGTATGTGTTTGTTGAGATGATTTTTATTAGAAGTTAAGGCATCGAGTGATTTATCTAATATAGGAATTCAATGTTATTTAAGATAAGATAGATATTTTCCTTGGGGGAATTAATTGTACTGCATTAATAAAGCTTTTTTAATAACTGCAATCTTATTGCAATTTGGGCATTCATAATTATAGTTTAAGAGAGAGAGAGAGAGAGAGAGAGAGAGAGAGAGAGAGAGAGAGAGAGAGAGAGAGAGAGAGGAACATACTGAAATAGATAGATAGATAGATAAGTACAGGGTGGAACGGTAAAATTGTCGTCCTAAAGAAAATAACACTACAGCTTTATTTTAAAGATTTTATTGAAAAAATCAATTCAGGTAACTTGATTATGTAGTAGAGCTGACATCTATTCAATGTAGCCGCTTTCAGCCTCAATCACCTCCTGGATATGGATCTGGAACTGGGAGCATGCCTTTTCCACAAGCTCTGTCGGGAGCTCAGCGAATACTCGGCAGATGGCAGTAATCAGGCTGGTTTTGGTGTTATGGGAGGTCATGTTGGTGATGTTCTCGGCGTATGACCAAACGAAGTAGTCCAGTGGGTTCAGGTCAGGGGAGGAGGGGGACCACTGAGAGAAGGGTACAAAGTCGTAGCACTCCTAAAGCCAAGCCTGGGTCTCTCTGGAGTTGTGGGCCAGCGCCGAGTCCTGCTGCTATACCCAGGGTCTGCCACCAGCCACCTGATTGCACCAGGGGATCACCACACTCTTCAGCACATCCAGGTAAACTTTGGTGTTGACTTTCAAGCCGACTTCGAAGATGTGAGGTGGCATGATGTGGCCTTCTGCTCCTCCACCTCCAAAGGGTCGTCCGATGCATTGAGCTATGCCCTCAAGCGTTGAACCATCCAGATTTGCATTTTGATGGTGCTGGCAATGGTCCTGTTGTCATAACTTGGATCGGTAGAGAGCATGAGTTGTACTGTGGCACATCTCCGATCTCGCTCGTTGAACATTGAGTCACTTTCAGACATGATAGAAGGCTTCTATCAGCTCTTGGGATTTGTACACAACTGGCCAACTAGTAGATGGTCTGCAACAAAAAAAGAAAACCGGTTTTCATTAAACGGAAATGGAATCATGTCGTCTTTTCTAGGGTGACAATTTTATCATTTCACCCTGTATGTTTCTGTGAGATAATAGTTAGAAATCTAATTAAAAGGCTGTTAATACACTAGAATGAGTTCAGTTCTCACATTAGTCAACTTATGCTAGATTATCCTTACATTTGTGAATATATATATATATATACATATGTATATCAATGAGTCTATATGTGTTCATGATGAAAAAAGTATAGCAAAATAGTATACAAAAGTATATTTGTTTTCCAACATATCTTCCTTTCTTGTCCCCTTATCCTTGCGGCTATGGGTTAAATAGTACCAATACTGTCCTTATAAAAGGGTGGCGCATTGGCATTAAATAATCTACAAAGGTTGATATGCCATTAAACAACCAAACCAACCAACCAACCGATCCTTTCTTGTCAATGTATTGAATATTAATAATATAGATCAATCCTTTTACTGCGAAGATTTCAGATGCAAATTGAGATACTAACTGTCTGATTCACATGTGTGTGTGTGCCCACAATTTCAAGTGATATGGTTCAAGATTCTGGTGAAATTATCGGATTTTAGGATTAGATGATGCTGTGACAACTAAAACCATTTATAACCCTCTTATCACACATATACAGGGTGTGGAAGCAAAATATGGAATAATTTTTAAAACTTTTTTTTAGTCTGATTAGTCTAATTTTTTAATAAAATATGATAAACCTAAATTTTCCTGATTACCTCTCATTATTCGAGCACTTTTAAATGAAAATTCAGCTCAATATGAGTGAGCTAGAAAAGAAATGATGTGTACCACCAGCAGATATGGCTATTCAGGAAATAGACAGATAATGTTCATAACGATAGTACATATAAAGAACATAGGAATCTCGGAATTCGAAAACACGTAACGACTTCTTGTTCAGGTACGAAACCTTTTTATTAACTTCGAGTTAAAGGTTTCAACGTAAGGAGGAGAGACACAATCTTCTATGCTGTCTTATTCATTTGGACCCCATCTTGTGCGGCCCCCATAGGGCGCAAGTTCGCCTTGCGCCTGCGAGCTCCAAAAAATCGATCCTTCTCGTTTGGCGTCTAGTACCCGACTCTTGCAGCCCCATTAGGGCGCAAGTTCGCCTTGTGTCTGCGAGCTCCAAAAGTCGAACCTCTTCATTTGGCATCAAGTACTTGACTCTTATTTTCTTCAAATTCTCACACAAACTTCTGCGTGCTTCCGGTGCATGACGTCGCCCGCACCTTGTCACCCAGTATCGTCTCGGACTGTTATGACATCTGAGTGACTCCTCCATCCGCCCGCGCGCACCCGCGTTAACACCTGCTTCAATGTTACACCCAACCAACCCATGTGCTGAGCCGAAAGGTTCTCAGCCTAACTAAACTCAAAGGCATGAACCGAAATCCCTCGGCTATTTTATAACAGATGAAGAATCCATGATTTGCTTAACACCAAAACCAAGCCAAAGTTTCTTTGTTTATGTATACAAAGCAAAGAAAAATCTTTTACAGAAAAAGAGGTTTTTAAGGAAAAGGGAGAGTAGAAGATTGAACAAAAAATGAAAAGAAAACTATTTAATTGCTCTTGTTACAGTAATTAAAAAGGAGCCTGTAACATCAATAAGAAAGCTTACTAATAAATTGAAAGTCAATGAGAAAACTGTGAGGACAGCAATTAAACAAGATTTAAGCCCAAACCTTAAACCCCTTGACTAGGCTATATGGGATGTTATAGAAAGCAAAACAAAAAAAAAAAAATACAACTTCCCACCCAAATATTGTTTCACTTAGGACTGCTATTGATGAGAAATGGAATAAAATGTTTGAAGAATTTATTCTGAAGGCATGCAAATTGTTTCAAAGGCATCTTGATACAATAATTGAAAAAACAATGGTAGCCATATTGAGTAAATTTACTGTTTTTGTGTCTATCTTCTTATTTTGTCATTTATTTTTTAGAATCAAATGTAATCTTATTTTATAATAGAGTCATACTAGTGTGATGGTGCCTAAAATATTTATCCCAGGACGGGAGTTTATTTTTTTTGCACATGTGAAGTTGAGGCAGTCTGGCACTTGATCCCTCGCAAAATAAGTCCTAGTTAAGATTCCCTTTTTGGGTGTAGGGGAACTGGCAGATAATGTGGGGGTTAACTTGAGGCTAGACTGACCGCCGCTGGCAAGGGGGTTTCCAAATTTCACATTACACACACACCCACCAGACCACTTCCTCTTCCTACGCCCCTAGGATAATGGAAGATATGGGCCTCTAGGTTGAGATAAGATATTATTATTTGTAGTTGGCAATTCCAATTTCCCGTGTGATATTTTTAAAGGCGAATAGGACATTTAACGAGAATAAATTGAAATGAATGAAGTGGAAAAGGAATATGCAAGAGAAGGCAACTCGATAGGCAAACAACACAACGAATAAGTTTCGACACAAGGGGACATTTAAAATATAACAAGGTTTTTCATACGTGCGGACACAAACAAATATTTAAGGTGCTGGCTATATTACCAGCAGACAATATCAAATACAAACGTCTTTCTTTCTTCGTTTTTCCTTTCTTTCATCTTTCTTTAAATTGAGAGAGAGAGAGAGCATACAATGGCCATACTTAGGAAGGGTGGAGGGAGAAGACGATTTTAGGGTTTACTTAGCTTTTTCGACGGGTTTCTTCTGAGATTTCTTTTCTTTTTACGAGCTAGTGGAATTCTGTACAGCTTGGCTTGAAGGCACTGGTTATCTTCTTGTCCAAGATTCTTTCCGCTCTTCTTCGCCCAGAGTTTTGGCGACAGTTTCAATACATCTTGTCATGCCAACTGTTGTCCTAAAACTCGGCTCTGGTTCTTCGCATGGAGTTTTGGCATCAGATCCCACGTCCTCTCTCGGCGACCTCCATCTTAAAAACTGAATTCTTTATCCCAATTTCCTCTGACGAAAGGGCTACTTCTTCCGGCTTTAGGGTTCTGGCCAATCATTTGGCCTCTTTCTTCTTCCTCACCCTGTCAGGCGATTCATTCGGGCTACTATCATGACCTCTATATCCCCTTCTCTATCCAACCGTTTGGGGTTATGGAGTGCAGATAGCTTGACCTACATTCTAACTGGATTCGTTACTTCGGCTGTGAGGAATTGACCTCTATTCATATCCTTCTTTTAACGGTCAATCTTTGAGGCCTGTTAATTCAAACACAGAAGGGTAGGGGAAATGGATCTTATTTCTCTCCTCTCAGTGGCAGACCACGTGACACTAGAATATTCCTGTACCTTAGATTTTTAAAAACACAAGCATATATTAAACAGGAATAAAACCATTTTTTATTAAATAAAAGTGATTATACTTGTAAACCGGCTCATTGGCCTAGTGGGTAGAGTGTTTGCCAGGAGACCTGGGTTCAATCCCATGTCACGTCATACCAAAGACTTTAAAAATGGTACTTGATACCTCCTTGCTTAACACTCAGCAATATAAGGTATGTATCAAGGGTAAAGTGGAGCAATCCAAGGAAAGGAGTAGTGCCCTCCCCTATACCTTGGTGTAGTAGCTATTGAAAAGGGAGCCTTCTGGTTGCCCTCAACTACAGTTGCCAACTTTACTTACTATACTTGTTTAAAAAGGATAAAATCAGAATTTTTTTAGCGAGTTGCAGTGAATTCTTAAGTATTAAAAGACACACATTAAAAGATGGCATGTTCAAATAAAGCATAAGATACTATATTCATTAGAATGTTGAAACCACAAAAATTGTGATAGAGAAGACCAAAGGATTATGGCATAGAAGACCCAGAAAGGATTACGGAAGGAAAGATCAAAGGATTATGGTAGAGAAGATGAAAGGATTATACTAAAGATCAAAGGATTATGGTAGACAAGATTGAAGGAATCTAGTTGGAAAGATCAAAGGATTATGGTTGAGAAGACTAAGAGATTATGGTGGAGAACATCAAGGGATTATAATCAAGAAACCTGGGAATCTTGATAGAATATCCATCAACGGAATAATGATACCAAAATATTAGCAATTATCAACAGAGAAACACATGATGAAATTATAACATAAGCAGATATAAAAGATTTGTATCAGTTTTCTTTGGAAATATTTTCACAGATTTCAACATAAAGATATTTATGAATATACAAATTCTTTCTTCATAAGATAAAATAGCCAATCTTTCTGATAAAGAAGTAAACAAGTAACCATCTAAATATTAATTGATAAATTTATCATTCAAGAAATATGGATATAATTTTATGTTGAAAATATTTACAATGAATATAAAAATATAAAAAATATAAAAAGAATAATGATATTATTATTATTATTATTATTAACAATAATAACAACGACAACAACGGCCAAAACTTACTTGCTGTGCATTTCAAAAAACTCAATCCAAGTGTGTTTGGTTCATATTTTCTGAATGTAAAATATTTGAAAGTGAAAAAATTTGAAATAATGACATTGAAAATAACTGTTGATATTGGCAATTATTCAATTATCAAAGATAAATAAGTTTATATGAGAAGGTGTTGAAAAGTTCTTAATCCAACCAAGAAATATACTTATTATTCCATATATTTATATTTCTGCAATTGGACCCCTACACATGGATGTGCCAAGGGTGGATGACCAGTAAGCACTTTGCAGACATTGGATATCTTTTCAAGGATCTGCTGGAAGGAATGGATGGTGAGAAAGAGTCAAGGAAATCCATGCTGTCAGCTTAACTTGATGATGATGATGATGATGATGATGATGATGATGATGATGATGATGCTATTCAATACACTTGGCACATTGTGTCTCAAGTTTCTTTTACCAAATTGTTATTCTTTTTTATGAGAATGAGAACTTTTCAGCACCCAATCATATTTTACTTCTGTCAATACTAATTATGAAAAAAATGTTAAAAACAGAGTGAAGACAAACTTCACATTTTAAGGAGGCGCTCATGGTGTAACGGTTATCATCATTGGAAATGGACATGGTGATCCAAGTAAAAATCCTGGATGAGGCTGTTTGCATTTCAGATAGTGCTACCACTTTGGAAAGGTATAGATTCAGCTATTCATCTTCCAGCTATGGGTAAATAGTAGGGTAGACTAGGTCCTTTAATCTTGGAATGACAACCAGTCTAGGAGAAAGAAAATTTTTAATTCAAACCATTAAACTCTCTGCAAAAATTGACCTTGTGTCATATACTGACTATAGCAGAGGATTTGGGTTAATACATGCATAAAAGTTTAAGAATTTATTCAAATCTCCACTTTTAAATCTAATCATAATCAGTGATAAAACATTAGACCATAGACGTTTGTATGATTTTCTAAGAGATTAGTAAATCAATGTTTTGTTTATAAAGTATATAATATGTGCTTTTCTGAGAATCATTTCTTTTTCAACTTTTAATTGATAATTTTGATATAAATAAAACCATTCCATTATATTATTAATTTCATTTTTATCTAAAATAATTTCAACTCTTTCACCTATGGTTGGAATGATGAAGGGATTATGGTAAAGGCAACCAAGGGATTATGGCAGAGAAAATAAAGGAATTATGATTGTTAGACTCAGATTATAATCAAGAAACATGGGAATTTTGATAGAATAGCCTAAAACATTTAAATTCAAAAAATTATTTTGTTTACAACTAAAATATATATCCTATCCAATATCCGGATAACTTAAAATGTATTTCACAAAATTCTTGTAGATTTATATATGAATTTATATTTAACAATAATTTGGGATTATTTCTAGAAAGATGTATTTTTATTTTAAATATCTTTATTTAATTTTCCTTTAATATTAAAGTTTTTAATACCCAACTGAAATTCTATTATCCCTTATCCACTTAAATTAATGTGTATTCATGAATATTTTATGAGTAATTCTTTTTTCATAGTGCAATGATACTACGCTCTGATTCTAGTATTTATTCACCTCTCTATAAAGGCAAATTTAGCCCAAGCTTAGTTTATCATGAGTTACAATGCTTATACAAAAATAAAACTGATATCTCACTATATCAGATATATTAACCAAAATTGCTTGATATTACCTTAAGATACTATTGATTAAATTTATTCAAAGAAATTACCATTGGTGTCAACCATTGTCTCCAGATGACTTCTGAATTTCCTGCAAGACTTTCCAATGGTCTCTATATTTAAATTGGTAAATGCTAACCTTATCCTTTTCAGTTCATCTTTGATGTTGTTGCATGGAGTTTTCTTAGTCTCTTACTTAACTTCATCTGACACTTAATAATTAAGGGGATTGTAATCTGAGGAGTTAGACAACCAGATGTTAGTGGTGATGTGGTTGTAGAGATTTTCTCCCTACCAACATTGGCTTCTCCTGCTTATGTGGCATGGCACAGAGTCCTGTTGCTAGACAGTCTTCCAGCAGCCACTCTCTTGATCTACCTCCTCAAAGCACTTGATGTAGGCCTCCATGTTGAGTCTGTGACCATGTGGGAAGATGAATGAAGGCATAATGTTACCATCACTTGTGACCACCCCAAGCAACATGATGTGGACTGGGTATTTGGTTATTATTGATAATGGTACATCTTGTGGAGACAGAGCAAGCCAATGATTGTTCTGTGAGTTCACCATCTGATCCTGGCAGAAATTCTCATCTCAGAAGAACCAAAGAATGCTTGGGTAGAGAGGATGCTTGAGTTTGTTCAAAAGCTTTGCAGAATGGTCTTTCCTCCTGTCCCTCGTCACCTGTGATGAAAATTGGCCCTTTCTCATCTTGTATGAGAAATACCAAATGTCTTCATGTGCAACCTGCCTGATAAGAAACTCAGACATTTCCATGTTCCTGGCTATCAACTTGCTTGACTTGTTGGGATCATTGTCAATCATAGCGTGGAATTCACCAAGAAATTTGGGAGTTCTTTTCATATCAGAATAATCAGAGTGAGGCTTCCGAGCTGCCATACCTTCTTGAATTCATCCATCTTTTTTTGAATACTATACTCGGGCCTTAGACTGATATCCAAACACTCAGAAATTTTCATATTGGAGATTGTAACATGCATACCAAGCAGAACAGCATGCTGTTTCCAAATTATGGTGCTGCTTTCCACACAGACAGTGCCTAACTTTTCACACAGACAGTGCCTAACTTTCCACACAGACAGTGCCTAACTTTTCGCACAGACAGTACCTAACTGACTCTTGTTTGCTGCACAGTAGACAAAACCTGACACAAACAAAGTTCAAGTGCAAAATTGATTATTTAAAATGGCAGCAATTTACCTGTCATATTCTCAAGAACAAAAACTGTCCAGTCCTCATAACTTGTGTCATGAAGGTATCAGATTACCTACCCCACACACTTTAGAATGCGGTGAGGAGGTGCTGTCAATTTTTTTGGCTCATTATAACTGTATTCTTTGCCGCATTTCTTTAAAAAACAAGAATGCAGCTAAGGAAAAGTTCAAAAATTGGATTGCCATGTTCCGAAGGTGGGCAGAAGTGACACGTTTGAATTTTGGCAGAGTGCACAAATACAACACTGATCCTATGTAGAATTGTAAATCCTCATGTGAATAGTTTTTTTATGCAAGTTTTAAAATTGTTGTTTGACAAAATGAAAAAACAATTAGTTTTCTGAAATGTTGAAGATCAAAATTTCTTTACTGACAACTTAAAATTTGAATCCAAAACTTTTGTGCATAAAATTTCATCTCATTTGTATGACAAATAAATCCAGTCATAAATACTGAGAGATGCAAATAAGATTATGTCTACCCAAAAATCTTTTATTGATATATAAATAAATAAATAATGTAAATAAAACTGTGAGGTGTGGGTGTGGCTGTATTTTTCTGTTTTTCCAAATGGAACAAAAGATTTCTAAGGATTATTTTTGCTTTTTGTTTCATTCCAAAATCACCTGTCAAGATATTTGCAATATTGAAAGCACTTAGATTTTTACCTTCTATCATCTCCCCCACACCCTACTCCTGATTCTTGTGCACTCATGTCTGCACCCTCATCATCTTCCTCAATTCTGAATCAGTCACATATTTCCTGCTGCGGATCAATGGTTTCTCATCAAATAAAAAACTGCACAATAAATTGAATTGCTTTACTCACTCCACTTAGAAACAACCAGACTTCATGGATGACTACAGATTATTTCATTTTGGTTTGGAAATGAAAATGGCAATAGGTGATACTAGAGGAGTGAATAGTTAAATGAAAGAGGAGAGAACTCAATGATAACTTCCATTTAATTGACTAGAAAGAGGCATTCTCAAATTAATCCTATCTTATTTATTTATTTTCATAAACTAGCTTTAAATCTACACTGGATGAAAACTTTGCTAAGTGAATAAAAAGATTTCTTAAACAATCAGAATGTCTCAAGCAAATTGTTAGAAAATGCATTGGAAATAATTTTGTTATAACAATGAATTGTTAATGATTTTACTATGAAATAGATCAATTAGACTTCAATTAGACTTCAATTTCTAACATTTTTTTAACTTTTTATCAACCTGAGAAGTGGCTTTTTGAAAATGATTCTGAATTTAAATTCTATTTTTCCAAGGAATGAAAAATAATTTTATGAATTTTCATTTAATATTTTCTTAAAAATGACTATTGTCATGGAAGATTATCAAAAACTGCAAATTGTTGATAGTCTTTTATAAGAAAGAGCATAAAAAATTTTGCCTTATTTTGGTATGTGCTAGTTTGCAGTGTGTATATCACTAGACTGAAACATTTCAAGCTGTTGCAGATACTTGCTGTGGTTGGTAGTATTGTGGTAGTTAGTGTGTTGACACATTAAGCATTGGTTCACTCTGTGTGTGATTTTAAAGCTGCACAGATAGTTAAATTGGGGAACATATGCTTTGGAAGTTCAAAAGCAACCAAAAACGTTTATTGTGCAAAAGGTGTAATCAGATAGTTTTAAAATTTTCACTCGGGCTACGAGATGATCAGGCAAGGTCAGGTAGGCCTAAAACTTTGGGTTCTGAGGATGAGCTCCAAACCATAGAGACAAATCCAGAGTGTAACACTTGGAGAGTATCAGGTGAGTTCAGCATCTCAGAATCCAATGTGGTTCATTACTTTCATGACTTTGGCAAAAAAGCATTTAGTGCTGCCAAATTGTGCCACTTATTACCAAAATATTGCAAAACTTTGGATTCTCCCAAACAAAAACATCAGTTTCTGTAAGTTATTTATTGCTAATCATCATCATCATCATCATCATCATGATGTCACGCTATCAGCACGGATATCTCTGACCCTCTCTCGCCACCCCTCCTATTGTCCATTGCTTCCGGCAGGTTTTCAGGGCTACATCATGTATCGGCACAGAGCTGCTGTATGTAGGTTCGTGTTGGTTGTCCTGCCTTTGCACGTCCATATGAAGGGGTCTACAGGAGTACATCACTTATGAGTTCGTCCCTACTTCTCAAGCAGTGTCTTGCATGTCTGGTTCATCTAATTTTGATAGTTTTTGTGATGGGTGGTTGGTGGCTGCTGCTTTGTGGGGTGCTGTCTCCAGGACTTGTTCGATATTGCTTGCAGCATTCTTGTGTAATTGCTGTCAAGCTTTTTCTTTTTTTTCATTGCTAATAGTAAACACTTATTCCTGGTATTTTGAAATTAAGCAAATAATTTGTAATTAAAGTAGAATATGAATACAAATATAATTTCAATTTGGTTAACCTATATACATATTTATATAATTTTGCTGTAAATATGAATAAATAAGAACAAAAAAATTTAAGTGAAAACATTGATTATTTAGACAATACTTAAGTGTGTTAAAATTTGAAGAAAGTAAAATGTATGCAAAAAAAATGTATGCATATAGATCTGTGGAAACTGGGCCTAATGGTCGAGTAAAATTGGCAACCTTAGTTGAGGGTGATCCAAAGGCTCCCTTTACAATAGCTACTACACCGAGATGCTGGGAACGGTGCTACTCCATTCCCTGGATTGCTCTACTTTACACTTGATCCTTACCTTATAATGTTGAGTGTTAAGCAAGGCAGCATCAAGTACCATTTTTTGAGTCTTTGGTATGACTCAACCTGAGATTGAACCCTGGTCTTCTGGACCACTGGTGAACACTCTACTGATTAGTCCAATGGCCTGGTGAGACAAATAATAATCATCACTTATAAAAACTTTTTGAAGTTTTGCATGTTTAATTGTTTATACTGTGACTGCTCATTATATTAGTGAAAATAAAGTGGAGAGAGAGAGAGAGAGAGAGAGAAAGAAAGAGAAAGAGAGAGAGAGAGTATTGTCAAATTTTTGCAAAACTGTTTTTCTAAATAAAGATTATAAGAAAATATTAGTTTTTGATTTTGTTTGTATTAAACATTTGAAACTTTGAAATGGATTTTATCCTCACTTGGTGATTGCAATCAAAATAAACATTAATTTGAGCAAAATATTTTTATTGTTCAAGAATCTCTGAAAATATGCACTTGACATTAAGCCCTTACTGAGTGCTCAGGTATCAAATTCACCCTGACAAACAGATGTACGGGCTGAAAATCATACCCTACAATCTTTGCATATCAGATCATTATTAGAAACAACAGTATGCTTCAAATTATGAATGATAAAATGGCAGTTTTATTAAAGACAATTACAAGAACAGAGTTCTTGATGATAGACTTTTCACTAAAAGTGAAGATCTCTAGGTTAGAAATTAGAAGACCCAAAAAAAACCCCAAAATTTGTTAAATGATAAAAACACTTTAAGAACAGTGTTATCATCATCATCATCATCATCATCATGATAAATATCAAATATTAGTATTTAAAATATCAAATATTAGTATTTAAACAAACCAAAAATGTTACATTTATTTTGACTGATCAACTTGTTATGATTATATCAGTTTCTTTACCTTGAACTAAATGATATGTTAGTTGTTATTAATTGTTTTGATAAATTTTCTTTTATTGCAACTCCCAGTTCATCATTTCATAATTTTTAGTAAATGTAGTTATTCAGAAATAAAAAAATACAACTCAAGTGAGACTTGTACTCATATTTCTTATCCTTGAGTATGTGCCTTAATGTGATGGCTGCCTTATTATTTAGGCTACGAAGGCTAGTTACAGCCATTAAACTATGACCATTGGACTATATTCTTAATCTTCCCCAAAAGCTAAAACATCACCATTTTTGTTTACATACACAAGTAAAGCGAGTAGTAATATTGTTTTGAATTTCTTATATGCAACATTTTTAAAGCTATCATCAACTTGGAATGAAAGTTTGGAAAATTTAACGAAAAGCAAATGAAATCAAGATAAGAAAATACAAGTCATAAATGAATAATGGATAATTATTATTCATTTATGACAAGTATTTTCTTCATCTAAGAAATTCAGATAATATTACAATGTGACATGTTGCAGAAGAAAGTGATAATGATATGCATATCTGGACTTTTAAAAACTCTGCATTATTTATAGATAGGGTTATAGATTTTAGTAGTATCAATGGAAGTGGGATATTTTAAAAGTCATTTAGTAGCAATTAGTTGTCACCAAATTATTATATAGTAAAGTTACTGTATAATGATTGTTACATATAAATTTCATGTACTAAATATAACGACTATTATGGAACAAATATAGTAATAGATTATTTTTCACAGTGCAATTTCCAGTGATTTTGTCTAGACAAAAAATAATTATAAGTTTAAAACATAACAAGAATAATATCATTCATTTTCAATGGTATAAAAAAGATCTGTCACCAGAGTGCATAAATTTGGGTTAGAATTTTGTTTATTGTGAGATATTTATGGTTATCACATGACTATAAAAGTTAGTTGAAGTTGCCTCTTCCAATTGAGATGGAATTTTAGTGATGAAACTTAATGCAGTTGTTGAAAAAAGAAGAGAATAGAAATCTACAGTTGGTTGGTTAATCTTAACAGGTTTTGGTCTAAAAACTAAAATATACATTTCCTAAAAATGGAAATTTCCAAAAATATTCCCAGTCAACTTCATTAGTTGTAAAACTGAACCAAAAATAAACAAAAAAGAAATATTTTGAATCTGTTTTCCTAGTTTGTGACTTTCTTCTTGATAAAATCCTGTTGGCGACTTTTTATCTTATTTTTATGACATTTTTTTATATCAGCTTAGCCTCATAAAAAAACACATTATACAACAAAGGAAATCTGAAATATTAACTATATATGCTTAACTAAAAGCTTTTATGACCAAAATTTTGTGTAAGAATCAAAAAGTTTCCATTGTGTACAGACGTGTGTTTTGTATAACTAGATTTCTACTGGGTTGAGTCAAAAGTTTTTCAATATTTTTGTAATGTGCAGCACAATTTGGCTGCTCTGGTCATGAAGGTGATGAACCATCCTGGATCATGATATGCCAAGCTCGCCTGATACTCTCCGAGTACAACTCACCGGATTCGCTCCTTTAGTTTGGAGTGTGGCCATAGAATCCATGGTTATACATCTATTTGATCTTGCCTGATTGTTGAGGTTCTTACTGACTGAGGGAAAATTGTAACATTTGGTTATTGCACTGTGATCAACTGTATCTTTATCATTTGTTCAACAAATTTTTTTGGTTGCTTCCAAGGAATTCATGTTAGAGTTGGAATTCATGTGAGAGTTGGAATTCATGTTAGAGTTGGAATTCATAAAACATAAATTCTCAAATGAGATTATGATGCATGTTCATCTGTGCAGCTTTTAAATCACACATAGAGAGAAGTAATACTCAACATGTCAAAGTATCAACTACCATGATACTATCAATGGTAGCTGGTACCTGCCACAGTATGAACTATTTTAGTCCTATGATATACACGCCACAAACTAGTGCATACCAAAATATTACAAAATTTTTGACCCCCTTTAGTAATATAGCAGAATTGAAATTATTTGGAATTCATATTAACATAATCTTATAATTTGGAATCAGATTTAACCATTTAATTCATGATATTCTAAAAACTGATTTAAAGAATCAATATTCAAATTCCATGTTACAAAAAAAAAAAAGAAGGAATTAATTTGATTTTTAACATCTTCATAGTTTTCATAATTTCCTGTATTAATTAAAATTTTTACTGAATTAACCAATGCTATTTTTTTTAACCTTTTGGTTTTTACTTTATTTGTGAACTGTTTATGAATTTAGAAAATAAAAACGGTTAATTTTACTTAAAAGAAAATTTCTTGCCTTAACATTTTAGAGAAAATTATAAAAATTTGTTTCTTTAGCATTACAGAACAGGGTTAAAAAAACGTATCTTACCTTATTCTTCTAAACATATTTTACCTTATTCTCCTAAACATATTTTACCTTATTCTCCTTATGCAAAATATGGAATTTGCATTTGTAGAATCTTGTAATATTACTCATCACATTAAACTAGTGTCATAATGATAATGTCAAATTGTTTCTGCCTCTGGAGACAAAATCAGAGTCTGAAATAAGAAAACTTCAAAAAAGAAAAAACAAAAACATTTAAAGATGAAATTACTTTTGGTTTATTTAATTTTGCTGACTTTATCTTTTGGTTTTAACTTTTTGGCAAGAATTTTTTTTAATCCAAACTAAAAAAAAGCTCCACAAAAGACAAGAATAAAATTTTGCTTTTGGCAAAGAACATTCAATAAAACAAAACCAAATAAAAATTTCTTAAGTTATAAATTCTATGAATTTATTTATCATTTTCTTCAAACTCTGATAAGTTTTTCTTTTTTGAACATTTAAACAATCTAATTTTATAATCCTAATCAAATCTCATCCTAAACAAACAAATCTCTACTGACCCTTAATATTCTATAACTGACAAATCTGTATCAATGAATTTTCAAACACTGATATTTATAATGATTCTAATATTCAACATTATTCCCCTGTTACAATAAAAGACAGAGAATAAATAAAATCACTGTGTTTACTTCTTCTGCTCAGAACTTTAATTCTTTCACTTCTAAAACTTGCATATAAGTGTTGTGATGCTAGCAAAAGAAAGACACGGGGAACACAAAAAGGTTGATAGAAAAACATATATATTCAAGTAACAAGATACAAGTGAACCTAGTTAAACAGTAGTTACTTAGTAGGAAGCTGAGAGTCCAGTGTGGTAGTGATAATCTGCCCACTACGCAAGTGGTATCACACATGACTGTGTCACGGGGGTCTGGTAAACTTTATTTGTTCTCCGTCCCACCACCAGACAAGTACGGCATAAGGCCTTTTTAAAGTGGGTCCAGACACGGGGCCGCAGCCCACATGCATCTGGTAAAATTCAAAACTACCTTTGGTCCTGTCGGCATTCCCCCAATGGAGGCGCCTCAGATGCCAGGAAATAAAACAGCGAAGTGGACTCGCCCACCTCTCGTCAGAGTGGGTCCGGTAAACTCACTCTGACGCTCCATTGACGTGTATTTATAGAGGAGGGTGAGTCCATTATGTAGGAAGTACAACAATAAGAAACCATAATAATTACCTCCTTAAAAAAATACCCGCAAAATCAAATACTAAAAATTCATTTCAATTTATAATTGTTATATTTTGATCAGTTAGGTTTTATGAAAACTAAAAATTATCTGATGGTTTTTGGGTAATTTAAAAAAATTGTATTCTTCTGTTGGGGAAATCAATGCTTACTAACTTTATAAATTGCATATTAGAAATTGATATTCTATTTGGATTATTATGTTAAATAGATCCTGCTGAAACAGAAGGAGTGTATTCGATTTAAAGTTAAAACCAAGATTTTAACTCCTGATTTTCAAGATAATGGATTTTCCACATTTGAAGGATTAGCATAAGACTTCCATTTGTTATTTGTATGTATTAAGATGAAATTAGTAAATATAAAATCAGATAGGCCCTCTCTTTTTGGGAGATTGGTGCAATACAATCTTCCTATCTTCATTTGGATCTCTATTGTAGTACACTAAACTAAGTAAATATCAATAGTTATCGTACATCATGTGGAGATATTGACCTAACAATAGATTTAAAATTTAAAATATATTCTTGTAAAATTCACCAATAAAACTGGCCTCTGGTTGGAAAGAAAATATTTTTGTTAAAAAGATTGAAAAATTCTAAATGTTTGATTTCTTTTTCTTCTTTAATGAAAAACAATCTTATGATGATAAACTTGTAGAGACTAAATAAAGTAATATTTATACGTAGAAGACTGATGCTGTGATATTGTGGTCATCTCAAAGGATGATAAAACAGAATAAAAGAAGAGAAAGAATCAGTGGGTTATAATTTTTTGGTGAAAAAAATGTTTAACATGAGTAGAAAAGATTCTTATATCAAGTGATCAGAAGATAACTTTCTTCTCTGGGGATAAAATTGTTTAATTTATCCATTGACAAATTTTTTTTTCTTATTTCTACTTATTAAAATTTCATGTAACAAGAATCTTTAGAATTTGAAAAAAGAATTTCATTTCAAAAGAAAACAAAAAATTTCAGAAATTATTCAATTTTTTATTTTTAGGATTCTTCACAGTAAATCAATTCTTGAAATCCATTTAATTAAAAAAGTTTGATTTTTATCTCAAAGATACTTTGATGAAAATTGTTGATAGATTTTCTTGTAAATAATCAGAGTCCAGGGTTTTTTCATTTATTTTTTAAAATCTCATTAATTGATCAAGAATTGTTCAGACTAATTTTCATTTCTTTTGAAAGACTTGGAAGAGTAAAAATCATTTTTCAAATAGCTTTTTATTTTGAATTTTCTTATAAGAATGTGTTTTTGTTTCATTTTTTTTCATTTTACAATGACTCATTTTGTTTAATGTATTGATTAATTGATTGATTTTTGCTGCATAACAACCAATTTGGCATTATTTTATACCTAGAGATTTGGGAATCATAGTTCATATTTACATTTTTTGGGGGGTAGTTGCTTCTTAAGAAGTTTTTTTGCACACAGTCCTATCAAATACAAATAATTTTTAGATAAATCTATTTGATCCCTTGATGAAACCCTAATAGGTACAGCCACTCTGGGTCAGAGTGGACCTGGGAGTAATGGTAATGTGGGGTTATCCCACTCTCCAGATATCCAGAACTGAAGCCTCACCATCAGATGTAATTTAGTGTTACACCCAGGACACCCTATTTTTGCAGGGGGAGAGTCTTATCCCTCAGCAAGGGGTATAAAGCATATTCTAAGACCAGCTAATAGGATGGTTAGTTTAATGAGTCACATGACTGTATTTACCTTTTGAACAATACTATCATTACTTGATGATGCACTTATAATTTGTTATTGCCATCATAACTGCATATATATCTATTTCATCAACAAAGTCAGTATTCACAAATAAACACATTTTCTTGCCATTGATTTCTTTCATGAATTAATACTGACATTTTACAGAAATGAGATTCTTGAAGCAAATAAGCAACTAACATTTCTTTAAATGTTATATTATTTTTTGCTTTTTAAAATTGAAATCAGTTAAATTTCCAAGTCATGAATATTATTAAATTCTATTGTAAAAAGTGAATAGGAATTTTGCATGCGAGCAATATCATGATAGAATTTTGGCTTATTTTCAATTTTTTCTATGGTTTTTATTATAATTTCCAGCTGAAAAAAATCCATTGATTTTTTAAAATTCTTGACTGTGAAAGTAGTGGTAGGAGATAAAAAAGAAGAACGAAAAACAAAGAAAAATTCTTTTTTAAATAAGTGATTATCATTATTAAATGATAGGAAAGAATTTGATTTCATTGATTTTTTAAAATTTAAGATTATGAAGAGTAAAGAATTGTCATCTTCTGGGACATTGTCAATTCTCCTTTTTTTCTTTTTAATTTATACTACACTAATATATTTTTACAATAGAAAATCCTCCAGGTTTTAATTTTTCCAATTAATACTGTTTTATGATAAATTTCGCACAAAATGTGTGTATGTGTAGGAGTACTTAACAAGATCCTCTCTTCTGTAATATGCAAAACTTCTTTAATGAGGTGATTTCATGTTAGTAAAGATAAAAACATGGCAGAAGAAAATGAATACATTCTAATCCTAACCTTAAAGGCTGGAGAGAGAGAGAGGGAGAGAGAGAGAGAGAGAGAGAGAGAGAGAGAGAGAGAGAGTGTGTGTGTGTGTGTGTTTATGTGTGTGCATGACTGGTTATATTGTATCTTGTATAAAAATAAAGTTATAGAGTAAGTTCATATCAATATCAAAATTATATATATATATATATATATATATATATATATATATATATATATATATATATTTAAAAATTGGTAGATCCACAAAGAGATTTGTATTTTTTTAATTTATTTATTTATTTATTTATTTTGTTCTTACATATGTGTTATATATGTGCATGTTTCCATCTTGTTGCTTTTGTCATATGTGGCACAAGGCCTTGTTAATGGGGTACTCAATGACA
Organism: Sepioteuthis lessoniana; assembly: GCA_963585895.1. NCBI lineage: Eukaryota > Metazoa > Mollusca > Cephalopoda > Myopsida > Loliginidae > Sepioteuthis > Sepioteuthis lessoniana. The sequence goes on along the minus strand of OY757904.1, from coordinate 163,291,731 downwards.
CTTGAACTTACTCTTGTTCACAGTTTAAATGTTAATTCTGTAGAATTCAAGTAAATTGGCTGTTTTGATCTTAAAAAACAAAAAATAAATCAGTGAACCTCAAATTCCAGTCAGTAAAATCATCTATTTCTGATTTTGTTCTTTATCTAAAAATTAATATTTAATAAAATTCAGGATTTTCTCCTAAATTATAAGTTAAGATTTTATTTGAATTTCATCAATAAAAGATGACATTTGGCTGTATTGTTGTTTCAAGTTAAAATGTTTTGTTTTTTCCTTTCTTGATAATTAACTTATTTTAGTCCTCTGTTTAGATGTGGAGAAGTTTTGTATATTTTTAGTTGTTATAAATTGCCAAAACAGAATCCGCCATTATTGCTGTTGTCTACTATGAAAACATTTTTCTTACTTTGATGTTTGTTTTGCTTAGTGTCTATGTCATTCATATCCCTTGCTTAACCAACCACAACAACAGATCTTTACTTCTTAATGTGGTGCATGTAACTTATTGCATACAAAATCCAAAACTAGACACAAAAATAGACATAGTATTTACTGGTTACTTTTTCATGTCTCAAAAAGGAAACATATACGATATATTTCAATTTTGATGTAAAAGAATAAGAATTGCATTTGGTTTAATCTAGAAGCATCTCTCTTCATAAGGGAAAACAACACATAAGTAATTAGAAAACCTGAGTGAAAATAAATTTATTTTCATTAGATAATCTTAAAAAATCTTATTTTTGAGTTTTTGAGGACCATGTAATTGTTAAGTTGTGAGACTCATTTTTTTAATCAAGTTTTCCCTGTTCTCATATAAATTCAAAAAGAATAGAAATTCTATGACTGCTATGAAATTCTTTACTCTTTTCATGTTAATCTCCAGATGACAACATATAGAATCCAAACTTCAAGAATAAAAGAGGCTGATTTATAACACAGAACTCTTGCTTGAATTCTTGGTGCTTTTTGGTTTCAGTGGATTTTGGTTGTTGAAGAATTTTTCTTTTGTTTTTGGTTTTGCATTGGAATCTTGATAAAAACCAAATTTTATAAAAAATCAAAAAAAGAAGAAGTAACAAATGAAAAAGATTTTTGATTTTATCATTTAATTAAATTATTTGGTAACCTTTTCTTTATTTTATGTTTCTCGCGATAAAAACAAAAGACCAAATTGACATCCAAAATTGTTATTATTTGCATTTCTAGACATGAATTAACTGAAGAACAATATGCATGATGGTATGGAACTAATTTTTGTCAAGATTAACAATGGGAGTAATACTCTTTTTTTTTGGCTACTGTTTGAATAATGTAGCTATGGGAGAGTGGTTTGGTTAATTGTCCAGTTATCCAATCTATACTCCATGAACCATTTTGGCAAGATATATGGTGCTAGGACAGAGCATAGGAGAAAATACATTTATGTTTTTCTACAAGAGAATTTAGTGTAAACATTAGCTTAATAAGAAATTGAACTCAAATTGGTGATGGCATTTTCTATTCTAATAACCATTGTGATATCCCATTGAAAGTTGGCTGTTTTGTACAGCTACATCCACATCTATACTGTTGCACAGAACATAGACTGTTGTTTACACCACTAATAGATATGCAACCCCACTCCCGATAGACTGATGCCCACATTGTAGAGCCAGGCTTAGATCAATAGTTAACAAGCTAATTTGCAGACAGTTTGCTTTTAAAGTGAGTTCAATCCTCACAGGTTCCCCATTATTGTAGCCTTGTACAAAGCTATGTAAAGCTTAGTAAATAAAAAGGATATTCTGCCATGGGGTAAAATATAAAGCATAAAAATAAAGAAATCCTTTTGCCTAATGAAAATCAATGATTTGCAATCAAATTGATATTTAGACATTAGAAATTGTATTGATTACCGTCAATTGTTTTGTTTACATTTTAATGGACATGGAATCTTTTTAATTAGGAAGGCATAATATATAAATGGGAATGTCTATGTAAATTTTCTAACACTTATATTCTGATTTCTACATTTAAGTGATAATCTAAGACCATTTTTTTGTCATTTGTTGGAATTTAGAGACTAAAATTAATTGAGTTTGAATGATTTGGGGTCCTTTCTGTAGACAGCACTTCTCCATTATAAGGTCAGAAATGCACTATGTAATTTACAAAGCGCTTTGCTTTGATGTGGCACAAGGCCGAATGAATGGGGCGCCCAATGAGACTCGAACTCACTCGTGTAGGTCTGCTAGTCTAGCTTCCTAACCGTTACACCACCAGAGGTGCCCAGAAATGCACTATGATGTCTGCCACAATAAAAGAAACTACCATAAATTGTGACCTTGAGTTGTTGATCAAGTGGATACCCAATCTGCATACCAAATTTTGTGTTTTGGCAAATAAAAATCCTTAAATAATCCTGGCATCATTAGAGTAAGCAGACAAATCTGTTGAATCTGTCTGGTCTTTTATTTGGCTAATTTCAGCTGTTCCTGATGTTTCTTTATAAGTCAACCGGTTTGTCTTGATTAGAGCTCTGAATTAGTGGCAAAAGAGATCAATTGTGATTTTACAAGTTATCTCAATTTATCAGAAAATAAAAATACCCAACCATCATTGATTCTGTCCTTGATCACCATACAATTTTCTCTGTCCATTAATCTTGAAAGATTTCTTGGTCAACAAATGGAGTTTCATCATTTCAACTAATTGTTCCCTTTCCAATAATCAGTAAAGAATCATTCGACTAGGCAGCCATGTTTTATTTTCTGTTTGTCTGGAAATTGTTAAAAGTCGACTATTTTGGATTGTCATGTGGATATTCAAGGACTCAATGATGTTATTCCCATAATTCTCTTTGAATAAAACTAAATAAAATGAATTCAAAGATAAATGTAAATCACTGAAAAATATTTGTTTAAAGAATTTCTTTGGCAGGAAAGTCAATCTCTTTTGGTGAAAGAGTTTGTTTTTTGAATCATAACTAAATTTTTCTTTATATAATACATTATTCTTTTCATTGTTTTCTATTCAAAACCATAATTATTCTACAAGAAAATTAAAAATGTCTCTTTTACTCTGAATGGAAGTTTTGCTCTATGGAGTTATATCAAAGTCAAAATGGGAGATTTAGTTTAGTTTAATGCTTTTCTTTCCTATAAACAACATGGAGAAATGTTTTAGGTTATTTGCTTTGGTGGCTTTGACCAATGATAAAAATGAGGAAGAAATATGATCAGAGAGTAATATGTGCAAATGGAGACAAACAAACAGATAAATAGAGAGATGTAGGATCTTTAAAATCTGTTATATGATTTATGTAATTTTTTTTTTTTTTTTTTTGTAATTTCCGTCCAGCCTCCTCTCCAGCCGCTTCGTAAGCGTCCATGTGGTGCATCCATATAGCAGTATCGACACAACCGCTGCCTGGAAGAAACTGCGTTTCATTTTACCTGTTAGGTCCGACTTCCATATGATCGAGAGCCTATCGATAGCTGTCCATGCCTTCGTCAGTCGTGTGTCGATGTCCTTCTCGGTTGATGAGACGCTGCTTCCTAGGTAGGTGAATTTGTCGACTAGTTTCAGAGAGGCTCCGTCTAGTGTGGCAATGTTGCCTGTTTGGTTGTAACACATATATTCGGTTTTGTTTGCATTGACATGTAGGCCAATGCCAGCTGCAGCTCGTTCCAGACTATGTAGTAGTGTCTCTGCTTGATTAGGCGTATTCGCTAGTAACGCCAAGTCATCAGCGTAGTCGGCGTCCGTGATTGTTTTTGCGGGGTACCTTTTGCTTCTTCTCTTAGTCAGCTCAAAGCCATTTTCTCTGATTTTGTCGATCGAAGTCCTAAGCACATAGTCTAGACAGATGATAAAGAGGTACGGGGCTAGTGTGTCTCCTTGTAGTACTCCTGCAACAATGTCGAAGTATTCCGTGTCTCCATCTGGTGAACGTACTTTTACTTTGGTGTTTCTGTAGAGAATCATTATCGCTGCTACGGTTTCTTTTGGTAGGCCGTAAGCTAGTAGGATTTGCTCCATCTTCCCTCTGTGTATGGAATCGAAGGCCTTGGTAAAGTCGACAAATAGTAATGTCGCCTGTAAGTTTTTTGCCTGAACGCCTTCCAGGATTCTACGGATGGTTAGTATTTGTGAGGTTGTGGATCTATTTCTCCGGAAGCCATTTTGGTTTTTCCTAAGGATGTTTTCCATTTTGGGTTCTATGCGGTTTCGTAGTAGGGCATTGTAGATTTTGGCTGCTATGGATGTAAGTGTTATCCCTCGGTAGTTCTTGGCTAGTCCGAGGTCGCCTTTTTTAGGGAATGGAAGGATGCATCCCTTCGTCCATCGTTCTATCCTATTTTGACTATAGACTGCGTTGCATTGCCGGAGCAGTATATCGTCGAATTGTCTCGTCTTCCACACTTCTGGGGGGATCTCGTCTAGCCCCGCCGCTTTCCTATTTTTAATTCTTCTGAGAACCGTGTCGAGTTCTTCTTTGGTGAAAGGACCTAGTTTTACGTCTAATTGCTTA